>JALPQD010000034.1:2334962-3534962 GCA_023101885.1 Typhlomys cinereus | reverse complement strand
ACTTCATGATAGATAGGTGGCTCCAGAGGTTGATCAGAGATTAACCTGAAGCTGTGGCTCAGATTTATGAAATTCAAGCTCTGTACAGTTGTGAGGTCTAATCCTAGGTAGAGCTAAACTTCCCTATACAGTTCAGCTTCAGTTTTCAACTTCTGAGCATCAGTCTCTCCATCTCTCCCAGGGCTTTCTCTCACCATGGGGCTGTGGCAAGTTGTATTCACGTTTTCTATCTTGTGATTCTTCACTGTTGTTAAACTTCCAAGGTAGCTCAGCTGTAGACAAATGGTTTCTTCTCAAGAGAGTAGCCAACCATAGCCCTCTAACCTTGGAGAAATCCTTCCCACTACTGGTCCGTTCCACTGATGAAGTCACTATCTGAGCAAGACCTACAACTGGAGCTGATGCCTCACATGGCTGAGGGTTTGTCCCACAGATCAGATTGTGAGGCTTTTTTCATCAAGGATGCCTAGGTAACCTACTGATTAATTTGACTTTCTTCTTTTCAATACATCACTCTTCTATTTCTCTGTACTTTTTCAGCTGTTTTATCACTCCTTTTGTGAACTTCCAAACCACATTATCTCTTTCTCTCTATGGAATAGAGTAGATTTATTTCTTAGCCTAATAATTCTTCTTCTCTGGGTCACACAAATGTGCTTCTAGTCTTTTATCTTATGCACAAGTTCTAAACTTCAAATTGAAACATGGGTCTTAACACCGTGTGTCTCAGGAACAGAGCCAGGATTTGTACAGCCTAAAAATTAAAAGAACCTTTTATTTTTTAAGTCTTTGACAGTTTCATACAGCACACAGTAATTTTAAGTCATTTTTAATCCCTATGTTGCCCTATCCCTCCTTCTCTCATTAAAAACCTTCTTACCAAACAGTCATCCACCTACTTTCAAGTCCTATTGTGAGAGTATGATCCAATGAGTTTAATAAGAATTGCCTATATTAGCATTTGCTGATGCATAATGATATATCAGTGGGTATATCATTGAAGATAATAAACCCACTTTTTTAAAATTTTTTTATTATTATTATTATTTATTCAATCGTGTGTATGTGCGCGCGCGCGTGTGTGTGTCTGTGTGTGTGTGTGTGAATAAACCCACTTTTCACAGCCAAAATGATCCACCAAGAAAGCAAAAGGCCCAGTTAACTCTTTCCCTTTCCAAGATGAAATATTGACAGGTGCAGTCCTGTGCTGGTCTTGTGCAGCTCAACACATCTGCAGTCAGTTCATTGGTGCAATGCTCGGTCATTTCCAGAGCACAATTGGATAGCAGCACTCCTCTATTCTCTGGCGTTTACTTATTTTCACACCTTCTTCCAAAATATTCCCTGAGCAGAGTGGGAAGTAAGGGTAAGGCAGGGGGTGGTGATATAAATAACCCTTTTAGGGGAGAGGGCTCCATGGTCACATATTCTCTATACTTTTGCCAGTTGTGATTCTCTGTGTCAAACACTTTCCTTTGCATAAAGAAACTTAACAGATGAAGCTGTGAACTGCACTAACCTATGGTATTGAGACAGGTATTTACTTAGAAGGCAGTTTGATACTATGTCCATATAACAAAACAATAGTAGTTTCTTTTTTTTTCTTAGCCAAGTGTCACAGTTACTCTTTCCTTCTGCTGTGAGACAATATTCATACACAACTTTTAGGGAGAAAAGGGAGACGTATTTAGCCCACAGTTCCAGAGGGGAGATGTAGTCTATTATGCAGAAAGGCAGAGCAGCATCAGAAACTGACGTTGTTCAGGTTACTGCAGACATCATGGAGGCTAAGCTGTAAAATAGAGAGCAGAGACTACTAGCAGAAACGGAGTGGAACTAACCAATCTCAGGACCCCATCCCCTGTGACATCCCTTCCTCCAGCAAAGCTCCACTTCCTAGTGTTGCCACAAACTTCCCAAACACCAACCAAGGATTCAAACATATGGGCTTGTAGGAAACAACTTATATTTAAATCACGACACCAGGTTTATAGCTCCCTCTTGTGGAGGGATCTAATCAGATCAGATTTTAAATCTAATCAGAAGACAGTTTCTTACCTCTATACCATTCATGTCACTATGGCAGTGCTGGACACATGTTAATAGGTTGTTTCCTATTGTATCTCACAGGATTCACATCTGAGTAAGAGTGTTGATGACTTCGCTCCTGCAGCAGTCTGCATAGCACCTTCTGATACTATAAAAGCTAGCCAGCAAAGAGGAAACTCCTTATCAGTTCTAGCTTGATTTCTCCAAGTCCTGTGATCAAAGTGTCTTTAGCTATAATAGAATGGTAGGAGCATCGTTAAGAAAAGGAATGCAAATATATAAAAAATAAACAATTAGTTAAAACTCTGCATATTTAGAAGAAAAGAAGGCATAAAACTATACTAGTTTCAACTGGTAACAAATCTCTTAAATGTCACATGTATAATGTAGTCAAAATTGCACGGTATTTTTATTAGTATTAGTATTTTAATAAAAATACTAACAACTATTCACAGTATTTTTAATCATTTTTAGATACTTCCTGGGCAGCCCAAATTAGCCTCAAAATCGCCATCCAACTACCTTAACCTTCCAAGTGCTAGGATTATAGGCATGTGCTATTCATCACATGATACTATATATTTTTTAATTGTATACATATTCATTGTGTCTTGATTTGACAACAATTTTATACAGAAGGAATCCAAAAATAATTTAGACTGTTCTCCAACATATTTGATGGAAAACTGCTTTTTATTAGTATTTTTGAAAGCTTATATTCTATGTTCATTATTAATAATGTATTTTTTAGGATTATTGTCAAATTTGTAGGAATTTCCATTGGGTTTCACTCATTAAGTTCCCAATGGAGTTATTGTCCTTAAATATTCACTAAAATAATCATATCCCAAGTACTGAAAAATGATGCACAGAATTTTTGAAATTTTTTAAATGCTTGATTGATGCGTATGTTGGGCAGGGTCATTTCACTTTATGTAATTTTTATATTATTTTATTGTGTGGATGTGTGTGTAAGAGAGAGAATGTATATATGAAGGTCAGAGAAGAGCATGTGGAAGTAGGTTATCTACTTCCACAATATTTAGATTCCAGGGATCAAACTCAGATTTGACAGCATGTGCTTTACCTGATGAGTCTTTTCACCAACCCTACTCTGTAAAAACTATAAAAAGTAATCATTCTAAATAAAAAGTAATATAATACTTCAATGGTATCTTATAGTGGAATTCTTTTCAAAAGATCATGAAATAATGCAAAAGTCATCTCGGTAATCATAGCTTTTATTAACAATTTGTATTTATGTTTGCTGCTGGTTTGCATTGTTGTTGCTGGTTTTTGGGGGGCAAAAGTCTCCCTATGTAGACCAGGCTGGCCTGAAACCTGAGTCCTCCCACCTCCTGAATGCTGAGATTACAGGTGTTATCACAATACCCAGCCAGCAATTTTATTTTTAAATGCAAATTTAGAACAGATACAAAGATATGTAACTCATACAACTGCTAAAATACTGTAAAGACTACAACATAAATTTACTGTCTTTTGAATTTTGCTTTCTTACAGTTATTACAGGTATCTAAAATAAAGCACCTTCAGTTTTAAATCAGACATTGGATTTTATTGGAGAATCTGTAGCCTCCCTGGCGGTGAATAGAGAGACATATGCAACAACATGCCGTAAAGTATCTGTGGACTTTCCTGATGGAGCAACAAACTTGCTGAAGAAGATGCATGTGGATCTTATACTAAATATTAATGATACATCAGACCAGAGAATTTCTGTCACACAAGCACGCAAAGGGTTTCTTTACAAATATGTATTTCCGCATTCCCAGACACTTTTCTGTGCAGCTGACAAACCAGGAGCTTTTCTCATTACAATGATAACTTCAATCCCACAGGTCAGTCATTGTCCTAAACAAACTGTTCATTTATTATTACTAGTGACTTCCCATTATAGTTTTTATATTTAATATAAAATTGTATCAATGTTCATAAATATGAAAGTAGCACAGTGAGCCTAAACTGTAAAAATCATGTCTAACCAGATAATAATATTTTAGCAATAAGATTACAAGAATTACTCTGTTAATCTAAAAATGTATGAAATAAGAATATGGAAAAAATGAGGTTTTTCAATAGCAAACTATTGAACATACTCCTGAAACACACATAAGTACATTTTTGTATATTAAAGCAATGCATCAACTTCACAGCAATCCTTTTATGTAACAGATATCTAAATTTTCATTATCCATTGTATACTAAGTACAGATGTGTAATATTAAGCATCAGTATCACCTAAAACATTCTATATAAGATACATCATAGGTATTTGATCAATCATATTGCTATACTGCTTAATTTCAACTGACTTATATTCATTGTAGCAGAAGAAAAATGAATTGAAAATAATTAATGGGTTTGATAGCAACACATAAGATGCCATTTTGTAAATCAACAAAAGATAAAGTATTCTTTAAAGACACGTCACACATGACTCTTAACAATGTGAAGCCATGCTTCTTTAGTGCACGATGTAATGTTTGTGCTTGGAAAAGGAGTTGCTGTAATTTTCTGAAGTGTAGTGTAGGGGGCCCTGGGACATTCTATAAATTTTGCTTGATAACACTGTGGTTGTATAAAACAAACATTCTTAAGGAAACAAATTATGTAACACTTGTTACTTTTAATTAAAGAAACTCCACTGAAAAGAGAAAACCATTTTCTTGTTGTTCTTGCTTGTTAATGTGCAATATTTAGGAATTTTTTTCTATATGAAGAATTCCCTACCACATAATGAAGTATTACCATTATATTCATGTCTGGTTTGTTTGTCCTGAAAGACCAATTTTATGTCAACTATATTGACAAAATACAGAGAGTTAAATACACTTAACATTTTTATTGAAAAAAAGAAAATATTACCAAGATGTATGCTATTTCCACTTAAAAAGGAGACCTAATTGGTAAGGAAAATTTTGCCTACCAATGGAAAATGAAGTAACTTTTGCAAAAACACAACTGTATTATTCAATTGAAAATTTTATGGTCTTTTCTTAAAACATTTTGAAATATGTTGATAACTTTATAGAAAACAGAGTAAATTTTATTTTTTGCAATTCAACTTTGAAGATTCGTCTTAAATAAGTTCCCAAAGAAGAAAACTAAGGAAACTGAATAAAGCCTGAGAAAGTCACTGATATATATATAGTACATTTATATATTATGTGTTCACATACATAAGTACTTAATGAAATAAATTATGCAACACTTGCTAGTTTTAATTAAAGAAACTCCTCTGAAAATAACTTTTAATAAGCGTACAAATAAATAAAAGAAGATCTTTTAAAAAAAGTTGTAGATTTTGTGTAACTAAATGAGTTCTACACACACGTATAAATAAATAAAAGAAGAAGATCTTTAAAAAAATAGTTGTAGATTTTCTGTAACTAAATGAGTTCTTTCAATTCAGGAAGGATGTTTTTACAAATGCTTTCTGAGATTTATCACTTATGAGACAACTTGATATTTTCTTTGCTTTTTCTGCTCCATTTAATTTTTTTTAACTAACTAGTGAACATTTTTGGATTTTCCAGATTGTCTGCCACTTGCTTTCTGTAATCAGCAGGGCAAAATGTTTCATCGTGGTGGATCTGTCTCAGTTCTCCATATTGCATTTTATTTTTATTCCTGAGAAGAAATCTACTTGCATATTCATGTTTGACACTGTTTTCCAGTGTTGCAATAGCATGAATATTGAAAAACCACAAAAAAAGTTAAAAAAGGAAGTGATCCATGAATCCTCTGTAATATAAAAGTATTTTAATATTTTGAATTTACTTACAATAAACAATTACTTAAATACCTAAAATTTAAGTTTAAATGAGAGGCTGTGACTTTTTTTGTGATGTTGTTCACAACAAAAGTATAATACAGTTTATGTACAAGTGAAATAAAAATCAAGACATTGCTTGTGAGAATTTCATAAGGAGCTTTTAATTTTTTAAAGATTTATTATATTTATTATATTATATTTATTATATTTTATTTTTCTAGTTCTACAAGCATATTGATAATAATTCCTGCTTCCCTTCATCCCCTTCCTATTTCTTTTCTTTCCCTTCATCGATTCATCCCACTTCCCTCCCACTCTCCTGCTTGTCCACTTCTAAGGACCCCAGGGTTCTCTCTGGCTTATCTACTCTTGTGGGGGTTCAGGCCTCTTGTAGCATAACAAGTTGCCTCTCTTGAGGCCACCCCACTGATAGGGGCATTTCCCTTCTCTCATCCAGCTTTAGTCCCCAAGGTTTCCACGGTATGTTCTTATCTCTCTGAGTTCGAGAAGCTATGAAAGGTAATGTCAGTGTAATTATCATTCATCTCTTCAGAAGAAGTTTCTCTGTATCTAATAGGATCCGGTTTTTGGTCACAGTATATTTTTGTCAGAATCTAATTGATCAGGGAAAGGGATTAAAAGGCCTGAGGTTCTTTCACCCCACCCCGCTCCGCCGGTCGGGACGCACACGAGGTCCAGCCGGGCCTCACCCCTTGACTCTAGGTAAGCCCGGGCCGCGCCCGCCCACCAGAACCCCAGGTCAGCCCAAAGGGACCCGGCTGCGACTCCCGCCATCCAGCCGGAGCCGCGCGCGCAGGGCCGAGGGACGAGGAGGACCTCCCCCTGCGCCTGGGCCCTGCCCCAGCTGCCCTCGGGTTAAATAGCTCCACGCCGACACGCCCATCCTCCCTTTACACCCCACCCCGCTCCGCTGTTCGGGACGCGCCCGTGACCTAGGTAAGCTCTGTCCCTGCCCACCCCCAGAACCCCAGGCCAAATAATTCAGTTTAGTGAAATTGAAAGATCTTAAGAGTTAAAACGACAATGCCAAAGTCAAAGTGCAAATCCATGAGAAGCAACACTCAAGTAAACAAATTTCCCACTGAAGAAATTAATCCCATAATGTTAGACTCCAACCAGAACAAACCCACGGAAAAAGGCCAAGAAAGCCTGACCCAGGATAACGACTTTCAAAATATGATCATTACCATGTTCAATACTATGAAAGAGGAAATCAGGGAGGAATTACATAATCGAATCAATCGCTTTGAAGAGGAACACAACAGACATCTGGAGGCGTTGAGAAAAACACTGCAAGAAACAAAAACTGGCATAGAGCAGTTAAAACAGACTCAAGCAGAGTTTAAAACTGAGCTACAAGACAAGTTATCTTCAACCCAGAACTCTACAGAGAGTCTTATCAACAGAACTAACAGAACTAACGAAGCAGAAAAGAGAATTTCAGACCTTGAAGATAAAGTGGGAGTACTAACCAGCTCAATGGAAGAGGTTGTTAAAGCCAAAAAGATACTTGAGAGAAATATCCAAGAGATATAGGACACCCTGAAGAAGCCTAATATGCGTATTCATGGAATACAAGAGCAAGAATCTCAAAATACCACCCCTGAGGAAATTTTTCAAACGATCATCAAGGAAAACTTTCCTCATATAAAAAAAAGAGAGGCCCATCCATGTACAAGAGGCATTCCGTACCCCAAACAGATATGACCAAAACAGAAGCACCCCACAGCAAATAATAGTTAAAACACTCCACATTCAAGATAAAGAACTGGTGCTGAGAGCTTCAAGGGAGAAAAAACAAGTCACTTTTAAAGGTAAACCTATTAAAATAACAAATGACATCTCAGTCGAAACAGTAAAAGCAAGAAGAGCTTGGAGAGACATACTTCAAGTATTGAATGAGCAAAAATGTCAACCCAGGCTGATTTACCCTGCAAAACTATCAGTCATGATCGAGGGGGAAAGAAAAACTTTTCAGCACAAAGACAACTTGAAGGGATACATGTCCACCAAACCAGGCCTTCAAAAAATGCTAGAAATGATACTCAAGCGTGAAGAAAAAAACAGGCATATCCAGGAGAACAGAAGGCAAATATAACACCATTAAAAGCGAAGCAATATACTTATAAAAACTACTAAACATAATAAATGTCTAGAATTAAAAATAGTTTCTCCATTATAACACTAAATGTTAATGGAATTAACTCACCGATCAAGAGACACAGATTACAAACTTGGATTAAAAATCACAATCCATCAATCTGTTGCCTGCAGGAAACCCATCTCACCACAAAAGATAGGCACGCTCTAAAAATAAAAGGCTGGTCAACAATTCTACAAGCTAATGGAAGCAGAAAACAGGCAGGGGTAGCCATTATGCTATCAGACAAAGTGGACTTCAAACCAAAGAAAATTATAAGAGACACGGATGGATACTACATTTTAGTCACAGGTACAATTCACCAGGAAGACTTCACAATACTGAACATATATGCACCCAATGCGGGCCCCTCCACATTCATTAAGAAAACCCTACAGCGTCTAAAGCAAGAAGTCAACCCCCAAACGATAATTCTTGGGGACTTCAACACCGCCCTCTCAACATGGGATAGATCAACAGGTCAAAAGCTTAACAGAGACACTTTGGACCTTAATCAAACCCTGAAAGAAATGGACCTTACAGATCTCTATCGAACTTTTCACCCATGTACCAAAGAATACACATTTTTCTCAGCAGCACACGGAACTTTCTCCAAAATAGATCACATACTGGGCCACAAAACGAACCTACACATATACAAAAAAGTTGAAATTCTAACCTGTGCCCTATCAGACCACCACGGCCTAAAGCTGGACATCCACAACACATCAAACAAGAGAAAATACACTAACTCCTGGAAACTTAACACTATGATGCTGAATGAGAACTGGATTCAGGAAGAAATTAAAAAGGAAATTCACGATTTCCTGAAAGTGAATGATAATGAAAATACAACTTACCAAAATCTCTGGGACACAATGAAAGCTGTTCTAAGAGGTAAGTTCATAGCTCTTAATGCCTACATCCAAAAAATGGAAACATCAGAAATAAACAACTTAACAATGCAGCTTAAAGCTTTAGAAAAACTAGAGCAATCTGATCCCAAAAGTAGTAGAAGAGAGGAGATTAGCAAAATAAGGGGAGAAATATCTGAAATCGAGATTAAGAAAACGATAGAAAAAAATCAACCAGTCAAAAAGTTGGTTCTTTGAAAAAATCAATAAGATAGATACACCCCTAGCTAAATTAACCAAAAGCAAGAGAGAGAAACCCCATATTAACAAAATTAGAAATGAACATGGAGTTATCACTACAGATACCCAAGAAATCCAGAGAATTATAGCATCATATTTCAAAAACTTGTACTCTATGAAGTTTGACCACACAAAAGAGATGGATGAATTTCTAAGTAAACACAACTTACCTAAATTGAATCAGGAAGTTGTGAATTATTTAAATAGTCTTATAATATACAAGGAGATTGAACAAGTAATCTCGAATCTTCCCACCAAAAAATGTCCTGGGCCAGATGGATTCAGCACAGAGTTCTACCAGACATTTAAGGAGTTAATAACACCAATACTCCTTAAACTGTTCCATCAAATAGCAAAGGAAGGAACACTACCAAATTCCTTCTATGAAGCTAATATCGTTTTAATCCCAAAACCTAATAAAGATTCACTTAAAAAAGAAAACTATAGGCCAATCTCTCTGATGAACACAGATGCAAAGATTCTCAACAAAGTCTTAGGAAATCGGATTCAAAAACATATCAAAAAGATCATTCACGGGGACCAAGTAGGCTTCATCCCCAGCACACAAGGTTGGTTCAACATACGCAAATCAATAAATGTAATTCATCATGTAAACCAGTCCAAAGTCCAAGACCACATGATACTCTCGATAGATGCAGAAAAAGCCTTTGACAAAATCCAACAGCCTTTTATGATCGAAATGCTGGAGACTGTAGGAATGAAAGGAACCTTTATCAATATAATAAAAGCTGTATACAACAAGCAAGGATTATGCTCAATGGGGAACAATTGGAAGCATTCCCACTTTGATCAGGAACTAGACAAGGCTGTCCACTCTCACCACTTCTATTCAATATTGTATTTGAAGTCTTAGCTGAAGCCATAAGACAAGAAAGGGACATAAGAGGGATTCAAATCGGCAAGAAAGAAGTCAAGCTATCCCTATTTGCAGATGACATGATCTTATACCTGAGGGATCCCAAAAACTCCACCAGGAATCTTCTGGAACTAATTGAGAAGTTCAGCAGGCTGGCAGGATACAAAATAAATGTGCAAAAATCAGAGGCCTTCCTATATGCCCAGAATGAAAGAAGTGAAAAAGCCTTGAGAGAAACAATCCCATTTACTATAGCCCTTAAAAAAATGAAATACCTTGGTATAAACCTAACCAAGGAGGTAAAAGACCTTTACAATGAAAACTTTAAAACCCTAAAGAAAGAAATAGCAGAAGACACCAGAAGGTGGAAAGACCTCCCATGTTCCTGGATTGGTAGAATCAACATTGTAAAAATGACCATCCTACCAAAGGCAATGTACAAATTCAATGCTATACCAATTAAAATCCCAAAGCAATTCTTTAAAGAAGTTGACCAATTAATCTCAAAATTCATATGGCGGCACAAAAGACCCAGGATAGCAAAGACAATCCTGAGTAACAAAAACACTGCTGGAGGTATTACCATACCAAACCTTAGTCTATACTAGAAATCCAATTTTGCAAGTACCATTTGTTGAAGATGCTGTCCTTTTTCCAATGTTTTTTTTTTTGGCACCTATGTCATAGATCTTTTGACTATAGGTGAATGTGCTTATATTTGAGTCTTCAGTTCTAATCCATTGGTATATATCTCTTTTGTGGAGTCAGTACCACCCTGTTTTTATTACTATAGCTTTATAGTAAAGTATACCTCCTGCAGAATTTTATTACTCAGGGTTGTTTATTCTATCCTGGGTCTTTTATATTTCCATATGAAATCCAAGATTGTTTTACCAATTTCTATGAATAATTAGGTTGGAATGTTGATTCGTATTGCAGTGAATGTGTATATTGCTTTAGGTACAATAGTCATTCTAACAAGGTTAATTCACTGATCCAGGAGCATTGGAAGTCATTCCATCTTCTGTAACCTCATTTTTTAGGGTTTTAAAGTTTTTGTTGTATAGATCTTTCACATCCTTGATTAGATTTATTCCAAGGTATTCCACTTTTTTAGGAGCAATGGTAAATGTTATTGTTTCTTTCTTGACTTTCTTGCTTTGATTATCCTTGGTTGTGTAGAAAAGTCACTGATTTTTGAATTTTAATTTTGTACCCTGCCACTCTAGGAGTTCTAGGAGTTTCTCGGCAGAATCTTTAGGATCCTTGAGGTTTAGGAGCATGTCATCTGTGTATAGGGATAACTTGTTTCTTCCTTTCCAAGTTATATCCCTTTAATCTACCTCTTTTGTCTTATGGCTCTGGCTGACTTCAAGTACAATGTACAATAGAATTGGTAAGGGTGGGCAGCCTTACCTAGGTTCCGACCAACGTGGGAATGCTTCCAGTTTTTCACCACTTAGAACAATTTTTGCCACAAACTTGTTGTATATGGCCTTTATTATATTGATAAATGTTCCTTCCATCCCTATTTTCTCCAGGGTCTTTATCATAAAGTGGTGTTGAATATTATCAAAAGATTTTTCAGCATCAATTGAGAGTATCATGTGATTTTTGTCTTTGCATTTGTTTATATGGTAAATTATATTTATAGATCTATACATAATGAACCATCCTTGATCGTAGCATGTGATCTTTTTTTTTAATGTTTTTGAATCCTGTTTGCTAGAATTTTGTTGAGGATCTTTGTATCTGTGTTCATCAATGAAATCGACGTATGGTTTCTTTTTGCATTGTGTCTTTCTTTGGTTTTGGGATAAGTATAATGGTGACATCCTAAAAAGAGTTTGGAATTGTTCCTTCATTTTCTATCTCATGGAATAATTTAAGAAATATTGGTATTAACTGTTCTTTATATATCTGGTAGAATTCTGTACTGAATCCATCTGATCCAGAGCTTTTTATAGTGAGAAGGCTAATAATTAGTTTAAACTTTGTCTCTTGTTATAGGAATATTTAAATAATTAAATTCATCATAGTTTAACTTTGGTGTGCTGTATGTATTTCAAAATTAATCCAGTTCTTTGTGATCATAAAATTTGGTGGTGTACGAATTTTGAAGTAGAACCTTATGATTCTCTGAATTTCTTTGACATTTATTCGATAACTCCATTTTCATCTCTAATTTTATTAATTTAGATTGTCTGATTTTTAGTTAATTTGGCTAAAGGTTTGTCAATTTTGTTAAGTTTTTCAAAGAACCAGATTTTTATTTGATTTATTCTTTGTATTGTTTCCTTTGTCTCAATTTCAGCTATTTGTCCTCCGATTCTATTAATCTCTGCTCATCTACTTATTTGGTGTTGGTTTGTTCTTGTTTCTCTAAAGCTTTAAGCTATATCGTTAGGTTGGTAACTTGTGATGTTTCCTTTATTTATTTATTTTATGTGTGTATGCTCATGTTAGTAAGAGAGAGAGTGTGTGTGTGTGTGTGTGTGTGTGTGTGTGTGTGTGTGTGTGTTTGGGGAGGGCTGTTTGTCCCTATGGAGGAACAAGGGTGACTTCGGGAATCATCCTGGATTGTTTCTACCTTCTTCTTGCTTCACTTCAGGATTTCCCAAGCTCTGCCCACCAAGGCCAGAAGTCCAGGCTGCCGCTGTTTCAGCCTAGCATTTTTTACGTGGGATCTGAGATCCAAACTCAGGACCTTCTGCTGTGAGAAAGAGCCTTAACCTCTGAGCCATATCTCCAGCCCTTTATTTTGTGGGGAGGGAATATAAGCCTGAGTGCTATGAATTTTCCTCTTAGAACCACCTTCATAGTATCCCAAAAGTTTTGATATAATATCCTTTTATTATTGAGTTCTAGGAATTTTTTCCCCTAGGATTCCATTTTTTCCTTTTGTCCAGACCCATTCCTCATTCAGTAGCATATTGTTAAGCTTCCAAGAGTTTGTGGACTTTTTGTTTGTCTTGTTATGGGTTTCGATCTTTATTCCCTGATGATCAGAGAGAGTACAGGCAGTGATTTCAGCTTTCTTCCATTCGTGGAGGCTTGCTTCGTGGCCTAGATTGCTATCTATTTTGGAGAAAGTTCCATGGGCTGCTGAAAGGAATGTATATTCTTTGGTGTTAGGATGGAATGTTTGCTATATGTCTGTCAGAGTCATTTGGTTTATGGTTGGTTTAGTTCCAGTATGTCTCTGGTCAGTTTTGGCCTGTTGACCTATCTATTAGTGAGTGAGGTGTTGAAATTCCCAATTTTTAATGTGTTTGATTGATTCGTTGTATTACACATTGTAGTGTTTGTTTAACAAATGTAAGTGAGCCCATGTTTGGAGCATATATGTTTAAAATTGTGAATTCTTTTTGATGTGTTATTTATTTGACAAGTATATAGGAATGTAGTAACCTTCTGTATCTCTTATGATTTGTTTTGGTTTGAAGTCTCTTTCATTGGATATTAGGATGATACTCCTGCTTGTTTCCTAGGTGCATTTCTTTGGAGTATCTTCAATCATCCTTTGACCCTGAGATTGTGCATCTTTCAAAGTGAGGTGTGTTTTTTGGAGGCAGCATGCTGATGGGTTGTGGCTTTTAATCCATTCCATTAGACTGTGTCCCATTGATGTTTAAAGTTTTAATTGAGAAGTCTTTGTTGATTACTGTCATTTTCTGAGTTTATTGGTTGTGTTGGTAATTCTCTGCCTGGTAGCTGTATAGGTATTATTTTTCCCTTTTATCCTCTTCAGTGTGATAATCAGTTTCATCTGTCTTGAGAATTATTTTAGTATCTTCTGCAGGCCTGGTTTGGTAGATAAGAAGGACTTTATTTTTTTCAGGAAATATTTTTCTTTCATCTTCAAATACAACTCATAATTTGGCTGGAATGGCAATCTGGGTTGACATTTGTGGTTTTTCATTACTTGAAGAATACCTTTCCAAGCTCTTCTGGCTTTTACTGTTTCCACTGAGTCCTGCAAATACTGGAAAAAAATATTTAGACTGAAGAGGATAAGCAAACTCAAGAGACTACAGAGAAGGAAAAAAATAGAAGAAGCTAGGATAGTTCTTAAGGAAAATAGAACTAAGAAAACAAACATCATGAAATCAACAAAATGACAGCAATTAATAAACATCTTGTAATGATACTGAATATGGAAATGAGGCCCTGAACACTAATGGCCTCAATTCTGCTACAAATAATCTGAATGAATTTGAAAGTAGGACTCATGTTTCTTAAAGGAAAGATTGAAGAATGAACATTATCTTAGAGTGAAAGGGCAGAAAAAAGTATTCAAGGCAAATGGGTTTGGAAGCAAATAGTTTCCATTATTCTAATATTGGAAAAAATTAATTTCAAGACAAAACTAATCAGAAAGATAAAGGTCATCCCATTATGATTAAGGGTGCCAGAGAACACTACAACTCTAAAATTTCATAAGAACATAACTATAGTGCTGGAGAGGTGGCTTAGGGGTTAAACCTCTGCCTTGCAGGCGGAAGGTCCTGAGTTCGGATCCCAGATCCCACGTATAGACGCCGGGCAGAAGCGGGGGCGACCCGCGTTTCTAGTCCTGGTAGGGCGGAGCCTGTGAATCCCGGGGCAGAGTAAACAAGAAGGTGGAAGTGGTCAATGATGGTTCCAGAATTCTTCCGTGGTTCTACACACACACACACACACACACACACGTGAACACACATGCACAATTGAATAAAATTTTTTAAAATTCTAAAAAAAAACATAACTATTAAACACTAAGTCATAGATTAACACCAACAGGATAGTAGATTGCCATACCCCACTTTCATCAGTGGACAGGTTATCTAGACAAAAAAAAAATCAGAAAGTTATAGGATCAAAATGATATCAGAGACCAGATGGACCTAACATGATATTCCATCCAAATATTAAAGAATCCATATTCTTCAAAGCAGCCACTAGAAGCTCTTTTAAAGTGGACAGCATATTGGAACAGAAAACAAATTTCAACAAATTTAGGAAGATTGAAATATATTCAAGTATTCAAGAATCAGTAGCAAAAGAAATCTAGAAAATACATCAATGTATATATACTAAGCAGTACACTGCTTAATAAAAATAAAAAATTGAGACTGAGATCACAACAGATACCAAAGAAATACAGAAAATCATAGGGACATATTTTTAATTTTTAAATTTCTCTAAGTTGTAAAACTAAAAAGAAATCGATAAATTTCTAAATACATCTGAGCCAACAAAGTTAAACCAAGATGAAATCAATAAGTTGAACAGATCTATAACAAGCAAAGAATTTGAAACGTTAGAAACAATAACAACAAAAAACCTCCCTACTACAAAAAGACTAGATCCAGAATTTACAGCAGAATTCTAACAGATCTTTTTTTTTTTTTTTAATTATTTATTCAATTGTGTGTGTGTGCGCGTGTGTCTGTGTGTGTAGAACCACGGACGAATTCGGGAACCACCATGGACGCCTCCACCTCCTTCTGCCCCGGGATTCACAGGCTCCGCCCTACCAGGACCAGAAGCGCAGGCCGCCCCCGCTTCCACCTGGCGTCTATACGTGGGATCTGGGATCCGAATTCAGGACCTTCCGCCTGCAAGGCAGAGGCTTAACCCCTGAGCCACCTCTCCAGCCCCAGAATTCTAACAGATCTTTAAGGAAGTGGTACAACCAATTCTTCTTAAATTATTACACAAAATAGAAATAGAAAGGACATTTCAACTCCATAATGCCAATATTATTCTAATTCTAAAATTAAGTAAAGACACAACCAAAAAAGATGCACCAATATCCCTAGTGAACATAGATGCATAGATTAAGAAAATACTTGTAAACGAAAAAGATCATTCACCAGGATCAGGATGACTTTATGTCAAGGTGCAGAAATGATTAAACATATGCAAATCAACAGATAAACTAAATCATACATATAGACTTAAAGGCAAAAATCCCATGGTATTATCTATAGATGTAAAAAAAAGGCCTTGACAAAATTAAATCATTCTTTATGATAAAAATCCTAGAGAAAATTGTGTTGGAAGGAACATTCCTCAACATAATCATCCTATATGTGACAAACCTGTAGCCAACATCATCCTAAATGAAGAAAAATTCAAAGCAATCCCATTAAAATCAACAAAATACTTTACTGCTTTCACTCATATTCAATGCAGTGCTCAAAAATATTAGCTAAAGCAGTAAGAGTAAGAAATAGAAGAAATACGAATTGGAAAACAAGTCAAAATATTCTTTGCAGATGATATGGTGTTATATACATATAAGATTCTAAAGAGTCCACTAGAGGGCGCCGGCTTCTCATGAAACTCCATGTCTGAAGTCAGTTCTTTCCCAGCTCCTTGCCCCTCAAGGTTGCCATGGCTGGAGTCCCTGAGTTCTCCATGGCACTTTTGGCCCCCCACCCCATGGTACTCCAAATCTAGAGTCCATGAGTTCTGTTATTTCTCCTAATAAACTCTGCCTTAATCCTCAAAGGAAAGAAAAGAGTCTACTAGAAAACTTCTAGAACTCTCTTCAAATTTTAATACTGTCATAGTTAAGCACAGGTGTCAACCTGACTGTTGAGAGTTTGAGCTCTGGACACATTTGTAGAGAGTTGATGGTTGAGTTAAGCCCAGAGCAAACATGCAGAAGATTGTCTAGCTCATTGGGAAGGTCCAGCCCATGGTGGGTGGGATTAGGCCCTGGAATAAAGACAGCTGGTTGAGAGAGTTGGCATCCTTCTGTACACTTGGCCAGACGTGCTGGTTTGGCAAGTAAGGATTGTCCATCTCACAGCCATTACGTGGTGATGGTGTGGCCAGTTCCCGTGTTCCTGGTGTTGGTGTGTGCTCTCCCGTCAAGCTGGACTGAGAACTGTACCTGGATTCTCATAAGAAAATAAAGCCTTTGTTCCTTTAAGCTATTTGATGGTCATTTATCAGCAACCATGCAGGTTGACTGCAACAAATACTTTCAACAAAGTGAAAGAATAAAAATATGCAAAAATTAGCAGTCTTTCTACATAACAATGGCACAATGAAAAAGAAATCAGGGGGGAAAATCCCATTTATAATAGCATTTTTAAAATATTTATTTATTTTTTCCACTCATACAAGCTTGATAGGTACCCCATTCCCCTCCCTCCCTCAACCCTCCCTGGATCCCCTTGCTCCCCTCCCCTCTTTTCCCCTTCCTTGCCCCTCCTTTTCTCCCATTGTCCTCCCCCCCCAATCCCTAGAGCATCTTTTAGTATGCATGTCAAACTTCCCTCTGGGTCCTCCTCTCTGATGAGGTGTAAGGACTCAGTAGCATTGCCTAGAGTACTTTTTTGTGTTCCCCTTTAGTATGGGAACACTATTGTGGCTATTAATCCCTTGCCTCTGTCATGGTTTGAAATGTGTTCCCCACAGTCTCATGTGTTTGGCAAGGTCATGGCACCCTGAGAGGTGGAGCCTTGCTGGAGGAAGGCAGTCACAAGGATGGGCCTTGAAGTGGATTAGTCCCACCTTACCTCCAGGAGAAGTCTGCTTTTGCAGCAAGCAGTCTGTAGCTCTCAGCTTCCAAGATGTCTGCGATGACTTAGCCTCCTCCTTCCCCCATGCCAGCCAGCCATGCCGCCTCTGCTTTGATAGACTGTCCCTTTCCTCTGCAACCTGTAAGCTGAATAAACCTCCCTTTCTCCCTTAAGTTGATCAACTTTGAGTGTTCTCTCACAGCAATAGTTAAGAGTAACTGTTACAGCCTCTAAGGATCCTAGTGCCTGTGATCCATGCTAGACTTTGGGGGGGTCAATGATATGCTGGTCATTGTGCAGGTCATGCGAAGTCCTATTATGATTACTTCGGCCCTAACTTGTGTGAAGTATCTTGCATGTCATAACTCCTCCCCATCTTTAGGCTCTTACAATCTTACCGTCCCCTCTTCCGCAAATTTCCCTGAGCTTTAGGATAGGGTGAGATTAGGCTGGCCTTGTTCCAGGTGGTTGATATACAGTCTCTGATGTTCTGAATTGTGGTTTGTTGTTTGTTTGTTTTTTTTTTTTTCAGTTTTGCTGCTCCTGCACCGCCCTTAGCTCCATCCTCATGGGTGTTAGATGTCACCCCCTGGCCAGAGATAAAAGGTTGTTAAAATAGTCTTATTATAAGAGTAGATTCAAAAGTAGATGGAATAAAAGTAGGAGACCATGGTTAGTGGGGGGGGGGTCAATCTCCCATTTGCAGGATGGTTACCTTCTATCTGCCAGACTCTATGCCCTCCCTTTCTGGTGAGATCACACCCCAACAGTTACAAGTGACCAGAAAGGAAAATCTGTGAGCTTAACCAGATATCTCATTACTTACTTGCAGTCTTTGATGGTGGCTTATTTTCTCTGCTGTAGTATGATCCCCTCTCCCCCCTCTTGCTGGCAGGGCCCTCCTTCCCCTTCCTTCCCATCTATAATCTTTCCAATTGCTGTAGGTATTACAGAGATCCATCTTTGAGTGTGTCTCTAAGTGGATTTGGTACTAGGACCCACCTGTTAGGGAGTGGTTCTTAATTTTCTGTGTCTGGGATATTTCGCTCAATATATTTTCTAATTCCATCCATTTCCCGGCAAATTTCATTAATTCGTCATTTTTGATGGCTGAGTAGTATTCCATTGTATAAATGTACCACATTTTCCTTATCCACTCGTCAACTATTGGACATTTGGGTTGACTCCATGACTTTCCTATCATAAATAATGCTATGAACATCGTCATGCTTGTGCTATCGAGGTGAATTTTTGCTGTATGGGGGATTATTCCCAAAAATGGAATATTAGGGTCATATGGCATTTCAATCTTTAACTTTTTTAAGAATCACCAGACAGCTCGCCAGAGTGGTTGTATAAGCTTGCATTCCCACCAGCAATGTAGGAGAGTTCCCTTCTTGCCACATCTTCTCCGCATTTGGTGTTGTTTGTATTGTGGATTATTGCTGTCCTGACTAGGGTGAGATGATATCTCAGGGAAGTTTTGATTTGCATTTCCCTGATGGCTAAGGAAGTGGAGCATTTTTAAGATATTTGTTAGCCATTTCAATTTTGTCCCTGGTAAAGTTTCTTTTGAATTCCCAGGCCCATTTTTAATTGGGCCATTTGTTTCCTTGGTGTTTAGTTTTCTAAGTTCTTTGTACACTCTGGATAATAGAGCTCTATCAGATATGTGGTTAGTGAAGATTTTTCTCCCATTCTGTGGGTTGCCTTTGTGCTCAGGTTACAATCTCTTTATCTGAACAGAAGCTCTTTAATTTCATAAGATCATATCTGTTGCGTGTTGGTTGTAGCAACTATGCTATTGGATGTCATTTAGGAACTGTTGGCCTAGTCCAGTCAGCTCGAGGGAGTTCCCTACCCTTTCAACTAAGTTTTTATAGTCTCTGGCCTTATATTGAGGTCCTTGACCCATCTGGAATTAAGTCTTGTACATGGTGACAAATATGGGTCGAGTTTTAATCTTCTGCATGTAGACATCCAGTTTTGCCAGCACGGTTTGTTGAAGATTCTGTTCTTTTTCCATTGGATTTTTTGGGCCTTCTTTGTCAAAGATCAAATGGCTGTAATTGTGTGAGCTTATATCTGGGTCTTCAACACTTATCCATTGGTCTGTGTGTCTATTTTGGAGCCAGTACCAGGCTGTTTTTATAATTATTGACTTGTAGCATAGATTAAGGTTTGGTATGGTGATACCTCCAGCAGTGTTTTTGTTACTCAGGATTGTTTTTGCTATCCTGGGTCTTTTGTGCCTCTATATAAATTTTGAGATTGTTTGGTCAATTTCTTTAAAGAATTGTTTTGGGATTTTAATTGGTATAGTAATGAATCTGTATATTGCCTTTGGTAGGATGGTCATTTTTATGATATTGATTCTGCCAATCCAGGAACATGGGAGGTCTTTCTACCTCCTGGTGTCTTCTGTAATTTCTTTCCTTAAGGTTTTAAAGTTTTCATTGTAAAGGTCTCTTGCTTTCTTGGTTAGTTTTTTACCATTTTTCATTTTTTTAGGGGCTATAGTAAATGGATTGTTTCTCTCAGAGCTTTTTCACTTCTTTCATCCTGGGCATATAGGAAGGCCACTGATTTTTGTTACGTTTATTTTGTATCCTGCCACCCTGCTGAACTTCTCAATTAGTTCCAGGAGCTTCCTGGTGGAGATTTTAGAATCACTCAGGTATATGATCATGTCATCTGCAAATAGAGATAACTTGACTTCTCCTTGCCAATTTGAATCCCTTTTATCTCCCTTTCTTGTCTTATGGCTTCAGCTAAGACTTCAAGTACAATATTGAATAGAAGTGGTGAGAGTGGACAGCCTTGTCTAGTTCCTGATCGAAACAGGAATGCTTCAAATTTTTCCCCATTGAGTATAATTCTTACTGGTGGCTTGTTGTATACCACTTTTATTATATTGATAAAGGTTCCTTCCATTCCAACTGTCTCTAGGGTTTTGATCATAAAAGGCTGCTGGATCTTGTCAAAAGCTTTTTCTGCATTTATTGAGAGTATCATGTAGTCTTGAATTTTGGACTGGCTTATATGGTGAATTACGTTTATTGATTTGTGTATGTTGAACCAACCTTGTGTGCCTGGGATAAAGCCTACTTGGTCACCGTGAATGATCTTTTTGACATGTTTTTTAATCCAATTTGCTAAGACTTTGTTGAGAATCTTTACATCTGTGTTCATCAAAGAGATTGGTCTACAGTGTTCTTTTTTAAGTGTATCTTTATTAGGTTTTGGGATTAAGACGATATTAGCTTCATTGAAAGAATTTGGTAGTGTTCCTTCCTTTGCTATTTGATGGAACCCTTTAAGGAGTATTGGTGTTATTTGTTCCTTGAATGTCTGGTAGAACTCTGTGCTGAATCCATCTGGTCCAATACATTTTTTGGTGGGAAGATTTGAGATTACTTCATCGATTTCCTCATATGTTATAGGACTATTCAAATAATTCACAACTTCCTGATTCAATTTAGGTAAGTTGTGCTTACTTAGAAATTCATCCATTTCTTTTATGTTGTCAAACTTCACAGAGTATAGGTTTTTGAAATATGATGTTATAATTCTCTGAATTTCTTGGGTATCTGTAGTGATAACTCCATTTTCATTTCTAATTTTGTTAATTTGGGTTTTCTCTCTCCTGCCTTCGGTTAATTTAGCTAGGGGTGTATCAATCTTATTGATTTTTTCAAAGAACCAGCTTTTTGACTGGTTGATTCTCTGTATCATTTTCCTAATCTCTATTTCAGATATTTCTCCCCTTATTTTGCTTATCTCCTTTCTTCTACTGCTTTTGGGATCAGATTGCTCTAATGTCTCTAAAGCTTTAAGCTGCATTGTTAAGTTATTTACTTGTGATGTTTCCATTTTTTTTGATGTAGGCATTAAGAACTATGAACTTACCTCTTAGGACAGCTTTCGTTGTGTCTCAGAGATTTTGGTAAGTTGTATTTTCATTATCGTTCACTTACAGGAAATCTTGAATTTCCTTTATAATTTCTACCTTAATCCAATTCTCATTCAGCATCATAGTGTTTAGTTTCCAGGAGTTAGTATATTTTCTGTTTTTTGTTGTGTTGTGGATGTCAAGCTTTAGACCATGATGGTCTAAGAGGGTACAGGCTAGAATTTCAACTTTCATGTATATGTGGAGATTCGTTTTGTGGCCCAATATGTGATCTCTTTTGGAGAAAGTTCCGTGTGCTGCTGAGAAAAGTGTGTATTCTTTGATGCATGGATGAAAAGTTCGATAGAGATCTGTAAGGTCCATTTCAGTAAGAGTTTGATTAAGTTTCAAAGTGTCTCTGTTAAGTTTTTGACCTGTTGATCTATCGTATGTTGAGAGGGTGGTGTTGAAATCCGCAAGAATTATCATCTGGGGGTTGATTTCTTGCTTTGGACGCTGTAGGGTTTGCTTAACGAATGTGGAGAGGCCCATATTCGGTGCATATATGTTTAGTATTGTGAAGTCTTCCTGATGAATTATAACTGTGACTAAATGTATCTATCTGTGTCTCTTATGATTTTTTTTGGTTTGAAGTCCACTTTGTCTGACAGCATAATGGCTACCCCTGCCTGTTTCCTGGTTCCATTAGCTTGCAGAATTTTGGACCAGCCTTTTATTTTTAGGATGTGCCTATCTTTTGTGCCGAGACGAGTTTCTTGAAGGCAGCAGATTGATGGGTTATGATTTTTAATCTAAGTTTGTAATCTGTGTCTCTTGATTGGTGAGTTAATTCCATTGACATTTAGTGTTATAATGGAGAAATTATTTTTAATTCCGTACATTTTTTATGTTTAGTGACTTTTGTAAGTGTATTATTTGGCTTTCAGGTTTTGGTGGTATTTTATTTCTCTTCTGTCCTCCTGGATCACTCTTTTTTTTCCTTCAAGCTTGAGTATCATTTCTAGCATTTTTTGAAGGCCTGATTTGGTAGACATGTAAGCCATCAAGTTGTCTTTGTGCTGGAAAACTTTTCTTTCTTCCTCAATCATGACAGATATTTTTGCCAGGTATATCAGCCTGGGTTGACATTTTTGTTCTTTTAATACTTGAAGTATGTCTCTTCAAGCTTTTCCTGCTTTTACTGTTTCCATTGAGAAGTCATTTGTTATTTTAATAGGTTTACCTTTAAAAGTGACTAGTTTTTCCCCTTGAAGCTCTCAGCACCTTTTTTTTTTTTTTGTCTTGAATGTGGAGTGTTTTGACTATTATTTGCCGTGGCGAGTTTCTACTTTGGTCATATCTGTTTGGGGTGCGGAATGCCTCTTGTATTTGGATGGGCCTCTTGTTCTTTAGATGAGGGAAGTTTTCATTTATGATAATTTGAAAATTTTCCTCAGCTGTGGTATTATAGGATTCTTGCTCTGTTATTCCATGAATGTGCATGTTAGGCTTCTTCAGGGTGTCCCATAACTCTTGAATATTCCTCTCAAGATTCTTTTTGGCTTTAACAACTTCTTCCATTGATCTGGTTAATACTCCCACTTTGTCTTCAAGATCTGAAATTCTATTTTCTGCTTCTTTAGTTCTGCTAATAAGACTCTCTGTTGATTTCTGGGTTGAAGATAACTTGTCTTTTAGATCAATTTTAAACTCTGCTTGAGATTGTTTTAACTGCTTTATGCCTATTATGGGGTTAATTCTTTCAGTGAGAGATTTGTTTTCTTGGGTTTTGTTTCTCATGGATTTGCACTGTGACATGGGCATTGTTGTTTTATCTCTTAAGACTTTCTTTCAATTTCTGCGTGTTTTGACTGAACTGAATTAGTTGGAATCACTGCTTTCGAGCAGTTATTACTAGTGTTTGCCTTGGAGTTGGGTATGCTTGTCTGTTGTTGTTATTTCCTAGATGAGGCTATTAGACTGTTAGTACATCAATTAAGTCAGGTTTACTGGACAGGGGGTGAATATTAGTATTGGGTTTTCTTTGGACTTTGTTGAATTCTGATGAGCAGTGTGTCCTCCCTGGACTGTGAGCATCCTGGGCGGGCAGAAAGGGCAGAGGTGCTGGTGACGGTGCGGTTAACCTAGGGATCTGGGATGTGGCCTAAGGGCCCTCCCCAGCCTGGAGCAGGCTGGGTGCTGCTAGCTGGGATGAGCAGGTGACCTGGGGTCTGGTGGTGAGCTGGGGGGTTACCTGGAGAGCAGTGTGTCCTCCCCGGACCAAAATATTGTAAGGAAAATGGAACATAAACCTGAGTTGACTCAAATGTACTTAGTGTTCTTCTTTATTGGTTCTAATGTTGGGTCCAGATTATATCAACTCTGTTTAGTTTCAATGGTTTGGTTGAGGTGGAAGCTAAATGAAATTCCTGTTCCACCTTAGTCTTGAGGGAATCTCTATTGCGAGATAAATTTTTTTTCTAGAACTATTAGCTGGTACTTTTGGCAGAGATCACCATGGTCTCTTAACTTCCCACCATTTGCTTGCCAATAATAAATGTAGCTGAAGGATGGTATTATAATTCAAGGATCCTCCTGGGGGGGGCATCTCTCATCATCATCTAAGATGCACAGAGGCCATGTCTGAAAAACACTACATGTTGGCTCTTTTACAGGTTAGTAGGATTAAACATTTTCCAGTTAGTCCCTGGACACAGGATGGGGAAACCCCTCTAGCTAGAGACTAGGGGGCCTGGATTTGGGGAAGGACATATGGTTCCACAGGGCTCTGTCAAGCACCATAAATACCTGGCACTGAAGTATTGCAGGACTCCCATTTCAGGCCAACATTCACTCACACATTCACATGGAGTTTAAAACATTCCCTTCCCCATTCCAAATGTGCACTTCTTCTCCCCCTCCCCTGAGAAGCGTGCTCAGACAGGTGAGCAGAGGTAGACCCAGAGTGTCTTTTACCTTAGCTGGTGGAATCTACTGCTCCTATTTGGGTCCCTTCATGGTTGCCAAATGTTATGGGGAACGGCTTTCCTCTGCTCACCAAATATCCCTTTGTGGTTACCAAATATTGTGTTTGGAGAGGATGGTTGAAAGTAGAATATGTGTAGAGGATTAAGATAGAGTTTAATAGAGTAGAGAAAGAATGGAACTCATGGACTCCAGATATTGAATATCATGAGGCTAGGATGCATCCATGAGTTCTGCAGAGTATCTATCCAAAAGAAGGTTGAGAATGCCACTAGAAAGTATCTACAGCTTGTTATAAAGATCACCCAGCTTTGTTGTAACCTACTTACTTGATGTTTCCAGCAACGTATTGGTAAGTATCTTAATTTATCAACTTTTTTTTTGTTCTGTGATTATAAAATTTCAAGAAACGGTTACCATGACAAATTATGGAGTTTGGACAAGCTGAATTTGTATTCCCGGGCCATGTTCACTCATATTTTGTTCCAAAATAAACCATCTCTTATCCCTTTGAGATGAAAGCTGTGATTTCTCTGTTTACAGTGTGCATATGGAGAGCAAAAGTAATGTCAGGTATTTTCCCTGTGTTTCGATCGTCTCCTTAGGCAGTTTTAGAGCAGCCATGCTGGGACGGTCTCTGAAAGTCTTTGAAAATCATCCCCACTGCTGGGGTTACCCTGAAGGCACATATACTTTGCCACTTCCACCAACCCTCTGTACATCAAAGGTTATAGAGATTAGTTCCCCATTACAGATAAACCCTACCATGCGGCTGGGCACAAGATCAACTGGGTTGGGCCCCATTGTGAGCTAAGCAATAAGGAAAAGCCACTCCCCCCAGGTTGCTTAAGTGTATAAGATAAATATACCTGACCCTGGAGGCCATTTTTGGTGCCTGACCTTCATGGCACCCAATATCTGGGATCTATGAGCTCTTTTCCAGCTCCTTGCCTCTCATGGATTACGTACCTGGAGTCCATGAGTTCTCTAGGGTCCCCTGGTCCCTCATGGTACTCCATGTCTAGAGTCTGTGAGTTCTGTTCTTTCTCTCCTCCAATAAACTCTGCCTTAATCCTTTATGTGTATTCTGGTTTCAATCTTTAATTCCAAACACAGGAGCCTGGATACATACAAACCCCATTAGAGTAACCCCACAACACTCCAATTTATTTTTAAAGTTCCATTTCTTACTGAATCTGAGTCTTGCTAATTCAGCAAGCTGAAAATGCATTAAGGTAATGAACAAAAGGGACTCTGAATTGTAAAATGGGCTCACCCCATAAAGCCTAGATCGAAAATTCAACTTGGCTGTTTACGAGAAGAGGTAATGATTTATCTAAAGTTCTTAGTATGCTGGCTGATACCAGACTTGTGGATTCATAGATGCATACCTATGTACTCTTTTCCAGTTCCATGCCCCTCATGGGACTTCACATTAGAGCGGAGTTATTGAAGAGCTACATGATCATGAGCTTAGTTATTGAAAACTAATTTCAGTAAAAAGAATTACTGTTGAGTGGTTTATTTTGTCCAGGTTCTTGTGTTTGGGCTTGAAGACTGAAATCATTACATGCATGGAGGATTAAGACAGATTTTATCAGAGGGGAAAAAAACAATGGAACTCATGTAGAGTTCATGCGAGGCAAGAGAACAAGCTGATGGCTAGTAGGGTCAGAGGTTTTTATACTGTTAGGCATGCTTTTCCTCATTGGTTAATTCTAGTTTCTGAAGACTTGACTGTGGCTTCTGGTCCCCTACAAATCATTGGTCTGTTCATATCAGGGTTCAGCCCAGTTGACCTTGTGGCCAACTTCATGATAGAGCTGTTTCTTTGGAGGAACTTAACCTATCTGCAATGGAGAGCTCATCTCCATATTCTTTCATATTAAACCAATCTTTCCAGATTAATACAGTGTATTCCTTCAGGATAATTGCAGTGGGGGGTGACCTTCAAAGACCTTCTTAGAAAGCATGGACTTTCTAATCTGTCTAAACTACCTAACAAAATTTTCTCTCTCTCATTATTACCAGTCATGCAGTTCCCTGGGAGGCAGAAGCAGGTGATCTCTGTGAGTTGAAGTCCATCTACATAGCAAGCTATCCAGGACTTCTTAGTGAATGAGACTCTATCTCAAAAGCACACAAAATTATTGTAATATAAAATCTGTGTCTTTCTTAGCACTATATGTACTCTTTTCCTTTCTCAAAGAAATAAATATGGTTTTTTACTCTAGGATTTAGTTTCTTTGTGGATTTTGTCATCATTACATATTCATATCTTTCACGTTCCCTATGCCTCTTTTATATTTGATTATTTTTTAATCACTTGTAAGATTTTCTCCACAGAAAACTCCTTGCCAGTCTCAACCCAAAGATAGTTCTACACTGATTACAAATGCAAGTTTAATTGGTGTGATTCTTAATGTACTTGTAAACTTGCTGAATTTCTTTTTAAGGGCTGAAAAGATCAGACAGATATTTGTGGTGATGATAAAGAGGCTAACATGTAATAGTGACATAGTATATCATTTTTTTAGTTGTTTCATTAAATTCAGAAGTGGAGGTGGTTTTAATTTTTATTATAAGGTATAAATGTAAATAGTTACCTCAAAAATGCACTGAAGACTAGATAGAAGTTTTGGGCCAATCATAGAAAGAGGTAGAGAAAAAAGGAAGAGAGTGAAGAGAAGGAAAAGGCAGGTTTTATATCCTCAGGGTTGGTGGGTAGTATGAAGGGTAGGGTCTGGAGGTGATTTCTGAGACCTTTGTCTATCCCAGGAAGTGTGACTAGGATCAGTCTTTAACTTTGACCCTGCTAGATTAAGGGTAAAGCAAGCACGTGCTTTTACAAGCACCAACTATGGGGGAGTAGTGGCCATCAAGCAGAAGCTCTGCTTGAAAGTGGGGGGACTGAGGAGTGGGATTCTTATCATTCCGATGCATTCATTCTTAGCTACTTCCTACTGGACAGGGTTGGTGTGGGAAAGGTTACAAGCTGGAGTAATAGAGTCCCATTCCTGAATTCTCATGGTGAGGGTGATGACATTATGGACTGGATCCAACTAAGTCATCAGTCTCTGGTACGAGGTAGTAGATAAGTGGTCAGGAGGATTTGGTCAAAAGAGCATCTAGTGAGTTCTCTGATCCTGTACTGGAGGCATCTGAAAAGGCAAAGCAGGATAAGTAACAATAGGAAAATGGCAGCTAGAAGACCTATAAGGGCGAGAAGCCAAATTGTCAAGGGAGAGCATAATTGTGAGCTGTCCATAAGCCCCTTGCAGAGTGGATTTGAATGGCCAAATTCTGGAGGTCATTGATCGTCTCTTCCACTTCTCCTGTGTGGTTGACATAATAGCAGTTGATTTTGGAGGACAACTGAAGCCAACAAATAGAGTTGAGCCTGTAGGAGCAAAGTGGGCGGGGTGGTGCCGATAGTAGCTGAAAGTCTTAGATCTCTCCTGGAGCAGTGAAATGATGTCAGGGGTGTATCCTGTTGAATGGAGAGTATAAGCTCTCCTTTAGATAAACAGAGGGCAGAGTTGTACCTAGGAGAGACAAGACTGACAAGAAAATTAAATCAAAGTTTTGATTAAGGGGGGAGCATGAGCTACTGTACCCAGGAGGGTAGGGAAGGGTTACATTGAGCTTATTAGTTATCTGGTTTAGCATATCTAATATAATAGTTGTCAGGATATTAGGTCATATATAGAGGATTACATTACATGACTATTAAGGACTTAAATGGACCCAAGATGATCTGGCTCTGGATTTGCAATATTTCAGATCTCTCCACTTTATTGGAAGCTCCAATTAAGTCAATTGGCCTTACAAGTATAGCAGTGTCTTTCCAGGAAGTTTCAGTTTCCTGCTGGTAAAACATCACAGTTTTGTACTGTGGCAGAGGTAACATAGAATTGGCCATATATGTCCTATGTAGCTGGAAAGGCATATTTCTAGTGACTCATGTAGATAAGAATGAGTAGCAGGGGATATAGATAGGACCGAGTAGCAGGTGGTATAGATGGGGCTGAGTAGCAGGTGAGAGATCTGTCTTTGGGACAGATAGATAGCTAATTGACAGAATTAAATCACATTAAATTTACTAGCCATAAATTTCCAGATCTGATATATATGTTGTTTTTCACCCTCTGCATCTGTTAACAGTTACTCTTAACTATTGCTATGAGAGAGCACCCAAAGTCAAGCAACTTAAAGGAGAAAGGGAGGTTTATTCAGCTTATGGTTCCAGAGGGAAGGTACAATATCTCAAAGCAGAGGCAGCATGGCTAGCTGCCCAAAGCTGGAGGAGGCTGAGTCACTGCATACATCTTGGAAGCTGAAAGCTACAGACTGCTTGCAGCAAAAGCAGACTTCTCCTAGAGATAGAGTGGGACTAATCCACCTCAAGGCCCACCCCTTGTGACTACCTTCCTCCAGCAAGGCTCCACCTCTCAAGGTACTACGACCTTGCCAAACACATGAGACTGTGGGGGACACATTTCAAACCATGACACTCCACCCCTGGCCCCCACAGGCTCATTGCCATCTCATTATGCAAACCATACTTTAAAAGTCTTCATAGACTACAACAGTAGTCCCAATGTAGTTCAAAAATCCAAAGTCCAAAGTCTCCTGTAAAATCAAAATACAAGTTACATACTTCCAACATAAAATGGCACAGAATAAACATTCCCATTCCAAAAGGAAGGAATAGGGGCATATCCAAGAAAGACTGATCCATAACAAGACTGAAAACCAGCAGGACAAACCCCAAATCTTGTAGTTCCAAGTCCAATAGATGAGCCTCTCCTTGAAATCATCTCAGTTCCAAAGGGCTTCGGTTCCACCCCTCCAATGCAGCTGCCCATAGAATACGTTGCTCTCTTGAGCTGACTCCTCCCAGGGTATACAGCTCTCCTTGACAGGTGTCCCATGTTGTCTCTGGAATCTCTAACATCTTTACTTCTCAATGGCAAACCAGGCTTTAACTCCACAGCACAAACTGCCCTTCTTGGGCCTCTAAACTACAGACTTTCTGCCACATGCTGCCTGGCTTCCATCATTTTTCAGAATCTTGGAGGAGGACTCCATGATCTCCTTCCTCTTGCATCCTTGATGCCTCTAAAACCAGTACCAAGTGGATGACTTTGCCAAGACTGGCCCTCTTGAATCATAGCTGATTCTTCTTCTCTATGCTGACCATCTCTTTCACACCTGGACAGTTGTTTTACAGAAGTGGATCCTTGCTCTGGAACTCCACCCTTTAGCTCATTTCTTCTAAAAGGATTTGCATTCTTATGGGTGGGAGCCTTCTCTGAGGATCTTGCCCTCAAACTAGGGCCTCTCCTATTATCCAAATTGAGAGCAGGCTTTGATTTACAAATGGAGCTAATCTCTTTAACAGCCATTTTGTTCCCTGCTTCTTCCTGGTTCAACTCTTTAACGTTTGGCTTTGTACTTTTCATCATTAGATCTTACAGTTTTTGCTTCTTCCAGCCTGATTCTTTGCTCTTTTTCATAATTTTGAAGACAACTAAAAAGTAGCCATATCACATTGTCAAGACTACACTGCTTTGAAATTTTCTCCGCCAAGCACTCCAGTTTAACTTCAGGCAAGCTTTCAGGATGAGGGCAAAACTTCACCAAACTCTCGGCAAACACATGGCTCCATGTGTCACTCGTCCAATTGCAAATGCAGTCTCTGTTCCCCTCTAGACCATCACAAGCTGGGGTTCCACTGCCTGCATCTCTCATAGCATTGTTCTCCTCTGAGCTCTTACAAGAAAGGCCCATTTGGCCCCCTTGCTAAGATGCAAAGACTTTCCCAGCACAAAATTCCAAAGTTCTCCTAATTTCTCCTAACAAACAGTTCCAAAGGTAAACTAGCCACATCACAGCATCGGCCATACTGCTGGGCACCAACTTCTCTCAGCTTCACAAACAACTTCACATTGTGGTACCAGCTGTTCTTAATCTCACAGCAATACCCCACTCCTGGTACCAATTTCTATAACAGTTACTCTTAGCTATTGCTGTGAGAGAGTACCCAAAGTCAAGTAACTTAAGGGAAAAAGTGAGGTTTACGGTTCCAGAGGGAGGGTACAATCTCTCAAAGCAGAGACAGCATGCTAGCTGGCCAAAGCTGGAGGAGGCTAAGTCACTGCAGACATCTTGGAAGCTGAGAGCTACAGACTGCTTGCAGCAAAAGCAGACTTCTCCTAGAGGTAGGGTGGGACTAATCCACCTCAAGGCCCACCCCTTGTGACTACCTTCCTCCAGCAAGGCTCCACCTCTCAAGGTACCACAACCTTGCCATGAGACTGTGGGGACACATTTCAAACCATGACAGCATCTGACATAACTTCTGCATGTAATTATGAGGTGAAGGTAATGGTAAGGGAGAACAGTTTTTACCTTTGAGCCAGTGTGCTTTACTTAAAAACCATAGCATCATTTTAAGATCTTTTAATCTCATGGGATAAGCAACTAGACTCTTTAGGAATTGGATTTTAGGACTTTTATGGGCGTAACCAAATCTGTTTAACCAAGATAGAGAACATTGAAAACACTTGCCTACATGAAGCTCAGTTCTTAGCAAGTATGTTTCTGAGGTTCATTGTTTTTTTCCTCTATAACATAAAAGAAACATAGGAGACAAAATTTCTTTTAACTAATACATCATGAACTTCCTTTAATTTTCTAAGTTGCATCTCAGCTTATACAACATACATTTCATAAACCTAACATCACACAAACCTTCGCAACATACTCTAGCCATCTAAGATAGACACAATTGAAAAACACTTGAATATATGAAGCTCAATTCTTAGCAGATATGTTTCTGTAGCTCAATGCCTTTTTCCTCTACAATATAGAAGAAACATATACCATTTCTTTTACCATCCTATTTCCTACAACATAACATTCTAGATAACCATCAAACTAGCAAGGTTGTAGCAGAACACAGGACTACACATGAAGGACATGTAATTAGAAAGACAGTTTAGAGCAAAGAAGTTTGTTCTCAAAGAAAGGAGAATGAAGAAATTCCAATGAATTTCTCAGAAGACATTTGCATTTTCTTGGTTGTTAGACTTAATGAAACAAGAATCCATAAAAGAAGTCAGAGGAATGAGCAAGTTTAACTAGCTAATATCCATAGTGGCTAAGTGTCACTAGAATATTGGCAGTGGGGCATAAATCCGGAGGGAGTCATCAGAACCTTGGTAAGAACACAATGGCATCTTTATTTGCAGTCTCATTAAAATAAAAACCAAGTGAGATACCAGGAATGGTCATGAAGGACTTCAAATGTAAATTACATTAGATTAGTATGTACTTAGGCCTTTTTGATGGTATTGAAACTATTTTTTAAAAAATATACATACATGTATTTTAATTGAGCATGTCAAAATAATAAAAAATTCACATAATAAGAATGAGAAAAAATTGAAGTGGCCACAAATTTGTCACTTTGAAACACAAAACACACAAACATACAGACACATGAACAACATTTAGTAGATGTTTCCTGCAGACAAGGACTTAAATTCACTGATAGCAGCTTTAAAATTAGTTATTAATTCATGATACAGTACAAGAAGACTATATAATTGATTAATGTTGGAAATAGATTTTGGAACTAGACTTTGGAAAACATTATTAAAATCAGATCAACATTTAGAAAAATCTTATTGTTAAGTTAGAATCAAATGCAGCATTTGGCCCAGTTATTAATTAATTCTGCTTAAAATAGATGTCAAAGAGAAATTATAAAATGTTTATGCATGTGTATATTTAACATGATACAGATCAGACAGACAATACATAGATATTCTAGAAACACATATAACAACTGGCCAGCACAGGTGACAAGACACAGGACTTAACTATGAAAAACACTGAACATGTGTGTAGCATTTTGGTTCCCATTGTTAAGGTTTTGTAATTTAGAGAGGTTGCCACTGTACAGGTACTTGCCTGAAGAATGAAGGGATCAGGCCCAGGGGCCAATAGAACTTAGGAGAATCTGAAAGATAGAAAAGGACTAAAGAAAGCATTCTTCTATTTCCTTACAGTCTACATGAAAAAGTTAGCTTAGTTACTAACAAGAAACCCTCTGGAAGCTTTTTAGATCCCAATTTATTCAAAAACCATTGACAAAGAGCAAAACAACAAAATAATAAAGTTAGTCACTAAGTTGGAAAAACAACAGCAACATCAACAAAGCTTTCTGATATAGATCCCAAAAAAACAAGTGACTAGCTTTTCAAATGTACCTTAAATTAGAAAAACATCTTTTACCTAAGGTACAATATAAATGAAAGTACTTGATTACAGGAGACCTGAAAGTCCATAATGTCTTAAATTTTGGTAAGATGTCACAATTCAAGGAGTGAGAAGACAGAAAACAGAAAGAACAGAAAAACACTGGTATAAATTAACCTATTTTAAGTAGTTACCTCATTAAGAAAATATTAACCTTATCAGAACTCATTGAGTCACCATGGCATGTCTTGTCCTGTGTCAACCACGCTGGTAAGATAAGATCCCAACTTGGGGAAGATCTTCAAAAAAGCACCTTCTGGAAACAGGATATGGCTTATTTTGAAATAAATAATAACGATATGAAACATATGGGATTTGTCAGGTTGCTCTTTGGAATGGGCAGTTGCTAGGGGCCTGAGGTTGCTAGGAACCACTCCCCTTTGAGTCTTGCCTCTTATCTTTGACAGACAAGTTCTTCTCTTTTTGTGATTGTGCATGCCTCCTATCTCTGACTGCCGAGTTCTTCCCTTTTTTTTTTTTTTTGTGGATTGGGAGCCCTCCCATCTATTCCCAGGTCTCTTTTTTGTTTTTTCCCAAAAACTAGCTAAGTTTCTGCCTCCGGAACTGCAAATAGAGTTCTCCAGCCACAAAGTGGCATCTCTCTACACACACACACACACACACACACTCACACATTAGGGGATGATGACTCCAGGCCATCAGAACGAAGATAGGTAAGCCCGGCCGCCCATACCTCCACCTCAACTCTCCAGAGACTCGGCCACAGACGGGGAGTTTGTCAGAGCAAATCTCGTTTATTGGGGGTAACAAAACAGCTTATATAGACAAAGGACCACAGGGCGCAAAACGGGCAGCCAATTATGTTAAAGGTCAACACAACATCCAGGCACCACAGGTCAGGCTTGATGTAACTCAATAAGGAAGGCAGGTCAATTCCTGAAAGCCAATTAGGGCTCTCTGTAATGTGATCAAGGTTATGCCCAGGACACTAGCTCTCAGCGCCATCTTTGATCCCATGTGCTCGGCAATGCCCTGGGGTAAATCCTGGGCAGGCCCAACAATTTGTCTTAAGTCTTTTGTTTCCTAATAAAAACCAAGCCTGCTTTTAACTTTAAATTAAAATTCTAACTAGAAATTTCACATTCTAACATACACACTAAACAGACTTGTTAGCCAAAATGTATACCCTGATTGTAAAGAAATTAGAGAACAACTTCAAGAGTCCTAAAACATAGGTAGGGTAAAATTCCCTAAAAAATATGTCTCTTGTTAAATTAATTCAGAAATTCTATAAATATGAGACTATGCCATCTGTTCACTAAAATCAATACATAACTATTCTTATAGAACACATAAGTTCATAGAAAATAATAATATAATTCCTAAAATTAATATACAACTATTTCTTATAGAGCACACAAGTTAATAAAAAATAAAATAAACCCTAATACAGTTCTTACTATTATAACCTAATATAGGCCAGCTTATATAATAATGGCCAGAGTCTGATATGCTCAAAAAGAAAAAAATTAATGTGTAATATGCGCCCCCTCCAACAGATTCACCTTTACCATTTATAAGAATGAATAATAGATATAACACAAATTAATAAGAAGCTCAATCTCAGTATATTTAAATACAACAATACAGACTTAGACTCTGTGACTGTTTGGTGGGACATTGTAAAATAGACAACTTTAGAGAGACTGAGGGGCTGGGAAAAACCTGTTGTAGGCCTAGGAAAAACCTGTTAGGATGTGATAAGGAAAACAGACAAGTAAGCAATAAAATAAAATTTAATTGAAAAAAATGTGATAAGGATTCGTTTGTGTCTCAGGCTTAAACAATGGGTTAAATTCTTAAAGGTTTATCCTAAAGGTGATTCCTGCTGATTGGAAGGATACTTGTCTGTCTACAGGTGCAACTTCTCTGCCCGAAAAATTTTCTAGTATAAAAGCCGCTACAAAATTCCAATTAAATAAATTCAGATTCACCCAGCCCAGAGTTGTGTGTGTCTGTCTCTCATTCGCCACTCTTTGTCACACTTGATCAGGGAGCCCTGGACTGCGAGTCCACAGCATGGACTGCAGCAATGGCAGAACAGACAACTCTAAGGATCTGTATTGACTGTCTAAAATTGGTATACTAGGAGAAGAAAAGAAAAATAATGAATCTGATTCAAAACAAATATATTACAATGAGAGGATGTGTGAAAAAATACCCCCATAAAACAAAAGGAAGTTAGCTCCGGCCAGAATCTACAATATGGGAACTAACTGAATTTCACAAAGAAACCGTTGCCCAGTCACAACCCAGATTAGAACAGCCTGGTAGGCAACTGTTTCTGTTACATTCTAACAGAGACTTCTTTCCTAAAGTCATGGTTTGTTAAACTGGTAAAAACAATCTAATCATAGCCCAGGACTTCTGGCTCAACTGTTATGCTTTGTATGTAAGTTTTGCATTTTCATGAATAAATACTGTTGTCACTTCATTAGGCACTGCTTTCTAAGATCCCGAACTTGGAGGGTAGTGCTGGTGCACCAGCTTGCTTCTTATAATAAAGACTTTTAAACTTCACCTGAATTGAGTCTGTGGTCTGAATTGTGTGAGTACAGGACCCTTCAACACAGCTCATATTTTCTCCTTGGGACCAATAGGAGGAAGCCAGCTAAGGGTGGATCCTCAGTGTCTGGTGTGCTCCAGACTCTGGCAGCAGTCACTGGCTTTAGAACGATGGTGTCCTTCTAGGCCTGGGGTTACTGAGGAGCTGGTTCCTGAAAATTTCCCTGTACCACTGTCCCATGCCCAGCGTGACTGATCCCATCCATGGTGGAAGCACATGGGGCGCTCAGAGAAAGGGTCCCAAACTCCCTGGCCTTGGTCCCCTGTGCCATACACATTAAGAAAAACATTATCAAAAATAGATTAGACGTTTAAAATCAGCGCCAAAAATAGATTAGCATTTCCTGTAATAAATGGTTGTTAGAATTTGAGAATAACTTGTGAACCAGAAAGAAATTGTTAAGGAAGAGGTAACTTAAGTAGCAGTTTGAAGCTTAGATGTGTGGGAGTTGGTGGGGAGAAAGATGCATTGCTGTGTTGAGTAAAGTCCACGTGGTGATGCCTTGCTGGGTCCTGACTGGCAAAGAAGCCAGAGTGGCCATCTTTGAAAGTCCACGTGGTGTTGCCATGTTGGTTAAATATGCAGAGCAAACCAGAGGATGCAGCCGGTGGATGGAGAAGGGGAGGACAGAAGGACGAGGAGACTTAAACAGGAAAGAGAAGGATAACTTGTCAGACACTGGGTAAGAAGGAGTTGAAAACCTGGGTGGAAACTGGAAAGGCGGGACCAGAAGCAGGGTGAGGCTTGATCCACATGGCTAGTGAAAGTGGAGGGATGTCTGGTGCCAGGAACCAAGCTGGTGGCAGAGAGCAGAACCAGACTGGGGTGGGGTCAGGGTGGAGTCAGGAAAGAAAGAGGAAAGAGCAGGAGATTACAATAAAAAAATGATTCGTTCGGGCTTTAAGAACCCTTGAAGACCAAATATCTCAAGAGATTTAGGACGGCAGGTGAGAGGAATAAACAAAGCAAACTTAGAATGGGAATTACCCTCAGAGAAGTTGAGGCAGATATGAGCAAGGAGAGAGAAAGAGAGAGAGAGAGAGAGAGAGAGAGAGAGAGAGAGAAGAGAAGACAAAAGATCCACAGAAGTCCCTGGCTTTTTCTGTAATATACAGGTGTTCTTCTACCTGCAAGAGATAAAGCCAAGACCAAAAAGGCAAAGACTCTTAATCCGAAGAGGCTTCCTTTCTTCTGGATAAGAATCTAGTCCATTAGGACCAGAGGACGGCTTTAGAGCCAAAAGGCAAGATAGTGGCTCTAGATAAGGTGCCTGTAGGGGGGAGAACAGGGACCTAACTCAGTGAAGCAAGCCAGGATCAAACAGGTCGAGTGGGAAAATGGCCCAGGATACAGCTGGCCACACTGTTTCCTGATAGACGCTCAGCGGGAAGAAAATCACATTAAAGTTATAAATACAAACTGAAAATCAAGGTAAATAATTTAGTTTAAAATTTATGTCTAAAGTTATAAAAGAAATATTAAGAGACCTTTTAATATTAATCTAACAATATTGTCTTTAAGATTCTATTCCTTAAAATGCCAAAATGAGAGTAACTTTTCACTTATTTTAAATGTGAAGTGAAAACACACACACAAAGTAATAAAAGGGACAAAATTTATTGTGAATTTGTCAAGAAACCTAAGTGCAGATATACTGAAACACCAATCGTTGAAAAGAAACCATTGTGTTCATCAGAGAAAGAAAGAATTTTGTGCTTCCAGATTGTCAGAATGAAAAATAAGCATTTATGCTTATAGAACAGTGTAATTAGCTTAAAAGGTGGGTTAAAATGAAATTGTTGTTCAGTAGTTTGACAGTGAAGATCAAAAGGAGGACAGTATGCCAATGTGTCTAAGGAATTGATTATTTAGTAACTCCGAATGGCAATAAAAAGGCTACTAGGCAAGTTTCTCTTACAAAAAGAGAGAGAGAGAGAGGCCGAGAGAGAAAGAGAATATGATATTTCTAAAGCTTATGATAAAATTCAAGATTAAAAAATATATCAAAACATTATTTCAAAAGATTTAAAATAGGATGACACCTTACAAAATTTTTTAAAATTTTATTTATTTATTTTATGTGTGTGTGCATATCAGAGAGTACTGTATGTCCCTGTGGAGAGCCAAGGATAACTTTGGGAATCATCCTGGATAGCTTCTACTCCTTGCTTCACTCTGGGGTTTCCCGGATTCAGGAGGGTGGTCGCCATTTCTGCCTGCATTTTTACGTGGGGACCTGGGATCTGAATCAGGACCTTCTGCTTGTGAGACAGAGTCTTATTCCCTGAACCATCTCTCCAGTCCTCACCTTACAAAAAATTGTGTAAGAAATAAAATTCCTAAATTATAAGTAGAAATGTAACATTACAGAGTATGTCGTAAAATACAAAAACAGAAATAAATTTTGTGATTTTTTTTTTGCCCTACTTTATCCAAAATCCCAATCAAGCCCACAGTTCCCAGCTGTGAGAGTCATACCACTACACAAATCTCCCAAGATAGTTTTATGGGGTGACTACCTGCCAGGAACAGAAGATCCAGATGCAAATACTGATGAAAAAAAAACCAACTTATTACTCTATCTAGAGTAGTCAAAAACCACGAGCCAGAAGCTACAAAAGACAGGGTGCACATTATGCACACTACTTGTTTAAACAGAAGAGAAGAAAAAGGAAAAAGGGGGAAGCCCTGTCTTGTCAATGATCTACCTACAGAACATGACAGTCTCCTAGATGGCTATATACTCTATTTGCTAAGGAGGAACGGATATTGAGGCGATCGGAAGCCAGAAGAACTGGTGTTTGTCGAGGGTAGAAGTCTTGGACTTTTATCCTTTGTGAGTTTTCACACAGCAAGCACTTATCTCAGTCCCAGTAGAAGGGAGCAGGGCTAAGACAGGCTTTCCATATTACAGGCTTTTATTAATATTTCCTCCTATTTCAGTAGTAAGCAGCACTCATCATCCAACTATGCACAATATCACCTTCCACCAAATCCTTGACCATTTCTGTTTCTATCACATCAATAAACACAACCCTTTTTCTGAATCCCACACTACAAAATTTGTCAGGTGACCCAAGAAACTCAGGCCCATAAATAGCCATAATAACCTTAGCATATACAGCAAGCTCCATAGTCACACTGGAATTCCAATTCAAATATTCCAGACAAGAGTTTAATGCTAGGATCCACATATAAGAGAGAACGTGGCATTTATCTTTCTGTGTCTAGTGATAACTTGCCCAAAGTTATATTTTATAGATCCATCAATTTGCCAGCAAATTTCAATTTTTATATTCAGAATTTCCTACCTGTGTTTATTTATTGTTGCTATTAAAGAAAAATTTTAAATTATTAAACCACATGGCTCACAAGCAAGACCATATAGAAAAGCAGCTGAGTAATTATCAAAGAACAATAGCTGCTTTCACATGATCTAGCTTTCTGGATTTGAGGAAAGAATGAGACTTCAATGGGAAGCCAATCTAAAAAGTAGTCATAATCAACTGACATACATACATAGGTAATAAGTAGAATTAAAGAAGATTTGTTAAAGAAATCATTTAAATGATGTAGTTAGTGCACAAACAAAATAAAAATTGATGCTATTATTTTTAATACTCTTTACAATTAAGTTAAAAAAAAGCAAGCCTTTATCTTGTATTATAGGGGCAAAAGATTTACAAGAGGAAAATAGTGAGGTCAATTGTTTAAATACACCTTATAGTGCAACAAGAATAGCAGAGTATATTGCAAAAGAAATGAAGATATGTAAGAATATTGTAGAAGAGAATGTCAAAATTTATATCTTAATTGATGAGGCATCTACAGCTTTGAAGAAAAACACCCTTGTGATTTATCCCACATATGTAATGGTAAGTAATATGTCATATGACATATGACATATTATAGATTATATACACATTATATTATGGATTATATACACATTTTGCTCATTCTTGTTCTGTTTGGTAGAAAGATTTGCTGATGATTATTAAAGAAACTTTACTACCTTCAACTGCATTACAGTCGAGATCAAATAATTTTCAGAAAGCACCAAAACTGATAAAATGCTGAAAAATTTAAAAATTGGTACCAAAAATATGAATCTCAAGTTGAAAATTTGATTAAGTCAGAAGTTCAGTGAGCTCCTGCACCTGCTATATTTGTTACATTAAAAGAATAAGTGTGTAATACAGTAGAGTTTATGTTTCTTAATTTTATCTATTATTTATTTACTTATTTAGGGGTGTGTGTGTGTGTGTGTGTGTGTGCGTGTGCGTGTGTGTATCAGAGGTCCCTAAGGGCTAAGGGTGACTTCGGGAATCATCCTGGATTGCTTCTACCTCCTTTTTGCTTTGTTCTGGGAATTCCTAGGCTCTGCCCCCTAGGATTGTAAGTGCAGGCTGCTGCTGTTTTTGTCTGGTGTTTTTATGTGAGACCTGGGATCTGAACTCAGGACCTTCTGCTTATGAACCATAGTCTTAATCCTTGAGCCATCTCTGCAGGCCAGAGTTTATGTTTAATATATTATTAACTACTTTAAATGATTCTGGCATTACAAATGAATATGTGCAAACAAATTTAATTGTACTTTTGTTCTGATGCTGCTAGTATGATTCTGGGAAGAAAATCTGAAGTAGCTACAAAATTGCTACAAAAACTTCCTGAAATCATTATTCAGAGCTGTTTAAACTATCAATTGCAAGTGGCACTTAATTCGATATCTGAAATAAAGCAAGTGAATTATTAAAAATATCCTCTTTAGTAACAGTCTATTAGAAATCAAACTAAGATTTTTAGGAACTATAGCTAATGAACTTGAAATTAAAATGGATTGGTAATAGAATCAAGCTGGGCAGATTGTGGTTTACAAATTGCTGTTGTCATATGGCATATTATGGATTATATACACATTTTGCTCATTCTTGTTCTGTTTGGTAGAAAGATTTGCTGAGATTATTAAAGAAATTTTACTACCTTCAACTGCATTACAGTTGAGATCAAATAATTTTCAGAAAGTACCAAAACTGATAAAATGCTGAAAAATTTAAAAATTGGTACTAAAAATATGAATCTCAAGTTGAAAATTTGATTAAGTCAGAAGTTTAAGGATATTCCATTCAACAAAAATTAATACATTTAATTCTTTCTAAGAATATGATAATAGAAGATGTAATTCAATGAATGTCTTTTATTTGAGAGAAAATATTGTAGGGTAACCAACCAAGAATGAACACCACACTGAGTAATGCTGATAAAAGTCACTTTATTCACTGACCAGTGAACATGCACCAGGAGAGAACCCACAAAAATGCAGCACCTGGCAGTTTCTCAAATAGGTTTTTAATATTAGAAATCACATGGAAAGTCCCCTCATGTCTAAGTCAAATGGAATGTTAGATAACAAGATATACAGTTAGTCTTACTTGGCACCATGGGGACATCTAGTGTTTGCTGAGGGTAGAGTCACTTCTCTTTTAAATTCTCTTGTAAACGATTGGATTAAAATTTTATCTCAGCCTCAGGAGGGATTGAGCTTGGCTTGCAAGAGGGGTTTCCTTTTGTTCAAAGCCCTATCACATTCCCCACTGCTTTTATGGACATAAATCAAATCACAGACTCTAGGGAATTATACTATTCTCTTAAAACCATAACAGTCATCAGTATGTTAAGTCATATACAGAGGATAGTAATAAGTTGCTATTAAGGGCACTAAAACGAGCCCAAAATAATCTCGCTCTGGGTTTATAACATTCCAGTTTCTCCACTTTATTAAAGTTCTATTCAAGTTAATCAACATTACAGATACAAAAAGGATTTTTTTTTCAGGAACGTATTCAGTTCCTGTTGGCTAACATCACAGTTTTGTGCATGTAGAGAGCCACACATAGTCAGTATTCCGCATAGATAGAAAAGCTCATTCCTAGTAGCTTATGTAGATGAGACTGAGTCATAGACAGAACAGTCTTTTTTCCTAGTTTTACAAGTATATTGAGTAGTTGTCCCTATCCTCTTTCCTACCCACCTCTCTCTTCCCCCTTTATTTTCCTGCCCTCCCCTCCCTTCATCAATCCATCTCACTACCTCCCACTTTCTTATCTGTTTCTGTGGACACCAGAGTTCCCTCTGGGTTGTCTGCTCTAGTGGGGCTAAGGCCTCTATGAAGATTAAATGGCTTTTCCTAGGTTAGGCCTACTGATAGGTCATTCCCCTTCACCTATCTAGCCCTAGCCCCTAAAGGCTCCCATTACATGTAATTATTAGGAGAACAGTCTTCAGGAGAGATAAATAGCTATTTGGCATAGCCATTAAGAAAGAAACTCGGGGATCATATAAAATCTATTAATCATATGATCTGGACTTGTTTTATATTTCTTTTGTCCTCTGTATCTGACATAATAGTTACATGTAACCTGTGATTTAAAATAATATATACAATATATACACAATATATATATATAGCAATATAGATATAGCAATCATCTGGCCCAGTGAGGTGAAAGCACTGTTGATGGAAACAAGCATTTTTTGCAGCATTTATTTTCAGACCACCTTGACATTAGTTAAAACCTTATGTTCATAAACAGAGAACCAGGTCATGTTCCTTTTTTTCTTGAAGGTAAATTTAACTTTTTATTCTGCAGCAAACAGTCTTTCTACAATATATTTAACTTTCTATGTCACCTATTTCCATTTCTGGAAGAAATTTTACCTTCTCATCCAAAACCTTTTTTTAAATAAATATGCATTATATCCTCAACCTTTATATTTCTTTCTCTCTACTTGATGAGAGCCTTCTCTTTTATTATATTTACCATGTAAATTTCATAAATGCAGAAATACCTCATCACATATAGATAATATATATTCATAGTTATTTATAAATACATACTTAAATTTAAAGATTTCATAGTTCTCATCCAGACTTGTCATTGATCAATTAATTTAGAATGCTAATTTATCTATTTAGTCTAACATTAAGCAACCTTTAAAATGTGTACATTTATTTATTTTCACTTTTATAATTTCATACATGCAGACAATGCATTTGATCATAGCTGTCCCTATCTCCCTCCTACTTCCCCTGGACATTTCCCTAGCATGTCCACCTCCTGCCTTTATGTCCTAATTTTTTAAATTGAACAATATAAAATAATATGTAAGCAATGAAAGAAAATACATTAAGGATGTAGATAGTTATGATTGAGCTCCTAGTTCCATGGTTAAGAATACATGATAAAGCTGAGGAAGAGCAGTTTTGTCCATCTTCTGTGAGACTAAGTTCATGGTGTGAGCACAGGGAGCCCGGCCAAGGGAGGCCATCCGCATTGTGAACACACAGAGCCCAGGCCCGAGGAAGGCCATCAGCATCGTGAGCACACACATGGAATTCAGGGTTCTGGCGAGCAGTGTGGCATATCAGGCTACTGATCATTCAGCTGTCCGCTGGTCAGACACTGACTGTAGAACAGTCTCCCCTCCTCTCTGCCGCTGTCTGGCGCACGTGGTTTCCACTTTACAGCATTCCACAGAATACAGCGCGGCAGTAACAGCGATCTGAGTTGTGATCATGTGTCGAACAAGAAGAATCTTTGCTTAGGCAGCACTGCAGACAGGATCCCCTGTGCAGCCCGTACCAGCCCCACGCAGCCACGGTTCCTCAACAGTCACTTGGGCATGAGACTCTCGCGGTGCCAGAAGCGCGTCCTGTGCAGCAGCCGCAGGGGCTGCGGGAGGAGCGCACAGCAGACGCAGGAGGGGACGGCGACCTGGTCGTTGGCGACCTTGAAGGTGAATCTCAGCGGGACCCTCAGCAGTATCCAGAGCAGCGGCGGCTTCCAGCGTCCCCGCCATCCTCACGCGGGAGTCCGTCCTGCCCGTCTTGGCCGGGCACCTCACGGGTCCCGTCGCTCCTCAGCGGGCATGGGCGGTGGGGTTCCCCGGGCCGGGGGTCGCAGCAGAGAGGCACGAGTGGGCGCACGGCCGCCGGTAGTTAATGCCACGCCAGTTCCGGGGGGAAACAGTCTTTGAGGCGCAGAAGCGGCGTGGCTGGTGAGGCTGGCACAGCCGACCTCACACGCTGGCACATCCTGGAGCGTCTCTCCTTGTCTTTCTGCTTTTCCTCGGAGCGTCTGGCCCAGCCTGGTCCTCACGCGGACGCCCCCGCGGGCCCAGCGATTCGACGGAGAAGAGGTCAAGTCTGCTGCGGGCATCGCGTGGGCGCAGCGTCTTCGATCGTCCTCTGCAGGCGACCCCTCGGCGTCCACCTCTCGTGGTGGGCGGCGCGGGTCGAAGCTTCCGCCGCCGGAGGGTCCGCGCTCCCCGCCGCCACTGCTCCCGCCGCCGCGGCTCAGGCCCGGGCGCTGGTTGCTGTGCAGCCGCGGCCCGTCGCTGTGGTCGTCGGCAGGGCGAGGCCTTGCGGATGGTGCGGGTGGAGAAGCCCGCGCTCAGCAGCGTGGGCCTGGGCTGCTGCGGTTCCAGGCTCGGCCTCCGCCGCCGCGAGCAGGGAAGCTGCGGCTCCGGCCTGGCGCACGTCCGCGCTGGCTCTGTGGCCGCCGGGCGGGGCGCGGGCAGGGCGGGCGTCGGGAGAGCGGAGAGGGTGGGCGCGGCGGGGCGGTCAGGCGCGGCCGCCCCGCCCGGCCCCGCGCAGCCACCTTGGCCTCCAAAGCGTCCACCTTGAACACTAAACTGTCTGTCATTTCCACACCGTAATCAGTCCGGCAACTTTGATCCATTTTTCCAAGCAAAAGAAGCTGAACCTGCGGCCAGGGCGTCGCCGTCACGTGCCGGCTGCCGGCGGCGACCTGCGCCGCTAAACTGAGGCTGCGGCCGCCTGTTCTTTTTCAAATAAATAAATATTCTTAAAAAGAAGAGAAGGATATGAGTGGAAGAAATAAATTTTATATATATATATATATATATATATATAATTTATTTCTATACACACACACAAAAGAAGAGAAAAGGAAGGGGAGGGGAAAGAAGGGGAAGGAAGGGCAGGGCTAAAATTTGAACATTTAAAATGCATAATCCTTATAAATATAGTAGAAAACTTTTTCCTTAGGACATAAAATCTAACATGACTATTGATAAGGCTAAGTAGACCAAACCTTTTGTGCCAGCTAAGAGTTTTTAAAGTGGGCCTTTCCAGATGTGCGCTAAGGTCTGTGAAGGAATTCTATTGGTCCAGACAGTGGTACGTCAGTTCAGAGTCGGGTCACAGCTTTGTCCCATGGACAGTGTGCTAGATGGCCTACTGTACTGTCTATAGTGCCTTTAGGAAGGAATAACTAGCTATGTCATTCTTTGGGATCTCTCTTAATTTTGAAAACATAGGTGGGCGCCTCCCAAATTATACCTGGCCTTTAGGAGAGCAAAAGGAAGCAGGTGGGTTCAACTTTCACTTGTTTCAAGAACTAAGTTATGCCTGGAGAGATGGCTCAGGGGTTGTGACTCTGTTTCACAAGCAGAAGGTTCTGAGTTTGGATCCCAGGTCCCACATTAAAAAAACAAAACGAAACAAAACAAAAAAATCAAGAACTAAGTTAGTTAAGGTCCCTTTTAAGATTTTAGTTACATGTGGCTTGCTATGAGTCCAGTATGTCTAAGAAAGCAAGATTTAATTATAAAGCTGAATTAGTATAATTTTTTACATAATTATATTGTTTTAGAAACATTTATTTCCCTTTGTATAAGACATAATTGTGGTGGGTTAATCAAAACAGTTTTTTTTTTTTGTCTTGTAACAGTTCTGGAGACCTGCGGACATTCTTGACTTCTTTTACCTTCTTTACCTGAATGGATTTTCCAGAGTGGGATCAGCGAGAACTAAATCAGACTGGGTTAGAGGGAATCTTGGAAATGCTGAAACCAAGTCAAGTTTATTATGGAATCTAATCCATTATATTACCATGAAACAGGAGGATGACCTTGCCCATATGGATGACATCATATACATTGCAACATAGACTACAGCCACAGGCAAGATCAATAGTAGGTGGCGCCACCACTGCAGCCTGGCCAATCTTCAAATATGCTAATATGTCTTAAGGGACTCAAAACAATAGGAAGAGACATGCAGAAAACACCTTGCCCTCCAGCCAGTTTTGAGGTAGAAGGAGAACCATCCTGACCCTTTCAGAGAACTACTGTTGGCACAGGAGATTGTCTGCTACCACTGGCCACCACAAGTGTGTCTTATCAACCACCTCAAGAAACTAGAGCCTTAGGCTTCAATGTTCCCTACAGAGACCAAACCCAGGGCCTTGTTCTTGCTAAGTTAATGCTGCTGCTAAGGTACATCCCAGACATTTCTTTTTCTTTCTTTTCCTCTTACATTATTCAAACACAGGACCTCATGCATATTAGACAAGGATACTACTGCTAAACTACATCCTGTGTTAACAGAGGGATCAACAAAATTATGTTTTTTTCATTGAATTGATGTAAATATAAATATCAGATCACAGAGTTTACTTAAATTCATAAGTTATTTAGTTTGCAATTATTTTCAAGAATATAAGCAAATTTCTACTGAAAAGTAAAAATGTAAAAATGCACAGTTTATAGCTTTGTCCAGACATGGAACAGCAGAATTCACTTGTGAAATAGTTTTAGCCATATAAATAGTAAGAATATATATAATAATTTAAAGGTTATTAAAATTTTTGAGCAAGCCTGAGGAAAAAAAGATATTTAAAAAAGCCATCAAGTACTGGAGAGATGGCTCAGGGGTTAAGACTCTGTTTTCCAAACAGAAGGTCCTGAGTTCGGATCCCAGGTCCCACATAAAAAAATACAGCTGGGATCTGGGGTGGCCCACACAGCTCTGGTGGCGGAAGCCTGAAAAATCCCAGAGCGAAGCAAGAAGGAGGTAGAAGCAATCCAGGATGATTCCTGAAGTTATCCTTGGTCCTCCACAGGGACACATAGTTCTCTCTGATACCTAGTCACATACACACATATACAAAATAAATAAATAAAAAATTTAAAAAGCCATCAAACAAGTACTTGTAGTTAGTACATTTGAACTAACAAAAAAGATTTTAGAAAGGTATATTGATGATTTCATGATGGATGGCAATTGCACTTTGCTATGGAAGAGAAAAACTTATTTAAAAAATTAGGTGTGAATTCATTTATATTCAGCAAATGTAAAAAGAATACGATTAAATTATCTTTCAGAAGCTTAAAAAATAATACAATGTGCCTGTAAGTCAAATGAAATTAATTACCTGAAACCAGGGTTAAATACCCCCCAAAATTTGTTTAAAACTCTGATCTGATGAGATCAGGTGCGTTCAAGGTGGTATGGCCATACATAATTTTAATAGGATTTAAACTTATAGCTTTGTCCAAATATGGGACAGCCGAATTCACTTGTGAAATAGAAATAGTTTTAGACATATAAATGGTAAAAGTATATATAATAACTTTAGAGATTATTAAAACTTTTGAGTAAAACTGAAGAAAAAAAGATATTTTAAAAAACCATCAAGCAAGTACTTGTGAAAATAGACCTAATAGCTTCAAAGATTGTTTCAAAACCTGAAACATTCAAAGAAGCTTAAGTCTTTTAATATAGGAAATACTACCCCATTAATGCTCTCAGTTACATTTCATCTCACAGAATGTAAATGATGAAATTACTCATACTCATGACCTAAAAATTAAGATTTGTGTAACTGTTATATTCTAAAGTGCCGTAAGATTCTCAGATAAAAAAAAACATTATTTTCTTTCACACACAAAAAATGATACTTTAACTTTAGACAAAGAGTTAAGACAAAAGTAAAAAAAAGTGTATTTATTATTTTTAACATTATTATATTTTGCTAGTAAACTGGATAAGAGAGAATAAGGTGGAAGTGCTAGTTTGCTGCTTCTTACAGCTGAAAAGAGTACTGCTAGTCAGACCTGTGCCAAAGAGCCCTGGATTCTAGCAACTTTGAGCCTATGGCAGGGAACAAAAAGTGAGGAAAAATAAAATATCATAGAAATGATAACTTTTGACAGAGAAAAAGAAAAGTTGCATGGTTCAACATGCAGATTAGGGCCTTAACAATGGTCTAATACTACTTAGGGAATATTTACACCCAAACTGTGTAAATTGATAAAAATGTTTAAACAAGCAGTGAAAGAACCTGTCACAATCTGTTTCATGAGAATGAGGGACTTGGGTTTGGGTTTAAGTGTTACAGATGCAGAAAAGTCAATGTAACTACAAATTCTTTAAGGCAATGGCTACATAACCTGAGGCAATATGAGAGGACTCTCCAATGGAGTGGTTTCAGGAAATGGAAGAGAGTAGAGGAAGGACAAGCATTAGTGAGGAAATTGGGAATTAACAATGGATTTGATTCAGTGTGCTGGTATTGGGGGCCATCTAGTAGAAAGTCATGTGAAGGACACTATCCTGTGTGGGATGAAGGTTTTTACATCTAAGAAAAAGCATTTGCCATGCTTGGGAAGTTTCTTGCTATGCTCTGATAAGTGGAAATATGAAGGCATCGGTTTTCTAAATACTGCTCCAGTGATAGAGCGAAAGTTTGAGATTAAGGAGAATTTACATGAAAGTATGTTAATGGTAAAGATTGTTCTCATGCCAGAGATGGAAATTTCAATAGGTAAGTCCACCAAAACCACAGTGTACTGTCTGCACTGCAGACTAGAACCTGAGAAGCCACTTGCTTCCTCGTGCCCTTCATTCAGTCAAAGGTCTCACTATCTCTGCTCTACAAGCTCCTTCTCCCTGCATAAATAAACCTTTCAGAAGGTAGAATGTTTTTTTTCATGGTGATCCCATCAAGCCCATAACCCCACTTAATGACTAGCTGCTTCTCTTCCTCTCCTTCCCCTCCAAATCCCTGTCGTGTTTTTCTTTGGCTCATCTGATCAAAGTTGTCATAGATGAGCATAGATGTCAACTTGACTGTTGAGGGTTTGAGCTCTGGGCACATTTGTAGAGAATTAATGGTTGAATTAAGCCCAGAGCAAACCTACAAGCGATTGTCTAGCTGATGGTGAGGGTTCAGCCCATGGTGGGTGGGACTAGGCCCTGGAGTAAATCATGGAGAGCTGGTTGAGAAAGTCGACATCCTTTTGTACACTTGGCCAGACATGCTGGTCCGGCAAGTAAGGATCGTCCCTCTCTTAATCATTATGTAGAGATGATGTGTCCAGTTCCCTCGGCCTTGGTGTTGGCATGAGCTCTCCTGTCAAGCTGGACTGAGAACTGTAACCAGATAATCGTAAGAGACAATAAACCCCTTGTTCCCTTAAACCATTTGATGGTCATTTATCAGCAACCATGCAGGCAAACTGCTACAATAGTAGATTGAAGAATTATTAGGAAAAAATAGTTTGCTATATGGTGGGTCAGATAAAACTGTATCCATAGAAGAATTAAGAAAGAAGTTAATTCAACAAGGAACTTGAAACTGGTGTGGAACTTTAATGACTTATGCCAGGCCCTTTAATAGAATGTGATATTTACATGGTAGGAGAGACTCTAGGAGTCTGAGTGACTTAAATCAATATATAAATCAGTTCCTACATATAAATAATGTCTGTAAAAGTAGTAAAGCAATACAGAGGAAATAACAAAAAGACATACGGGCTGGGGAGATAGTTCAGTGGTTAAAGACTTTGCTTTGAAAGCAAAAGACTCAGATCCCTCAATGGCCTGCTTGTAAGTCTAGCTCTAGAAGACCAGCCCTGATGGCATGCTCTGAGTTTAACTAGAGATCCAGGCTCATAATATGGTGGAAGAATGACCATGAATGATTTCTAATATCACTCTTGGCCCTTCACAGGCACACACACTCAAGTGCTCTTGTGCATGTATACCAACGTACACGTGTTCCCCCATGTTAATACATAAGCACCCCATACAGACATATATTTACAAAAATAAAAAGACAACACAAAGAGGTTCATCTGTATCTCTTGAAGGCAGATGTGAAAACATTTGTGTTAAGCTAGAATTCTAAGAAAAGAACTGATTAAAAGTCAAATGTGGGCCAGTGAAATAGCTCAGTGGGTAAGGTGCCTGCTCACAACCTGGGAACCCAAATTCAATCTCTAAAGACCATGTGGTAGAAAGCAAGTTGCCCTCCGACTTCCAACAGTGTACCATGGCATGTATATGCATTCTCTCTCTCTCTCTCTCTCTAATAAATAACTTATTAAAAGTCAAACGCTATGCTAGTTAGCTTCTATAAGACTTTAAAGCTTGAACTGTTAAGAAAAATATAAAAGATAAAGAAATGCAAAAGGAAAAGGTCACTAGGGGTGGGCATTAATACCTCAGGATAAACTATTTACATTTCTCTCCTGCAAAGAAGTGTACTGGGACTGTAAGTTATGCACCTAACTTAAGGCTCTCATAGTATCCAGCCACAGGAAGTATGGCGCTGCAGTGCTATAGTGGAAGAAGCAGGAGACTTGCTATTACATTTCAGTTATGAGAAAGAGTGAAAGAAAGAGAGAGAGAGAGAGAGAGAATAAGAAGCAAGACCAGGTTGTCAAACCTCACAGTATGCTCACTAGTAGCTTACTTCTAGCAAGACTCCCCCTCTGGTTCTAGTGCAACTAGATGTTCAAACACGTTAAGTCTATGGGGAAACAGTTCACATTAAAATAATAGCATTCCATACCTTGACCCCCCATAGGTTCAGGACTATCTCATAATACAAACAATTCAGTCAAATTTCAAAATTTTCCATAGTATACAGAAATCCCAACACTGTTTAAAATTCTAAAATCTTCTAAGACTCTAGGAACTCTCTTAACTATGATCACCTGTGAAAATAAAAAAAAAAAAACCGACATACGACGTCACAGAATAAAAATTCTCCAAAAGAGAGGATTGGGAGCATATACAGGAATCAAACAAGACCAAAATGTAGCAGAGCAAACACTTAATTCTGCAGCTCTATATCCAGTAACTGAGTCTCCTGATGAAATTATCTTAGCTCCAAAGGACTCAGGGGGCTCTACATCTTTCTTGGACTTGGGAGCACACCTCTCTGTCTTGGACTGGTTCCATACCCTGTATGCAGATGTTCCACCGTTCTCATATCTCTAACACTTTGAGGTCTCCACTGCAAACTAGGCTTCACTTTCACAGCTTCATGTAATGGACTCTTAGGGCATCTTTACAAGTTCTTTGACCCTTTCATAAACTGGTCTACATGTGGACCAGTTCACTAAAACTTAAGGAATCCATGATCCCATCAATCTTGTATCTTCTATGCCTCTGAACCTAGTACCATGTAGACAACATTGCCAAGTTCCGTACGACCTTAGGATAGAGCCTGATCCCTTTGGACTATAGTTGTTGCAGCCTCTTTGTGCTTGATGTTGAGCAGAAGCCCCCCACACCCAGTTACTTTTATGCTTAGACTGGAGAAAAACAGACAGCTGCTTACAGCATTCAATGGCTTTCTTGCCCAAAGTTCTAAACTTTTTCATATTCTTCCCACAAAATTATTCTACGTTTCTTAAAAACTACATAGTCAAATATCACACAGAAATTATCATAGTTTTGTAACTTCGTTGCTGTAATAATATCTGACCCAAACAATTTTGGGGAAGAAGAGAACTTTATTATGCTCACAATTCCAGGTTATACTTCATCAGGACAGAAGTCAAATCAACATCAGGAGCTAAGGGAACAGATAACGTCACATACACAGAAAAAGATAGAAGGCAAGGATTAATGCTTCATGTTTGCTTTCTAGCTTTTCAGTTTGCCAACATGTTTTTTTTTCCACTCATACAAACTTGATAGGTACCCCATTCCCCTCCCTTCCAAGATCTCCTTGCTCCCTCCCCTCTTTTCCCCCCATCCCTCCCTTTCTCCCAGTGCCCCATTCCCCCCTATTCCTGGAGCATCCTTTAGTGTGCATGTCAAACTTCCCTCTGGGTCCTCCTCTCTGATGAGGTGTAAGGACTCAGTAGCATTGCCTAGAGCTCTTTCTTGTGCTCCCCTTTAGTATAAGAACACTATTGTGGCTATTAATCCCTTGCCTCTAAGCATCCTAGTGCCTATGATCTGTGCTAGACTTTGGGGGGGAGTCAATGATATGTTGGTCATTGTGCAACTTTGACCCCAACTTGCGTGGAGTATCTTCCATATCATTGCTCTTACAATCTTACTGCCCCCTCTTCTGCAAATTTCTCTGAGCTGTAGGATGGGGAGAGATTAGGCTGGCCTGGTTCCTGGTAATTAATGTAGGATCTCTGATGTTCTGAATTATATTTTTTTTTTTTTCAGTTTTGCTGTTCCTGCACCGCCCTTAGCTTGTCAACATGTTAACTAGCTCTCTCCATTTTATCTACCTATAACTGGACAACAAAACAAAAAGTGGGGAAACAATCTTCCCCCACCACTCTGTCAGGACTATGAAAAGAGCTCTGTGATTTGAAACTCCTCCAGGATTCTCATGTTGGGAGCAGAGAGAAATTAATGTCCACTGAAGCAGAGTTTGTCTACCAAAAGAAATTTCACATATTCTGACAACTTGTCAGACAACCTTGCAGAATCACATTTGGAACAGAACTGCTTAGTTATATGTTACATATCTCCTGATTTCTATTTAAATTTTAACCACTCCCCCCCCCTGGACTTTGGAGAGAGATAGGACTAGACATTGAATACATTTGCCAATATGGCCATTGTGAATAAATTCCCTTTTTCTGTGTTTCAACTTGAACTCTTCTAATTAATGAGGGTGGGTGTCAGACTTACTATTCTTTGTTGCCATGAAACAATACTCACATACAACGCAAGTGAAGAAAAAGAAGATTGATTTAACTTTCAGGTCCAGAGGCGATATAAAGTCCATTATGGTGAAAAAGGTTTGGTAGAAAGTGGAGGCAGATCGTCCCAGAGGCAGAGAGAGCACGCAGCAAGCTGCTAGTAGCCCTGGCCACCAAAGCCTCAAGGCCCACGCCCTGTCACAAGCCTTCCTTCAACAAAACTCCACCTCCTAAAGGTCCCACAAACCTTCCCAAACATCAGCATCAGCTAAGGATTCAATCACATGAGCCTATGGTGGACAACTATCATTCAAACCATGACAGTGGGTGACAGAACATTAGGCCCAGGCCCAGATTTCATCCAATGACATAGCTGCCAGAAATGGTGTCACCTCCTATGGGGCAGGTCTTCCCCAGGTCAACTATGCAATTGAAACAACCTTCTCAGGCTTTCTCAGAGGCTTGCTTTAGCAAGGTAGTACTCCGAGATATGCCCAGAGAACTACCTCACAAACGAAAAATTGTCAGTTGAAAATGTTATAAGACCAATCGTCCTGCCTCAGTTCTCCAAGTTCTGAGATTATAGGTATATGCTATCACACCTGGCTCAGTTCTACAGTCTTTCTTTGTGAGGCAGCACTGCCTCATGTAGCCCAGACTGGCCTTGAAATGGCTGTGTGACTGAGGATGACCTTGGCTTCTTGATTCTCCTGCCTCTACTCTCCAAAATGTCCGCATTCTCAAAAGACTTTGACTTCATTATAATACCATTTGCACCGTGGTTTCAACAGGAACCTTTGTGAACTTCGCTGGAAGATTATGGGGAAAAAAATCTTAAAAAGGAGATCCTGTCCATGATTTCAGAGGTATCTTACATCCTGAATATGCTACTACCTAATAAATATTCATAAAATTTCTTTAAATAACATAATCCAGCGCTTACTGGGCTGCTCCTCCATGTTGTGGTAACCTGCTCCAATCTCTCTTTATTGTATAACTTTGCTAAAGAAACTGCTTAAACTATCTCTTGAATGAATTCTTCAAATTGACAAAATATGACAATCACGCAGACCCAAAAAATCTTTTTGCAGTGATTTAAAATCAACTTTCTTCAGAGATGAGGTTAAACAAAGCAGACTCCTCCTCTGGTGGAAACCACATGTTCTGTTCCCATTCTGAGTACTTGGCAGAGACACTCCTTTGCTTCCTATATCTCCTCACTCCCCGCTTATCTTCTAACTACACCGTTCCTCTTTTGACTGCTTCTCTGCCACAGGACTCCTATTTCCCTTTCCTCTGGAATTAATGTTCTCCTGTTTCACTTCTCTGCCTGGAGGAAAGGACCTGAAGACTACCGACCCCTCTTATGTGATTTCCTTTCTTCACCCCAAAATCATGCAAGACTGAATTGTTAGACTTAATCAGGAGGGCAAGCTCCCATTCCTAGAAAAATTAGATAAGACCCCATTAGCTCTCTTTCTATAACTTTCCTCTTCCCTCATGAGTTCAATCAAGAAAAGCACCTTCATTGAGGGCTTTTTTAAAAATTCATATCCTATTACTGGGCTGCAGAGATGGCTCTGTCTCCAAGCAGAAGACCCTAAGTTCAGATCCCAGGTCCCACATAAAAATGCCAGGCAGCTATGTTTTTAAAGATGTGAACTGTCACATTAAAAAAAAGTCCATATACAATACAAAAATACAAAACAAACACCCTAATAGACAATCTAATAGAGTACATGTGGTGAGACATTTCATGTGTTTGAAGATGAATTTTCTTTCTTCCTATTTCAGTAATCAAAATGTGCTTTTATTGTCACTAGTCAGTATGTATATACTTAAAAGAAACCACAGAATCATACTGAGAAATCTTTTAGTAAGTTCAATAGAAATTGGATCTAACAAGTTAGTAACAAATGTTTTAACAATTGACAGTTCACATCTTTAAAAACAGTCATAGATGGGGAAATTATTTCCTTGATAACTATAATGTTAAATTTGGAGGGAGCTTCAGAGAATGTTATTGGTGGTCATTATTCACTGAGCTCCTATAACAGGTAAGAACTTCTGAGAAGAGCCTATGGATACTCCTAACACTTTGTTCAGTTACATTTAAGTTTAGAATAAGCCCTAAGTAAAACAATGGAAATGTACATAGCATCATTAATTCTTAGCATAGTTTAATTATATCAAGATATATAAATTTAACTTTTATGTAGGCACACTGTCCATTTTGTTTGTTCATTTTTCTGTTTGTTAAAATAACAATACCTCTCTGTGATAGTTAAGCCTGGGTGTCAACTTGACACACCTAGTATTAACTGAGATGAGACCACACCTGAAAGAATGAACTGAGACCACCTGAAAGGATTATACCTGCCCTAAATTCCACAGGAACTTCCATAGATCCCATAGGAATCTCCCAGTAATGGACCATATAAAAGGGACCACAGAATATAGGTGGAAAGACATTTTCAGGAATACTTAAGCTATGTGGAGGTCTGCTGTGACTTAGCCTACTGGCTTCAGCCATGACGTTTCTGTCACCTCGAAAGACTATATTTACTTTCCCTCTGGAACTGTAAGTTGAATAAATCTCCTTTCTCCCTAAGTTGTTTGACTTTGGGTGCTTTCTCACAGCAATAGTAAAGAGTAACCATTACCACTCTCCTACATATTCTTGACTTGACCCAAATGAAATATTAACCCAAGGTCAAGGTGAGGAGAAAAAATGACTAAGATGAATGTCTTTAGGAAAATACCAATAAATTCCATCAAACTCAAGAAAAAACAAAACAAAACAAAAAATGCTAGGCAGAAATGGTGGAGGCCTGAACTTCTGATTCTGGTGGGTGAAAAATTGGAAAGCTCAGAGCAAAGCAAGAAGGAGGTAGAAGCAATCCAGGAAGATTTCCGAAGTTACCTTGGTCCTCCACAGGGACACATGTGCCCTCTGACACACACACACACACACACACACACACACACACACAATGAATGAATGAATGAATTCACATACTACTATCAACAGGAAACAGAACCATGCTTCCACTGTATATACCTTTAGTGTGTCCATGGGATAAAAAGGCATAGCTGTACCTTGGTTAGACACTTGTTCTGTTTCTCAGTATCTCCAGCCACAGGTAGGAAAGATGTTGCTTGTCCCATTTTGCCTTTTAAAATCAGCATTTGTGTTGTAGGGCTTTGACGTCTGTAGTACTGATCAGATATATCAGGATCCATATTTTTCTGAAAGTCTTTTTCTGTGGGGATGCTAAAATTATTCAGCAAGAATGGCACTTCAAAACTCATAAAATGACAACACTAAATTCCCCAGTTGGTTAGAGTATGTCCTGGTCACACCTACTTCTAGGTTTTAACTCATAAATAAATTACTGACAAAAACTTTACTAGATATCAGTGCTGGAAAGGATGCTTACCTTTGGGGAAATCAAATCTCAATTCATATTTCTAGCCCTGCAGAATTTCCTTTGTAATGCATTCTGAAGAATCAGGAACAACTTGATCCTAAGATTCTCAAAAGTAGAAGACTGGACAGCCCTTACCTTTGAAACCACTGTGAATTGGATCCTAATTAAAACTATAAACTTTGGGGAAAATCTATCCTACTATTATACTTGCCACTGGGTCAAAATTCTGTGGGAGAATGGAATAAAATACAATCTGGTTACCATACTTCTCCCAAATGCAAATGCTCTGGTCCCAACCTGCCACATCTGGTTCCAACAATTAGTCTCCTGTCTAGCATGCAATAGTACACACTTTAGTTTCTTTTCCTTGATCTTCCAAAACAAACAAACAAAAAATCATTTACTAATTCTCTTCCTCCTTCGCAGGAGAGGATGCCTCTTACATCCAAACTCTAATTACAGAGTTAAAATATGAAAATTTCAACTGTATATTTTGCTTCCCTTCTGCTTTTGATTTTACTAAGATAGTTTTACCATTCAAGGCCATTGTAAGCTTTGTTATCTTGTCCAGTTCTTGCTGGAATGTACCATTCTATAACTTCCAAAGCTTGGCAACACCATGAGAAAAAAAATAAATGTAAAAAATATTTTTTAAAAAATCCAGGCTGGAGAGATGGCTCAGCAGTTAAAATTCTGCCTTACAATTCTGTCTTGCAAGCAGAAGGTTCTGAGTTCAAATCCCAGGTCCCACGTTAAAAACTCCAGGCAAAATTCTGGCTCATCAGTTCCACCATTTTTCATCTTCATTCTTTCTACCACTTTTTTTCTGATTACTTAAAAATAAACTCACAGCTGTCGGCAGACCTGTACTCCCTTTTGCTTCTGCGGTGCTGGAGATTGGATCCTGAGCACCACCTGCACTGGGCAAGCCCTCTGCCACTGAGCTGCCCTCCAGGTCCCGCGTTGTACATTTTCCTTAATTGTCTTCTTTATAGCTGCAACCATTTCGTCTAAGTATACTTCATTACTTCTCAGTTGTTTCTTACAAAGATCTTTGTCACTGAATCTTCCCCAAAGATGTAACTTGTAATAATTTTTGAGTTGGGGAGTCAAGCCATCATTCGATGTTAATTTATTTTTTATTTATTCAATTGTGCGTGTATTCGCGTGTGCGCGTATGTTTGTATGTATGTGTGTGTATGTGTATGTGTGTGTGTGTAGAACCACGGATGAATTCGGGAACCACCATGGACGCCTCCACCTCCTCCTTGTTTATTCTGCCCCTGGATTCACAGGCTCCACCCTACCAGGACCAGAAACGCAGGCCGCCCCCACTTCTGCCCGGCGTCTATACTTGGGGTCTAGGATCCAAACTCAGGACCTTCCGCCTGCAAGGCAGAGGCTTAACCCCTGAGTCACCACTCCAGCTCCCATTCGATGTTAATTTAGAATGTCTTAACTTGGCAATTTTTGGAAGTTTTACTTAAATTGGAAAAAAGTAATTATGGTTTTATGATTGATATTAGCGTTAAGTTTGTTTCCACACTTACCACCACTTTAATGGTTTGATTTTCTTGTGGTTTAATCATAAACTTACCATTTGCATTTTAGTGGAAAGTATGTAGTCACTTGTAAGCCTCTTGAATTCTGTAACTGACTCCTTTTATTTACGATAAAGCAGCTTTAAACGAGTTCTTGTGTGACAGGTTCTGCTATATTTCCTTTTGACTTTTCTCACAGTTGTGACATTCTGGTATTCAAAGACAATGCAATGTTGCTGTCTAGATATATATAAGGTATTGCTATAACTGTATATACACATGTATATATATGAGTTCTAAATGGCAATTTTTTACATTTAGCAAAATGTGGACTACTGTAACTGCAAATGGCAGTTGTATGTAATGATTTAAAATACATTATCAAAAATTATTTAAAAAACATTTAAAGGTCTCATCTAAAGACATCTACACCTACATCTAAAAGGGAGACCATCTTTTCTTTAAAATGCCATCTGTCACACGAGAGACAAGGCACACTTGAGGAGCTTTGTGCATTTTCCTCTCTGAAACAGCAATGTGCCAGAATCCTAATATTTCCATGTGTGTGTGTGTGTGTGTGTGTGTGTGTGTGTGTGTGTGTGTGTGTGTCCGTGTCCCCACTATGTCCTAGATCAATTTAACTCACCAATTGGCCTCTTCTTTTCGTTAATAAGTAATGATCATTGCAATCATTTTGCCTGAGGGAAGTTAACTACTCTCTTACTGCAGGGAAATCTACCATCTAACTGTTATTCTGCCTTGTTCAGAATTCACCTTTGAAAGAAGACATCTCCCATAAAGCTGTCTTAAGCATATTTTCCATTTATTTACTTAAAGATCTTCCTTTTTTTTGAAAGAACTCTACATTGCATGTACTTGCTTAGATTTCTTATTACCTGTAGATAAAGGCATTTTTTAATTAGTATATCAATTTTCCATGCTGAATACAAGGAAAACCTGTTAAATACTCTTTGATTTTGTGATGAGCTGGCAACAGATTACATCTCAAGAATTTTCAGGAAAAATAGCTAGATAATCCTAAATCTAAGATATTAGGAGGGAGAATGGAGTAAGGGTCTCCCTCAGACTAAAACAGAGGTTAGGGTTTAAATTGTTGCAGGGAAACGGTCTTTTCAGCTGTTCCATCTGGGGTGCCAAATGTTGCAGGACAATTAAAATGATCCCTTCGTGGTTACCAAATGTTGCAGGGACAGGACCGTCCCAATGTCGTAGGGTTCTTGTGTTCTGGAGTCCAACACTGAAACCAGAACACGGTGTAGAAGATTAAGGTAGAGTTTATTAGAGGAGAGAAAGGTTGGAACTCATGGACTCCAGATGTGGAGTGCCATGAGGGGCTAGGAGACCCTGGAGAACTCATGGTGTCTAGACATGGAATCCATGAGGAGTAAGGAACAAGAAACTCCAGTGCCATGAGGGATAGGGCGCCTCCATGAGAAGCAGGCAGCTGGAAAAAGAACTCATCGTGGCACCTTGAGTGCCATGGGGGACTAGGGCGCCAAAGATGGCTGCCAGGGCCAGGTATATTTATACACCTAGACAAGCCTGGGAAACTGGCTTTTTCCCATTGGTTAATACCCATTGGGGTGCAACCCAGTTGCTCTTGGGTCCATGTGGACTAGAGGTCAAGTTGTTTGATAAGGTGCTCATTTCCATAATCCTTTTACTGGGAAGTTGGCTATTTTATCTCTGGCAGGATTGGAGGAGTGTTCCTTCAGGGTGATTCCAGCAGTGAGGGATGACCTTCAGGAATTCCAAAGACCTTGAGAGACCCATCCCAACATGGCTGCTCTAATTCTGCCTCAAAATGATTTTACAGAAAACAGATTTTAGCTGGAACATGATATCAGAAGCAGCCTTGAACAAAAATTCTCTTGGCAGATGTGTGAAACTAATCAGAGTATTCAAGTGTAAACTGAAAGCAAGTTACATTGAGAAATCAGAGGTGAAACAGCTTATTTGAAGCCAGTAGATGACAGACAGGTGGGGCAGTTTCAAAATGTTCTGGAACAAAGAGACTGCAGGTAGCAAGAACTAGCCTTCTGTGAGCCTTTCTTCAGTGTTCTCACCTTGGCAGACAAGCCTACTCACTATGCCCTATAGGAAGCAGAACAGATGCTTAAAGGGAATTTGCAAATCAAGAGTCTTCTCCTTATTTGTGTTGGTAGTTGCTGCAAATTTATTTGCATGTCATACACTGGGAACTACTTGTTTCTGCCTAGTGGGCCAGATGAGGCAGTGTAGCAGCCTTGGTCTGATAGGTGGGTGCTGGCCATGGTGGCGCCAGTTAAGAACACATTTTGGGAGATGATGGGCTTTTGTTTTGTGGTTTTTTTTTTCCCCTTTAACTAAGAAAAGATGGTTCACATTTTGCATATATATCTCAATGAATGTACTGTATTACTGTTTTAAAAATTTGATAAAAGTGTTCTTTTGTTATCTAGTCCTTGTTAAATTTAATGGTTTTTGTATACAGACGTTTATATTTTTAATGTATATTTTCTTATGTAAAAACTGATGTAATACATGTATTAAACACTGTATGTATTATCTGTATATAGTGTGACAAAATGAGTTTTTTTTCTTTTGGATGTATTAATAAATCTTGCTGTGAGGTTAAAAAAAAAAAAAGGCAGAGGCCTGCACTTCCAGCTCTAGTAGGCAGAGCCTGGGAAATTCCAGAGCAAAGCAAAAAGGAGGTAGAAGCAATTCAGAATGATTCCCAAAGTCATCCTTGGGCCTCCACAGGAACACACAGTGCCCTGTGATACACACACACACAATAAATAAAGTTTGAAAAAAGATTTTAAAACATCCAAGCAATAGTAAAGTCTGTCTAACACCTGCAACAAACAAAAATCTTATGACTTAACAATGTATGGACGTGTACTCTTGTTTTTTTGCATTATGTCATAAGTGTATTTGTGATTTGACTTTTAATAAATTAGTAAATTTATTATATTGCTCTCTCATGAAACTAAGGAAGGATATAAGATAAAAGAAACTTGTAAGTAGGACAGAAAAATATGTAAATAAGGATCTAAATATGAAGATATATTTTTGGCAAAGAATGTTAACATAAAAAGATTTTTTTTTGAAAAATTTTTTGTATGTGGTAAAATAAAGCTTTGTCTTAAGGTAAAAATGAACAATTTTTTTTTCCAAAATAGAGAAGGAAAGAAAAGGGCCAAACAAGAAAACAAACACATTGTATAAAGTTCAAGTTGGTCAAACAAATTTTGCAAAGGAGGCAACTTAAAGATATCATATGTACGATTAAAGATTATTAAAATTCTTAACAACAAAATTCAGTACACTAATACAGAAGTAGAACCTAGTCCCCAATTCAAATCAATGAGCTTCTCATAAAATGTTCTGCTCTTCTGCTATGCTAAAAGCTCACCGTAAGGAGATCTACTTCCCCCAGATCTCTACAGTGGACATGTCAACATTCCCCCATGGACAAGCAAGGATCTCAGAAGAAACATCACCATGTAGAGAGAATGGTTGGGGACAGGTGCTGGACAAGAAAAGGCAACGTCTTCACCTGTCGGTTTGCAGGCGGGAGGACCACTTGTGCTACCACAGAAGCCCAGACTCATGCTAGTTAGTACAGGCACCCCATGGTCCACACATGCAGAGGGACGTGAGAGCAGGAGGGACATAACTGGACTGGTGAACCGCATAGAGGGTGGGAGTGGAGGGAGTAGAAGGCAAGGACATAAACTCATTGTTTGTACGTGAAAGTTTCAAATAATATAGAGGAAAAAGATATTATCCTGCTCTTGAAAACATTCTTTAAAATCATGAAACTTTCATTAAAAAAGATGAAAATGTTTAATTAAGGTACTTATATTCTTCATAAATTCGTTAGGCTTTTGAAAATATTTATTTGAGAGGGGAAAAAAAAAAGAGAACAAAAAATGCCTAATCAGGTTACTTTTGTCCTTCCTAAATTTGTCAGACTTTTAAAGAAATACTTTATATTTATTTGAGAGAGATGGAAGAAGACAGAGTGGAGGGAAGAAGGAGGCGCAGCAGAGGGAGGGAGAAAGGGAGAGGCAGGGGGAGCACAGACAGAGTACACATGAATACATGTGCCACGGGCATCTATGGACAGCAGAGGACAACATTTGGAAGCTGGTTTTCTTTTCATGTGGCCTGTGGTTCCGACTCAGATTACCAGGTTTGCACATAGGTGCCTGTAGCTGCTGAGATATTTTGCTAGCCCTGGCCAGGCTTTTAAATATCTGGGAAAATATTAACAGAACCAGGGTTTATTTATAAGCCTGTTTATATCATTTTCTGAACTTTGTCTGAATGAAAGCTAAAACTGGAAAAACCATGCTTCTTGGTGTTCAACAACCAAAGCCTGGAGGCCAAAGACAGTGAGGATAGGAGGACAAAAGGGAGAGCTAATGTATCCTCCACAATTAGCCAGAACCAGGGATGAAGGACCTCTGTAAAGGGTCCTATAATTCAGTTAAGTCATCTGTTTGATCAGAGAGTCATTGGAGGGAAAATGTCCCCTAAGCTTTCAATGGATCACATGGTCATCCTGAGTAAGGAACAGTTGATACATGAAAAATGAAAGGACTCAGCAGTGATTCACAAATCCCTGAATAACCCTATAGAGATTTGATTGACCTTAACAGGTGAAGGGTAAAAACATTAATTTTAGGTCACTTTCATGTCTTGAACATCCAACAAAATATATAACTAAAAAGTAAAATAATTCATAATATCATAAAACAAAATTCTACTGCTCACTGGCACTGCCCTATGATATAATGGGTTCTAGCCTTTGCATTTCTTCCCTGGTGTATAGAATTTTTGCTTCATTCTTCCTCCTCCTAGTCATCTTCCTTCTTCATCATCTTCTTCTTTTGCTTGTTTGGTCTCATTTCTAGGTTTTCTAGTCATTGCTTGGATGTAAATGACCACAACTAGCCCCATTTATTCCTTACTTTGTTCTGCATCTTTAGGCCTGCCTCTGTAAATGGACCAGTGGGGTTTTCGCCCCACAAAATTCAACAATTTGAACTTCAAAATGATTAGGCAATTTAGATACTGGCTCATTTCTCTCATTATACACTACACAGGATCAAATGAAACAAAACAATGAACATTATCATTTGTTACTTACACCAACAAGCTTCCAACTTAAACCTAATGGGCCTTAGTTATTCTACCAACATAGAGATAGTAAGGAGTTACAGGTAGGGTCTGCATTCCTGATCTGAAATACTTACTGAGAAAGAGACTTCTTCTTTTACAAGATTATATAGGTCCATATTCCTTGAGGGGAAAATGATGTCAGGTAGATAAGAGATAGATATGAATTAACCAAGGAAAACTGCAGTTATATCTTGGTGACTGATCCTTCATAGTTAAACTTTCTTAAAACTGCTGGTAGGTCATTCATACTATATCATACTACATCAGTTGCCTGAGGTACCAGGCAACTTTCCTAGTTGCACATATGTACATTAAGGAAGGGTCTGCATCCTCAGATCACCCTTACTTCATTATAGCACTTACATTGTGATACTGACCCTCTGCACCCAACTCTTTTCTCCAAGACAATCTAACAGAGAGATCTAGCATACCAAGATTAGACAGAGAAAAAGGGTTACTTTACCCCATGAATATGACACCCTCTGCATAAATATTCATTAAGACATCTTTAAAACCCTTAACACAGAACCCGCTGAGCTGCTAACCTCCATTTTGGACAGTTCACCCCATTTTTCTTTGAGTGTATGCTTTGTTTTGAGTTGGTCAATAAACTTCTGCTTAACTATATCAACTGAGTTCTTTCAAGAAGACAATAGAAAATATCCATGAGACAACTTTTCTAATTCTTCTAGAATTAGACTAGAAAATACATGGAGGTTTTGTATGTGTGTGTGTGTTTCTTATCTTTCTCCAGAGTACTAAATAAAACTGGCTAACAAAGCTGGCTTTACATAATTGTAGGAATGTACTTGATCTGTTGTTAGTAGGCTTTCAAGAATTTTTTTATAAACACAGGGCAGCTACCTAAAAAAAAATCACTATTAATAATTAAGTAGATTTTCTGACAGGTAAGGGAACAGGGAGCTTATTCTCTTATGATAGTTTCGTTACAGTTCTTAAGTCCAGCTTGGCAGAAGAGCATGCGTCATCACCAAGGGGCTAAGGGAACTGGCCGCACCATCATACCCACGTAACAGCTGAGGTAGAAACAATCCTTACTTGCCAGACCAGTATGTCTGGCCAAGTATACACAAGGATGCCAACTTCCTCAACCAACTCTCTGTATTTTATTCACCTGTCCAGGGCCTAGTCCCATCCACAATGGGCTGGTTCTACCTCATCAACTAGATAATCTCCTGCAAGTTTGCTCTGGGCTTAGCTCAACTACCAATTATCTACAAATGTGCCCAGAGTTTGAACCCTCAACCATCAATTGACAACTCTACCTAAGTATGACACGTGTTGTTACAGTTCACCTTCATGTTGCTGAAATGACCAAACAATTTAAGGGAACATGAAAATTTTATTCTTGCCTATGATTTCATGTTATAGTTCATAGACCAGTTTGGCAGGAGAGTTCATACTAGAAACTGAGGGAACTCACAATACTATGTCCATAGAGGTAAACCTTGCTTGCCTCGTTGCAAGTGTGGAAAAGTATGTTGCAATATGTCATAGTACTGAACCAGCTCCTTCCATCTTATCTTTCTGCCTAGAGAATAGATCTACCCACCATGAGCTGGGTCTTCCCTCATCAACTAAGCAATCTCCCATAAGCTTACTGATGGTTTGCTTTAGCTACTAATTCCTCACAAATGTGGTTAAAGACCCAATCCTCAATTGTCCAAGTTGATGCCTGTATCTAAGTAGCATACCTTGCCTACTTGTAAAAATCAGTGAGCTTGGCTTTCACAGCTATACTATTGCTGTGGGGCTTTTAACATCAAGATTTTTGTATTTGGGAGTCCATGAGGGGCAAGAAGCTGAAAAAATACAACTCAGGGACACTAAGACATGGAAGCTGTGAGGGGTAAGGGAGCCAAAGATGACTGGCAAGGTCAGGGGTATGTATTTCATTAGTCAGGCCCAGGAAAAGTGGCTTTTCTTTATTTGTTAGCTTTATTTTGTGCAAACCCAACTGGGGTTTTTGGGTCCCTACATCTCATTAGTCTGTCTACCTTGTGGCAACCTCATGGTTGAGCTGTTGTTTTGAGGAACTTAATTTATCTGTAATGGAGGAGCTCATCTCCATATCTGTTCATTGATAGAGGGTTGGGGAAACCCTCTTATAAATTGGAGCTAATAAAAGTCCTTTTCATGGGGGGGGTAGATCTCTAGGTATAGGCATCCCGAGGAGGGAAAGGATAGCCTCAGGTGTTTTTCCTGGATGGGGCTGCTTATCTCTGTGCCGGATTAGAAACAGTTCCTCCGGATTAGCAGGGTGTGTTCCTTCAAGATAATCCCAGAATGGTTCTGCTTTAAAATTGCTTAACAGCGGATCTTGAACAGGTGCCTCACACTACTAAGTCTGTTTTCACTGTTCCCTTTGCTCACATCTCTGCCCTATTCTCCACATACTTAACCAATAAAGTCAGTCTTTCCTGAAAAGCCAAGGGTTCAGAGAACATCATTCAATCAGTAATCTTTCTGGAGTTTCGGAATCTATAATACCTGGGTCCCTAAAGACAAGGAGACCCTGTAAGATGGGTTATTGCAACCCTGATCACTAGAGTCCGCAGGCTATGGCTAGAATTAGATCCCTCAGAAAGGCCACAAAAGCTGCTGAGTCTGCCTCCCTAGCAAGATGGAATTGGATTTAAAAAAGAGAGACCTTCATTTTCCACCTGTCGGCTCCATGACACGAGAATTGTTCTCTAGCAGGGCTGCATCACGTTTCTGGATTCATCAGTAGCTGACCAGGACTTTTCATCGCCCTTCTTCCTAGGCGTCGAGAGTTCAACAGGACTTCACTACGCCTGCGACCCCATTTCTCGTCTCACCCTGGGGTGAGAGGGAACTACAACTCCCATGATCCCTCGCGGCACCGGAAGTCAGTCGGGAGTGCGCGCAAGAGGCTCTGGGAACGAGCGGCCGGTGAGCCGCCCCTCGGTACTTACTCGCCTGCGGCGTCTGCGCTCGCGCAGGGGCGGCCGCTGCGGACCGAGGCGGGGCCGGGCCCGAGGGGCATCGTGGCGGCAGCGGCGGGGAGCCGGGCGACGGGGACGGCACCTGGGCCCGCGCCGGGCGTGGTGCTGTCGGGCCTAGAGGAAATGGGCGACCGCGGGCCGGAGGTGAGTGGAGCGCGGAGCTCGGCGCGGCCCCCGGCTCGCGGCGGGTCTGTGTTTTCTCGGCGCGAGGCCTTGGCGCGGCGCGGCCCGAGCGACGGCTCCCGCCTCCCGCTGCGCGCCTGCGTGAGGACCGGCCGCGACGCCCCCGGCCCGGCGATGGGCGCCGGTGCCGCGACGCCCCCAGCCCCGCGGCGGCCGCCGACGCCCCCGGGCCCCGCGGCGGCCGCTGACGCTCCCGGGGCGCTCGGGCCGCTGCGTGCCCGAGGCGCCTGCAGAACCCGCTGCGCGCGGCGCTCGGAGCTGGACTGGCGTGGGGTCGCGCTACGATCTCGAGAGCTTTTTGTCAAATGGATCCTTTTGGAAAAGAAATGTTCTTGCAAGTGTGCGGCTGAGTCGATGAGCATGTTTTGGCTTCTGTTTACAGATGGTAGAATCCGCGCCGTCAGCTGGGCCCGCGGCGCCCGAGGCAGCAGCGGAGGAGAACGAGGACGACATCCAGTTCGTGAGTGTAAGTACCGCGCGGGCGGCCTCCCCGGGGCGCGCGCCGTGCACCGCCGCTCCTTGCCGCGCCCGCCGCAGCCACCCCGCCGAGCGCCGGGCACCATCGCAGCAGGCAGCGCCTCCCCTTCACGTGCATCACTTCGTCTGGGACATAAGTTCTGGTCCTTTAGGGCTGCTTTGAAAGGAGGCGGGAAGGTCCCCCGAAAGCGCGGACACAGGGCTGGGTAGCAGTCACCGGGCAGGAAGAGCTCAGCGTTGGCGTTCTGTCTTCCTAAGGGGAGGGAAGTAGCTTCAGGACGTCAGCACAGGGCAACAATTGATGCTGCGGGAAGAGTCGTGCATCATAGGGACTGCTGCGCGTTGCTTAATTGAGTCCCTTAGAGACAGTAGTTTTTAAGCATTATTAAATGTGAACAGGCCAATTCCTGGCTTCTCCCACAGATTGGACTGAATCAGAAATTGAAGGTAGAACCTTAGAATCTTCATTTTGGAATAAAGTGAAAGACATGGATTTCCTAGCACATTTTGTAAAACATTGGAGGAAAGAACAAATGGCATATTTTGGGTTAAGTTTTTACATTAGTTCTATATAAAGTACTACCTAGCCAGAGATGCTGCCCCATTTTGTTGTCCTGGAATGTGTAATTAGTTGCAGCTTGACATTGAAGCTGTATCTGATATGTATAGAATTAAGTATAGAATTAAACAGTATCCTTCTGAACATTGGACCATTGTGATGATACACTGTTTAATATTTTATGGTGGTGGTTGTGAAAGGAGTCCTTTATTTTAGATAGTTTTCTTTCCTGTTATATATTACACTCTGTTCTTTTGATTTAAACTTTTAGGATTTGGAGTTAGGTATGGGAATACGCTTTATCTTGGTCCTTCATTGTGGACTCTGAAATATTTGGGTGGGGAGAGAATGTTGATAATTGAACCCTCTGATCAGTGCATCCAAAGCACATGCAAAAGCATGTTTGAGAATAGGATTCTTTGATTCTTTAGGACAAAATTTAAGTTTTTCCTGGATTTTGGTATTTTTGTGAAGAGAGTTGTACTTTGATGTCTCATACAAATAAATATAGGAGCAACTCTTAAGAATTATGACCTTGAAAAGCAGATATATACATAAAACTTAGGATTTAAAAAGTAAATTTTTTGTTTTATACCTTGAGGAATGAAGAACTGAATATAGTTGTGACTGGTTAATATAGGTGTTTGCTGACCTGAGACTTAAAAGTAAGTATTTAAAATGTACAAATTACTTTTTACCTTTGTATCAGGAATAAAAATATTTATCCCTGTTTCCAAAGAAAGTTTCAGTCCCAAATGGAAAACAATATTTTAAGTGCAGTTAAGTACTTAAATCTATTACAGACTTTCCCTATATGTGTACTTAAATCTGTTAATAGACTTTCCCTATGTGTATAAGTGGTATCAATTAAATGGCAGTTAGTGATAGCTTAATTTCATTATAAAACACATTCAGAATCCCAGTACTGGGGAGATCATGATAGGAGCATCTTGAATTTGAGGGCAACCTGCGCTACTTAGGGAATTCTAGATATCTTAAAGACTGCATAGTGAAACTCTTTCAAAAAGCCACCATCAACCACTACCACAACAAAAACATTTAGAGATAGAAGCTTATGCTTTGTAGCACAATTCTGTGTTTCTTCAACTAATGCTTATCCAGTACAGATGAAAACCAATTTTCTGCTTGAATTTTTTTCATACGGAGAATATTATGATGTTACTAGTTGGTTTACTTTGGTTTTGATTATTTGTTCTTATTAATACAATTTTCCTACATGGTAACACAGCAGACTGTTTTGTAAAATACAGAATGTGAACTCAAATACTACATGCTTGAAAGAAAGGAGTAATATAAATAAGGAGATGTAAAACTAAGTTCTTTTGTTTAAATTTTGTTAAAATGTGCAGGAACGTGCATAATTCATAAGTATCCTTGTTTGATATTTGCAAAGGAAATAAACTTGTGGAAATGACAGTTAACTTAAGAAAGAGACTGTTATAATAAAAACTTAAAATTTTTTTCCTTGCTTTTGTTTTCTGTTTAGTAATTTATCTTGTTATTCAACATTTTTGTTTTTCTTTACAATGGCAAATCCTTTAATAGATTTACTTTAAAAAACTTTTGAGCTAAATAAGTGGCAGTATTGTTCACAGTACCACTCTAAGTATAAAGGTATTAAAAACTACTGAGAAAACTTACCATCATCTAATAACACAGAAAATTTAGGTTTCAATGAAGATTATACTGTAAGTCTGAACTGCTGTGTCCTAAAACTTTTTTTTTCCCCCACTCATATAAACTTAATAGGTACCCTATTCCCCTCCCTCCCTCCACCCCTTCTTGGATGTTCCTAAAACTTTTTACTTTACTTCTACTTGAGCCTTTGCTGTTAAATTGTAATGTCATTTAGTTGAATCCTTTCAGTTTTGTATTTGTATTAGTTGATGATACGAATTTGTTAAAGATACGAATTGTAACATGTAATATTCCTGTTATAAACATTGCTTCTTGGGGAATTATTTAATCAGTGAGTGTTATGAATTATTGAGAAATAGAGGCAATACTTAATTTTTATTTATGTTTTTGTTTTGAGAGCGAGAGTAGGTGCAGGTGTGTGCAATTTAGAGGACAACCTGAAGTTGGTGGGCTCCAGGAATCAAACCCAGGCCACCAGATTTGCGTGTAGGTGTCTGTACTTTCTGAACCATGCCATCATCACCTTGGTAGTCCTTTCTCTCTCACTGAATGAATGTGTCTTCTTGGAAACTTAGGTAATAGCAATGATTTAAACATTGAATTTATACTTTAAAGTACTTCAGAATTATGGTGACTACCCAACCAGTTGTGTGTTTAAAGAGCTTGTTGTATTGTCTCTTAATTTTAGTGTTGCAAAATTATTATAATTTAGAATCCCATCTTGTAAAACAATTATGGGGATTGGATAAGGTATTTGGAAAGTTTTAGCACAATACCTGATGCAGGGCTCAGTAAGTGCTACTGATAGAATAAGTAGATCTAAATATTTTGATTTCTTAGTGTACTATGGTGAACTGAGCTTAAATGAAAAAAGGGAGGTTAGTTTTGCTAGGCACACACCTATAATTCCAGCACTGGAGAGAATAAAGAGTAAGTGTAGCTAGTTCCAGGTCAGCTTGTGCACTGTCAGGAAACTCCTTAAAAAAAGCAAAACAAACTATATATCTATAATGGTTATAGTCAATATATTTAGAAGCTGAGGCAGGAGGATTCTATAAGTTATTTTGATCTACAGTGAAAATTAACTAAAGTGTATGTACCCTTTTTTTCCATTCAACCTATCTTCTTGACAACCTCTAATCTCTTCTGTATTAGGTACTAATCTCATTTCTGTGATCAAATGCTTGACAAGATGCAAGAAATGAAGGATTTATTTTGTCTCACAGTTTAAGGGTATAGACTCTCATGGAGGGGAAGGAGTGGTGGTAGGAGCTTGAGGCAAGTGGTCAACATTGTGTCCAAAGTCTGGAAGTAGAGATGCATACTAGTGCTCAGCGATCTTCCACTTTTTTATTCAGTCCAGGATTCCAGTTTATGAAATGATGCTGCCCACATATAGGATGGATCTTCCTATTTTAGTTAAAAGTCTCTGGAACATCTTCGTAGACACACCCAGTGGTATGTATCCATAGTGATTGCAAATTCTGTCAAGTTGGAATCCAGGGGAATGGCTCAGGGACATAGATAGATAAAGGGAGGTGGATAAAGGTGCCTGCACACAAATTTAGTCATCTAAGTTCGGCCTTTGGAACCCACATGATAGAAAGGGAGAACCTCTAAAAATCGTCCTGTTACCTCTACATGTCCTCTGAAGCATACTTATATGCCCCCCTTCTGTTTCTCCTTTCTCTTTCAAAATAATTACGATATTAAAATTAAGTTGTGGGGGCTGGAGAGATGGCTCAGGGGTTAAGATTCTGCCTCCCAAGCACAAAGTTCTGAGTTTCGATCCCAGGTCCCATGTAAAAACTCCAGGTGGAAATGGCTGTGGCTTTCCAGCCATGGTGGGTGGAACCTGGGAAATCCCAGAGCAAAGCAAGAATCCTGAAGTCATCCTTAGTCCTCCATAGGAAAACAAAACGCCCTCTGATACTCACATACATGAGTGATAAATAAATAAATAAATAAATAAAATCTTTTTTTAAAAGTTGTCAGTTTGACAGTGAAGATTTAAAAATTAACTCTCACATTCTTCCTCTTATATTACTTTATCACTTGTGAATTATTTGTTGAGCGAGTTTTCTTGGTTTTGGATTGTTTTATCCTGATTATTTTTTTCTGTTATTTTTTTATTTAATGTTACATATATGCATATAGTGACTTTATAATATTTTGAACCCTTAGTCCAAAATCCCATCTCCCTTCCTTTTCCCCTTACGACCCTTTATCTGTCCTGTCAGACTTCCTCTTATTTTCAAATCTTTTCACTTGTGCTTCACTTTTCACTTCCACTGTTTCATCTGACTTATGCCTGAACTGATTCATGCTTCAGCAAGCATCCTAGATAAGTGGATATACCATTGAGGAAAGCATCCTCCTTGGCTTTCTCATCAGCATTAATCCTCACCAGTGTCTCAGAGAGGTGTGGAGCTTCTTGACATCTTTCTGATTTTATGGTGAGAAGTTAGTAAGACAGTTTTTGTGCAATTTTTGTGTAAGTTCATATATATCTACCATGAAATCGTTTATATCAAGACTATGTTATATTCAGGAGATAATGCCTGACTCACTGCAGACTCTTTCAATCCCTCTTCCTCATGATTCCTGAGCCTTTGGGAGGGAGTGAGACTTATATGTCCTGTGTAGGGATAGACAGTGCAGACACGTATTTTCTGCATTTTGACAAGTCATGCTTTTCAGTAATAAATACTTGTTGTGGAAGAAGGCTTCTAGGTTGGGTGGTAAGTGCCTTTCCAATCTGAGCTGAGCTGTGGGGACCACACATCAGAGGGAAGCAAAGTCAGATGGAGTCTTGGGCCCTCTTTTCAAACAGGCAGACTAAGGGCAGCCTTACTGGGGCTGAGCTTTGGGGACCATACCTCCTATTTTATTTTAAATACTATAAAATAATATGAGGGTACCTTTTTCTTGTAGCTCATCAGTGGTTGAATAGTAGTAAAATGATTCATCCTAGTACTAAAATTTTTGGTAATCTGTATCCTACCGTTGGTCTATTTCATCAGCTACTCTTCATTTTTCTTTTTGTCAAGTTCTTGTCCCAGTCCTGTCGTAGAGGAATTCATTGTTCCTTTAACCTTTGCCTCCTAAATTCTGAGATTATAGACATGCACTAACACACTTCCTTAATTTTCTTCTCCCTTTTATTAGTATGGTTTTAACTTTAGGGCTTTGTGTAAGCACTGTATAGCAGAATAAAACCCCAGAGCTTTCCAGCCAGTTTTTAGTCCTGTTTACTACATATCCTCCCCCCCTTTTGTTTTTTTGAAAGGTTTTTACTTTGTAGCCCAAGCTGGCCTCACAGCAGTGCTCCTGCCTCAGCCTCCTAAATGTTGTTATTATAGACATTATAGATTTGTTTGTATTTATTTAGAGATAGTATTTCCTTATCCAACTCCAGATTCAGCTAACCTGGAATCAGCTATCCTTGGCTCTGCAGTTCTAGGACTGCAGGTATGTGCCAATAGTAACTTTATTATTTCCTTACTGTCTCTTCATAGAAATTCTGGCCCTCTGTATTTCTTATTACTTGGGAATTTTTCTTGGTTCACTATTTCTGTGATATTGTAGTAAATTCCTAAAAGCCAATCATGGCAGTACTGTACCAGCACTTGGGAGGCCAAGGTTGGAACATTTTGAATTTGAGGCTAAAATGGACTACATAAATGAGTAAATAAGTAGTCTAAATGGACCGTACCCCAAGCACAAAATGAAATTCATTAATTTCTAAAAGTTCCTGTGTAACATGCTTGAAGAGTACAAATTTTAAGGTGATTGTATCAGTGGCAAAAACTGTTAGCTTTTTAATCTCTTTTACTTCATTCTTGAGTTGAACATATGATTTTGATATTGTATCAAGGATGAGTTTTAATCTTAAAGTAGATGATTCAGCTCAGTTGGCCATACAGCTCTGTTGAGATATTTTCGTTCCTTGTTTTTTTTTTTTTTAACTTTCATCACAACGTGAACAGAAGTCCAATTCCTTTATTATATTTTACTGTGTAGAAGTTTTGAGATTGGTTTTTAATGTTGTCTGGGTCACCATGTAAATGGATAGCAATTTTCTGTTGGTTAGAATCTAGGGAAAAAGAAACTACCTGTAAGAAAATAACTAGATGAATGGTCTCTGTCTCCAAGGAGCAAACTTTTCTCCATTCTCAGAAATTTTAAACTCAACCATATATTCTTCTGTTTTCCTTTTTTTTTCTTGTATCCAATATACTAGATATTTTTGAGACTGGGTCTCAATATATAGCACAGACTGACCTTGAACTCTTGTCCCAATCTCCAGAGTGCTACATTGTAGACATACACCAGTCAACTTTTAGATTTCTTAAATTTTTTTAACTCCATTCTTTCCTTGCTCTTTTTGTTCATTTGTTTTTTTGTTTTGTTTTGTTTTGTTTTGTTTTTGTTCATTTGTTTTTGATGAATATGGTTTCTGTGCTCTCTGTTTCCTAATGTACTGCTCTTTCAAAGTCACTTTAAAATGTCCTGTTGTCATTTCAGTAGTATCTTTTTGGTACTGAGTGTTTTTGCCCACATTTAGCACTGTTTTACTTTTCATTGGTTTGTAGTAGTTTCAGTTTAGTTGTAAAGTTTTTTTTTTTTTTTTTTAGCAGAGGTATTCTCGTATCTTTATTTCCATGTATGTTCAAATTTCTATACTGCAAGGCTACAATTTCAGCTGTATTTTGAATCCATTTTGTGCAAATTTATGCTAATGGCAGTAGTCTTAAAACCTCAGGCATGGTTCTTTTTGTTTTCCTTTTTATTTATTTTTTTGGGGATAGGATCTCTATAACCCAGGCTGACCTTGAACTTGCCCATCTATTTTTCCACATTGTGTACAGATTCTTGTATGTGTACTAACTCTCCTTATTTTCATCAATGGTAATTCTACTTTATTGCTTTCCCAACTCTCCATATGTGATTAGTCTTTTACAGCTTTCAGCATTATTTCTATCTCAATATTATTTATTGGTTCTCTTTGCCTATATAGTAAAATCTGGGCTTTTTAGCCTGGTATTCAAGGACCGTTCTGTGAAAAAGTCAAGTGAAAAAATTCTTAAGTTTGATATTTTATTCTATAGGTGTTGGGATATGAGGCTAAACCAACGGTCAAAGATCTCCACGTTTTGAGCTACATGCACTCCAACCTACAAACTTAGATAACTGATTAGTAGCCTATTGATACCAGTCCTACCTGATAGCATTGGGCCATAGTATCTGTGTCCTTTTAAATACCATTATTGTATTAATTTTTCTTTCCTAGGCAATTAGTATGGTCCTAGTCTTCTGTAGGTGTTTAAGCTCTTTTAGATGCTGGCATTTTGTTTTTCATTATTGTTATTTGTGGGTTTTGTCTTTTGAGACATCACCTCATTATATAGGTAGGCTGGTCTGGTACTTGTTATGAAGCCCATTTTACTTTGAATTTGCAATCTTTCTGCCTTAGTCTCCCAAGTGCTAGGATTATAGACACATACTATTTTGCTTTTTATATATCACTTTTATGTATATACTCTGAATATGTTGTTTAGTTTCTGTTATGGTTTGAAATGTGAGTTGTCCCCCATGGGCTCATGTGTTTGAATCTTTAGTTGCTTGGGAAGGTCTTGGCATCCTTAGGAGCTGGAGTCTTGCTGGAGGAAAGCAGTCATGGGAGGAGGGGAGAAGAGAGGGGGGGGGAAGAAGGGGGATGTGGCTTGAGGTTAGTTAGCCCCACCCTGCTTCCAGGAGAAGTCAGCTCTTGAGTTTGCAGCTCTCAGCCTCGTGATAGACATGACTTAAGCCACTTCGAGCTTCTGTCATCTGCCATGCCTTTTTATTCATGAAGGATTGGATCTCTCTTCTGGAACTGTAAGCTGAATAAATCCCCTTTTGCCTGTTAGGTTGCTTAAGTTTGAGTAGTGTCTCACAGTAACAGAGGAGAGTAACTGGCACCAGAGAAGTGGGATGTTGTTGTGAGAGACTACCAGAAAGTAAATGTTTGTGAAGCTGAAAGGTGCTATCCAGATGTAGAGAAGTGTGGCCATCACTGTGATGTGGCTTGCAAGCCTTTGGAAATGTTTATTGGGAGAAATATGGAGAACTTTAGGACTTAATGCTGGGTAAGCCTTTGTGTCTTGGAGATGGGATCTAACGGGCCATTCTAGTAAGAGTGATGCTGTTAGATGTAGTAATTGCTGTTAATGTTGGAAGAGAGTAATGCTGTTAGAAACAGTGGAAGTCTAGCTTGAAATGGTTCAAAGGGGAACAGAGACTGTATTGGGAATGTACTAGAGAAAAATGGAGTGGCGTGTTGGCAGAGTATCTAATCAAGTTTTGCCCTCATTCTGAAAGCTTGCCTGAAGTTGAATTTGAGTGCTTGGTAGAAGAAGTTTCAAGACAATATGTCTTGACATTGTGGAATGTCTACTTTTTAGTGTTCTTGTTCAGGGTTTTGAGGAAAAAATTGAGGAAGCGGGTAGAAAGAGATGTAAACTGTGAGATTTGATGAGGAAAAATAGTGATGGCAAACCTGGTGGAGGCAGAAAACAGAATGGCAATTATTGTTAAAGATATTAGCTCAGTTAGTGAGCCAAAACCCTGCCCTTCATTTGGATAATAGAAGAGGCTACACCTTGAGGGTAAATTTTTCAGGGAAGGATCCCACCCATAAGAGTGCAGATTCTGGGGCTGGAGAGGTGGCTCAGGGGTTAAGCCTCTGCCTTGCAGGCAGAAGGTCCTGAGTTCGGATCCTACACCCCACATACAGACACCGGGAGGAAGTGGGGGGCGGCCTGCGTTTCTGGTCCTGGTAGGGCGGAGCCTGCGAATCTCGGGGCAGAGTAAACAAGGAGGAGGTGGAGGCGTCCATGGTGGTTCCCGAATTCGTCCGTGGTTCTACACACACACACGCATACATGCACACATACATGCACACACACACACGCATGCAATTAAATAAATAATAAAAAAATTAAAAAAAAAAGAGTGCAGATTCTTTTGGATGGGAAAAGCTGAAAGTCAAAGTTCCAAAGGAATTGCCTACTCCTGTGAAGCGAAGGCCCAAGAAAGATTTTGTCCAAGGTCAATGCAGAGAAGCTGAATTAGCTGTGATTTAAGGGGACCAGTCTCCACCAGAGGGGTTACAGCAGAACTTAGCAAAGTAGTCCATGTGGCCCTGTTTTTAGAGGTATTAAAGATGCAAGAGTGAGGAGGTCATGGATCCTTCCTCCAAGGTTTCAGAGAATGGCTGAAGGTAGGCAGTGTAGGATTGAAAATTGAAGGGCGTTTTGTGCTATGGAGTTGAAACCTGGTTTGCCATTGAGAAATGAAGATGTTAGAGATGCCAGAACCAATGTGGGACATCTGCCAAGGAGCGCTATGCATCGTGGGATAAGTTAGTCCAAGAAAGTGGATGGAAGGATCCATCCTAAAATAGTGGTGTGTTCTGTGGGTAGCTGTGCTGGAGAGGTGGAGCTAAGCTCTTTGTAACTGAGACAGTTTAAACAGGAAGTTCATCTGCTGGACCTAGAACTACAGGATTTGGAGATTGTTCTGCTGCCCCTATGTTCCCTTTTGGAATGGGAATGTGTATTCAGTGCCATTGTCTGTTGGAAGTATGTAACTTGTCTTTGTTTTATCAGAGACGTTGGACTTCACTTTTGGGCTGCGTTGGATTTTTAAAGTTGGATTGAGTATGGTTTGAATAATGAGATGGCAATGAGCCTGTGGGGGCCAGGGGTGGAGTGTCATGATTTGCAATGTGAGTTTTCCCCCACAGGCTCATGTGTTTGAATTTTTAGTTGCTTGGGAAGGTCTTGGCACCTTTAGGAGGTGGAGCCTTGCTGGAAGAAGTCAGTCACAGGAGGTGGGCCTTGAAGTTAATTAGCCCTGTCCTACTTCTGTTAGTCTGCTCTTGAAGTTGGCACTTTGCCTCTCAGATTCCAGATATCTACTACAGATATCTGCAGTAACTTAAGCCACCTCCTGATTCTGCCAACCAGACATGCCTTTTCTGCCACAATGTACTTTATCTCCTGTCTAAATCAGTAAGCCAAATATATCTCCCTTTCCCATTAAGGTGCTTGAGTTTGGTGTCTTACAGCAGCAAAGAAGAGTAACTGATACAGCTCTTTTCATTATGGTTATTTTCTGCTATAAGTCTTCTACTTGAGATTCAGTCCCCAAAAAACCCACGTTTTTTTCTAAATACTGCTTTGGTTTGAATAATGTTCATGACATGATTTTCCTCAATTCTTTTATAGGAAGGACCATTAAGACCTGTTCTTGAATATATTGATCTGGTCAGCAGTGATGATGAAGAGCCTGGTACATCTCACAGTGATGTAAGTATCTTACATTTGATTTGAAGTTATTTCACTTGTCCATTTTCTGAAGAGTTAAAAAAAGAAGCAGCAATGGCTGTTCAAGAGCAGTTGTGCTGGGCTGGGGAGATGGCTCAGAGGTTAAAGCCTTTGCCTCATAAGCAACAGGACCTAAGTTCGGATCCTCAGATCCCATGTAGAAATGCCCGGTAAAAATGAAGGCAGCCTGCATTTTGGGCCCTAGAAGGCAAGAACCTAGGAAACCTCAGAGCAAAGCAATAAGGAGGTAGAACAATTCAGGATGGTTCCTGAAGTAACATTTGGACCTCCACAGGTACACACTTTCAAGTGCCTTAGGGGTCACACATACACACAGGTGTGCAAAGAATAATAAAACTAGAGTAGTGCTTTATAAAATAGTCCACTTCTGTTAGAATGGGCCATATAGTTAAGGAAACACAGTTCTTGCTTCAGTTTTGTTTCTCTACTTTTAGTGAAGAAGTGGAAATAAAAATAACTAGAAAATTTTCAACTCTGGGATAAACATTTGATAAAGTAATGATTACTGAAAGCTTTTTGATTTTCATATCTTCTCCTTTTTCTGTAACTCTTCACCTTGTGCCCTTTAGAACTAAATTCTTAGCTATCAGAACTGTTTAATTACATAATTTAACTTGGCAAAATGTGTGAAGATTCTTTAGGAAGTGAAATATGGTTAGGGCTTATAACTTAAGTGCTTCAAGTATCATCTCTTTTTACCTCTTGTTTTCATCCCATATTTGGAATTGTCACATGTGACTTAATGAGTTGTAGGTTTTAGCTTTAAACCAGTACCTTACTCTGATAATTAAATTACTTGAGTCCTTCATAGTAATGTTGGTTTTCACTTGTTACTGCTTTAGCCCATATTTCTGCTAATGAGCTGTTTTCTTGATGGATTAGACTAGAGAATTCCTGGTTCTTGTTCTTCCTGATTTGAAAGCTTCTTGCCCTATGATAAAGGGAATTGAGACTTATACATGGGATTAGGTTGTCTGTTGGAGACATAACTTTACCCCTCACTAAAATATAGATTGATGTTTTAACCTTAATTTTTTTTATTCAAATGAGATTAATACCTACCTCACAGGGTGGTTGCGAGAATGAAATAAGTTAATAAATACGTCCTTCATACTTCAAACCATAAAGTAAGAATATATAATTGGAAGGTTTTGCCATTTGTAGAGACTTAATAACAGATTTTTAAAAGTGGCTTAAAAATATTTTGATAAAGGAGTTTTAGAAGTGTTTTCTTCTCAGTAGGATTTCCAAGTTTTCTGTGCTATCATTATCTTCTTGCTGCCTTTTATGTATTGAATGGGATTTTTTTCTTTCATTAGTTATTACTGTTTTCCTTACCACCACATCTTAGCAGGCTGTTATCACTTGAACTGAGCCATGTTTTTGTTGTTTTTTCAATTTCTGTGTGTGTGTATGTGGGTTGTATATGCATGTGGATGTGTTCACATGGGTGTGAGGGTTTGTGTGCACATGCGTGCCGTAGCCAGAGGTCAACATTTCATGTGTCTTCCTCAGTCACTTTCTGTCTTATTTATTTTTTGAGTCAAGTTCTCTCACTGAACCTGGAGTTTACCAGTTGGGTAGGGCTCTGGCCAATGAGCTCAAGGATATGCTTTTCTCTACTTCCCCAGTGCTGGAACTACAGGGACGTGCCTCCATGTCCAGCTTTGTTGTTGGTTCTGGGGCTCCAAATTCAGGTTCTTACGTATGTGACAAGCACTTCACTGACTGAGCCATCTTCCTATCCATCAGCTGAACTTACTTTTAATCATGATAGAGAGAATCCAACATTAATTTCTATAGTTTCTGTGGGGCCGAGGGTAGTAAATCTTGTGGATTTGCTGACTTGTAGTGGATTATGTTTGTCATTTTTATTTTTCAATAATTTAAAATTTGAATTCTTACTGGACATGCATCTCTGCACTTGAAGTTAATATATTAAAAGCCTATTTTTTTTCTTCCTTGGTTTTCTTATTCATGTGGATAACCCAGAGAATGCCTGAATCTAAGGTGCCATCCTCTGAGAATCATCGCCCAGAAATGTGCTCTAACTGCAATGTTCCTCTTCCCATTGGAGACAGCAGCTCCTCTTCTGGGAGTTGTGCCAGCAGTTCACAAAGAATAGTTTCTCAACCTTCTTCTGTTGAGAATCCATTGGAGAACCAGAGAAACGATCAGAATAATTCAGATATTAAGATCTCTGAGACAGAAACACTTAAATCACAAAATTATCAGACTCTGCCTTCATCCTCACTTGTGGTTCCCCAAGAGTCTTTGACATTTTCTGAGGTCAAAGAGGATTTACCTATCTCATTGTCTTCAGCCTCACAGCACGGACAGGATGCCATCCTCTATCTCCAGACACAAGTGGCTGAGATGTCCCGGGTGATTCGAGATCTTCAGTCTAGGAGCTGTTTTAGATTTCATCATTCTAGGCCAAGGGAGAATTCCTCAGCTCCTTGGGATCTCTCTACCTCCAAGGAAGACAGTTTATCTACAGTTGAAGAAGAGACTAATTGCAAATCTCCATCAGTTGATGAAAAAGGGCAGCCAACTGATCCCACCCAGTCTAGTTTCACAGGTCTTTTGAAGAGAATGGAACAAAGAGGTGTTATAAAGAGGGTGACAGTGCAGTCGGAAGCTGAAGCATGTGAGGGGAAACCTGATTGTGTGACCTCTAAAAAACGCTTGGTTCCTCCACTACATCCTCTTTTGAGAATTGCCACCACTGAAGTTTTTAAAGACCCTGCTGATTGCCATCCTTCTTCTTTCATGGGTCATAGGGTATATCCTGTGGCTAAGAACACCTCTCCTTTCCAGCCAAATCCTCCAGCTGAGGGACCCATTGTAGAAGCATTAGAGCATAGCAAAAGAGGAAGCACTTCTCCTCTAGATTCTACCTCAAAAGAAATGGAGATGATGGGCTGTAGGTTCTACCATGCTGCCTCTATTGCAGCCCGAGCTGCCAGCTACATGGCTTATATGACTCAGTATCAGCGTAAACTCTGGGAAGACATGGAGGATTTGATTCATGACCCAGAGTTTGATCGTGGAAAAGCAAGGGATATAATATCTGATGGTATGGATGCAGGACTTTGGCAGCTTTGTACCACTAGGGACATAATGGACTCTGTAGTTAGAGTTATGGCTATGGCAGTAGACTACAGAAGACAGGCTTGGCTCCGACTTACATCTCTCACTAAGAAAACCCAGGAGAAGATCTTACATTTGCCTTTTGATGGTACTTCTCTTTTTGGACAAGATGTGAATGCTGTTGTTGCAAAAGAGACCAGTATTAAAGAACATGAATATAAGGATCATGATAAGTATTATGCTCAACATCGGTACTTTTATAGTCATAATCAGAAAACACATTATCACAATAGAGGATACGCCAAAGGGGATTGGTACAAATCTCGAAATCATCCCTATAGATACAGAAAAAAGGGAGACTCTCCAGAACGCCATGGGTGTAAGAATTAACAGCCTGTTGATGTTTAGCAAAATAGCCATTCAAGATCCTGTGTTACTTGTTCTTCCCCACTGAAACAGGATCTATAGGTCATCTCAAAAACTGAGTGCATGTCTGGAATTATCCTAATTATTGTTTGAGTCTAGACTTTTGGAATGAAATACATTAAAAAGACAAAAATTTCATTGGGCAAGTGAAGACTTTGCTGTAAGGAATGTTGGACAAAGGTGATCCATTTCTGGTCCAAAATGTTTAAGTCCAGAGGAGGGTACTCAGGAATCTGGATCCTCTTGTGATTAAAAGAAAAACAATGTAGCTTGCTGATAAACCAAGGACTAACAGATTTTGATCCGGAAATAATTCTAGTAGATCACTGTTAATACACTGAGAGCAGAAGTAAATCCTTCAATTTTAAGTCATCAGTTCTTCCTTCTTCAGGCTTCACTTTGTTAGATCATCAGAAAATGACAAATCTGTTATAGTTCCTATGTTGAAATGATCAGCTCATCATGAGTTCACACTGTTATCAAGCTCTGTGAGACTTCAGAATCAGCCATGAAGCTGTGTCAGCTGTAATTTGTTAATTTTTCTTTTTCCAAAAATAGTTTGCTTCCAGCTGGGATGGTTAGATGTCACAGGTCTAATGTGAGAATCTGTGTGGAAAAAGACTACTACCTGTAACATCACTGTAAATATTTCATAGTAACTGTTTTCATCAAGACTGATGGCCACCATGCCATCACCATTCAAAAGCTACATCTGAGATAACCCATTGTCACCAGTCCTAGTAATCTTTAATTTATCAGGCTCTCATGTCAGCCATCCCTGAGACTCAGTAATAGAGGTCTTACACCATATTATAGGCCTTTTTCTAAGATGGCCTTCTTAAACCTATCTAGTTCTAATCAGTTGATTCTTTTCGTGTTTGATAGTGTATTACACTCTAAATACAATAGATCTGGCATTCAGGCACGCAAACTGAATTCTTAGGAGCAAGAATTCCAAACATGTCTGATAGTCTTATAAAGAGGAGTGCCATCAGTCTTGTTTTATTGAGAACTCTGAAGTTGTAAAGCATAACTAGGTATTGTGAAGGCAGCAAGACATACAGCTGTTTTGGGATATGTAAATGATAACATCCATTGATGATCTATGGAAAGTTTGAAATCCAGTCATCATTGACATGTTCTTGGATAACTGGTCATTTGATGCAGTTAGACTCACTTAAGAGATGACATTTTTGTGCCCATTAACAGTTTCCCACCTTTCTGGAGCTGGCAGCAGATACCTCAGTCGTATGTCTCACAGTATCACCTCTTAATCTCAAGGCAATGTCTGTATGGTATACTAGCCTAAATATTGTTATCGTCACAGCATGAATTAGGGAATAGAGAAAATGTCATGTTTGAAGATATCTGAATACTGATATCACCTAGTGTAACTTGACAGCCAAAAATGTTTTTTTTTTCATAGATATAATCTGTAACTTCCTGTTTGGGCTAGATATCTATCTGCCTTTTTTGTTTTTAATCTTGCTTGATCAAAGTGTTCTGGTGTACTATTAATGGACTATAGCTCTGTTTTAGGCTTTACTTGGTTTCTATTTCCTATCAGCTTTTGCATAGTGGCTACATTTTCTATGATGCCCACCTTTTAGTAGTTTATTAAAAAGTCGTTCATTCCTCCTTTCCATCATAATCATGTTCAGCATCCTTTTATCCATCTTTCTTCCTCTTGTGTCATATACTTTGAAGGCACAAATTTTCCTACTTAAAAGAAGTTCCTTTGTCAGTTAATTTTAGGGGACTTGGTTGGTCTTTTGTTTATTTGTAGATTAACACTGACTTTGTCTATGAGTCATTTGGTAAATTTAGCTAGGTTGTGCCTAGAGTTAATGTTTATTGTATTTTTTCTGTATTTCCCATAAAATTTTACTTCCACTTGTTTAGGTCCATGCCAGTACTCTTTCAAACTGCCTTTCAAACTGAACTCCAGAAGAACATTGATTGCCCAAAAAGAAAAAAGGGTTTAAGAACTGAAACATAGATTTTCATAATTTAAGGAGCAGTCTTGTGTTCTTGATGTTAGCATATTCTTTTCTTCTGAGAAAGGAATTGCCACATAAATTTCTCTGGAGAAAGGTTTTACCTGACTATATATAGTATTTCAAACTAATTAAAGCTGCTTCAGATTGTTTCTGCTTTTCCAGTTTCCTTTTTATTTCCAGTTTCCCTTTTTATTAATAATGTGCTGTTCTAAAAAGGGATGCTTTTAGTGATGGTTTTCTTTTAAAATGTTATTTTTGATAACATTTCCCTTTTATATCCTGAATTAGATGATATGTCACATCTTTAATGTCCCTCTTCTGATATTTATGTGATTCAGTAATGAAGTAACAGTAGCACTGCTTAACTACTCTAATTGATAAGCCTAAGCAATTCTAGAAAAATCAATTTTCCTGAAAGGTGAAAAGGTACCAGGAAACCACTAAATTGATAATCAAATAGTCAATTTAATGATGTATTTGTCAGCTGAATGGGTTGGGAACATTATAGTAGAATGGAACAGTTTTAACTATAGTTTTTTGACCCAGAAGGAACATTTCAATATCTTTCACCTGTTTCTCTCTTTTTAAAAATCTGCCATACTAGAATGATAATGGTATTACAAAACTTAAACTTGGTCTATTGAAACAACCTAAGGGGGCAGTCCCAATAAAAGATAACACTTATAATTTATGTTGTACCTGTCTTGTGTAGACTTGCAAAATTTTATTATTTAAAAAAAAACTCATTTTTTTAAGAGGCCTTGGAATAGTTGCAAATTTAATAATGTGCTGTTCTAAAAAGGGATGCATTTAGTGATGGTTTTCTTTTAAAATGTTATTTTTGATAACATCTTATTCTCGATAATAAGATGTATATCAATTCTTGTAGTTATTATGTATAGAGAAATACTATTTCCATTGTTATATGAAGTGCCTTTTTACACTTATGTTTAAAACTTAAACTTTGTTGGTATTTATGAATTTTGTAGAGCGACTTACTCTTGGTTTATTATCTTTATTAACTGTACAATTGCACTATTTAAATGTATTCCTCTGAATGCTATTTTTTATATTTATAACAGTTTCATTTCAGAAGGCTGTAGAGTATATTCCTTATTTAATTAACTTCACAGAAGTTCTTTTTAGCTTTTCATGATTATCCAATTTTCTAGGCATTTAAAATAGCCTCGTTTCCTCTCTGCATGTTCTGAAATTTCTAGTTGAGTCCTTTGTTGAGTCATATTTAATATTGTTCATAGCCATACTAACACAATTTACATTTGCTAAATGGATATTTTACTGAGTTAAAAGAAAGCAGACATTTAAAACAGTAAATATGTTTTAATCTGTGTGACAATTTCTTTATCAGTATCATTACATTTAAAAATTTTCTCTTTTTTTAAAATGGGCATCTTTATCAATATAATTCCTTTGTTTACTTACCCTTCAAAGTGTCATTTTGAGGGCAACATAAACTCTTTCAGGCTACTTGGATACACTAATAATTTAATGAATTATATTTAAGTAACCTGATTGATGATGTCCTGAAGGGCATATACCTCTCAGGTATTATAAACAAGAAGGTTGGAAAAGACAAATTGCAAAATTCTTTCTAGTTGTCAAATTGGATACTGACGATAGATATGAATATGAAGTTGTGTAACACATTTATCATTCTTGAAGGTGTAATTAGTTGGGATTTTATGGCTTGAAATTATGGGTTAGATCTATTTAGAAATAAAATACTGCAATAACTGAAAACTTTTAATCTTCAATGTGAGGCATATTTTGCCTCTGTCTTGCACTGTTTAGGTTCTTGAAATTTGCCATTATGTGTTTAATGTTAATAGCTTGACCATAAACTGTTAGTTTGTGTTTTTGTATGTCATTTAGTTGGCCAGATTTATTCTGTATGGATTTTAATGAATATGTAAGTAGTCATTTTTCTCTTAAACTATTGAGGAGGGAAGTGGTCAGTAAATGGATGACTAGTGAGTTCAAATCTTCTTGTTAATTTTTTCAGATTTAACAAGTTTTATAAACCATTAAATGTGTAATTTCCCCTTCTAGGTGATTGATGATGTTGTTTTATTAAATCATTTTTCTCTTATTAGTGAGATGCCATTTTTGTACTTCTTTTCACTTTATTGTAGTGATTGAATTTTTAAAAATAACAATGCCTAGTAAACTGAGATATTATTACACGAAATTATGTTTATTTCCTGTAGGATACAGAATTGTTCACAATTCAGTGATTTTGAGATAATATTTTTAGATGTTGTTCCCTATTGTAGAGAGAATGGCCTCAAACTCCTTATCCTCCTGCCTCTAGAGCTCTGAATCCTGGGATTACAGGAATGTGTCAGAGAGGTTTTTTTTGTTGTTTGCTTGCTTCCCCCTCCCCCTTTTTTGTATGTGTGTATGAGGTATATGCGTTGTGTATATGCTTGCATGTAGTTATGTGTGTATATATTCTGGTGTATGTATACAAGTGCTCTTGTATGTGCCTGTGGAGGCCCAAGACTGATAATTGGAAATCATTCTTCCACCTTATTATTTTGAGTCTGAGTTTCTAAATCCAGAACAAGCCATTAGGGCTAGTCTGGCTAGCCAGCTTGCTCTAGGGATTCCCAGGCTTTGCTTTCAAGAAAGGGCTAGAATTTAGGAGACCGTCACACCCACCCAACATTTTTTATGTTGAATCTGGGAACCTAAACTCAGGTCCCTTTGCTTGCAAGACAAGGGTTTTAACCACTGAGCTATCTCCCCAGCTCAGTAGTGAGACAGAACTTCTGTCCACAAGACTGTCTGATTTTCTTTTTCTTTTATGTTTATTCTGTTTTAATACCATTAAAGTTGTTCTAGCTTTTTCTTTTCTTTTTGTATGCATATACGTGGATGCCAGAGGTCAACCTTGGGTGTCTACTCAAAAGTATTTAAGACATTTTCAAGTTTTTATTTCCTTTTAAGATTTACATTTTTTTTTAAACAGTATGTGTGCAGGGTATCACTCAAAAACTCACTGTAGCTCGTTAGCTTTGAACTCATGACAGTCCTCCTGCCTAAGCCTCTCAAATTCTGTATTTTTTTTTTTTAAAGCTTTGTTAACTCTTCTATTAGTATGTAACCCATTCCTTATTACCTTGGGTATAATACAATGTTATTAATCTCATTTAGTTTCGTAGCACAGAATTAACTTGTGTGTTGCTGTCTTTAATGGCTTATAACAGATGCAGATTCTGAAGGGTGTTGGACAATTTTAAGAACCTTTTGTGAGCTTCCTGCCTAGGAAGAGAATTGAAGAGAGAATCCATATTGATAGATCCTATATGTGCTAGACACTCTTTAGCTAGGCGGGGGAGGTGGTAGAAACTTTAGGCTGCTCAGATCATGGCAGCTACCTTTGAGATAGAGGGACCGATCAGCAAGAGCAGACTATTAATGAAGAGTTAACAAAGCTTTTTTTAAAATCCCAGGTAGAAACAATCTAGGTTGACTCCTTGAAGTCACATTTGGTCCTCCACAGGGACACACAATGACCTCTAACACACACAAAATACAAATAAAGTATTCTGTCAGTCTATTCTAAAAAATATCCATAGTAAAAAAGAAAATAATAAAAGGCTGCGTGAGTATGTATAGTGTGATTTTGATGGATGCTGTTTTGTATTTCTTTTGGAATAGTCACTTCCATTGCCATCTTTTTTAATACCTGATATGTAGCAGGTAAGGACCGAGAAAGACTTGGAAATATTGAGTGTTTATAAGAACATTTTCTCACATGAAAACATGTTTTGTTTTCAAAGCAAAAACAATCACCAAAAAAAAAAAAGTTGGCAGAGAGACGAATACCAATACAGTTTAACTGCTTTGGAGGGATGCCTAAAGGAATGTTGGAACAAAAAGAGAGGGTCATTTAGAGGAGTCAGGCAAGCATTTCCTTTCAAGTGCTTCAGTTGCGTTTTGGTGTATGGTTAGTGAAATATACTTTTGATGGAAAAACGAGCCATTCAGTTGGAAGAGCTGAGTATATAATGGTGAGATCATCATAAGGTGTATCAGTCTGGCACGCTTTTTTACTTCAGAATTAAAAGAATAGCCTTTTGAGGGATAGAAAGGAGATCAAGCTTCAGAAAGGGTAAGTTATGTATGAAAATGTTAATTACTACTTACTCAAGATATATTACATCTATGACCATTACTTGTAAGGTTATAGTAGTTACCTCAAATTGGTTTGTATCATGTTGTCTTTGGGCATCTAGAACGAGTTATTCCTTTTTATCTGAAGCTGAATTCAGAGGAAGTTCTGAATCATGCATTTCTGGCCTGGGGGTAGCTTAAAGTGAGAGAGAACTGCATACTGGAAAAGAACAGTGTTGAGGTGAAGAGGATAACATCATTTGAGTGGAAAGTGGCTTCCATCATGGCTGGTTCCTTCCAGAGTATACCATCTTCCATATAGCTAAATGTGATGAATAATCCTCGATGACTTACAGACAATACTGGATGAATTTGAGAAAAACGAACAGATTTATAAGAAGGTTGCTGTACTGGGTGCCTGGGCATATTTTGAAGGGACTGTAAACTTTCTGCCTGTGTCCAATCACTTAATTTCTCTTACTGCTCATCGGAGTCTGGCGGAGTGTTTTCAGGTTCTGGGACTGTTATTTAAGAATGAAAACTTTTATTCAAAGCAAAGAAATAGAAACATCAGGACATACAACAAGGGAGCATGGGCCATAAGTGAAGAGATTCAAGGAGGCCCCCAGATTTGTCGCCTGCAAGGGAGGGGTTGGTTGATAAGTATGTAGTCTGCATGGCTTAGTATTTCGAGTGAAAGATTACACTCATGTTTCCTTTAAAATAATTCACTAGGAAATGAAAATTTTAATCCTGTTACTCAAGAACCTTTCCTGAGGTGAGTAGTAACAATTTAGAATTTAAGTGATTTGTGTAATCACTTAATACAATCTCAGTAATACAAGATCAGTAATACAATCTCACCTGCTGCCATAAAATGGAAAAAGCCCTTTCTTTTTTTTTATCTTTAACTTCTTATTTATTTATTTATTTATTTATTTTTTATTTTCCACTCATACAAACATAATAGGTACACCAGTTCCCTCCAACCTCCCACCACCCTACACCCCCCTCCCCTCCCCCTTCCTCCCTATCCCCCAGTGCCTCCCCCTCCCATCCCGGGAGCATCCTTTTTTTTTTTTCTTTTTTCTTTTTTTTTTTTAATTTCAGCTCATACAAACTTATTAGGTACACCAGTTCCCTCCCTCCCTCCTCCTCCCCCCGTACCCCCTGCTCCCCCTCCCCACCTCTCTCCCTCCCCATCCCCCAGTGCCTCCCACCCCAATTCCCAGAGAGTCCTTTCTTGTGCATGTCTGATTTTCCTCTGGGCCCTCCTCTCCGATGACGTACAAGGACCCAGTGGCCTTTCCCTGAACCCTTTCCCGTGTTCCCCTTAGGTATAGGAACACTGCTGTGGCTGTCAATCCTTTGCCTCCAAGGATCTTGGTGCCTTTAGCAGATGCTAGACTTTGTGAGGTCAACAGTGTGTTGGACAATGCGCAGGGCATGCAAAGTCCAATTATGACTGCTTCAGCCCTAACTAGTATAGAGTATCTTACATATCATTGCTCCTCCCATCCTTTTGCTCTTACACTCTTACCGCCCTCCTCTTCCGCAAATTTCCCTGAGCTTCAAGATGGGGAGAGACTAAGCTGGCCTAGTTCTAGGTGGTTGATATAGAGTCTCTGAAGTTCTGGATTGTGGTTTGTTGATTTTCTTTTGCAGTTTTGCTGCTCCTGCAATGCCCTTCACTCCATCCTGATGGGGGCATTGTATGTTACCCCCTGGCGAGAGACAAAAAGCTGTTGAACTAGAGTCTTGTGATAAAAGCACATTCAAAGGTAGATGTAATAAAAGTGGGAAACCACAGTGAGGGAGGGGTCTATCACTCATTTGCAAAATGGTTACTTTTTATCTGCCAGACTATATGCCCTCCTCTTCTGGTGAGATCATACCCCCTCAGTAGTAAATGATCAGGAACAAAAGTCTGTGAACTTAATCAGATGTCTCATTACTTATTTGGGTCCTTGGTGGAGGCCTATTTTCTCTGCTGTAACATGGTCCCTTCTCTCCTTGTTTCTGGTGTGGCCCTCCTACCCCATCCCTCCTGTTCATAATCCTTGGAATTACTGTCTCTAGGTGGGCTGGGTGGGTTTGGTACTAGGAGCCACCTATGAGGGAGTACATACGGCGCTTAATTTTCTGGGTCTGGGATACTTCACTTAATATAATTGTTTCTAATGACATCCATTTCCTGGCAAATTCCAGTAATTCATTATTTTTGATGGCTGAGTAGTACTCCATTGTATAGATGTACCACAGTTTCCTTATCCACTCGTCAACTGTTGGACATTTGGGCTGATTCCATGACTTTGCTATTGTAAACAGTGCTGCTATGAACATGGTCATGCTTGTGCTATCGACGTGAACCTCTGCTGTATGGGGGGTTATTCCCAAAAGTGGAATAGCAGGGTCATATGGCATTTCAATCTTTAATTTCTTTAAGAATCTCCAGACGGCTCGCCAGAGTGGCTGTATGAGCCTGCATTCCCACCAGCAATGTAGGAGAGTTCCCCTCTCTCCACATCCTCTCCAACATTTCTTGTTGTTTGTATTGTGGATTTTTGCCATCCTGACTGGGGTGAGATGATATCTCAGGGAAGTTTTGATTTGCATTTCCCTGATGGCTAAGGAAGTGGAGCATTTTTTCAGATATTTGTTAGACATTTTAATTTCATGCCTGGTAAAGTTTCTTTTAAGTTCCAGGGCCCATTTTTTAATTGGGCCATTGGTTTCCTTGGTGTTTAGTTTTCTAAGTTCTTTGTGCACTCTGGACAGCAGAGTTCTATCAGATGTGTGGTTAGTGAAGATTTTCTCCCATTCTGTGGGTTGCCTTTGAGCTCGCTTTACAATCTCTTTATCTGAACAGACGCTCTTTAATTTCACAAGATCCCAACTGTTGAGAGTGACTGTGCCATTGGATGTCTGTTTAGGAACTGTTGGCCTAGCCCAATCAGCTCGAGGGAGTTCCCTATCCTTTCAACTATGGTTTTTATAGTCTCTGGCCTGATATCAAGGTCCTTGATCCATTTGGAATTAAGTCTTGTACATGGTGACAAGTACATGGTGACAAGTACGGGTCCAGCTTTAATCTTCTGCATGTGGAGATCCAGTTTTTCCATCACCATTTGTTGAAGATGCTGTTGGAAAAAGCCCTTTCTGTTTCAGTACTGTATTTCTAAAGCTTGTAAAAGCAGAATCATTCTTTTAATTCTACATTTCCTTTGAGTTGGTTTTGGCACGTATTTCTAAATAACTGATTGAGATAGAAACTACAGTTGAGTTGGGCTCAACTTTTGGGTGAGCAGTTGTAAGAGAAGTAAGTAAAATGATTTCCTTAGCTGATGAGGTGGCATATGTCTGTGATTTTAACATTCTCCAGAAGCTGAGGAAGGAGTGTTGAGGTCAGGCTGGGCTATATATGTAGTAAAACATCTCAATAAATAAACAAACAGAAAACAAAAACAAAAACCAGGAAACAGGCATGGTAGCTTACACCTGTAATCTAGAATTTGGAAGACTTAGGAAGTATTGCTTGACATAAATTGGAGGTCACCCTAGCTACACAGTGAATTCCAAGTTTCTCTGGACTACAAAGCTTGTCTCAAAGAACTTAGAAAGAAAAAATCTGCCACTATTTAATAATTAAGTATTCATGAAACCTTGAGGAGTTCTAGTTTATCTAGCATGTATCCCTAGTATAACCTTAGGCTGGTCTACAACTTGCTTTGTATATCAGACTGGCCTTGAATTTGCAATTCTGATTCTACCTCTGTAGACCTTGTCTCAGAAAACAAGGAAAAAACCTACTGTTCTTAACATTCAGTATTAAGACTAGTTCTGAATTCCAAAACAAGGTTGGTGTGTGTATTTAGTATCCTAAATCAAATGCATCTCAGGGTCGAGAAGTACATTGTTAAGAAATAGGTGTTTGTAGTGAATTTCAAGTCTGCTTGAGTCACATTTGTAGACATTTATCTATTCATAATTGGTGGTAGATAGGAGACATTTAACTTGTAAAAATTTGTTTCGGGTCATTATTGACTTCCTTTGGAACACATTTGAAACCTTACATGAAAGCTATCTTTATAGTTGGGGATACTTGACATTTCAGAGACAGGATAGAGGAAAATTGTGTCTAAGATACATAAAGGAGATGTTTTTAAATTTAAGCCTTTGCTTTCATTATGTGTACTTTTAATATTTAAAATATGAAGTTAGTATCTGTGCTTTTAAAAGCACATATTGTTATGGATAGTGTATTAAATTGTAATTCACCTTTTTGTCATTACAGATGATAGAAATTTTAGTCTTTTTTTTTTCCTTTTTTTATTAAAAATTTAATTATACATTTTAAAATTTTTTACCAGTTCCCTCCCTCCCCCCTCCCCCCTCCTCCCCCTCCCCTTCCCCCAGTCCCTCCCCCCAATTCCCAGAGAGTCCTTTATTGTGTACGCCTAACTCTCCACTGGGTCCTCCTCTCCGATGACATATAAGGACCCAGTGGCATTTCCATAAGCCCTTTCTCTTGTTCTGCTTAAGCATAAGATCACTACTATGGCTGTCAATCCCTTGCCTCCAGGGATCTGGGTGCCCTTAACAGATGCTAGACTTTATGAGGGCAACAGTGCACTGGACATTGCGCAGGGCATGCAAAGTCCCATTATGATTGCTTTGGCCCCAACTATTGTTGAGAATCTTGCAAATCGTTGCTCCTCTCATCCTTTTGCTCTTACAATCTTACCGCCCCCTCTTCCGCAAATGTCCCTGAGCTCCAGGATGGGGAGAGATTAGGCTGGCCTAGTTCTATGTGATTGATATAGAGTCTCTGAAGTTCTGGATTGTGGTTTGTTGATTTTCTTTTGCAGTTTTGCTGCTCCTGCAATTCCCTCCACTCCATTCTGCTGGGCACTGTATGTCACCCCCTGGCCAGAGACAAAAAGCTGTTAAACTGGAGTCTTGTTGTAATAGCACATTCAAGGGTAGATGTAATAAGAGTAGGAAACCTCAGTGAGGGAGGGGTCCATCACCCATTTGCAAAATGATTACTTTTTATCTGCTAGACTATATGCCCTCCCCTTCTGGTGAGATCAGGAAAGAACGTCTGTGAACTTAACCAGGTTTCTCATTACTTACTTGCAGAGCTTGATGGAGGCCTATTTTCTCTGCTGTAACATGGTCCCCTCTCTCCTTGTTTCTGGTGTGGCCCTCCTAACCCATCTCTCTTGTTCATAATCCTTGCAATTACTGTGTTACATCGGTTTACTTTTGAGTGTCTCAATGTGGGCTGGGTGAGTTTGGTACTAGGAGCCACCTATTAGGGAGTACATACGGCGCTTAATTTTCTGGGTTTGGGATACTTCACTTAATATAATTGTTTCTAATGACATCCATTTCCCAGCAAATTCCAGTAATTCATCATTTTTGATGGCTGAGTAGTACTCCATTGTATAGATGTACCACAGTTTCCTTATCCACTCGTCAACTGTTGGACATTTAGGTTGATTCTATGACTTTGCAATTGTAAACAGTGCTGCTATGAACATGGTCGAGCAGAAATTTTAGTCTTAAGGACTTAGTGGGCCCTTTTTAATCTTAGATTTATAGGAAATATTTGCTGTTCTAAAACGAGTTTACTTTTTGCTTATTTTCCTACCATACATTTGTTTTCTGAAGTTGGATCCATGTTAATTATTTTTTCATTACTGCAACAAGGTATCTGTTGAGCAACTAAAGGCAGGATGACTTATTTTGGCTCACAATTTGAGTGTGTAGTCCATCATGACAAGAAAGTCACAGTTGGTAACAAGGTGATGGTTAAATTTTCTTTTCCTGACATTCTGGTAATTTAAAATTTGTTCTGGATTCTTTGGATTACCTGCTGTTACATTGTTATGCAGAATAGTAGGTTTCTATGACTATACCAATGATCAGTGATCTGTCTATTTTCCCAGTAACACTCCACCATTATCCCTAGCAGTAGAATTCTAAGAGATTGGGCTTTCTGGAAAAATGATACAGTTCATATTCATTGATAACTTGTTACTTATGTTTTGCTTTAATCAGCAACTTATTGTGTGATTCTTACTGAGCCTAGAGCCTCATGTTTGTTAGACAAGTGTTTTATCACTGCATCATGCCTCCACTGTAACCAGGCACTTCAAACTGCAAATGACAAGTTTGTGATGGAAAATAAGCATGTAATTGTAATAATCTACTGTATATACTTATTTTCCCTTATTTCTTTTAAAACTTTTTTTTATTTATAAATTGCTATCTTCAAAATTGGCAAATTTCAAAATTGAAGCACTTGCTTTCTTTAGTTACTGATTCTTTTCCTGTTTCCAGCTTCCAGTGGGGGTATCTCTTTACTCAGTTTTTAGTATAGGCAGTAAGAATTCCTTTGTTTTATCTTTAAGAAGAACATAAAAAGTTTCTCTGTAAAGGAATAAGCATCCACACTTAATGTGTATAGGTGTTTTTAGTTCTTTAAAAGATAAACAAATGAGCAAAATTAGAGAAACAGTACTTTGTATGGAGATATAACCATATAATTAGATAAAAGGTAATGATGGTATAGAAAATTGTTTTCATGAAGATTAGTAACAATTTCAGTAAGTTTTACTTATTTGACCTTTGAAAGTTAGTGGTCACGATCAATGTTTAAGGAGTTGGAAATATTGTCTTGATTGGGTAATTGCTAATTGTGTGCTTAAGTCAAATTATCACCCTGTAGTACTGCAATTTCAAATAGAAAGGGCTGTACACTCATTTTAAAATGAATTTGAAGAAATCTAAACAAATGTTTAAAGGGTTAAACAACAGTATTATGAACTTGTTTTGAAACTAATAAAGTTTTAAGGACACATTTCATGACCAATACATTAATAAAGCTTCTCCTATTGGATATGCAATTGCTTTGTTTTGGTTTTACTAAATTTTCATTTAACTTTGCATCACTTAACTTTAAGTGTTAAGAGTATTAAGCTTTTCTGAATTAATAAAGCTGAAGAAGTAATTCAGAATGGCTTTGTTGTGGCCCAGGAAAAAGTTACATGATAATGGAAATATCAGTTCAAGGTGAAGTCTTCCTGGGTTATGATTACTATAATTTATTCAAAGCGCAGCTGCCTCCCTATCCCTAGAATATTCATATTTTTGCTACCACATGAGAAATGATGCCATTTCTTTCTATTGGCACCCACATGATTTAATAAATGACTTAATGCTTAAGCCAGAAATATTTGTTATTTGGTATAAAAATAGTAACTTAAATATATTTATATTGGTGACAAAATTTTCTTATGTAAAGCAACCTGATAAATTTAGACATAAGATACCAGTTTATTTAACCAGTTTATTTAGTAGTGTCAACCTTCCTTTCCACTTATGGAAAAAGACAGAAAATTTTGAATTGAAAAATTGTAACATGTTTTGAAGTTCTTTTGTGTTTATGGCATAGCTCACTCATTTTAATGCTCTGTTGTTCTGTTAACTGAATTTATCCTAGTATCCATTCTTTTACTGAAAGACGGCTTGGTTTCTTGCAAACTTTGCTAAGAATTGCTGTAAACAGCAAAGTCAGTGTATATAGCTTTTGTGTGGAGATAAACTTCTTTTTCGTTTGTGGGTTTTTTTTGTGGTTGTTTTCTGATAATAGGGTGTTGCCTTGAAGTCTGAATCCTTCTGCCTTCCATTTTTCAAGGATGGATTGATTACACACTGATTATCACACCTGGCTGAATATAACATTTTCAGTTCATTAGAAAATGAGTAAATACCAAGGAACCTGAAGACTGTTGTATTTGTTTTTTTTTTTTTTTTCTTTTAAAAACCCATACAGAATAATGGGCTTCATTATAAATTTTCGTACATTTGTATCATTGTAATTTGTTTTATTTTTACTTACTACCATCTTTCATCCCTCCTGTACCAGGTAGGTTTTTATAAGGATAGTAATATAAGTAAATGGTTCTTCAATACAACAGCTGTGTGGTAATGAATGTATGTTATCCAAATGCCAATTTTGTATTAAGACAAATGAAAATTTTTTTCCTACTTTAGGAGAATTTTAAACACAAAGACTATATTGACCATCAAAAGGATAAAGTTGCCTTAACTTTGGCTCGCCTAGCCCACCATGTTGAAGTGGAGAAACAGCAAAAAGAAGAGAAGAATAGAGCATTCAGGGTATGTTTATATTTTAGTTGTTTTTTTTAATTTTTAGAGTTATTAGAAAGGTGTAAAGAGATTTCACAGGAAGAAAAATTATGAAAATGAAATATTAATTTTTGAAGAATTATAGTGGATAATAATTCTAGCTAAAAGAAGATAGAGAAAATATCTTCTAATCATTGTAGGTCATTGCAAATTGCTGGTGTCTCATGTGTAAGTACGCATGGATGCATGTAGGTTGTGATCAGAGTTCAGTTCAGATGTTCCTCGGGAGTTGTCCATCTTGTTTTTGAGACACGGTCTCTCACTGACCTGGATTAGGCTAGATTGTCTGGCCAGCATGTCCCAAAGATCCACCTGTTTCTGCTTCTCCAACACTAGGAATACATATGCACCACACCTGTGTCTTTACATGGGATACTGGTTGTCAAATTCAGGTTCTAAGCTGGCATGGGGACTAAATGAGCTGTCTGGTCCCTAACAATGTTGTTGTTGTCTTCTCTTCTTCTGCTTTTTCTATCCCTCCCTCACCCTTCCTTCCTTTCCGCCTTCCCTTTTCCCTCCCTTTCTTCCACTAGGAATTGAGCTTAGAATCTCACGCATGCTAGGCAAAACTCTATCACTGATCCATATCCCCAACCCCAATTTTTTTAATTATGTGTGCATGGTATATGGTATAGGTATGTCACATTGTGTGTGTAGAGATCATCAAAGAACAATTTAGTGGAGTTTGTTTTTCCATCAGTTTTTATGTGTATATAGGGATTAAGCAGAGGTTGTCAAGCTTTGTGCAGCATTTGCTTTTACCTGCTGGCCAGTGTCTTCATTATTAAAGAAAGTTTCATTGCAATGAATTGGATACTATATGGTTTATTTTTTGAAAAATCACACATATTAGTGCTTTAGGGGTTCAAAAGTTCTGCTTGAAAAGAATCTAAAAGTGAATGTTTCTATAATTTGACCACAGATAGAAATGATGAATGCAATGCATATCAGAATCCTTGAAAATTATTTTTCTGTAACTGTACTTGGAATAATATTATATAGATTTTCTTCATATTAAAAATCTTAATCAGGGGCTATTAAAATAACTTAGTGGTTAAGAGTGGCTCATCAGGTAAAGGTACCTGTGGGTGAACCTGGCAATCTGAGTTTGAGTCTCAGAGTCCACGTGGGGGAAGAGAAAACCGACTTTTGAAAAGTTGTCCTCTGACCTATATATGTTCACCTCTTGTCTCTCTCTTCCCCCTCAAATAAACAGGTAAAATGAGAGAGAGAGAGAACACCTTGGACTTGTGAGGTTGCTAGCAAGCAGAGGCACCAGGACATAAACCTGAGTTTGATCCCTGGAGTGTATAGGGTAGAAAGAGAGAAACTGATTTCTGAAAGTTGCCCTTTGGGGACTGGGGAGATGGTTCAGGATGTTAAAGCCTTTGCCTCACAGCAAGAGAATCTGAGTTTTTATCCGTAGGTTCCCATGTAAAATTCCTGGTGGATGTGGCAGCAGCCTGTAGTTCCTTCCCTGGAAAGCAGAACCTGGGAAGCCCAAGAGCAAAGAAGAAAGCAATAGAGCAATCCAGGGCGATTCCCCATGCCACCTTTGGACTTCTACAGGCACATGCATTCAAGTACCCTCTTGAACATATGGCTATGCATGTGTGTGCCGGTATAGTCTCTCTTGCTCTTTAATTAATTAACATAAAACTAATCTTTACCCATCTTTTCCTTCCTTACTCTTTACCGAAATTTTTGTTGTATTGCTAACTAGGCCATAAAATTTTCTGCCCTGTAACTTGAAAATCCAGAGTTACTGACCTTGTGGTTACTTATAATACCTAATTCAATGTAAATGCTGTGTAATAATTGGTATACTATGTTGTTTAGGGAATAATAAAAAACTTCACTGGCTCTATATTTTTTCAAGGCAGTTTGTTAAGACTTGGTCATATCTGGGCTGGAGATGGTTCAGGGGTTAAGATTCTGCTTCACAAGCAGAAGATCCTGATTTTGGATTCAAGGTCCCATGTAAAAACTTCGAGGTGGAAAACGGCCCTGGTTTGCAGAGCCTGGGAAATTCCAGAGAGGAGCAAAAAGGAGGTAGAAGCCATCCAAGATGATCCTAATGCCTGTAATCCATGCTAGACTTTGGGGGGGGGGTCATTGATATGTCAGTCATTGTGCAGGTCATGCACAGTCCTATTATGGTTACTGCGGCCCTAACTTGTGTGAAGTATCTTGCATGTCGTTGCTCCTCCCCATCTTTAGGCTCTTAACAATCTTACCACCCCTCTTCTCTTAGGATGGGGAGAGATTTGGCTGGTCTGGTTCCAGGTGATTTTTTGCATACTGTTTCTTGCTGTTCTAATTCTACAGTAGTAGAGTTAGAAGTAGTAATAGAGACTGTATGGTTTGAAAAACATAAATTCTTTGCTATATGTTTTTTTAGGCCAATCCTTAATGTTGACAATAATAAATGCTATATGGTGTCACAATTAAGTACTAATGAGTGTTGATAGTAATTTTTTCTTTTTTTTAAATATTTTTTGTTATTATTTCCGCTCATACAAACTTAGTAGGTACACCGGTTCCCTCCCTCCCCCTCTCCTCACCCCTCCCTCCCCATCCCCCAGTGCCTCCCCCCCAATCCCCGGAGAATCCTTTAATGTGCATGCCAGACTCTCCTCTGGGCCCTCCTCTCCGATGACGTACAAGGACCCAGTGGCATTTCCCTGAACTGTTGATAGTAATTTTAATCACTAATAACTACCATATATTTTATTTTCAGTGTTTGCATGTGTATCTATGTGTGTGAGTCTCTGTGTTGAGTGTCTGTATCAGAGGGCAATGTATGTACCCATGTAGGCCCAAGGGTGACGTAGGGAATCAACCTAGATTGCTTTTCTCTAGAGTTTCTCAGTCTCAACCTTCCAGGGTCATTTCTGACATTTCTCTCTGGCATTTTTACATAGGATTTGAACTCAGGACCTTCTGCTTGTGAAGTCAAAGCTTAACTCATATATGAGCCATCTCTCTAGCACCTAGTCTATCCTATATTTTAGACTATAGAAAATGTATAAAGTTTTTAAACTATAGAAAATGTATAAAGTTTTTAACTATAGAAAATATAAAAAGTTTTAACAATAAAAATTTCAATGTTGCCTTCATGGCAGTTGGTTAATGTTCTTACCTCTTGATATAGTTTATATAAATTAGAAATTACCCCTTGTTTATATATTTTGTCTCATTGATTTAATTCCACTTGGTGACCTACTTGATATTAAAAGTAAAATTTATTTATTTATTCCACTCATATAAACTTAATAGGTACCCTGGTTCCCTCCCTCTCTCCATGCCTCCCCAGTCCTCCTTGCTTCCTCCCCCCTTTTCCCCTTTTACACTCCTCCTCCCTATCTCCTCAGGTCCCCCCCCCCCAAATCCCTGGAACATCCTTTAGTGTGAATGTCAAATTTCCCTCTGGGTCCTCCACTCTAATGAAGGGTAAAGACTCAATAGCATTGCCTAGAGTCCTTTCTTGTGTTCCCCTTAAGTATAGGAACACTATTGTGGCTGTTAGTCCCTTGCCTCTAAGGATCTTAGTGCCTGTGATCCATGCTAGACGTGAGGGGAGGGGGTGTCAGGGATATGTTGGTCATTGCCCAGGTCATGCAAAGTCTTACTATGGTTACTTTGGCCCTAATTTGTGTGGAGTATCTTGCATATCATTGTTCCTCCCCATCTTTGGGCTCTTACAATCTTACCGCCCCCTCTTCTGCAAATTTCCCTAAGCTCGGGGAGAGATTAGTCCGGCCTGGTTCCAAGTGATTCATGTAGGGTCTCTGATGTTCTGAATTGTGGTTTATTGTGGTTTTTTTTTTGCTGTTTCTGCACTACCCTTGGCTCCTTCCTGATGAGTATTGGATGTCACCTCCTAGCGAGAAATAAAAGGCTGTTAAAATAGAGTCTTACTATAAGAGTAGATTCAAAGGTAGACGGAATAAGAGTGGGAGAATGCGGTGAGTGGGCGGGGGTGTCAATCTCTCATTTGCAGGATGGTTACCATCTATCTGCCAGACTCTATGCCCTCCCTGACTGGTAAGATCAAACCCCCTCAGTTGCAAATGAACAGGAAGGAAAGTCTGTGACCTTAACCAGATGTCTCACTACTTACTTGCAGTACCTGATGGTGGCCTATTTTCTTGCTATAACATGGTCCCGTCTCTCCTTGTTTCGGGGGGGCGGGAGGGCCCTCCTTCCCCTCCCCTCCTATTTATAATCTTTGCAATTGCTGTAGGTATTACAGAGACTGTAGGTATTACAGAGATTTATCTTTGAATATGTCACTAAGTGGGTTTGGTACTGGGATCCACCTATTAGGAAGTGCATATGGTGCTTAATTTTCCATGTCTGGGATACATTACTCAATATAATTTTTTCTAATTCTATCCATTTCCCAGCAGATTTCATTAATTCATCTTTTTCAATGGCTAAATAGTATTCCATTGTATAAATGTACCACATTTTCCTTATCCACTGGTCAACTGTTGGGCATTTGGGATGATTCCATGACTTTACAATTGTAAACAGTGCTGCTATGAACATGGTCATGCTTGTGCCATTGAGGTGAATTTTTGTTGTATGGAGGATTATTCCCAAAAGTGGAATAACAGGATCATATGTCATTTCAATCTTTAAATTTTTTAAGAATCTCCAGACGGCTTGCCAGAGGGGTTGTATAAGCCTGCGTTCCCACCAGCAATGTAGGAGAGTTCCCTTTTCGCCACATCCTCTCCAGCATTTGGTGTTATTTGTATTGTGGATTTTTGCCATCCTGACCGGTGTGAGATATCTCAGGGAGATTTTAATTTGCATTTCCCTGATGGCTAAGAACACAGAGCATTTTTAAAGATATTTGTTAGCGGGGCTCAGTGGTTAAGCCTCTGTCTTGTAGGCGGAAGGTCCTGAGTTCGGATCCTAGACCCCACATACAGACGACAGGAGGAAGCGGGGGCGGCCTGTGCTTCCGATTCTGGTAGGGTGGAGCCTGTGAATCCCGGGGCCGAATAAACGAGGAGGTGGAGGCGTCCATGGTGGTTCCAGAATTCGTCCGTGGTTCTACACACACACACACACACACACACACACACACACACACACACATACACACACACAATTGAATAAATAATAAATAAAAAAATTAAAAAAAAAAAAAGATATTTGTTAGCCATTTCAATTTTGTCCCTGGTAGTTTCTTTTGAGTTCCAAGACCCATTTTTTAATTGGCCCATTTGTTTCCTTGGTGTTTAGTTTTCTAAGTTCTTCATGTACTCTGGATAATAGATTTTCTCCCATTCTGTGGGTTGCCTTTTTCCTCAGATTACGATCTCTTTATCTGAGCAGAAGCTATTTAATTTCATAAGATCCCATCTCTTGAGTGTTGGTTGTAGTGACTGTGCTATTGCATTTCTGTTTAGGAACTGTTGGCCTAGTCCAGTCAGCTCGAGGGAGTTCCCTACCCTTTCAACTAAAGTTTTTATAGTCTCTGGCCTTATTATTGAGGTCCTTGATCCATTTGGAATTAACTTTTGTACATGGTGACAAGTACTAGTCCAGTTTTAATCTTCTGCATGTAGACATCCAGTTTTGCCAGCACAATTTGTTGAAGATGCTGTTCTTTTTCCATTGGATTTTTTTGGGCCCCTTTGTCAAAGATCAAATGGCTGTAATTGTGTGAGCTTATATCTGGGTCTTCAATGCTTATCCTTTAGTCTGTGTGTCTATTTTGGAGCTAGTACCAGGCTGTTTTTATAACTATGGATTTGTAGTGTAGATTAAGGTTTGGTATGGTGATAACTCCAGCAGTGTTTTTGTTACTCAGGATTGTTTTTGCTATCCTGGGTCTTTTGTGCTTCCATATGAATTTTGAGATTGTTTGGTCAATTTCTTTAAAGAATTGCTTTGGGATTTTGATTAATATAGCATTGAATCTGTATATTGCCTTTGGTAGGATGGTCTTTTTTTTTTTAATTTATCATTTATTCAATTGTGCATGTATGCGCGCATGTGTGTGTGTGTGTGTGTGTGTGTGTGTGTGTGTGTAGAACCACGGACGAATTCGGGAACCACCATGGACGTCTTCACCTCCTCCTTGTTTACTCTGCACCGGGATTCACAGACTCCGCCCTACCAGGACTGGAAACGCAGGCGCCCTAGCTTCCGCCCGGTGTCTATACATGGGGTCTAGGAACCGAACTCAGGACCTTCCGTCTGCAAGGCAGAGGCTTAACCCCTGAGCCACCTCTCCAGCCCCAGGATGGTCATTTTTATGATACTGTTTCTGCCAATCCAGGAACATAGGAGGTATTTCCACCTTCTGGTGTCTTCTGTAATTTCTTTCCTTAGGGTTTTAAAGTTTTCATTGTAAATATGTCTTACTTCCTTAGTTAGGTTTATGCCAAGGTATTTCATTTTTTTAGGGTCTATAGTAAATGGGGTTGTTTCTCTCAGGGCTTTTTCACTTCTTTCATCCTGGGTATAGAGGAAAGCCACTGATTTTTGTATGTTTGTTTTGTATCCTGCCACCCTGCTGAACTTCTGTATTAGTTCCAGGAGTTTCCTGGTGGAGTTTTGGGATCACTGAGGTATAACATCATGTCATCTGCAAATAGAGATAATTTGACTTCTTCCTTGACGATTTGAATCCTTTTTATCTCCCTTTCTTGTCTTATGGCCTCAGCTAAGACTTCAAGTACAATTTTGAATAGAAGTGGTAAGAGTGGACAGCCTTGTCTAGTTCCTGATTGAAGCAGAAATGTTTCATATTTTTCCCCATTGAGTATAATCCTTGCTGTTGGCTTGTTATATACCGCTTTTATTATATTGATAAAGGTTCCTTCCATTCCAACTGTCTCTAGGGTTTTGATCATAAAAGACTGTTGGATCTTGTCAAAAGCTTTTTCAGCATCTATGGAGAGTATCACGTGGTCTTGAATTTTGCACTGGTTTATTTGATGAATTACATTTATCGATTTGTGTATGTTGAACTAACGTTGTGTGCCTGGGATAAAGCCTACTTGATCACCGTGAATGATCTTTTTGATTTGTTTTTGAATCTGATTTGCCAAGACTGTGTTGAGAATCTTTGCATCTGTGTTCATCAAAGAGATTGGCGTATAGTTTTCTTTTTTAAGTGTATCTTTATTAGGTTTTGGGATTAAGACGATATTAGCTTCATTGAAAGAATTTGGTAGTGTTCCTTCCTTTGCTATTTGATGGAACCGTTTAAGGAGTATTGGTGTTATTTGTTCCTTGAATGTCTGGTAGAACTCTGTGTTGAATCCATCTGGTCCAGTACATTTTTTGGTGGGAAGACTGGAGATTACTTCATCGATTTCCTTATATGTTACAGGGCTATTTAAATAACTCGAAACTTCCGGATTCAATTTAGATAAGTTGTGCTTACCTAGGAATTGATCCATTTCTTTTGTGTTATCAAATTTCACAGAGTAGAAGTTTTTGATATATGACCGTATAATTCTCTGAATTTTGTGGGTATCAGTAGTGATAACTCCATTTTCATTTCTAATTTTGTTAATTTGGATTTTCTCTGTCTTGTTTTTGGTTAATTTAACTCGGAGTGTATCAATCATAATTGACTTTTTCAAAGAACCAGTTTTTTGACTGGTTGATTCTCTGTATCATTTTCTTTATCTCAATTTCGGATCTTTTTCCCCTGATTTTGCTAATATCCTCTTTTCTACTGCTTTTGGGATCAGATTGCTCTAGTGTCTCTAAAACTTTAAGTTGCATTGTTAAATTATTTATTCATGATGTTTCTATTTTTTTGATGTAGGCATTAAGGGCTATGAACTTACCTCTTAGGACAGCTTTCATTGTGTCCCAAAGATTTTGATAAGTTATATTTTCATTATCGTTCACTTACAGGAAATCTTGAATTTCCTTTATAATTTCTTCCTGAATCCAATTCTCATTCAGCATCATAGTGTTTAGTTTCCAGGAGTTAGTGTATTTTCTGTTGTTTGTTGTGTTGTGGATGGTGGCCTGATAGGGTACAGGCTAGAATTTTAGCTTTCCTGTATATGTGATTTGTTTTGTGGCCCAATATGTGGTGTATTTTGGAGAAAGTTCCGTGGGCTGCTGAGAAAATGTGTATTCTTTGGTGCGTGGAAGAAAAGTTCGATAGAAATCTATAAGGTCCATTTCAGTAAGTGTTTGATTAAGTTCCAAAGTGTGTCTGTTAAGTTTTTGACCTGTTGATCTATCCCATGTTGATAGGGCGATATTGAAATCCTCAAGAATTATCGTTTTGGGGTTGATTTCTTGCTTTAGATGCTGTAGTGTTTGCTTAATAATGTAGAGGAGCCCGTATTAGGTGCATATATGTTCACTATTGTGAAGTCTTCCTGGTGAATTATACCTGTGACTAAAATGTAGTATCCATCTCTGTCTCTTATGATTTTTTTTTTTGTTTCGAAGTCCACTTTGTCCGATACCATAATAGCTACTGCTGCCTGTTTCTTGGTTCCATTAGCTCGCAGAATTTTTGACCAGCCTTTTATTTTTAGGATGTGCCTATCTTTTCTGGTGAGATGGGTTTCCTGCAGGCAGCAGATTTATGGGTTTGTAATCTGTATGTCTTGATTGGTGAGTTAATTTCATTGACATTTAGTGTTATAATGGAGAAATTACTTTTGATTCCAGATAATTTTTATGTTTAGTCGCTTTCGTAAGTGTATTATTTGGCTTGGTTTTGGTGGTATTATTCTTCCCTTCTCTTCTCCTAGATATGCTTTTTTCTTTTCTTCAAGCTTGAGTATCATTTCTAGCATTTTTTGAAGGCCTGGTTTGGTAGACATGTAAGCCTTCAAGTTGTCTTTGTACTGGAAAACTTTTCTTTTCTCCTCGATCATGTCTGATAATTTTGCCGGGTATATTGCTCATTCAATACTTGAAATACGTCTCTCCAAGCTCTTCTTGCTTTTACTGTTTCTATTGAGAAGTCCTTTGTTATTTTAATAGGTTTACCTTTAAAAGTGACTTTTTTTTTTCTTTGAAGCTCTCAGCACCTTTTCTTTGTTTTGAATGTGGAGTGTTTCGACTCTATTTGCCGTGGTGAGTTTCTCTTTTGGTCATATCTGTTTGGGGAGCAGAATGCCTCTTTTGTTTGGATGGGCCTGTCTTTCTTCAGATGAGGAAAATTTTCCTTTATGATAATTTGAAAAATTTCCTCAGCTCTGGTATTTTGGGATTCTTGTTTTGGTATTCCATGAATGCACATGTTAGTCTTCTTCAGGGTGTCCGTAAATCTTGAATATTTCTCTCAAGTATCTTTTTGGCTTTAACAGTCTCTTCCATTGAGTTGGTTAATTCTTCCACTTTGTCTGCAAGATCTGAAATTCTATTTTCCGCTTCATTTGTTCGGCTAATAAGACTCTCTGTTAACAGAGTTCTGGGTTGAAGATAACTTGTCTTTTAGTTCAATTTTAAACTGTGCTTGAGACTCTTTTAAGTGCTCTATGCCTATGTTTGTATCTTGAACTGTTTTTCTCAAGTGTCTTGTTGTGTCCTGTTCAAAGTGTTTGATGCGGTTATTTAACTCCTCCCGGATTTCCACTTTCATAGTATTTATCATGGTAATGATCATGGTTTGAAAGTCGTTATCTTGGGCCTGGCTTTCTTGGCTATTTTCTGTGAATTTGTTCTGGTTGGAGTCTATCATTATGGGGTTAATTCTTTTGGTGGGAGATTTGTTTTCTTGGGTATTGTTTCTTATGGATTTGCACTGTGACTTGGGCATTGTTTTATCTGTTCAGACCTTCTTTCAGTTTCTTTGTGTTTTTGACGAGACTGAATTAATTGGTATTACTACTCTCAAGCAGTTATTACTAGTGTTTGTCTTGGAATTGGGTATGCTCGTCTGTTGTTACTGTTATTTCCTAGATGAGGCTGTTAGACTGTAGTACATCAATTAAGTCAGGTTTAGTGGACAGGGGGTGAATATTAGTATGGTAGTGCACTTTTACGATTTAGTACCCTTGGTGATATGTGAAGGTGAATGGTATAGTCCCTGAAATTGTATATGTTTTGGGGGTCGCTATATCGAAAAGTTAATCTACAGTGACTAATAATTGAAAGGAACAGGATGGTAAAAAGGGGGTTTAGTTATCTTTGAGCTGGATGTGAAGAATCTCTGCCACGTAATAGGATGATTTTAGAGGACTTCAGGTGAATGGCATTTGTCCCCTAGAGCTTTGTTTGGGTTTTCTTTGGACTCTGAATTCTGATGAGCAGTGTGTCCTCCCTGGACGGTGAGTGTCTTGGGCGGAAAGGGCAGAACTGCTAGATGTAGGTGCAGTTCACCTGAAACCTGGGGTGTGGCCTAGTGGCTCTCCCTAGCCCCGAGCAGACTATGCGCTCCTCTGGCTGGCTGTTGGGAGGAGCTGGGATGAGCGGGTGACCTGGAGTCTGGGAGTGGGCTGGGGAGATTTACCTGAGGAGCATTGTGTCCTCCTTGGATAAAAGTACATTCTTACAGCAGTAAAAATGTTTCATTAGTATGTCTTTTGACTTTTATCAAATAAATGTGCTATAATTTGATTAATAGCCTGTTGTTGGAAGTGGAGATTTGTAGTGAACTTTGAGCCAGTAACTACGGGCTGAACATCTTGGTGTAAGAGATTTTGCCGTGACACACATAATCTTTGTTAAAGCTTTCCTGATATGAAGTTTTTGGGGATAGAGTGTAATCACTGTTTTTTTGATCACTGATGTGTCACTATTTTTTCCTCCTGGAAAATGTTTAATAATCAATAATAATTGGATTTTTTTCTTAATATCTTTAGGAAAAAATCGATTTTCAACATGCTCATGGTTTGCAAGAATTGGAATTTATTCAAGGACATTCTGATACAGAAGCAGCAAGGCTATGTGTGGACCAGTGGCTGAAAATGCCAGGTATTCTTTACATTTGGTTGCAGAGCTTCTTCAGAGTCATAAAGCGATGGCTCAAGGGTTAAGACTTTGCCTTGCAAACAAAAGGATCTAGTTCAGATCCCAGGTCTCACATAAAAACTTGAGGCAGAAATGGCAATAGTCTGAACTTCCAGTCCTGATAGAGCAAGTTGGAAAATCCCACAGACAAGCAAAAAGGAGGTAGAAACAAATCACCCTTGGTCCTCCACAAGGACACACAGTATCCTCTGATAACACACACACACACACATACACACACAGGAATAAAAAAAAATTTTAAAGAAATTATGCATATGAGATTCATCTGAAGCATTGGCTTGGTTCCTTGTCATTCTGTATTTCCTAGAAAGGGCACTGTGGAACAGTTGTTTCCTTGGGGTATATTCTAGAATTGTCAAAAATGTCAGATGTATTGTCAGATGTATTGCATATCATAGTTTTCTTTCACCCTAGTTCCTCTGTAGATATGTTTGGTCACTGTAAGATAGGTGAAATGAAAAAACTAAGAATTTGAAAAAAAAATCTTTACCAACTTACATATGTGAAGGAATTTATTTTCTTAAAGATCCTCAACATTTCTTGACTGATGGATTAAGGTAGCAGATTTTTTTTCCCCTTCAAAAAAACAGTACTTGGAGATGTTAAGAGCTATGATTCTTTCAATAACTGTATTTTTAAATTATTAACCTTTTTTGAGAGTTAATGTAAACACCTAATTGTAATTATTACTACCCATTTTATGTCATGTCTTAATTTTCATTTTTTGATCATTATTTTGATTGCCAATCCTTTAGACAAGTGTCTGATATAGTAACCTAGGAACTTGTATCATGATGGTGTAGGACTCAAAACAGGCATGAATAATTCTGTATCAAAAAGTTCATGCCGAAGTGGAGGTCAGATGCGAAAGTCTGAGAAGCCAATTTCATGTCCTATAATGCACTGTAACAAAGAATTTGACAATGGGCACCTTCTCCTGGGACATTTGAAGAGGTGAGTATGATATTCAGAATAGTGGATGTTGGCAATAAGGGAATTAGAGTGTTTTTATTTATTTATTTATTTTTGGTCTGTTTATGTGGTATTGAAGCTCAAATTCATTGAATTATACATGTATGGTAAGAAAACAATTCCCATAGCAGTTTGTTTAAAAAAAGTATGATATACCTTTACCATTGTGGTAATAGCTTTATATTTGATTCTCAAGTTGTTTTGTTGTGACATATTATTTCTAACTTTTTTATATTAAATTTCCTAGAAAGCTAAGGGAAGTCATGTATTTCTAGAAGTTGGATTAGGTTTAGAGAAATCTAACTTGTAAAGTTCAAGAGACAAAGTATTTGTGTATTGTTACAGAAACTAGAGCATTCTAGAATAGCTATTTAAAGCAAACCAGTGTAATCAGAATTAACAGTTAAGAAATATTCTACTATGAAACATTTTATGAGTATTCTTAAGATTTTTTCCCAATAGAGCATGAAAAAGTAGAGATTTTTCTGTAGATTCCCTTTCAAATAGCTGAGAGGTGAAAAATTGAGATTTAGGGATTCCAATAAAGAAGTGCAAAAAGATTTGAGGATGTATATGAATGTGTATGGGGAGTGCAAAAAATTTTGAAGATATGTATGAGTTTGTGTGTGGCTGAGTGTGTGTATGTATGAATGTGTGACTAAATATGTGAATACATGAATGTGTGTGTGATTGTTTATGTGTGTTTAGTTTCACAAATGAAGCAAAATGTTTTATTCCTTGGAATGTAGATCTTTTTAATGTTTTTCTCTTTTGCTGATTAGGTTTGATCATTCTCCATGTGATCCAACAATTACATTACGTGGACCTCTCGCCAATTCCTTTGCCTGTGTAGTGTGTTATAAAAATTTCCTTTCTCAGCAGCAGTATAGGGATCACCTTTTTGCTAAGGTAAGATCATATTTTTGGAGCAAACACTCTTTTTTTTTTTTAGATAATCTTTGAGCTGGGAATAGGTTTTTATTTTCCATGTTGCCCTTAATCCTGCAATAACCAATGATGTACATAAGGATAAAAAATATGATTATGTATTGAAAAATAAAGTGATTTGGCATTACATTATTGTGGGTAGGTGAAATTGATAGTTAAAAGCCAGCATTACTAGAGATTAACATTAAACCCTTCATTTCATGGACTTGTTCTATAATAGTGAATTATTTTACTAAGATATTCTATGATAGTTATGTGATGAGAACTTGAACCCTATTTTTAAGTCCATTACTTTTCAATATCTCATGTAGTAAACAGCACTTTTGTAAATAGTATTAAGAGAAAGTCCCTACAACTCAACACACTGACTTGTAAAAACTATTTTTAATTTTTTTTACATAGCGTGTGTGCGTGTGTGTGCGTGTATGTGCCCATGTGTGTGTGTATCAGAGGGCACTGTGTGTACCTGTGAGGCCCAAAGGTAACTTCAGGTGTCATCCTAGATTGTTCTACCTCCTTTTTACTTTACTCTGAGGTTTCTCAGATTCTCTTCCAGGGTTGGAAGTGCAAACTGCTGCTGTTTCCCTCGGCATTTTTACAAGACAGAGGCTTATCCCCTGAGCCATTTCTCCAGCTCCTGTCATGTAATTCTTATTAAATGTTAAAGTTCAAGATGATTCACAGATAATCCATTCAGATTCACATACATGAAATTCTTATATTTTTTTTAAATTTTTTTATTATTATTTATTCAACTGTGCGCATGTGTGTGTGCGTGTGTGCGTGCGTGTGTGTGTGTGTGTGTGTGTGTGTGTGTGTAGAACCACGGACGAATTCGCAAACCACCATGGACGCCTCCACCTCCTTCTGCCCTGGGATTCACAGGCTCCGCCCTACCAGGACCAGAAGCGCAGGCCGCCCCCGCTTCCGCCCGGCGTCTATACGTGGGATCTGGGATCCGAACTCAGGACCTTCCGCCTGCAAGGCGGAGGCTTAACCCCTGAGCCACCTCTCCAGCCCGAAATTCTTATATTTTTAAGGTTAATTTTCTGTGATTTATTTAAAAAACAAAGATTTTAACTTTTAAAAATTGTATTTATCTATTTTTAAATTATAGTTATTTTTTCCCAATCATACAAACTTAATAGGTACCCCGTCCCCTCCCTCTTTCTACCCCTCCCCAGTCTCCCTTGTATCCTCCCTCCCTTTTCCCCTTCCTTTCACCCCCCCTTCCTCCCTTTCTGAAATTCATATATTTTTAATATAATTGATGGTAAATATTTTAAGTGACTTACTAGTATTGCAGAAGTAATGCTATTGCCTGAACAAACGGTCTTGGAAACAATCCCCCACATACTGAGAGATTAGTATGTATATTGATTGTGGAAAAATAAGCATTAACAAAGTTAAAATAAGAACGTACCTTTAGTAGCACATAGGTAACTTATCACTGTTACCATTTTGTTGTATATACTTTGGATGTTTTAAATCCCTAACAGTACTATTCTATGTTTGTATTATATAGTTTAACTAATTTCTTTTCAAATACAGTTTAACTCTGTCTATCATTAAACCAAAACAAGAATAAGAAATACAAGCCTTGTATTGTAGCACATTCCTGCATTCCTAGTACTAGAACGTAGAGGCAGGGGGATTGAGATTCTAAGTCAGCTTGGACTACATAGTTGCATAGCAAGATGTTATCTGAAAAAAATAAGGGCTGGGACTGTAACTCAGCAGTGTACATTTCCTAGCATGTGTAAGACCTTGGCACTGAAGAATATCTATCTATCTATCTCCAGCACAAACCAAAACTTAAAAAAATTAAATGTCTTGCTGGATCAAAACTATGAGAAGACCCATTATAAGAACATCCATATATGATGCATTTTATAAGGAGAATACTGGATTTTGAAAAAAATCTGTTTTCAGAATTTGCTCATGCCTAGAATAGTATCTCAAATTTAATGTAGGGAAAGCTAAATTTAATGTAGGTTCACCACGGAGAATTAAAGCTCACACTCAAGTGTATGAAATTGAGTTCTGCAGTCCTCCTACTTCTAGTACTGGTAAGAACTTTTCCAGAACAGCGTGCATTCAGAAATAGATTTTGCTAGTCAGGTTTTGAAAGCCTTCATCATCTGTCCCGTAAGAGAGAGATTATTTACAGTTCTTAACATAGAGTTTGGATTTTAAAGTGAAACCTTAATAGAAAACAAAGTAGAATAGGAAATAAGAGTTGTAGGTTGGACTGGGGAGATGCCTCAGTGGATAAGGCACTCTCCTTGCATGCTGAAGGATCAGCGACTGGATCTCCAGAGCCCAAGTTAAAGCTGGGCAGGTATGGCAGCTGCCTGTGATCCCAGCACTCAAGGAGGCAAAGTCAAGTAATCTTCAGGGTAAGTCGTCTGTTTAGCCAACTAATTGGCAAGCTCTAGACTCAAACGAAAGATCCCGCCTTAATGATCAAAGTGGAGAACAAACTAAGAGGACAACCATGAGCTTAGGGCCTTCATTTGTGCATGTTTGTGCAACCACATCCGCACATGTGCGAGCTTGTGTACACTCACACTGTCACACACATGTGCATTTTGATTGTGTATGTATATGCTTGTGTGTTTATAGATTTGTGGGAACCGGAGGACAACAGATGTTATTCCTTAGGCTTCATTCCCCCCCCTCCTTTTAGCAGGTTTTCTACTGGCCTAGAACTTGCAAAGTAGGCTAGGGTTGCCTGCCAGTGATCCCTAGGAATCTGCCTATCTCTATCTCTCCAGTGCTGATATTATTACATGCATATGCTACTAGGCCAATTTTTATTCATGGATTCTGGGTATCAAACTTAAGTCCTTGTGCTTACAGTACAACTCAGCCATATCCCCAGCTCTTGTGACTTTTGCAGTAACTTCATTTTGATGTGAGAAAAAGGTGACATACTGGATGTGGTGGCTCATGCTTATAATCCCAGCACTCAGGAGATAAAAGCAAATGGCTGTTAGAGAAGGAAGTTTTGGCTTCAATCATGCCACATAGACCTTAAAGTAAAGAAAGATATAATAGGACAATTTATTGCCAGGACAAAATGGGAGTTTTAGGAAAGAAGGGTAAAAAGGGAATCAAGAGGACTGAATTTCAACTTTTTTCCACTTTGGCATGTTTCCATACGTCATATGCTAAGGGTTTTCCTATTATAATGGATGTATATATATCTTTTGGTTTTACTAAAATGAATTCCTTTTGTTTTTCTCCATATTTCATTAATTTGTTCATTTTCTCTTGTTCTAGGAATCACGTACTCCTTTCTGTTTTGTCCTCTGAGCCTTCTGAGAAACTGTGTTAAAATCAAAAGAGTCAGAGCTGAACAATCAAACAGACCTGGGCTTCTATTTTTACTAGTTCCATGTTCATGACAACTTTATTGTGCACATGAGTCTTGAGAATTTTGAGAAGATTCTGACTCAGAATTTCTGAGATGTGGCCTTAAATTCATTCATTTTTCTAATCTCCTAAGTGATGCCAGTGCTCTTAGTCTATAGGTCACATTTGCGAAGTTTTTTTTATGACTTTTGACCTTCATCCAGTGGTTAATATGTCTCCAAATAGCTTCCTGCTTTTTCCTCTATTTTTGTAATGGTGGTATGCCTCTGTGTCATTTGTGGACAAATAGGAAATCTTGCTTTTTATTCTATTTTTGAAATTTGTATCATCTAAGGATATCATAGCTCATCTTCCCCAGTCCTAGGTGACCAATAAATTACTGTCTCAATGAATTTCTCTATTCTTATGTAAATGGGATAGAATGTTGCCTTATTGACTAAATTCTCTTATTAATATTGATTAATTTTTTGTTCTTTGATACTTTCATGCATTAGTATAATTAATTTATGTTTTCACCCCTTATCCTATCCTAACTCCACATGTCCCACTTCATACTTTTTCTTTTCCAGCTAGTACCCCTCCGACTTTCATATCTTTGGTTGTGTAATCCACTGAGTTTCATCTGGGATACCTGTACTAGCAAATGTCTAAGTGCTTGAATACTTGCTGATACATGGATGTCAATGGATAAATAGTTGAGTAAAGAAAAAATTTCATTAGTGTCTGGCATTAATTTTGAATAGTCTTTCAGGGAGGTATAGTGTTTCATTGTATCCTAAAGGTTTTGATATGATATGTTTTCATTATTAAGTTCTAGGAATATTTGAATTTCATTTTTACTTCTGTCCAAACCCATTCTTCATTCAGTAGCATATTATTAAGCTTCCAAAGTTTGTGCGCTTGGTTAGCCTTCCTGTGGACGTCCATATCTTCATTTCCTGTTGCTCAGATAGAGTACAGGTGTTGATTTAGATTTTGTTGTATTTGTGGAAGCTTGCTTTGTGAGCAAGTACATAGTATATTTCGGAGAAAGTTGCATGGGCTGCTGAAAAGAATGTCTTTTCCTTGGTGTTAAAATGGAATGTTTGGTAGATGTGTGTCAAGTCCATATGGTTTATTATTTGGTTTAGTTCCAGTGTGTCTTTGTTCAGCTTTTGGCCTGTTGACCTGTCTATATAGATGTGAGTGGGTTATTGAAATTCCCTACTATTGGGCAGGAGAGATGGCTCAGGGATTAAGACTGTCTCACGTGCAAAAAGTCCTGAGTTCCCAGGTCCGACTTAAAAACGCCAGGCAAAAACGGTGGGCACACTGCACTTCCGGCCCTGGTGAGTGAAGCTGGAGAAATCCCAGAGAGAAGCAAGAAGGAGGTAGAAGCAATCCAGGATTCCCGAAGTCATCCTTGGGCCTCCACAGAACACACAGTGCTCTCACACCTCACACACACAAAATAAAAATAAAAAAGAAATCCCCTACTATTATCATGTTTGCATTGACTTGTTTTATGTGTTATAGTGTTTGTTTAATAATGAATGTGGGTGAGACTATGTTTGCAGCATATGTGTTTAGAATTATGAACGCTTCTTTTGTTCCTTTAATGTATTGTTCCTTTGATAAGTATGTAGTATCCTGTATCTCTTATGATTTATTTTGGTTTGAAGTCTATTTTGTTGGATACTAGGATGGCTACTTCAGCTTGTTTCTTAGTTGCATTTGCTGGGAATATCTTCTGTCTCTCTTTCAAAGTGCCTCTCTTTCAAAGTGAGGTGTACTGTTAGCCTGTTTCTTTGGATTGGGGTGTTGATCCCATTGAGGTTTAAAATCATAATTGAGACATTTTTGTTGATTCCTATTCCTTTTTTTAGTTTGTGTGTGTGTGTGTGTGTGTGTGTTGGCAATATTATTATTATTTTTTCCTTTTATCCTCTTCGGTGTGTTAACCAGTTTTTGTCTGTCTTGAGAATTTTTTGTAGTTATCTTCTGCAGACATGATTTGGTAGATCAGAAGTACTTTAATTTATTTTTGACAGGATATTTTTCTTTCACCTTCAAGCATGACTCCTAATTTGGGCTGGATACAGCAGTCTGAGTTGGCAGTTGTGATCTTTGAGTACTTGAATGCTTTTCAAGCTCTTCCGTCTACTACTACTTCTACCGAAACTCAGCTGTTATTCTAATAGGCTTGCCTTTAAATTTGACTTGGTTTTTCTCTCTTTTAGACTTTTCAACTTCTTTAACTGAATGATCCTTTTCTGTCAGCTTATCTTCCAGATCTGTTACTCTGTCTTCTGCTTAATCCATTCTGTGTATGAAACTCCCTGTTGGGCTTTCAGTTTCAGTTAGGTAGCTTTGAATTCCAGCAGAATTTCAGTTTGGAGTTTTTCACCTGTTGTAAATTTGTTTTTGTTTCCTGTTTCCTTTTTCATCTTAGATGATTTTTAAAATTATTTTCCTATTCATCTAAGGTCATATGCTTACTTATTTCCTCTTTCTTTCCTTCTCGTTCCTTTTGTCTTTTATCATGTTCTTTTTGTAGTTGTTTTTGAAGTTTGTTGATCATGTCAATAACATTTCTGTGGAAGACATTATCCAGAGTGTTGCTTTCCTGGCTGGTATTCATGATGTTATGACTGGAATCTATATTGGGAGAGGGTGTTTTTTGTAGGAGACATGTTTTCCTGGTTCATAGTGTATTTTGTGGTTTTATGATGCTACTTGGGTATCTTTTGTTAAATCTGTGACTACTTTTTTTGGTAGTTGTCTGATTTTAGCTGTTGTTGGGAAACTTACCTGGATTTGCATGGGATCTTCTGATTGTGTTTCTTAGTTGCATTTCATTGTATCCTAAAGGTTGAGTAATGTGGTTCTTGTCTTTTGTTGGCTGAGATTGATCTATATCCCTTTTGATTATTACTCCTGTGTATCTAGTCTGTTACTGAGTTTATCGGCCAGAAGGGGGTCAGGTAGTGGTGTGTAGCTATTACCTGCCCAGGGCTCCATCCTAGTAGGCTGGGACATTTGGGTGGCTTCTCCTCTGGCTCTTTGCATCTCTACTTTTTGCAGGGGTCTGCCCCGGAGAGAAAATAAGTTTTTAATAAGCTTAAAATATAGGTTTCTCCCTGTATCTTACATCCTTTATGCTACTTGTCTCCCTACCCCCACCCCTCACTGTACACTATCCACTCATCTCTCCCTCCACCCCAACTCCATTCCCTTCATTTTTCCCCTTTCTACCTTACCATCCTGCTCTTTTACCTCATAGCCTTTAAGGTTCCTTCCCCAAACTGTTTCCTCTACTGTTCAATAATCCCTTTCTAGTTTCCTGGCTTGCTATAGTTATTCGTAGTTAAGTAGGCAAGTCTTAAGGTTCAGTATTAGTTTCTACTACAAGTGAGAGTATGTAACATATTGTCTCTCTGCGTCTGGATATCTCACTCAGTATAATTTTTTTTTATCTGTCATCCATTTACCCACTGTAAGTCAGGGTTCTCTAGAACAGAAGCAGTAGGATGGAGATACATATATAACATTCGTTGGATTAGCTTTATAACTGCTTGATTCAGGAGCTGAATATTGCAGCCTGGTGTTAAAGACCCCAGTATTCCTGGACAATCCCTGAACTAAAGTCATGCTAGAGAGCAGAAGTGGCAGCAGAAAGGAAAAATAAGCTCCCAGCATAGGGCAAGGCATCTACTATGGTCTGGGTTTTCCTTCTCATTTAGTCAACTTCCTGCAGGGTTTTTCAGGGACTTGCCCTAAATTATCAGTTCTTCACAGCTGGGCCTAAAGGTCTGCATATGTCAACCTATTACTTGTATCACACCAGCCTTTTTCATAATTTTATTCTTCTTGATAGTTGGATAGTATTCTGTTGCATATATGTGTCACATTATTTATTCATCCATCCATTAGATGGACATCTAGGCTGATTCTGTTTTCTTGCTGTTGCAAATAGAGCTTCAGTGAATATGGTTATGCAGGTGTTTCTGTAGCTATAAAATCCTTTGGAAATTCCCAGGAGTGGTATAACTGAGTCATATGGTAGTTCAATTTGTGGTTTTTCGAGGAACCTCCATGCTGATTTCTTAAGTGACTATACCAGTTTACACTTCCACCAAAAATGAATAAGCATTCCCTCTTCCCCACATCCTCAACCAGCATTTGCCAGTATTCTTGTTCTTGCTCTTAGCTATTCTGATTGAGGTAAGATAATATCACAAAGTAGGTTTACTTTTCATTTCTCTGATGGCTAGGGAAGTTGAATACCTCATCTGACATTTGAATTTATAGTTTCTTTTTAGTTGGAAAACCCATTTTCTAACTGGGTTGTTTTCTTGTTGATATTTAATTTTTTGAGCTCTTTGTGTACTCTGGACACTAATAATCCTCTGTCACCTAAGAGCTACTGAAGGTTTTCTCCCATTTTGTGGGATGTCTTTTTGTTCAGTTAAGTTTTTTGAAGAACCACTTGTAATTTCATGAAGTGCCACTTGTTGATTGTTGGTCTTACTTATTGTATATATAAACAGGGTTCCATTTAGAAAGTCCTTTCCTAACTCTATCAATTAGAGTGTACTTTGTATTCTTTGTTCTAGAACCTTGAGAATTTCAGGTTTAACATTGAGATCTTGGATCCATTTGGACTTGATTTTTTGTTCATAGTGAGAGATAAAGGTCAAGTTTCGTTCTTTTCCATGTATGTAACCAGTTTTCTTATAGCACTGTTTATTGAAGATGCAATCTTTTTTACTGTGTATTTTTTACACTTTTGTTAAAAATCAGGTTGCTATGTGTATATGAACTTATAGCTGGGTCCTCAATTCTAATCCATTGATTGATATGTCTGTTTTTGTGCCAGTGCCATGCTATTTTTATTACTATGGTTATACAGTATAATTTAAAATAAGGTATGATGATAACTCCAGCCCCTTGCTATCTTTTCAAAGAACCAGATTTTCGTTTCATTGAATCATTGCATTTTTTTATTTCTATTATATTGATTTGTACCCTGATCTTGATTGTTTTTTTTCCCATTTACTGCTTTTGGGATTAATTTTTTCTGTTTTTCCAAGACCTTAAAGTGTATCATTAAGTCACTTGTGGTTCCTGTAGTTTTTCGTTGTTGGCATTTAGGCTATAATTTTTTTTTTCTGAGGACTGCCTTCATTGTGTCCCATAGGTTTTTGGTATGTTTTTTCATTTTCATTGAATTCTAAGAATTATTTTATTGCTTTCTTGATTTATTCTGTAGTTCATCTGTTATTCCACGATGTATTGTTTAATCTCTATGAATTTATATGCTTGATATCATTTCCTATATTGTATATATCTAACTTTATTTTCTGGTGGCCTGATAATATACAGTATATAATTTCAATTTTCCTGTATTTTGGATGCTTGTTTTTTTTTTTTATCAGTTTTGGAGATAGTTCCACAGTCTGCTGAGAAGAATGCATATTCCTTTAGTGTTTTGGTGATGTGTTCTGTTAGGTCCATTTGACTTATGGTTTCATTTATCTCCAATGTGTTCAGTTTTGACCAGTTAACCTATCTATTGGTGACAGCAAAGTATTGAATTTAGATCCCAGATCTTACGTAAAAACACTGGGCAGAATAGCGGTAGCCTGCACTTCTGACCCTGGAAGGCAGAGCCTGAGAAACCCAAAAGTCAAATAAAAAAGGAGGTAAAGCAATCCAGCATGATTTCCAGAATTACTCTTGGGCCAACACAGATGCACATGCCCACGCACACACACAAATCTCATTGTCTTCAGGTTTAGTCTGAGCATATACTTTATTGAACTTGGGTGAATCTGTATTTGATGAAATTTATTTATACTTGTCATGTCCTTTTGATGAATTTGATCTTTATCAGTATGTGATGACATTCTTTATATCTTATGATTAGTTTTAGCTTCAAATCTGTTTCTTTCAGGTATTAGAAAAGCAACTCCTGGGCTGGAGAGGTGGCTCAGGGGTTAAGCCTCCGCCTTGCAGGCGGAAGGTCCTGAGTTCACATCCCAGATCCCACATATAGACGCCAGGTGGGGCGGCCTGCGTTTCTGGTCCTGGTAGGGCGGAGCCTGTGAATCCCAGGGCAGAAGGAGGTGGAGGCATCCATGGTGGTTCGCGAATTCGTCCGTGGTTCTACACATACACAGACACACACACACACACACACACACACATACACACGCACATGCGCACAGTTGAATAAATAATAATAATAATAAAAAATTTAAAAAAAAATTTCAAAAAGAAAAGCAACTCCTGCTTGTTTCCTGGTTCCATTTGCTTTGATTACCTTTCCCCATCTTTTCACCCCTAGGTAGTATCTAGGTTTTGTGATTAGAGGTGGTGACAGAGTCCTATGTTCTGATTCAGCCTCCTACTCTAGGTCTAACTCTGGTACTGAGATCTAGGTGAGATTAGGGTTGACTATTTGAATGGTTTTGAGCATCATATTAGATCTCCACATGGCACAGTTTGCAACCAGTAAGAAGTAAGTATGGAGGTTTGCCACTGGATTTTTAGAAATTTTCATTATTTATTGGGATGAGAAAAACTAATAGTTTATAGAATGATAAAATGATGGGCATTTCCCCCCTTGTAAGTTAATTTCTGTATCTCTGTAAATGATTAAGCATAGAGAAGTTTATAGACTAGTACAAATTTATGAAAATTAATAAATTTTAGAGTATGAATAAAACAAAAAAAGTATTTATGATAATTACATGTTAATATATTACATGACTGTCAGAAATGGAAAAATGTAGATATTCTTTAATATTTATTATAGGAAAATGTTTATAATTTAATTTTGAGGGGAAAAGCTTAAATTTTATCTATGGTGTCTTGTTTTTGATAAATATTGCATATTTTATTCTCAGAGTAGAAAGTTACATTAAAAATGATACAGAAATTTTCCAATAAATAATGAACAGGAAAGCTTAAAGCTTTTTTAAAAATTGAGTAATTAAGTATTGAGTTAATTGTCTGTAATACAACTTTTTCTTGTATTTCAGGAAGCAACAGATGATGGACATAGCAACAGCCTTCTTCCTCAGATTATTCAATGTTTTGCCTGTCCAAGTTGCTTTCTTCTGTTTAGCAGCAAGAATGAGTGTTTGAAGCATATGTCTGGAAAGAATCATTATCATCAGAGTTTTAAACTCGGTGGTATGTTAATATAAGTCTTCTGAAAATTATTAAACGAGTTAAATATTTGTAAATTTATCATACCTCTTAAGCTGTTCTTGAAATTACTTATGGTCATTAGTTTTAGGATCACGAGAGTGATAGTTTTTTAAAATTATTTATTTTATTTGAATGCACATGCTTGTGTGTTTGTGTGTGTCAAAGGGCACTGTGTGTCCCTGTGGAGGACCAAGGATACCTCTTTTTTGCTTCACTCAGTAATTTCCCAGGCCTACCCACCATGACTGGAAGAGCAGACCACTTGTTGGTTCTGCCTGATGTTTTTATGGGAGACTTGGGGTCCGAACTCAGGAACTCAGGACCTTCTGCTTGTGAAGCAGAATCTTGACCCCTGATCTATCTCTCCAGCCCAAAAGTGATAGTTTATTTCATTTCTTTTATAAAGTGATTCTCAATATCTGTGAGTGTGGTTTACTTATTTTGAGGACCAGAGAGACATTTGGAATGAAATCTTTCATTCAGAGTGTTTTTAAAATGTTTCTCTGTGATTAAGACTCGTGATTTAAATATATGGCATTCCATTGAAGGCTTGAATGGTTTTCTGTACATTTTTACTGCATACATAATTATATTCTTTTACTTGAGTGCTGTTGAGAAAGAAGAGAAAGATTGGATCATGTTCAGTTAGTTTGCACATTTGAATTTGTTTTGTGTTTCAGATGACAAGGGGATAGCACAACCGATACCATTTCCATCTTTTGCAAAGAAACTTTTGATCTCTTTGTGCAAAGATGTTCCATTTCAAGTTAAGTGTGTGGCCTGCCACCAGACACTGCGTTCCCACATGGAGCTCACTGTTCATTTCAGGTTGGTACAGGTCTAGTGTACGCTGTAAGGATATTCCAGTGAGTTGTTCAGCACCGAGAGGATTCAACAGATACTTTTCTGTTCCATGTATCTCTCTTTTTTGTTTTTTTGTTCAATTGTGCGTGTATGTGTGTGTGTGTATGTATGTGTGTGTGTATGTATGTGTGTGTGTATGTGTGTGTAGAACCACGGACGAATTCGGGAACCAACATGGACACCTCCACCTTCTCGTTTATTCGGCCCTGGGATTCACAGGCTCTGCCCTACCAGAACCAGAAACGCAGGCCGCCCCCGCTTCCGCCCTGGCGTCTATACGTAGGGTCTAGGATCTGAACTCAGTACCTTTTGCCTGCAAGGCAGAGGCTTAATCCCTGATCCACCTCTCCAGCCCCCTGTTCCATGTATCTCTATGTTTAAAATGAAGATACTCATTTTCCTGTAAGTTAACCAAGTACAGCACAATGAGATAAGTTAGAAGTAAACAGCTAACAGTTCTCTTTTGCTTATGTGAATTAACCTAAATGAAAAGTATCATATCTATGAGGAAAAATGAAATCTCAATGAAATACTGTTTATTGAATAATAATATTTTATAATGGAAACTATTTTCTGTGTGTGTGTGTGTGTGTGTTTGCCAGAGGGCATTTGTGTGTGCACCTGTGGAGGCCCAAGGGTGACTTAGGGAATCCTCCTGGATTTTTGTATCTCCTTATTGCTCCTTGTTGCAGTCAGCCTGCATGGTTGCTGATAAATGACCATTACACAGCTTAAAGGAACAAGGAGTTTACTTTTTTACGACAGTCCAGTTACAGTTCACAGTCCAGCTTGACGGGAGAGCACACACCAACACCAGGGCCGAGGGAACTGGCCACCATAACGGCTGAGAGATGGACAATCCTTACTTGCCAGACCAGCATGTCTGGCCAAGTGAACAGAAGGATGCCAATTCTCTCAACCAGCTCTCTCTGATTTATCCAGGGCCTAATTCCACCCACCATGGGCTGGGTCTTCCCCAGCAGCTAGACAATCTCCTTCAGGTTTGCTCTGGGCTTAACTCGACCATCAACTCTCCACAACTGTGCCCAGAGCCCCAACCCTCAAGAGTCAAGTTGACACCTGTGCTTAACTATGACATTCCTTACGGCTTTGCCCTGGAGTTTCCTAGACTCCATCTTCCAGGGCCAGAATTACAGGCCTCCACCATTTCTACCCTGCATTTTTATGTGATATCTGGGATCAGAATTCAGGTCCTTTTGCTTTCAAGGCGAAGACTTAACCCCTGAGCCATCTCTTCAGCCCTATAATGAAAATTGTTTTATTTTAGGATAGAGTCTTGACATGTAGGCCAGGCCAGCCTGAAATTTGTGATCTGGCTTAAATCTCTGCAATGCTAGTGTAGTATATACCACTGCACTATGAAAAATTTCAATGAAAAACTTTAAACAGCATATGAAATTAGGGATAGTTTAATGAATCCAGTTGTACATTATGTGTACCCAGGTTTTAGAAAGGATCAACACTTGACATTGATGTTTCATTTATACTCCTATCTCTTCAAGTCATTGTTTTGAAGCAAATTGTCCTAACTGTAATTTTATTTCGTCTGTAAATAATTCAGAATGTATAAATGATAAGGATTCTCTAAGTAAAATATATAACTAATACTCTTACTAAATTTTATCTAAAAACTGATAGTTTCTTAATATCAAATACCTGGTTAAATATCAAGATTTTCTGACTATTTCTTAAAAATTTATAGTTAGTATATAGTAATCATGATCCCCACAAAAGATCTTTTTTTCCCCTTTGAAATATATTAAAAGTTTGTATTCTGTTGACACTGTTGCATTTGTTTAAATGGAACAATTACTTTCACAGTCCTTTCAGTAAAATATGTTAAGTGAGATAGTGGAATATAACAATTCTGGTTCTCTAGCTTTTGTTTTGTGAGTTGAGTTTAAATCTTGATTCTGCCTTATATTTTAATGTTATTGCATATAAAGTGAGTAGAATACTATAATGAATGCCCTTGTACTAAATAGTCTAGCTTCAATAATGATTAACACTGCCATTCTATTTCTGTTTGTACTTCTGTATATATTACTCTTTATTTTTATATTCTTTGTTATTAAGATTTACATCAGACCTTACATTAGTTGTACCATCTTTGGAATTTCATGTAAAGGGAATTTAGTACATACTCAGGTGTTGGTTTACTTTCATACAGTTGTATGACTGAAGTGCATTTGCTTATATATACCTCCACACATACCTGCCCACATGCAGAACACACGTGCACACTCAGCATGCACCCCAAACACACATATGAAAAAGGAAAAAAGTTAGTATCAGGGTTGATGGCTCAGTTGATAAAATGCTTGCCTTTCAAGCGCAAGAACCTGATTTCTATCACTAAACCCTCTTAAAATTAACTTGATGATGGTATCTGCCTGTAATCCAGGTACTAGGGAGATAGAATCAGCTAGTCTTTCATAATCGGTGAACTTCAGGCCAGTGGGAAACACTGTCTCAAAGGAGGTGGATGTTTTTGAAAGTAACTCTTGGATCTCTTCTGACCCTCACATTTATGCTCATATGCAAATATACATAGACACGCATGCACCTGCACATATTTTAAAGTTGGGTATGAGAGTTTGTTATATATTCTAGATATAATCTAGAATGTCTGATTTATATATAGTTTGTTATATTCTAGATATAAATACAGAATGTCAAATTTATATGTAGCTTTTGGGACTTTCTGTAATATTTGTACTATGGCTTAGATATAGTTTATTCCCCCAGAATTCACATGCTGGAAACTTAGTTCCCTATGTGACTGATACTGGGAAGTGGTGAAACTTTTAAGAGCTTCTTAACCTGTGACTATTCTCCTCTTTAACATTCCTGCATTGTTGCTCTTACTGTGTTAGGTTATAATGTGATAGGAGACTGTTGTTAAATGTAGCCTCTTGATCTTGAACATCTAGAACCATTAACTAAGTAAACTTTTTTTTTGAGACAGAGTCTCACTATATAATAGCCTAGCTGGTCTGGAACTCATTAGGTAGTCTGTTCACAGCATTAGTCTTGCCTTAGCCTTCTGAGTGCTAGGATTATAGACCTGAGTTAGTCAAAATGTCTTTCTTAATAAAGTACTTAGGCTCAGTTTTTGTTATGGGAACATAAAATGTAACATCATAACATACACTCCTGAGTGTATTCTCCCTATTTGCAACTACTTTCTCTGTGCATATTATTATGTAATATCATTTGATGGGTAGACTCACAATCTCTTTAAGTATAATTTGTATACTCTCTGTGTCTGAGAAACCATTGCCTATTCTTGCTTTAGTAATATTATTTTATGTAGATTTTTCAATTTATTTCTCTAACTTGCGTCAAATTTTCATTAGTTGCTAAAAAGCAATGCTTACGTTCATCATGACTGTATTTGTTGTTTGCCTATTTTTCAAATCATTGATTTCTTCTCTTGAAAATTTAAATTTAATTTGCTTGTATTTTCCTTTCTTCTTATGATAGAAGCTTGATTATGGATATATTTTTAAGTAGTAACATTTAAATATATAAATTTCTAAGGTGTACTGTCTTATATTCCTCACATTTTGAGAAATTATGTTTTCATTTCCATTCAGATAAAAATGCTCTGTCCTTTCTTTCCTTAAACAGTATATTAGAGTTGCTAAATGACCTAGCAATGTCCATTTCTAGGAATATAGTTTTAAAAAAAAAGAAATGGGTCTGTGTAAAGATATGTGCATTTAATACATTTGTCAATTCATTTGATACTTATTTTAATTTTCTAAAGTTTCATACTCTGGTTTCTCTTCAGATCGCATAAATCTTTCGCCTTTTAAAGTTTATCTACATATTTCATAATTTTCCGATTCTAGTTTTAGCCTTTTGTACGTGGATCAAAAAGACAAAAATACAGATGTTCTCACGTATTTTAAGATAATGGAGTATCATTTAATTGTATATTTAATCTTTTAGTGCTTATTTGTATGTTGGTTATTTTGAAATTTATGACATGAAGATCAGAAAGAGCATATTTAGAAAACACAAGTTTTTCTTTTTAATCCCAATCAGAGTTCGTTGTCGAAGTGCCGGACCTGTAGCTATAGCTGAAAAAAGCATTACCCAGGTTGTAGAAAAATTCATCTTAAGAGGTTATTGTCCAGATTGCAACCAAGTTTTCGTGGATGAAGTCAGTGCCCAGTGTCACAAGAATTCAGGACATAAAATCCATTTCATTAATTCAGTGGAAGAATCAGTCTTACTTTTTTCTCATGTCAGTGAGGGGAGTAAACCTTCTTGTGACTTTCATTTAACATTAGATCAACCAAAATTCTCATCACTTAAACGAAGTTTGTCTGTTAAAGAATCTAGCTTAGATACTTGCACCATTCCAAAAAAGAAGATGAATTTGGAAAACAGAAGCCATGAAGATGTAATTTGTATCCAGAAACAAAAGCCACGGGTTACAATCTGGCTTTGTGAATGCAGCCAACGATTCCCAAGTCAAGATGCAGTAGAAAAGCATGTTTTCTCAGCAAACACCATGGGTTACAAGTGTGTAGTCTGTGGAAAGGTGTGCGAAGACCCAGGTGTCATCCGTTTACACATGAGCCGGTTTCACGGAGGGGCACATTTAAATAACTTTCTGTTTTGGTGTCGGTCATGCAAAAAGGAGTTATTAAAGAAAGATGCTATCATGGCACATGTTACTGAGTTTCATAATGGACATAGGTATTTTTATGAGATAGATGAAGTAGAAGATGAAACTTTGCCATCATCCTCTGTCGTGGACAATTTGACTGCTAACAAGCCATCTTCAGGTATTACTACTGTCGATCATTTCTTGGCAGACAGTCCTCCAAAAGGCAAATGGCAATGCCGAATTTGTGAAGATATGTTTGATTCCCAAGATTGTGTAAAACAGCACTGCATGTGTTTGACAAGCCACCAGTTTCATAGATACAGCTGTTCCCATTGCAAAAAGACTTTTCATAAAGTAGAAACATTACACCGACATTGCCAAGATATACATAATAATGAGATAAAACTTAACTACTTTTGTGGGCTCTGCGATGTTACCTTTAATAGGGAAGAAGCATTTCTGAGCCATTATCAGGAGCAGCACAGCATTGATTATGTTTTTGTACCAGAAAAAACTGAAGTTTCAATTAAAACTGAGGACTTTACAGTAATAGAGACCAGTAACCTGTTAAGCTGTGGTTGTCATGAGAGTTACATCTGTAAAATCAACAGAAAGGAAGATTATGATCGATGTCTTCAATTAATGCTAAATAAAGGTAAACTGTGGTTGCGTTGCAGTTTATGTCCAGCAACAGCACAGAATTTAACTGATATTAACACTCATATCCATCAAGTACACAGAAAAGAAAAAAGCGATGAGGATCAGCAGTATGTGGTTAAATGCGGCACCTGCACCAAAGCGTTTCATAACCTTGAGAGTGCTCAGCAGCACTTCCATAGAAAACATGCTGCCTTAGAGATGCCATGCAGAACTCAAGTTGAATCTGAAAAAGGAAGCATGTTGAAGCTAGCTGCTGGAGTTTCACCTGCTGAGAAAAAACTGAAACAGACAGTAAACTGTCAAAAAACATCAAAAGAAACTGAGAGTGACATAAGCTACCAGAATATAGGTATGACTTTACAATTTGGTACAAATTTTGCATACTGATACAGAAGTTTAGATGTATTATACCCATCATTTTTATGGAAGTTAATTGAATTTTGAAACAATGAATTTTGAAGCAATGACAATAGCAAGTTTTTATGGAATCATGTTTCTCTTGGCTCATCCTTTTTTTTTTTTTCATTTATGAAAGGAAGAAAGGAAATTGCATGTGCAAATTGTGTATAGGTATATGTTTGGCATAGTGCACATACAGAAGTCAGACGACAACTTTTAGAAGTTGATTTTCTCCTTCCACCATGTGTATGGGCTCAGAGTATTATACTCAGGTTCCGGTTTATATGCGCAGGTGCAGTTTTATTATCATAATGGCTTTTTGAGATTGCCGTAATTTTCCTCAAACCTTTGATTTCCCTGTCTCAGCTTCTGAGTGCTGGGTTGAAGGTGTGTACCTCCACCCAGTATAAACTTTTATTTTGATGGATAAGTTCTTGACTATTTAGCCTTTGGACTTTTAATCCTCCCAGTACATTAATTTATTAAATTCTTTTTGAAATGACTTAAAAACTATGCCTTATGCTTGGTTGTGTTGGTCTTTGCCACTAGTTTCAGCACTTGTGAGGTAGTCAGGAGAATCAGGAGTGCCAGCCTTGGTTACCCAGTGAGTTTGAAATTTGAGCTACATGAGACCTTATAACAGGATAGAACACATGCATACACAAAAGTATGCATGTAAATTATGAAAATATTTTGTTATCTGACTTAAGTATAAATTGTTTCATAGATTTGGATTTCATGATAAGGTTTAAATAGAAGTAACAGGAACAATTAGTATTTTTGCATATTAGCCCTCTAGTATTTTTTGAATTTGAGAAAATTTTAATAGAAAATTCTTATTTAATTCATGTTAATGTTTTTTTGTTCACAGAGGAAGAAGTTGTTGAGCTTCCAGATTTGGACTACTTGAGAACCATGACCCACATAGTCTTTGTAGATTTTGATAACTGGTCTAACTTTTTTGGACATCTACCAGGGCACCTTAACCAAGGAACGTTCATTTGGGGCTTTCAAGGTATGGTTAAGAAGGAATCCATTTGTAATGCCTTTCAGAATAAGCCTAACTAGTTTAAGCCTCATTCCTAAAGAGAACAGTAGGCTGAAATTTGGATATTGTTGCTGTCATTATGGTTGCTGATTATTTTCTTTTTACACTGTTGTGGGAGAGCCCTGATTAAAGCAATTTAAGGGGAATAGGATTGATTCTGGCTTAGATGTCTCATTATGATGGAGAAGTCAAGGTGGCAAGAGCTTGAAGTAGATGGTCACATTACACTTACAATCAGTAATCAGAATGATGAATGAGTTTTCCTTTTGATATAGCCCATGACCCAAGCTCAGAGAGTGGGACCACCTACTTTTACATCTTTCCTCCTTATTTAAACTAAACAGTATTGTCCCTCACAGATGTGTTGGGCTTGTCGTCTTTGTGGTTCCAGCATTATCATAATTACACTTAGTAGATTTTCTTTTTGCGTACACGCATACCTGTGGAGACGAAGGGTGACTTCAGGGATCATCCTGAATTACTCAGTCTCCTTACTGCTTTACTCTGGGGTTTCTCAGGCTCTGTTTTCCAGGACCAGAATTACAGGCCACCGCCATTTCTGCCCAGCATTTTCATGTGGTATCTGGGCATCTGGGCTCAGTTCCTTTTGCTTGGGAAGCAAAGACTTAAAACCTCTGAGCCATCTCCCCAGCTCTAGTTTTTTTTAATGGGTCTTATCAACGTTGGCATTGTTTGTTAACCCAAAGTTAATATATCTTTTGATAGACTGATAAAGAATTTATTGAATACAGGTGATCCACCAGGCTTTTAAAGTACAAAGAAGTAAGCTGAGAAGCTTGTTTGTGTGCTCTTGTAAGGCACAACACTGACTTAGAAACCACGAAGATTCTGATATTTCTTGCTAGTGCATGTATTTCATCTTCTCTCTGCTGAAGGAATACAGGATCTAAACAACTTAAGGGAAGAAAGGGTTGATTCTAGGCTTACGGTTTTTAAAGTTCATCAACATGGCAGAAGAGTTAATGTCACATCATATCCACAGAAGAATTGAGAGTGGGGCATACATTCTTTTTTGTTAGTCTGCCAAAATATTGAAACATCTCTATCCATTTTATTTACCTGCCCAGGAAGCAATCCCACTACTATTGACTGGCATCGATTGGTTAATGTGTGGTGCCTGAACATTTACTGAAGTAATATAGCAGTAAGCATATGCCTAAAGAAAGTGGCTTCCCTTCCCATAGCCAGCATTTACATAAATAGTCCTTCAGTGAGAGGTGTTGTTTCATGAGGTCTTCCAGATTCCATGACATTTATGTGTTCTTACCTATACATGTCAACACATGTGTAGGTAAAAGTATCTACAGTGAGCTCATGGTGTAGTGGCCTTGTCATATCCAGAAGACACTGTTTGGCAGCATTTCTCTGTCTGGTTCTTAACATTCTTTCCACTTCCTCTTCCCCATGATATTGCTGGAGCCTTGGGCTAGGGGATGACGTAGATGTTTGATTTAAGAGTGCTCACTCCTCAGGCAGTTGTAATTCTTTGTATTAAATGTCTTCCATTGCAGAAAGAGAAGCTTTTGGTCAAAGGTTGAAAGTTGCATTAACCTTGAGTATAAATGCAAGTATTGGGAAGGGAGTTTTTATACTATGCCCACGTAAAATTTAAAGTATGTTCTCATGATTCTCTGAATTTTATATCTGTCATAATGTCTCACTTTTCATTTCTAATTGTATTAAATTGGGTCTTCTCTTTCTTGTGGTTAATTTGACTAAGGGCTTGTGAATTTTTTAGATTTTCAAAGAACCAACTCTTTGTTTCATTCTTTGCATTTCTTTTTCATTTCTGTTTTGTTGATTTCTGCCCTGATTTTAATTATTTCTTCCTGTTTCTTAACAGCTTTTTTTTTTTCAAGGCTTAGGGTGAGTCATTAAGTTGTTTGTGATTACTCTAGTTTTTTGTTGTTGTTGTAGGCATTTAGCACTGTAAATTTTTCCTTTAGGATTACTTTCATTGTATCCCATCAGTTTTGGTATGCTGTGCTTTCATTTTCTTTGAATTCCAGGGAATCTATTGTATTTTCTTCTTGATTTCATCAGTGGTCCATTTATTTTGGCTGCAGTGGGCCTGTAAAGAAACCACTTACTCAGTGCAGGTTATTAAATGGCAATGTGATGAGTGGTACATGAACCTCCTTATTCACAGCTCACGTATGATAATGCTAAGGTCCCAGAGACAGGTATAAGTAGAGACTGATTTGACTCAGGGACTGACATTTTTTCATTAGGGTCCCAACGACTGGAAGGTGTAATGAGGACAGACTTTGGTCTTGTGCTGAGATACATTGATAGGATTTCAAAGATAGGAGGAGTGAAGGGGTATACATGGAATGGGGGGGAAGTAGAGTAGGTAAAGATATAAGAATAAGGCCAGCTTTGCAGAGAAAAAAAACCAGGGGTAAAAACTGGGAGTAGAAAGGTGGGATGATGTTAGGGTTTTGGAAATGCATAAAAGGAGTACTTAACTAGAATTCCTGCAGAGTTGAAAGTTTTCAGATTCCCTTACGTTTAGCAGACTCCAGGCGATGCTGTGTATGGGTTGGATGAATAACACAGTTGATCTATGCAGCCTCTGTGTTCCTTGGAGTTCTGGAGTATGGGGATGGGAAGCTTGCAAATCCTTTCTTAGTTATTCTTGGGATCTCTGTACTCTACCATGAGCTCTTCTGGATCTATGAATGTGCGGAAAAGACACAACTTTCTTTGTAGTTTCTGGTAGCTTTCACCTTAGCAGCTGCAATCTGCTTACAGTATGGTGCTATGCCAGGTTCTGATTGAAAAATTTTTATTATTAGACTCCAATTGTCAATTCTGACTGCTTCATTGAAGAGATCTCTTCTGGTTTAATAAATTCATTTACATATACCTGATCTCTTCAAGGATGAGAGCTTATCTTTATTTTCCTCATTGTTTTCTTTTCCTGAGTTTCAGTGATGAGACTTCTTTTCTGCCTTCTTACCCAGAAGTCCATCCTTGCTATTTATAAGGAAGCAATTTCATGTAAATCCCCCTACAAATCATTGACCAGATCTTCAAAGGAAATTTTTTCAGTTTATAGGGGGATCTAATATACTGAATATATGATATAGTACTTGCAAAGAAAATAGTATATAAAGAGTAGGATTTACATTAAATAAAACAGTACAGAAAATATTGAATTAGAGAAATTAGCTAACATAATGTTTTATTAAGTCTAGCTTTGCTGGCTTTTTTTTTTTTTTTTTTTGCACACACACATGCCTGTGTGTCCCTGTAGAGTGTATCAAAAAGCATTGTGTGTGCTGTAGAGGCCCAAGGGTAATTTCAGGAATCATTCATCATCATGAATTTCTATACCTCCTTCTTGCTTTGCTTTGAAGTTTCCCAGGCTCTGTCTTCCAGGGCTTGAAGTACAGGCCACCACCATTTCAGTCCGGTATTTTTACATGATCTGGGACCCAAATTCAGGTTCTTCTGTTTGCAAAGCAGAGGCTTAACTCCTGAGCCATCTTTCCAGCTGAAATGTCCCTCATTTCCATCCACTGATCACATATTTGTAAGAAGCACCAGTTTTTGTATTTGTTGAGAATGACACCCTTTTTCAGACATATTACTTTGATTTTGTTTTCCATCCTTGTGAGTGTTCATATGAGATAGATAGCTTCAGGGAAGTTGCTCTGTTTTCCCATGATGGCGACACCTGTGGCAGGACTGTTTTCTCATATTCAAATTTTCTCTCTCTAGTAAAATATTTCTAATGTATTTTTGCTTGGTAAAATTCTAGTCTTTGTAACTAACTTTTTTCCCCCTAAAATTCATAGGAGGAAACACCAATTGGAAACCTCCACTCAGCTGTAAGATCTATAATTACTTGAACAGAATTGGATGCTTCTTCCTTCATCCTCGCTGTAGTAAAAGAAAAGATGCTGCTGATTTTGCCATATGTATGCATGTAAGTCACTGTGTTATTAAAATCTGAAGTCCCCAGTTGAACCGTAATAGCAGTTCAAGCTCTGATTTTTATGTAAAACATGCATCAGATTCTACTTACAGCTTCCTTAGGGGCAGGGGTCCACTGAATATTTACTGCTCTAGCTCTCATCTTCTAGTAGATTTTCATCTATACATAGCACTCTGAATTATTTATGGAATAATAAGGATGATACTACGTTGTGTGGGATAAAATCAAGAGATGATATATTGTATGGAATAAATAATCAAGGATACTTTATCAATCTCTGTTAGCTTAGATAGAATTTACATTTACATATATCTCTGAAAGTCACTTAGAGACTGATCCAGGACTTATTTACTATTAAGTCTGAAGTGTTTTTCTGTCACACAGATGGTGTGAATGTTTTCTGCCTATGTGTCAGATGCTTAAACCATAAGAATTTTCTTTGCCTTCTGTACTGTGTGCCAAAATAGGTCATGTAAAGTTACTTAGTGTACATTTGTCTTATGGGAGATTTATATCTTACTTGTCCTTACTGTGATTGTGTGGGTCAACTTTGTGTAGGTCCCTCTTCTGGTCATGTATTTTAACTTTTTCTTTTTTCTTACTGGTATATAAATACCAGTTTTGCAATGGTTATCATATATTTTACTCAATGCACTATGTTTTCGTTTTGAAGGCTGGAGCTAGGGAACAAGTATGTGCTCATTTTGAAGTAGATGTAACTCGATTTTAAACTCTTGTTGGTTTTTATCAATTTATGCCATTTGTTCCAACTTAGGCTGGCCGTCTAGATGAACACCTGCCCAAGCAGATTCCTTTCACCATTCTATCAGGAGACCAAGGTTTTCTGGAGCTAGAGAATCAATTTAAGAAGACTCAGAGGCCAGCTCATATACTAAATCCTCACCACTTAGAAGGAGACATGATGTGTGCCTTGTTAAATAGCATATCTGATACTACCAAAGGTACGCAGCTGCTGTCACAGTGCAAACCAAGCAAGAGGAGGAGATTTCACTGCTGAGAAAAACCAATAAACTGCTGTCTGCTAATGAACTATTGTCTGCTTGCCACCCCTCTGTGCTCTCTAATTTCTATAATTTTTATCATTTTCTTAACTTTCAGTCTTTTCTGTTTATTTCAACAGGGTCTTATGTAGCCCGGCTGACTTTGAACTCCTCATCCTTCTGTTTCCAAGTCCTGAGTGTTAGAATTATATGCCTGTGTCATCACACCAGGCATCACTTTCATTCCTTAGTGTTTCGGAAAGAAGACAATTTACATTAATTTTCTAGAAACTTTTTTAAATCCAGTAGGTAAAAGCCAGTATCCCTTGCTATAAAATATATATTCTATATTAAACATACTTTAAAGCCTAGAATTCAGATCTTCACTTTTTATCTGAAATTTCAATTTTTTCTATAGTTTTTAGAAGATAAAATGTTTATAATTATTTTTTTATTATTATTTATTTATTCAATTGTGTGTGTATGCGTGTGTGTATGTATGTGTGTATGTGTGTGTGTATGTATGTGTGTGTAGAACCACGGACGAATTCTGGAACCACCATGGACGCCATCACCTCCTCCTCGTTTACTCTGCCCCGGGATTCACAGGCTCCGCCCTACCAGAACCAGAAACACAGGCCGCCCCCGCTTCTGCCCTGCGCTATACGTGGGGTCTAGGATCTGAACTCAGGACCTTCCGCCTGCAAAGCAGAGGCTTAACCCCTGAGCCACCTCTCCAGCCCCAAAATGTTTATAATAAACCAGAAAGAATAAAAGCAATATGGCAACACCAAGAAAAAATATTAAACGATTATCTGTGCCAAAATGAAACCTTCATGTGCCTGTAACACTTTGGAAGGAGTGGGTGCCCTTGAGATTTGTACTCTGCTGGCCATCTTGGTGAGATTGTTTAGTGAACAGGCGTATTAGGATTTAATTTTATTATTTTGTATTTAAGAAAGTAGTTCTAGGAATTCTTAGTTTTTTAAAAAGTTCTTTAATAAAGAAATGTAAACGAAAAGGTGCTAGTTTCATCTTGACCTTACTGAATGAATGCAGGAGCAAGGCATTTCTTCCAGCTTAACAAGTCTCTATTGTATTCTTTAGCATAGCTGGAGAGATCACACCAACATCAGGAGCCGAGAGGACTGGCACACCACATCCTGGAAAGAGCTGAGAAAAGGGGATTCTTTTTTGCATGCAGTAGACCTGTATGCAAAGATACTGAATCAGTTTTCTCCATTTTATGGGATTGGTCCCACCTATTAAGGGCTCATTCTTTCCTTATCAATTAAATAACCTCAAATGTACCTAAAGGCTGATTTCTCAGTTGTCAAGTCTATACCTGTATCTAAGTGGTACAGTAGAAAAGAATTATTTTTAAATTCCTAAATAGCCAGACATGGTAGTTAACACCTGTAATCCCAGCAGTCAGGAGGCTGAGGCAGAAAGCTATCATGAGTTAAAGGTCAGCTTGTGTTGTATAGTGACTTCCAGACCATCTTGGTCTATAAAGTGAGATTTGTTTTTAAAAAAATAAGACAAACAAGCATGCCTTATAATCCCAGCATTTGGAAAGTGGAGGGTGTTGAATCAGGGATTCAGGACTAGCCCATGATAGTGAAAATTTTAGTCTCAAAAACAAACAAGCAAACAAACAAGAAAAGGGACTGGAGTTAAAACCGTCTCACAAGCAAGAAGGTCCTGAGTTCAGTTCCCAGATAAAAACACCAGCCAGAAACAGTGGCTGCCTGAACTTGTGGCCTTAGTGCACAGTTCCTAGGAAATCCTAGTGAAGCAAAAAGGAAGTAGAAGCAATTAGGATGATTCCTGAGGTCACCCTTGGTCCTCCATAGGATCACACAGTGTCCTCTGATAAACATACACACACACACACACACACAATAAAACCAGAAAACCAGGCTAGTGAGATAGCTCAGCAGGTACGGTACAATCCCCAGAAGACCACACGGTTGAAAGTTGTCCTATAGCTTCCACCTGGGCACCATGACGTGCATATGCACACATGCCTTCTCTTTCCCACCCCCTCAATTAAATAAAATACTGAAAACAAATTTACTTGAAAGTAATGTAATGACCTCAGTGAAGAATTGGCCTTTTTTTCTCTCTCACTGTGTTGTATGCCTTTTAACTCTGCTGCTCAGCTATTTGCTTCTTTTATGATGACTGGAATTATATTTGTATTGAGCATCCAGTATCAAGAATGTTACTCTTATCACCAATTGCAAAGGTTCAGTTCACTTCTACAAGATCAGGATTCTAATCAGCCTTTGATTTTTTTAAAAACCTTGAACTTATTGTCTAAATCAAGTCTGACTTTGAGCTCCTTTTGTCTCCACCTCCCAAGTACAGGAATTATGCACAAGCACAACATGCTTAACATTGAACTAAACTTTTTAAAGTAGAGTAATAAATCTGGATGTAATGGCATATATATTAATAGACTCTAACACTTTGGGATGCTGAGCCAAAAGAATTGTGAGTTCAAGACCAGCCCAAGTAACATACCACAAAAAAGCCAAGTAGTGACACAAGATTATAATGTAAAATGGACTCCCAAAATACTTCATTCTGTAGTACTATTTTCTTCCTATTTGTAATTTTTATTTTTAACTACTTAATTTTTTTTTTATCTTTGGCTTTTTTTAAAATTTTTATTATTATTTATTCAACTGTGTGCATGTGTATGTGCGCGCACGCGTGTGTGTCTGTATGTGTGTATGTCTGTGTATGTGTAGAACCACGGACGAATTCGGGAACCACCATGGACGCCTCCACCTCCTTCTGCCCCGGGATTCACAGGCTCCGTCCTACCAGGACCAGAAGCGCAGGCCGCCCCGCTTCCGCCTGGCGTCTATACGTGGGATCCGAACCCGAACTCAGGACCCTCCGCCTGCAAGGCGGAGGCTTAACCCCTGAGCCACCTCTCCAGCCCTATCTTTGGCTTTTTTAAAAACAAAAAATTAAAAAAAAATACTTTTGTCATCATCCCTCCTGAAGTCTTCAGCAATTTCAGTTCTTGCCTTTGTCACATTTGGCCCACTTCATTTTTCCTTTCATTTTGGGGAACATTTCTTTTATGAATTAGAATGTAGAACCAGTTGTAGATTTGCTTCTATTTCTTTTTTCTTTGAAATGAGAGCTGTATATGAGTTGGTCTGCATGTACAATTTAGGTTGGAGTTGAGATACAGATTCTTTTGATGTTGCTGATTTATACCTTTATTATATTCTGAAGCTCTAGTTGTTCTTTTTTACTTTATCGTTTTATATGCTTTGCTTTGAATTTTGTGAAATTTAGAGATAATAAACCGTAAAGAGGGGTGTAGACTTTGATCAAACCTTAACTTTGCTGCTGCTTTGCTGTGTGTTGAAGAATCAGTTGCATATGTAAAAAATCTTTCACAGTAGATAAAGCAAGTTAGGTGTCTAATAAGTTTCAACTATTTTAGTTCTGTGAAACAGAAAATATGATTCCTAATGTTTGTCTTTTTAAAGTTATGAAAATAATTCTAAGTAGTTAAGTCTTAGAATATTTGTCTTTACATTTAATAATATGTTATACTTTCGTAACCATAAAATTAAAAATGTTGAATCATAATATATTCAGATTTAGTTGTGTGGTTTAAGTCCAAATTTTTCTTCATGAGAGATTTTAAAAGCAGTAGTAGTGAACCTAGTAGTGAACTTTATAAGAAATAACTTTTTGAGAGGTTGGAAGAGAAACTGAGGTAAGGATTTATTATGTTGCTGAGGCTGGCTTTGAACTCCTAAGTTCACATGATTCGATCTCAGCTTTCCAAGTCACTGATAAAATATGGAAAGCAGTGCCCTGCCACAGCCACCTCCCATTAGTAACTTTCCAGGAGTCTGTAGATACGTTTTGATTCCCAGAGAATGTTAGGTAAGTTCTTATTTAGCATAGTGTTCCTGTCCTCATATGTGACCGCTAGCTAGTTTTCAAGGCAGAACAGTTCTGGGGGAGGGAAACAAAAGATCTTAAAAAAAATCTGATAAAAGCTTTCCCTTAAACATAGATATAAAATATTACTTAAAACATTTCAGGGGAAGAAATGTTTGTGGTCTGTACACTCCTAGGTACTTAACTAGCAGATAAAACTCTTATCTTTAGAGTTCAAATGAAGTTTTTGTTTGCTTTCTTTTGTGGTGATGCTAGGAACTGAACCCAGAGCTTTGTGTCCTAAGCAGCAAGGTATCATATGAAAAGTCTCTCATTTATCATCATTATATATTCTGCTGGCTTTTTGAGTCTTTACATTTTCCACCAGAGTATAGAGAATTGACGGTAAGTTTGAGCCTGTTAATTCTCTTCAACTTCTCAGAAACATTGTTATCAAGACAGAAGGCAGAAAGTAGTTTTGATTAGAATGAAATTACTGTGTAATCAGTGCCAGAATGAGCACATGGCATGTGTGATATTAGGTGAGTCTGTGCTATGTGCTGTTTAGTTAAAACCTTTGATGTTTTTGCAGCGATTAATACATGTGATGATAAATTATCAGAGACTATTGTCATTTTTTAGTGTTATTTGGTAAGGATTTACAACTTGCTTACCTTGCTAAATCAGTGGTATAATGCTATTGAATAAGCTTGGGAGTGAGAATAGTCTGGAAATAATATTGTTTGAGTCTTTAGAACTTAGGGCACAAACATTTTTTCTGAAATACTTTTGCATTTATTACTTCTTCCTTACAGAATGTGACAGTGATGATAACATAGGTGGAAAAAACACTTCAACTGAAGAATTAAGATCCACAGAAGGTACTGTAATAGAGTTCATCTTCACCTACTTTATGTTGGTTTTTGCCACTGTTTCAATTTTTCATGTCTTCACACACTTTTTTACTATTTTTTTCTCAGTAGAAAAGATAGCTTGTGTTTTCTCACAGAAGATGTTTAAAAAGAGTTTAGAAGGTTAGAACAAGTTAGCATATTATGCCCTTTTTTGCCAAATCCAGTCTAATAATTAGTTTTATAAGTGAAATGTTAGGATCAGTTTCCCTGTTTTTAAATGAAAAGTTCTTACCTTCCATAAATTAAAGAGAACTTTTTGGTATCAATTGGCATTGTATCATGTCATTCACTGTGTGATTGTGCCACATAGCCATGTTTTGCTTTTTTCTGTAATTGACTGCACTTTTTAATAACCAAAAAGGAAATTAGTTCATGGATTTTAGAAAATACATCAAATTGTACTGAATAAATTGAAAGTGAAGTAGTGCCTTTAACTTTGAAGTAAAATTGTAGCCTTTATTTACATACCATTGTAGTATTTGTTGAAAGTTTGAGGTTGGAAATGCAGAGACTGGAAAATAGGGATGTTAATGTGGCTAAGACCAAGTTAATTTATTTTCAGTGCAGTTATTTAGTCTCTCATAGATTATGAGAACATTCTGGAACTATGTACTATAGGAGTTTGGGAATTTAAATCTGGTATTGGAATTGATTTGGTGATACAGAAAATGGTCTATTTTGTAGCCAGAATTCACTGGCCAAGCAAAATTTGCAAAAAAAATGTAATTTGAAACAAGTATTTGTCTAACTTGTTTTCCAACCTGATCTTTAAGGTCTGTCTAACTCAGTGCTTAGCAGCCACACAATGATAAGTTAGACAGTGAAAGAATTTTTGTTATATGTAAATAAAAACTGTCACTCAAATTGTTTGTTATGGCCACTGAAAGATAAAAACACCAGTGAATAGGATTTGAATTTTTGCAACCTTTATTTACAAACTGATGACTTTATTCCAGGGAAACGCCATTCTCGGTTATAAATTTGGGTAACTACACTGGAATTCTTGAGTTTTGTGGGCTTCCATCTAGCCCGGGGAATCAAAAGTATTAGATACTGCATATGTTCCAGAACCTCTCTCATTTTCATTATTTGCACAATGCATTTTATGGTTTGTAGATTGAGGTTTTACATTTTTTGTTTGTTTTTGTTTTTTAAATTCCTTAACTTGGAAAAACAAGTGCTGTTAAAGAGTTTAAGTAAAGGGCTAGGAACATAGCTCAATTGGTGGAATGCTTGCCTAGCATGCATGAAGCACTAGGTAAAATTTCCCAGCACAACATAAAACCAGATGTAGTGGTATAATCCTGTAATTCTGGCAGTTGGCAATGAAGGCAGGAGGACTAGAAATCTTCATTTTTGACCACATAGTGAGTGAGGCTAGTCTAGACTCTGTGAAGCCTTGTGTCAAAAAGAAAAAAGGGTGGGGTTTGAGAAAAGATTCTTTATTCACAAGTCATCATTTGAAGTGACAATATAATGTCCATTCGAAGAAACTTAAAGGGGTTATAAATATGTGTAATTTCTTTTCTGATGCCTTTTATAAAGTATAAGGTCCACACAGTATATCATGCAAATTAAAGAATATGATTTCCCTCTACTTTGCCCTAATCACCTCTTTTCCCTCTCTTTATCAGTAAAGAAGTAGCTCATGTTATCGCTTGAGTCATAAAATGGTCACTGAAGCAGTTTTGTGTGATCGTTGCCTGGTTTTAGATTGTCTGGTTTTGCTTTGTTGAGATGGGGTTGTCCAGAACTCATCATCCTCTGTCCTCAAGCTTCCTAGCAACGGAGATCACTGGCTGGTATCACTGCACACAACTGAGCCTCTGGTTTTAGATAAGCTGTGCTACTCTGTTCAAGGCTATAATATCAAGTATACTTCGAATAGTTAGATCACATCTCTTATCTTCACTGTTCCTTAAGAAATTGGGATCATGTTTTATTATCTTTCCTTCAGTGAAAATTGGTATAGTGGTTGACACTAAATGATTGCTTGTTAGTGAACTAAAATGTATTCAATATACTAGGATCCATCTCCCATTACTGGATAAAGATAATTAAAACAGAGCCCAGTTGGAAGATCCTTATGTGATTTTGTTGACCCTGTTCCAGAAGCAAAGCAACACTCTTGCCCAAAAATGATAATAAAACATTTACAATTTTAAAAATTCTTTCAAATCTCATTTTCTTCCTTTTTCTCCTAACACAACTCTATACATTTTGACATGGTGACAAAAGGCAGGATAAATTTGCTTGTGGCATTTTTGGCCTAAGTGGGATCTGAGTTTAGGGAAATGGATGAGGGCCTTCTGTAGTTTTCTTTCAACAATAGTTTGCCAGGTTGATCTGCCCTTTTTTGGAATCTGTTATTAGGATCCCATGTTAGGAACAGAGACTGCTGTCTTTAAGACTACTTACTGCCAAGTAGGAAAAGGACATGTGAAAGTACCAAAATGCTTCCCTTCCTCCTTCTTACTCAACAGCTAGTTTTTTTCCTCCTGATCGTCTTGAGTACTTTCTTGTGTATGATGCAATTAGAGATTAACCAAAGCAGTATAACTTCAGAGGATCCCATTTTCTTGCTTTCTTTTTTTGAGGGGGTGGGTTGGAGGTGTTCTTATCTTCCTTTCCACCCCTTCTCTATACTTCCTAGTGTATCTGACAAAACAAAACTTAAAATTCCTCAAGTCACAAAAAGTTTGGCTTGCTGAAATATAACCTCTTTTTTCACATATATTAGAAAGTACTGTGTAGCGGTTACTCCTAACTATTGCTGTGAGAGAGCATCCAAAGTCAAGCAACTTAAGGGAGAAAGGGAGGTTTGTTCAGCTTACGGTTCCAGAGGGAAGGGACAGTCTCTCAAAGCAGAGGTGGCATGGCTGGCTGGCCAAAGCTGGAGGAGGCTATGTCACCGCAGACATCTTGGAAGCTGAGAGCTGCAGACTGCTTGCAGCAAAGGCAGACTTCTCCTGGAGGTAGGGTGGGACTAATGCACCTCAAGGCCCACCCCTTGTGAACTGCCTTCCTCCAGCAAGGCTCCACCTCTCAAGGTGCTATGACCTTGCCAAACACATGAGACTGTGGGGGACACATTTTAAATCATGACATACTGTAAGGCCCAAAAAGATAAAGTCCATGAGCGTGAGGCGCTCTCGTGTTTAGAAGTTACTGTTAGGTGGCCCTTCTCGCCGCCCTTTCACTATCACATCCCTCCCCTTCTGTGATGTTTCCAGAGCCTCGAGTGGATAGGTGATACAGACATCCTACTTAGGATCCTGCACTACCCGCTTATTCTCCGCACTGTGACTAGTTGAACTTCTCTGTATTAAACACCTTCCATTACTTCATATTTCAAAATACTCAAATTTTATTGAGAAATACCACTGTGTCTCTAAATTTTTCTATTTATATTTTTTCTTTCTAGGAAAAAAAATGAACGTAGTTGATTAAGCTTACATGTAGATTAGTTTTCTACCCTCAGCTATAAAATTTTGTTTTTTATGCAGATGTGGAATTAGAAGAAGCTATTAGAAGAAGTCTTGAGGAAATGTAATTAAAGATATTTCCACAGAACATTAAGTGGCCTTGAAGAGACTCAGGATAATGAATACTTGACTTTGTTTGCTAAAGAAGGCTCCTGGCCTACTAGGACAAATGTTTCTGAAAGCATGGTTTTGTTTTCATATATTCAAAATCTGATATTTGTTTTGTATTTTTGTGCTGTTATGTAAAATTGAATGGAAATGGAATACATGCCAATGCAAGTATGAGTCACGTGTTTTAATGAGTGTCATGTTTTTCTAGCTAACTTAGAATTCACATATTTCAGTTAAAAGGATTTCTATAAAGGAAAGAGGAAAACTTGACTGTTGCATATGTTTTCTAAATAACATTATTACTTTATTTGTACTAACAAATGATTCTAGTTTATTTTTTTAGGAGCGAAATGAATATTAGTAAAAAGTACCATAACTCAGTTTTCCTGGAATTCTCTATCTTCTCTGGCCCTAACATATAATATACCTTTGGGACCATTGTGATTATTAGAAGAGGACAATGGAATTGATCATGGAAACAGAATAAAAATTTACCAGTGATATTCTTTGTACATATCATGCTTTCTTTTATTTTTGCTTTAACTTCAACAGCACATCGTTAAAATAAAAACACATTTAAAAAATAAAATGAAACTTTTTTCATGCTTTTAGATGCTTGTTTTGTATGATCTGCTTAAAAGAAGTGATGAAATGTATGCATAGAATTCCACTTTTTAAATATTAGTCCTTTCGTATTTCCGTAAACATAATTTCCTTATTATTTTACTTTTTTTTGGTAAGGTAATTTTAGAAATAATGTCAAAGGTCCAGTCTACTCAGGAATAATCTTCTAAGCTTTTATACATCTCATTTCACATGGACTGTCTTCATATTAATTATTCATTAAGTTCCTATTTTCTACATCTGGGATTACACATTTAATTAACTGTTGAAGCTATATTGTAAATAAAATTTGCATATATGAAATACTAAGAATGTCATCATCTTCATGTATGATTCATGTTATTTGGGCAGAAATGTCTTGCATTAAAAGTTTTGAGTAGTAATTATTTACCAATATTAGAAATACACCTCTAGCCAGGCATGATGGCGCATACCTGCAATCCCAGCACTAGAAGATTGGGGTCAAAACAACAAAAAGAAATTATCAATCTTTTCTTTATATTTAAGACCGAAAGATAAGGATGGCTACATAGATGCTTTACTTGCTGAGCCAGCTCACTGGCTTTTTTTTTTTTTTTTTCTTCTTAAGATGCCACTTTAGAAGCTGGGGATATAGTTGAATGGTAAAGTGCTTGTCTAGGAATCACAAGGTCCTAACTTCATGCTAAGAAGGAAAAAAAAATTGCTCCTCTTCCCTATTTGCATTTTTCCATTTATTTTAAATTTTGTGTGTACAAATGTTCATGTGGATCTGTACATGTGGATACATATATGTGTGTGCTCGTGGAGGCCAGAGGGTAACATCTGGTATCGTTTTTAGTTGCTCTCCACCTTGATACAGGATCACTCACTGAACCGGAGCTCACGAATCAGCTATGCGGTGGGCTAGTGACTTTCAGGGATCTACCTGTTTCTTCCCCACCGTCACCCCAGGACTGCACCCTGCTTTTTATATGGATACTATTGTTCCAAACTTGGGTCCTTGATTTAGGTGCCAAGCACTTTACTGATTGAAAGACAGTCTCATGCAGGCTCTTTTTTATGTCAGAATGATCAAGTTAATCTATAAGAAGTCGCCATGCTGAACCTTAAACTCATGTGCCAGAGCTTGCTAAATATGAGGAACAAAAAGCCATTCTAGAGGAGAGGAATTGAGCCTATAGTGAACCCGAGGAAACAACCTCTGCCAAAGCCCCCCCCCAGGTGGCTGTTGAGGTTTGCGTTGGGGTATAGCGGGTGAGCGTGCTAATAAGGCCGTGGATTTGATCCCGGCATGCATGTATGCGCCCTTGCCCCTCATGTACTCCACGTCTGGAGTCGGGGAGTTCCTACCTGACTTTTCTCTCACCCCTCATGGATTCCATGCCTGGAGCCCGTGAGTTCTCCAGGGCTCTTCTGCCCCTTGAATCATGAGTTCCGTTCTTTGACTCCTAATAAACTCTGCTGTAATCCTCTACAGGTGTTCTGGTTTCAATCTTTGACTCCCCAAACAAGAACCTGGACACACCCAGATCCCAGAGGGACCCCACAGCAATACCACAAAAATTTAGTTGCAGATACATGAACCAATGCTCCCAAGGATGAGTTAACAGTCTGTGAAAGTGCCTGCTTGCGTACTGGGAAACAAACCTAGGACCTAGACAGGTGCACTGCTGCTGAGCTGAGGGTCCCTGTTCCTGTCCTTTATTTTACTTTTTGAGACAGACTTTTGCTAAATTAGCCGGGCTAGCCTTGAACTTACGATCATCCTGTGTCGCCTGCAACAGCCCGGAGTGACCGAGCCCAGCTTAGATTTCAAAGTCATTCACAGAATGTGTTAAGATTGCACATTTGTGTCATGAAATGAAGCCAGCTAACCTGCCAGTAGCATGTTAGTACTTCTAGGAAGTTTAGATGGGAAGCACACTAGGTTTCTGCAGCTCCGCCTGCCTCCTGACATAGGGGCCTGCTGCATCTTTGTATATTCATAATGGGACTGAAGTAAGTTGTGTATGAAGTGGCCTTCAATTCCAGCTGTTTCAACAAGATCATTTTTTTTTTAAAGGAAGAGGTAAAGTCCTTGATCAGTGTCTCTCATGGCCTCGCAAATCTACGGAGCCTTTTCCTCAGCAAAACCACCAGCCAGGCCGACCAGACTGCTGGGCCCGGGCGCCTTCTGTTTGGCAAAGGCGCCTTTCTTGCCACATAATGGGTGACAGGTTTGTGGGTCCTGCTTTGAATTGTGGGCGACAGAGGACACCCCGTCATTGGCGATGTGCTCTACGTACCTCCGCGGGGGCGCGGGGGGCTGTGGGTCTGGCCCGCGCAGGAGGCCCGCGGCACGGGCACGAGCCGGGCGCCGACCCTCCCGCGCCCCGCGCCCCGGCCCCCGCCCCCCGGCGCCCTCCGCCTTCTCTCCGCGCCCCGCGCGTCACAGGGCGGCGCCCTCGTCGTGACGGCGACGCGGCGACCCGCGGCGCACTCGGCCGCGCGGCCGCCGGGGCAGATGGCTCAGGCGCGGATCCACGCCAAGGCGCACGAGGGGCGCTTCTGCCGCTCCTCGTCCATGGCCGACCGCTCCAGTCGGCTGCTGGAGAGCCTGGACCAGCTGGAGCTCAGGTGAGCCGCGCGCCGGCCGGGCCGGGAGCGGAGCCGCGGGAGCCGGACCCGCGGGCGCGCAGCTTGCAGCGCCTCCTGCGCGGCCTCGCGCGCCCGGAGAGCTCACGAGTTCCCGCGATGGGCCTGGAATACAGGGGCCGTTTACAGTCGCTGATTAGCAGCAGGTTTCTTTGCTCCAGAACGCTTCACAGGATAAAGGGGGAGACATTTAGGAATCCCCGCCCCCCCATTCCCTAGCAAGAACTGGGGCCAGCAAAAGGGCAGTGGGCGCGCAGCAGCTGCGCTCAGCGCCTCCGTGGTCTCTACCGAACCTCCTTACTAGGGACGCCGCTAACACTTGAAAGTGTGAGTCCCAGGACCGAAAGCTTGACATTTAGATAGTCACACTTTTACTTCTCTACCTGCTTAAGATACTTTTAAAGAATTGGCTTTGCATAGGATTTCTAAATAATCAAATAGTAAATTTGCTAAGTACATTTTCCCTTAACAATGTTTGAAAACTTTTATTTACTTCTAAGTGTTCATGTCTCTGAAGTTATAGTTTAAGTTTTAGTCGTGTTCAGGTACTGCTGGATAAAAATCTTACCAAGGCACTCGTAATCTCCTGAACTACATGCAATTTTGTTCCCTGTATTCCCCTAGTTTTCTCCTAGGTTGTTCCCTAAATTTCCCTAATTTTCTCCTGGTTATAGATGAGCAAAGGAGTACATATGCCAGCCAACTAACTACTTGAGTTCCTGTGTATCTTTCTTCATTCAGTATACCCCAAAATATGAGGAAGTTGTTTGCCAACAAATACAATTGCCACTACCATGTTGCTTAGCAAACAAAAATATAATTATTATTAGAAAAAGACAAAAAAGTGAGAAAATTTCCACCCATAATAATTTAATGAGTGGCAACACGGAGAAGAAACCTGAACCTCCACGGTGTTGCTGGATTCAGTCCAGAATTTGACAAAAGGGAAAAATACTGGGGCTTCAGGGGAGCCCACAAACCCCCAAGCTAAAGCAGTACAGGACTGGAGGTATGTGGCGCGGCCCTGAAATCCCTCTCAGTCAGATTTTTTTTCCTTAAAGGGTTAAGGAGGAAGGCACCCTTTCTTCAAGCTGAGTCATTGTTGGGAGACTTGAATGCATCCCTCTGTGAGGCAGGAAGGAGCACTCTTTAAAGGAAAGACCCAAGTTTTAAGTATTACTATGTTCTAGTGTTTGATTAATGTGAAATGAATTTTGAATACTACACATAAGCAAGCGCTTAGAGTACAAGTTACTTAACAGTGGTGTGTCTGATCATGTATTTAGTTGTTCAAGAACTTAACTTCAGGTTTCATTCTTCCTTGAAAAAATATAATATACTCTAAAAACTATGTCAGAAGATAAGCAATAAATAGAGGAAAAGGCTGGAGCTGCTTCTCTTAAAGCTTGGAGTTTTTTGGTTTAATTTTTTTTAAAGCCACATGAACAATACAGAGTTAAAACTAGACCCATGTGCACAGGAGTTTGGCTGGTGAAAGAAATGTCAGTTTCCTTGAATAACTTGATTTCATGTTAGGTATTATTAATAAAGTAGTGATTGGAAAGAGTAAAGCATTAATTTGCAGTTAGAAGCATGTGCTTTCTGTCCGATCTCACTGATTCTGTTGATTATGGAAAATAACTTCTTTATAAATCTGAATGAAATTACAGCAAATGCCTTATGTCATGAATGGGCCTAAATGATGTTTAAAATGCTTTAAAATATTAGGCCTAGTTCTACAAACAACTATTAAAGGGTTTTCATCTGTATCTGATACTTTGGTTATTTTTTTTACTATGTCTGCTTTTTGCTTGCTCCTAAAGAAATGATTCCTTTCTTCCTTGGAGTCTGAATTTTTAATTCTTCAGTGGTTGGACACCTGCTCATCATTGTTGCCTTTAGACAGTTAGTCATAGTTTATAAATAATACATGCTAGCTGCCATCTGTCTGGAGGCCAGGCCACTTATACTGGTGGTGGTTACCATTATCTGTATGTGTAGATGAGAAACTGAGGCTTAGAAGTCAATGACTTGTCTAAAGTCACATAGTGATTTCAGGCTTGGTTACAGGAAGACTGGTTCTCCAGGCTAATGCTGTGTGTACAGAGTTATTGTGTTTTAACTGTCAGGTTGATACAAATGAATGGGATTTTCCTGAAAGAGAAGAAAAGTCAAAGTGGCCTTTAATTTAATATACCCAATATGTATCAGGTAATGAGTGGCTTCTAGAAGCTCAGCTGTTGGGGAGCCGGGTTCAGAGATTGGTAGAGAAGAACAAGAAAGACCACACCGTGCTGCTGCCGCTCACACATTTCTCCAAACTGATCCCATCATGGCATATTGCCAACTACAACCCAGCCAGCAGTCATGTGGGGACCTGTGAAAATGAGCCGTTCCCCTGGCTTAAGGTTTCTTTAGTGTGCCAGTGTGCCAAGACTCACAGAGCAAGATGGCACTGGATTTGATGTTGAATGAAGTCTGTAATTTGGAAGAGCACTTCTATACATTGTAATTTAAATTTATAAAATCATTTGAGAGAGGACAATAACTCTTGTAGAAAGATGAGACCTGGGATGGGATGTCATCAGTTCGTAGAAAGCGTGCTTGGCATGTGGGAAGCCCTGTTTCGCGTGAGTCAGCATAGCGCTATATTACACCTGTAATCCTAGCATTCAGAGGTAGTGACAGGAGATCAGAAATTCAAGGTCATCCTGGGATATAGAGCAAGTTTGAGGCCAGCCTGAGATGCAGGAGACCTTGTCTGGGAAGAAAAGAAGAGATGGGAGAAATGAGGTCCAGAGGGACTAGGCAGCCTACTGAAGGCCAGAGTCCTAATAGGTAGATTCACACACTGACGGTGAATGAAACTTAACATTTTGTGACTCGGAGATCTCTTCTGAAAATTTGTAATTGCCAGCAACATTAAGTGACCACAGTAGCAGTCTTTTGCACAGGATTATCAAGTGAGAGGCTGGCCTGTGAATTTAAGAACTTGTTTCCGAAGTGCTATCTTTCCAATGAACGCAGGGTACACAACCATTTACCATTTTTCTGTTTTTTCAAAGAAAGTCTTATTCATCGATAAACCTGTATTCATGGAATGCCAGCACAGTCTAATACATCATGTCAATACTCGTACCCTTCCAGAGCCAATCATGCCATCCGTTATCCTTGTGTCTACTGGTGAGGAACCTGTGTTGTTAGCTGCTCTGTGGTATTACAGATCGGGCACCATCAACCCCTGTGCTCACCCTACACTGAACCGTAGAGTCCTACGGTACTCTGAACGTCCAGCCGGGACTCCCGAGGCGCTGGAGGCCTGGGATCCAGCGGAGGCTGCTCTGCTGCTGCGTGGGGCTCGCAAAGCCTTGCCCAACGTTTTTGTCAAATCTACACAGTTGGGATTTGGTAGTTTCCCAGGAGCACAGCCCAGACCAGCCTTGCCCAGACCAGCCTTGAAGTGGGGATAAATTCTTTCCCAATTTGGACATGTAGCAGCTTCCAGTACATTTAGTACATTCAGACCTGCGCTGGCCACCAAGGGAGTGTTGACAGACGAGACATTAAGAAACGGGAAGGATCAAGTGAGACTGTGGATTGTTTATATTACTAGAATTACCGAATAATAGAAAGGGAGACAGGCAGAATTCAGACATTACAGCTAAACATTTCCCCAAACTAATACAAAAGCTGCAGGGGGAAAAATGCATGACTTGAGTTTAAGAATAGTTGATAAAGAGAGGCCAGCCCCTAGGAGACAGGAAGACCCCCCCCCCATCAAAAAAAAAAAAAAAAAAAAAAGGTAGTTCTTAGGCTAAGGAAATGAACAGTGCCAAAGGAAGTATCAGTTTTGTTAAGGGAAGAAAAAGAGGCCGTTAGCAGTTTCTCCTCAAGGGAAACTTGAGTTTTGAAAAAGATTCCCTGTGCTTAACTATGACAGGAATGTTGCAGGAAGGAAGAGTAGCAAATGAAGGGTCCGTGTAAGGAAGAAGAGCAGACTGAGCCACCTCGCTGCTCTTCCTCCCTCCCACTCCATCCCATCCCAAGCCACCCTCCCATCCCTATGTGGACCCAGTCTACTCCCTCCTATTCTCTTGTCCTTCTGTTCTGTGGGTACTGGGGTCCCCTCTGTACCACTTGTTCTCATAGGGGTCACGCCTCTGTGGTAGACAGAGAGGTCCTTCCTTGGGCAGCCCACTGATATGAGCACTCCCCTACCTCTGGGTCTGACCCTTTACCCCTAAGGATCCTGCGTCCTGAAACCATTTCCCCTGAGATCTGTGCCAGTCCATGGGGGTATGCCGACGTTCACCACTGTGCAGGGCCTGGCTGCGGCTGCCAGAGGACCCAGGGCACAACACCACTGCATGACAATGTCAGAAGAAAAAGGGTCCGTTGACAGTCCATCCTAGAGGAAGCTCACACACGATGACGGATGACCGAATAGGGAATAGAGTTTGCAAATTCACACTCATGTCACTCAATACGAGTGTCCTCTGAGTAGTAAGACAGATAAGAATCAGACGGCATATATATTGTGCAGCACAGGGGCCACTGATCAGATGGACATCCGGAAACTGTTCTAGATGGTATCAGTGGGAAAAAGTCAGTGAGATTCAAATTAAAATGTGCGAATAATGTAAATAATACAATCGTTAAAGAACAAACACAAATAGGTGAGCATGGAATGTTCCCTGTGCACAGGAAGATGATAAATAGAAGAGCCATGTAGCTCAGGCCTCTTATCTCAGCACTGAGACTGAGGCAGGCTTGCCACAAGTTCAAGATCAGCATTGAGACTGTTTTAAAACATAAACCTCCTAGAATAATTTTTAAAAAGGAATGAAGAATTTTTTGAAGAACTTTCCCAATGGTCTTTAAGCTCGAACTGGCCTAAGGACAGTTGAGACAGTTAATAGGAGGAACCACCCAAGTAACAACTGTTTATTTTCCAATTTACACAGGGTTGAAGCGTTGAGAGAAGCAGCAACTGCTGTGGAACAGGAGAAAGAGATCCTTCTGGAAATGATCCACAGTATCCAGAATAGCCAGGACATGAGGCAGATCAGTGATGGTGAGAGCCATTTCCACAGAGGGGACTTGGGTCACTCTTTCTGGGAGTCTGCTTGGCTTTGGTATGCATACTCTGGGCGGTAGCAGTTAAGGGCCGCAGGGGTCAGTGTAGTGCAACAGCAAATCCCCAGAGGTCATTGTGTTCCTACCCACATACCATGGACAGCAGGGTACAGACTTCAAACTCCAGAGGGACAGGCCGCAGACGGTGCAGATGGCCACATGACTTACCTGCAGCCTATGGTTCTGCAGAAGAGAAGGGTGAAGGCAGAAAACAAGGTGTGAGGTGAAGCCTACAGACAGGAAGTGGAGAAAGCTGAGAAAAGGTAGATTCAGGGCCAAAAAATAGCCATTCTGTGAGAATGTGATGCCCCAGTGACACTCATGTCACTCAATACGAGTGTCCTCTGAGTAATAAGACAGGTAAGAATCAGACCCGTGGAGGAATGGCCACTCATCTTCTTTCAGTGGTCCCAGACTACCTGATCCTGTGGTGTCCACTGGACATGCCAGTGGGGCAAGTAGCTGGAGGGATAAACAGTTGGACACCAGATCAGAACTACTGCCCACCCACAGTGATCACACCCAGTCAGCCAGCCTCTTTAGCATCACAGCCAAGTAAGTATCAGTGAACAGGGAAGTTTGGAGCAGAAAAGGAATAGATCAGAAGGAATAAATTATTAACTGTTCATGTAAAAGTCTTGAGGTAATAGAGCTCCATTTTCCAAAGTCGCTTCCTTACATTGGCCAGTACTCGAACCCATGGTCCGCTTTGTGTCTGGAAGGCACAAGGCCAGAGCCTGATTTGGGAGCTGGGTTATTCTGCAGCTACTGCTTCTTAGCCAGCGTTCGGACACTATTGTAATAGACACGCGCATCCTGTGTTTCCACACGGAGTCCACTCCTCCCTAACACTGGCATTACAGCCTGCTGGGTCTGAGTTCCCTTATTTCTGTCCCAGGTGCAATGTCCCACCTAAATTTCTGTGGCTATGCAGATTTGAGACACGTCATGTCCAGCCTATATAGATTTCCAGGAAAAGGCATTCTACCACCTGTGCGCAATCTAATGCTTCCTCCGTGTTAATCTCACGTGCTATCATATTTATTATGTCTCCAAAAAAATTCACAACAGTGCTTACAGAAAATGAAGTTAGCTGCAAAGGAGTACTTTAGTTCATGCCTCATGCTGACTTTTTTTTTTTTTTTCCAAATTTCCACACGTAGGCGAAAGAGAAGAATTGAATCTGACTGCAAATCGCTTGATGGGCCGGACCCTCACCGTCGAAGTTTCAGTGGAAACAATTAGGAGTCCTCAGCAGCAAGAGTCCTTAAAGCACGCCACGAAGATCATAGATGAGGTGGTCAACAAGTTCCTGGATGACCTGGGAAACGCCAAGAGCCACCTGATGGCACTGTATAGTGCCTGTTCATCTGAGGTGCCATCTGGGCCAGTCGATCAGAAATTTCAGTCCATAGTCATTGGTTGTGCTCTTGAAGATCAGAAGAAGATTAAGAGAAGATTAGAGACTCTGCTTCGAAATATCGACAATTCTGACAAGGCCATCAAGCTCTTAGAGCATTCCAAAGGAGCCAGTTCCAAAACGCTGCAACAGAATGCTGACGGCAAACTTAATTAGTCTTCAAATCTAAGGGCATTTACAAGTAATAATGCTTAAAAAAAAACCTTTTTTTTTTTTTTTTTTTGCTGTCGTAGGTGATAACCAGTTCTATGTGAAGCATAGCCACTTACCTGATGCTGACATACTGCGGTATCAACAGTGTTGCAAATAACACCACTGAAAGTGTTTCCACCCCTACTTAAAAGTTTCTGGATTGCATTCTTACACTAGATTCTAGCACTCGAACACACAGTATTTGGGGGAAAAGAGCGCTCAGCTAGGGGCACAGGAATCATGCTCTCTGACATGGCGTGGAATCTGGACTTTGGCATGGAAGCACCCAAGCATCTGTGGCACTCAGCCGGGTGAAAACTGACACGGGGGGCGCCCACACCGCAGGGGATCAGCTTGGAAGGATGAAAAGAAGCCCATCGGGCACATCAGTATTACCTCCAAATGTAATGATTTATGCATCTTTACTATGTATCTGTGTCTGTGGAAGCATGATATAAAACCACCTGTATTTTACCACCATGAACAATCACACTTCAACTCTCAAATGCATCATTTCTCTAAGCCACGTCACACCTTCCTCTTATAAACTGCTGCTTTGCAGTTTGCTTGTCAAATTAAAAGTTTCTAATCATGCAGGTGTTACCATAGTTTACTTAACCATTCACCTCTCAACATTCTGAGTTGTTTCCAACTTGATGCAATGACAACATGTTTATGTATGTAGAGCTTCATCTTTGGCTTTGGTCTTTGAATAACTGTACTCATAGGTTCACTGAACATTTCCATGTCCTAAAAACATTTCTAAATTTTTTGTAAGTTTTATCAATTTATCTTTCTTCACTAATTAAAGGTGTCCATTTCACTGAAATGTTTATAGGTTGGCTATTATCTTTTCTACCATTAGATATGAAGCACCTTAATTTTAAGTTTGTGTTTTGTTTACTAACAAGACTGACTGATGCATTAATCCTTTTATCTTCAGTTAAAGAAGCAAATATAGAATACTTTTTCATTAAATATTTCAGAAATACTAAATTTCAGAAATAGTGTTGATACACAAAAACTTGAACTACCACCCCAAATACGACTTTGCAATCAACTTTTTTCTTAGCATGTATATATTTTTCACACTGAATGACAAAAATCTACATGAATCTTGATATATCTCAAAATTTTCTGTAGCAAATGCTGCGAGCCTTTATGTAAAGTAAGTATAGTCAGAGGACATTTGAGGTTCCGTTCCACAGGGATCATTCTGAGCATGTATTCAGACCCTGTCAGATGGTTTTATGCCTTCCTGTCCTTCACCAGCTTTTTGAGAAATAAAAAGCACAAGTTGTCTAATATTGTCAAACTCTGAACCCTCCCCACTCTGGGGAACTATTGCTGCCTTCTACTAACACCCTTGGTAGTCCAGGACTTTCTTTACCTCTAACTACAGGTGTTTCGACCTTGTTTCCTTCTTATTTTTCATAATGGAGTTTTATTGGTGTTCATTGATTTCCTTTTTTTTCAGTTTTTACCAAGTTTTTATTTAGAAACAATTTTTAAATTATGTCCATTCCCCCTCTCCTGCCCTTTACTGCTGCCTCCTCTTTCCCCAAGCCCGCCTGCATGTGTGGGTCACCAGACTCTGGAGTGCCTGTGCCAAGTAAGGGACCAGGCCTCTGGCAGTTGAAGTGGGCGCTTAGTGACTATGACCACAGGTGGGGAAGCTCCCCTTCTTTTGTCCAGAATCTACTCCAGAGATTCTCTCGAGTGTAGTAGTTTCTCCTGGGGACCTTACTGGCCCATGGGGGAGTGTTGAGATGTTAACAAATATCTTTCAAAATGTTCTTAACATCCCCCCAGCCATTAGGGAAATGCAAAAGAAACCACCCTAAGATATTTTGCTCTAATAAGAATTGCTAGAATAATTTATTTCTTATCTAGACTTGAGTTACGATCTTCCAGGGCTCTCAGGGTTTTTGATCTGCAGTTTTCTGACTGTCAGAGCACCTAGAGGCTGCCTGCCAGCTACTCTATTCTGTATTTAACTCTGTAAGTACCTTCTGGAACACGTCCTACGAGGACAGACCTTCTGCCCTCATTAACACAGTTTCCCAGGCTCTCCTCGCCTTGAGGCTGCCTTTTTAATCCTTTTATTATTTTTATGGTCATTTTCATTCCTTAGCACCTGATCCCATCTCCCTTTTCTCCGATCAAATATTCCCCAAACCATCCCTCTCCAGAGTTCATCTTCTCGGTACGTGTGAGCCCCTCAGTTTCTCAGGTGGTCTGCATTGGCCTACGCCTGGGCGCACAGGCTTCCACCACTGCCTTCACCAAATACAGCGGAGCTGGTGAGACGCCCAAGGGTGTCAAGGCGCAGACCAGATGACGTCGCCTCAGCTTTGAAACCTGGAAGTTAGAACGGAATCTCGGACTTGTTCTCTGACTTCCACGCACGTGCGCACAGAATATTTTCAAAAACGTAAGTGCGGGGGTCCATGAGATAGCTCAGCAGGTAAAGCACTTGCTCCCAAACATGGCGACTAAAGTGAATCCCTGGAAGTCCTCATGGTATAAAGAGAGAACTGGCTTCTCAAAGTTGTCCTTTGACCTTCATGTGTGCAAGATAACATGTTCATCTTTTCTCTCAAATAGAATTTTTAAAAATGTTATATGCAAAATTGGCACTTGCGGAGTTTTGTGGCCCCCTTACATTAAAAAAAGAAACCCTGGAGCTGGAGAGATGTTTCAGGGATTAAGACTATCTCGCAAGCAGAAGGTCCTAAATTCGGATCTCAGGTCCCACATAAAAACGACAGGAGGAAACCACAGCAGCCTGCACTTCTGCCCCTGGTGGGTGGAGCCTGGGAATCCCAGACCCAAGCAAGGAGGTAGAAGTAATCCAGGATGATTCCCAAAGTCACCCTTGGTCTCCACAGGGACATAAATGCCCCCCCTTTCACATACACAAAGAAAAAAAGATCCTACAAGTTTCCGAGTAGTAGGAAGGCAAATGTAGTAAGTGTGGCCAGTGACGCCCAGGGGTAGTTCCTTCCCACGCTAAGTGCTGCAGGGGACTATTCACTGGTGTTCTTGTGAGTGACCTTCCTCCTCTCATTGTAGACATTAACCAAGTGAGCTCTGTCCATGGGGGCATAAGCACTGCAGACATGAAGCTCAGGAGTGTCCATCTTAAATTCACCCTAAAGCAGTGATCAACACAGAGACATCCATTTTAAAATTGGAAAGAACTTGATTCTTTCCAAGTCTCTGACAAATGCTGGTCCATCTGAAGTGTACACGTTACTGCTACATTTGAAGGCTGGATTTCACAACTGTCCAAGGACACAAAATAAAATGGCTAAGGATCTCTTGGAGAGAGAGCAAGGCTATGAATGACAACATTTTCCACTTTTGTATGTTTACTTATACAACAAGCAAGCAAAATTAAAGCAGAACAGAAGCATGAGCAGGAATATCTGGTGTGAATTCCAATTCCCAATCTACATCTCGACCAGCAGAGGGCGCAAGGGGACATCGCTGACTCTGCAGTCTCCACCTATAAAATCAAGGTAATGATGTTCTGAGTGAGGAAATACAAGAAGTGCTGAGCAACGGATGAGAGTTACTTTCTATTTTGTACCATAGTGCAAAGCAAAATTGTTATCTAAGGGCTACACATCAAAACAACACAAAAAAAATTCTTAAATTTTTTTTAAAAAAATTATTTGGTGTGCTTGTGTTTGGACAGGATGGGGCAAAAATGTACATGTGGAGGTCAGAAGACAACTTCCAGGAGTCTTGACCTCAGTGTGTGCCAATGCTGACTTTGAACTCCTGAACCTCCTGCCTCTGCCTCCCAAGTATATATGTTCATCATATCTTTTAGTATTAATTTCACACTGTGACAAACATCACACATAACACAAAATTCTAGATTTAAGATTGCATTTATTTTTTTGATTGCTGGAATTCATCTGTGCTGAAGTTTTGGTCAAGTAGTACATAAATTAAGCTCAAGGGCACAAGTCCCACTTGATACACAGAAGTGGTTTTCCATTCACATTTACAAAAAACATTAAGTAACAAAAATATAGAGGGGATTTAATTTTCCATTTAATCCAAAGTTTTTAATTTTAAAATACCATTTAGCAACATCCTACAACAGACAATTTTTAAGAGACAGCAAAAAAGGAGTATTAGCTAATAAATAGTCTTATGGCCAAATCACCCAGTCAACTGAAGGTTGGTTAACTGGATAGATCAAACTCCACTGTAGTTTTGTTTGCAAACAAATTCGCGTGTATATGACAGACTTGCAAGTTTTATATGTTAAGCGCTTCAGAAGGACAAGATGTTCATAATTGTTAAAACTTCTCATTTAATGACTACGGTTCCGGATAAACTTTCATCCTATAGTTTCACATGTTTTTAGAGAAACAGATACACTAATGAGATGTGTTTGGAAGCACTTCAGCAGTCAGCCAGTAACAATTTCAAAAGTTTCACTAGGATGCTCACAATCAACATCTTTTATAGTAAAAGAATACAATGCTGTAAGCAGAGATGTCGGTTTCTAAGGCCAACTCTTGATTCTAACATCTTCAGAAAGGCCCCAGTACCACAGTCGCAGGCATAATGGAGAAGATGGGACTGAGTGCTAAGCACTGCCTTGGCAACTTGGAAGCAGCACTGAACTTCCTGACACAATGGTAGTGTTAGCTTTAATCTGAAAAACTGCAAGTGTATGTCAACCATGAATGGGTAATAGGAAAAGATTTAACCTGCTTTTATTTATATTGCTTCTAATGGGCTATTTTTTAAATATTTAGCGTGTGTGTGTGTGTGTGTGTGTGTGTGTGAGAGAGAGAGAGAGAGAGAGAGAGAGAGAGAGAGAGAGAGAGAGAGAGAGAACATGCGAATCCATGCCATGGTGAATGGGTGAAGGTGAGAGGTCATTGAGAAGTGACTTCTGATCTCCCAAGCCCAATGACTCAGGTCATGGATGACTTACTGAGATGTCTCGCCAGCCCTCTATGGACTATTTTATATGACTTACTTCATACACAGAGCGTGAAAGAGGAAAGAGAACCTGAGGATCTCTGAAATATGGCAATTATTCCACAACTAAACTAAAAAAGTCTAATGCAAAACAAGTACAATGTACAACAAATGGGTGTTCCTTAGCATCCGCGATGCCACTAGGAATTAACAGTGAAGTTACTTAAAAGAATGAGGGTCTCAAAGGAGAAAGATAATATGAATTCAAAGGGTTTATTACTGCTTAAATTGATAAATTAGTATTAGCTGATTTTCACATTTACATTCATGGCTAGGTGTAAAAAAAAATAGTAATGTGAAGTAAAAATTTCAATGTGTAAGTAACAAAGGCCTTAGTACTTATAAAAAAGATAAACCAAGTACATAAAAACTACATTACAAATATTAGGGAAAATGAAACCATCGTAGGATATAAAATATTGTACATATTTTATATAGAAAAGTATACATGCTTTTCCCACACACCTTCAGTGAGTATGAAACTACAGTATATAATGAATGACTTGCCTGCTAATAAATAATAAAGACCATTATGATTACTTGCCACGAAATATACTTTTGTGCAAAAATTAAAGAGACTTTATTTCAAGAGAGTAAGAATAATGAATCACTAGCAGGTACCTACTGTCTATTCTTAGTTAGGAACCAAGTTCCCCAATCCCAGTTCTCATCCTGTTGCCTATCATGGGAGCAGGAACAACTGGTTACATAGAAATAAGCACTACATTACTTTCACATAGGCAGTGCCAGGTTCTTCCAATGCTGTGAGAAGCAAGCGTTCACTAGTGACCATCAGTAAGGGCAGGCCCAGCAAACTCTATGTGCTCAGCGCGAATCTGGGCAGGAAGATGAGGGTGCTATAAGGAGAAACTTAAAAACAAAAGGACAAAAATTCATTTAAAATGTATTTTAGTAAAATAATCAGTGACTTCATAAAACACATAATTATTTTATATATTTTGAAGTCCTGTGAAAACTAGGTATATGGAATGGTGGTTGTTTATACCTTAAAAATTGAAACCACTGCTAAATGAGAATCAGAAAACAGTTCATGATATCTTTTTTGAAAGGCTACTGTCTCAAGTCACAAAATTATGCCCATGTTACGTATTTGGTCATTTCTTTAAAAAAAATATTTTGGGCGTTGCACTGAAAGAGCTCTTGAGAAAGTGACATATAAACCAAAGGGCAGAGATATTTTAAGCAATCTTAAAACATTCTACAAAAATATGTAAACAGAAGGTGCTTGAGAGTTGCAAGGCATTAAAAATTCATAACTTGTATTAGGACCAAAGATCAGCTTTTTACACTTTAAAAATGGTTATCATAATCTTAAAAGTTCCAAGTTGGGTTCTCAAGTTAGCAGCCAAAGCAGCTGATGTGCGGCGCAATTCGTGGGCCCTTCTGCGTAGGAGGGAGCCAACCTCAGCAGGACAGGATGTCGTGGGTCACATGGAGAAGATCCTGACACGACTCTCGTCAGGATGGATATATTCCTCTTTCTCTTACCCTGTCACAAAAACTGCTTTTAAAAGACACTATAAACAATATAAATCCTGATAGTAAAGCACTATAAAAATTAGGTAAGATATTTTTGGCACACAGCACATTTTAAGTCCAAGCTCGCTTTGGAAAATATACCTGGAATTTCTCATTTGAGAATAGAAACATACACAATGTATAAATGATTTTATGAATGAACTATTAGAATCTACACTTCCTTAAGTAGCGCACATACAAGCTGAAGAGCTTGTTTCAGTACCATGTATCTGCATGCAGACCCCACATTCTGCACATTACAGATATTGCACAAATAACATAACCAGAATACACACTAATGCATCCTGGCAAAATCTGGGCTTGTCTGTCACTAATTTTTTTCCTAAGTATTCAAACTGATACTATTTTCTAGGAAAGTTAGATGACCAATTTTAGAAAAAGAGTGCTTGTTATCTTTCCTTGATTCTTAGTAGGAAAATCTGTCCTATTCATTTAGGCATGTTTATGTTTTCAGCATTTAGATTTCAGCACAATCTGTTATTGATAAGTCTTCTAGCATTCCTTCAAAAATAGAAGCGTCGTCTAATGTAAGAAACTGAAATGAGTCAATAGAATAGTAGTTCTTCAAAGGTCTCACTCTACACGCTGGAAGCAGTACCCAATCTGTCAGCTTTCAGAGCCACCAGTTGCAAGTCAGCTACGCGCTGGCAACAGCTGCATGTGTCTTGGTGAACTGCACGGTGGAACTCAGTTTTTCTCCACGCCAGAACCCTTTAGGGGATGCTACAGCTGCTGAAAGGATTTCTGCTTTTCTTGGTCCTTTGTTTGTTAGGTCTAAGATTGATGACATCTCCGCCATTAAGGGTGCTTGAGTTCTGACCCGAGTGACTTCCACCTGCCGTGTTAAAGACACCTGAAGAATGGGGGAGGGAGGACACCAGAGAGTGACTCAAACACATCTCATAGCTACTTGCTGTATCCAGACTATTAATAAAATCATAGTGCTCTATAGTACTTACATTGTTTTCCTTATTTATTGCCGTAAAGCAAAAACAAAATCACTATTTTAAGCATGCTAAGTGCACAGTTTAGAGTTATTAAATTCATACATAGTCATGCCCACCTCCATTCACTCTTTGTATCTTTAAAACTGAAACTCTATAGCCATTCATCTCCACTCCCCTCATCCTCCTCCCAGGGCTTCTTGTCTCTAGGACTTTTGACTGTTTCAGAGGTAAGAACACAGTGCCCTTTAAATAGCTGACTGGTTTCATCTGGCATCCTATCCTCAAGATTTAACCAAGTTGTGGTAACATTTCCTTCCTTTTATTTTATGCGTACACACACACACACACACACACACACACACACACGTGTGTGTGTATCAGAGGGCACTGTGTTCCTGTGGAGGACCAATGGTGACTTCAGCAATCATCCTGGATTGCTTCTACCTCTCCTCCTTGCTTCGCTCTGGGACTTCTCAGGCTCCACCCACCACCATGGCCAGAAGTTCGCCAGTTTCCAACTGGCATTTTTATGTGGGGCCTGGGATCTGAACTCAGGATCTTCTGCTTGTGCGACAGAGTCTTAACCCCCAAGCTATCTCTCCAACCCCCACCCCCCCCCGCTTAAAAAATATCTACTGTATCCATAGACCACATTTTGCTTAGCTATTCACTTATCAATGAACATACTAGTATTTATACTATTGGCCTATTGTTTTTTTGTTTGGTTTGTTGAAGATTAAGGTAGAGTTTATTAGAAGTGAGAAAGAATGGAACTGATGGAGTGCCATGAGGAGCTGTGGCACCCTAAGAAATCATGGACTCCAGACATAGAATCCATGAGGGGCAGGAAGCTAGAAATAAACTCAAGATGTGAGGTTGTTTTTTTTTTTTCCTCTATCCCATTCCTGTTGCTATGGGTTTGTTTCCTTGCCTGTTTTTGAAAGAGGGCCTTGCCTTGCCATATTCCCTAGGAAGGCCTTGATTTGTGTGACTTGCCTGCTTCCTACAGGTAGGCACCTAGCACAGGCCCAACCGTTACTCTAAGGTTCTGCAGTAGTACAAGACAGATACAATTCTAGCACTCTGAAAGTTGAAGCAAGGGCTGACCCAAGTTTGAGGTAAGCATAGGTTGCAGGATGAGATCTTGTCATAGCAAACAAAACCAAACCCAAAACAAAACAAAACAAAGTAATTTTATATACATGGAAAAGAGTTTGAGGGATACAAGGTCACAGTACAGAGTCCTCCACTTGGTCTCTATCCTAGTCTTCCTCTTTTCCTGAAACAAACACACTATTGGTTTTCCTGTGTATAACCTTGCTGATGTTGACTATTCTCTTCAAATCATGATGCATTCCACATACACATTGTTTTATGCCTTTTATTCTCAGCATGGCAGGTTTTTTTGTCAAAATGTGTCCACATGCATCTGCATGTGTGTGGGGGCTCGAGTGAGCCCAATCAATTGTGCTTCCACATCACTGTCTTGACTTGCTCTACACCAAGGATGCCCTGAACTCATGACTCTCCAGATACTAGGATCACAAGCATGAGCCACCACACCCAGCAGTGTTTTTTCACTAACATGCTAATTTTAAAGTTTGGTAAATATGATCATTGGATTGACTTTACCTATTTGTGTGTGTGTGTGTGTGTGTGTGTGTGTGTTCTTTAAGTATACTTGACTTATGAGAGGCCTTGGGTTCAATCTTTGGAGCCACAAAACATGAAAGCAAACAAAAAAGTTCACTTGCTTTGTAGTATCTGTGAAATTTTATGTTGATAAAAGGATTGCATATGTATAAGTTGGTACAGCTTTACCATCAAAATTGTATACATCAAAAATTTATGTAAAGCAAAAATTATTTCTTAATGAACTAGAGAAAAACATGGGCCAGAAACTGGTTAAAGTGTGTTACACAAGGGGCTGGAGAGGTGGCTCAGGGGTTTAAGCCTTTGCCTTGCAGGTGGAAGGTCCTGAGTTCGGATCCTAGACCCCACATGTAGACCCCGGGCGGAAGCGGGGGCGGCCTGCGCTTCTGGTCCTGGTAGGGCGGAGCCTGTGAATCCCAGGGCAGAGTAGGAGGTAGAGGCGTCCATGGTGGTTTCCGAATTCGCCCGTGGTTCTACACACATGCACACACACACGCATACATACGCACACATGCACAATTGAATAAAATTTTTAAAAAAAAATTTTAGAAAAGTGTATGTTACATAAGCAAAAGGTCTGGAATTTGGATTTCCAGATCCCACACACAATGTCAGGTGGGCGTAGTGGTCCACCTGTTAATTCCAGTCCCAGAAGGCAGAGCCTGGCAACGCCCAGAGCAAGCTGATTAACCAGATTAGTCCTGTAGGAAGCACCTGATAGCAACCTGGGATCTCCACACACATGCAAAATACACATACTCATACACATGTACATACACAGGAATATGTTTAAAAGAAATTTTATATTTTCCTTTCTGAAATGTGCTGTTCACAAAAAGTAATCTCTAATTTATGACCCATTTAGCATCTATGATGTACAAAATTTTAGTCAGAGATAGTACCAAGGATACAAAGATGTCTAAGACCAAGTTTTGCCCACAAGACATTTACCATCTAACATGTGAGATAACATAATAAGTAATGACATCAGACAGTATAAGGTTTTGTTGCTTTTGGTTTTGGAGACAGGATCTTATTATATAGCCCAGTCTGAGCCTTCTATTATCTATTATCATGCCTAGCAAAACTCCTTGTGTTCAATGCTATAAAGGAAACAAAGGTCATGAAGAATTTGGAAGGAAAAACTAAGTGAAAAGGAGAAACTACCTACTGGTGATATTCTACCAGGTGTATCCAACTGTGGCCCACATGTCCCGTGAGGCTAGGATAGCTAGGAATGTAGCCCAACGTAACACTGCAAAACATTCTGTGATGTGCAGACAGATGTACAAGATGTACACATACCACAACATGGGTGGGGATCAGAGAACAGATAGCTTTTAGGTGTTATTCTCACTTTCCAACCTTATTTGACAGCAGGTCTCTTACATTGCTTGTGTAAACCAGGCCAGCTCACAAGCTTCTGCCTGAGTCTCTGCCTCCAGGTATTACACTAACACAACTGTGTGTGACTTTTACGTAAGATGTGGGGATCTGAATCCAAGCTGTCAGGAAAGCAAAACAAGTGCCTTAATCCACTGAGCAGTGGCTCCAGATTTTGTTATGTGTGATTTTTTTGGTATCCCAATTGTGTATTTTCGTGCATGAACTTTATAGACAACAAAGATGTACTGCAAAATTCAAAAGGTTGCACATGCTTGAGAGTCTATACTTACATCTTTCTATATCAGAATTTTCAAAAAACACAGCAAGAGAGGCCCCAGCCATTAGAGTTAAGCAGGCTTCCAAGACTGTCTAAGATGGAAGGAATCACTTTCCACAAAGAAACAAGCAGCAAACTTCAACAGCAAGCACTGGGTATGCTCCAGAAAAAACAGATGCGGGACCCACAAAGTGAGGGGCATACAAAAGAGGAGCAGGAGACCATACACACAAGAAAGGAAGAAGAACTACCCTTAAATGTTGGCTGGAAAAGAGTCAGGCCAAGGAGACCAGTGGTCAAGCCTACCATCAAGCTTCCCATCGTGTCACTAGGCACCTGAGATACCTGACAGCAGGTACCTAATGACACCTAGAACACAGGCGGTAAAAGTGACAAAATGAGAATGAAGAAGAGAACCAGAGAAACAGCAGATGCTGCACGTGCTTACATGCATGCAGTGAGGAAGGATGCAGATGCAGGGGCTGAAGTGACCGCACAGAAGCTTGGGAACTAGCAAGCTTGGTTCTCATCTCTCTGAGAGCCAAAACACACAGTCAGTTACTGTGAAAGAAGAGGACAGAGTGCTCTTCAGAGGATGCTAAATATTTGCTAGCATCTTACATGTAAATGAAAATCAGCAGGAATAAACATAGGAGGAAGGGAAAAAGTTAAGAGCCAGTACACATGTAGAATCACATGAATATGATATAAAGCTTATTTACATAAATGACAGGTTTTTATAAAAAGTACCTGTATCTGTTTTTCTTATTGCTTCAAATTCGGTTGTAAACTCTTTAAACAAGAGATCTGATACCCAGCTTAATAATCACTAATCTTACACTGGTAAATAACACTTCTTAAGAAATATATACATTACACAAAAAAGTAAATATAACAGTAATGACTGGAGATAACACAAGGTAAAGGTGGCCGAAGTTCCCTGAATACTTACCAATTTTGTTACTACTTGAATGCATTAGTTCTGGATCCCCAGCTATTTGTTGTTTGAGTTTCTGAAGGTATTTTTCAGCCAGATATTTAAAAACTAGAATAAACAGAATCAATATGACTTATCCAGTAAATCTATCTTCACTTTATAATATTTATAGTTACTAAGCAAATTTAATATTAAATAGGATTTGGAAATATTCAAATAAAATTAAAAATTCAACTCAAAAATCTGAGCAATATTTAAAAAGTAAAGCAACACTAATAAATGTGCAGTACTATTTTAGTAAACAAATAATACTCATGATACTCATATACACTGGCTCTTCTATTTGAAATACTAAATAATCATTAATACTCAGCAACACTGTTTTTTTGAGACAAGGCTTTAAATTCACTATGTAGCTGAGGCTGACCTTGAATTCCTGACGCTTCTGCTCCCACTGTCCAACTGCAAGGATACAAGTGTATGTCACCAAACCCAGCTCAACTAATTCTGTCTTAAAAAAGATGTTCATGACCTCACAAAGTCTAGCATCTGCTAAAGGCACCAAGATCCTTGGAGGCAAGGGATTGGCAGCCACAGCAGTGTTCCTATACCTAAGGGGAACACGGGAAAGGGTTCAGGGAAAGGCCACTGGGTCCCTGTATGTCATCGGAGAGGAGGGCCCAGAGGAAAATCAGGCAATGCACAAGAAAGGACTCTCTGGGAATTGGGGCGGGAGGCACTGGGGGATGGGGAGGGAGAGGGGCGGGGAGGGGGAGCAGGGGGTACGGGGGGAGGAGGAGGGAGGGAGGGAACTGGTGTACCTATTAAGTTTGTATGAGCTGAAATAATAATAAAAAATGTATTAATTAAAAAAAAAAAGAAAGTTAAAAAAAAAAAGGTGTTCACGTTCTTTAGGTGAAGAAAACTATCCAGAATAAACATCTAAATGCTAATGCAGTTACAATCTAATACTGAAAATTCTGGAACAAGAAAAATCACAAGCTTCTTTTGCCAATCTCACTTTCTTAACCTGGGAATTCATACTAAAGACATTAATATGTAGCTGCCTAGTAGAATATTCACCACGATGGGATAGATAACAAATGAACAACTTTTACAACGTCCACATACATGCATATATACACACACACACCTTAGATTTTAAAAGATAATTAAAGGGGCTGGAGAGATAGCTCAGGGGTTAAGCCTCTGCCTTGCAGGCAGAAGGTCCTGAGTTCGGATCCTAGACCCCACGTATAGACGCCGGGCAGAAGCGAGGGCGGCCTGCGCTTATGGTCCTGGTAGGACGGAGCCTGTGAATCCCGGAGGAGGAGGTGGAGGCGTCCATGGTGGTTCCCGAATTCATCTGTGGTTCTACACACACACATGCACATATATACACACACGCATACATGCACAACTAAATAAATAATAATAAAGAAAAATAAAAAAAAGATAATTAAAATCAACCTTAAAACCCCATCAGATTTCCATTAAAAGTAAAGCAATCAAGGGCATTTAAGGATTCTTAAAGCAGAATGCCTTCAAATTTCATTTATTATATGACAAGAAGCAAATTATGTTCTCAAACTGTTTATAACATAATTTCTAAATATCACAATGGAAAACCACTAAGAAAAATAGATTTCTTCTCCCAATGTATCTTTTAAAGATGCAATTTACCTTCATTTACATTTAGATCTTCTTTCACTGACGTTCTGTAGAATCTTAACTTCAACCTTTTGGCCAGCGCTTCAGCTTCCTCACTGCATAGCAATCAACACAAACAAACAAAACACTTACAAAGGTATCTCTCATGCGTTTTAAAAATGTTTCATAGTGTGCTTTTTAAAGTTACATTTTAACTATACTTACTGGATAAGACTGGCAGGGTATGGTGGAAGGAGAGAATGCATTTCTTTTTAAAGAAGCTTGATATTACTGCCCAGTTAATTAAAACTCACTGAATGCTAAGCTCTCAATACCTAGTAGGATTTTTAGTTTTCACTACTCACTCATACTATAATTGTAAGCAAAATATTATATAGAAAAGTCAGAAAGTAATTATATATACTTTCTCTAAGAAAATCCTGGGATCAGAGAGACAGCTTATAGGTAAGAAGTCTGTTTGCAAACTCATCAACCTGAGTTTGATCCCAGAAGCCCACATAGTGGAAAGGAGGGGACTTCTGAAAGTTGTCTACTCTCTACCTGTGTGCCATAGTGATTTAGGCAGATTTCTATAGGCAGTGAGAACAGAAAGGGAAACGAGAAGAAATTAAACAAAGCCACAAGCCTCTGTGAAAGACAACACGTATACTGGAGAGTTGACCTGTACATTCAGCAGGTAGGCATCTCCCCAGAGGGTCCACCACTAAGCCTACCAGTAGAACTTTCAATCAAAGGTCAGAGAAGAAATCAATAAAAAGTTTCCATTTTTGATCTCTCAAAACTTCATAAAAGGGGTACCTAGCATCCAGTCTTTGGAGTAAGATTTGGCGCTATCGCCTCTCTTCTGGCTGGGCCCCAAACAATCAGAGAATTCTTGTTCCCCATGAGTCTCCCAATCAATCAAGTGTTCCTCCTTTCATTTTGCTTCTCAATAAATCTTATTGAAAGCATACAATTGTGTCCAACTTCACTATTCAAATTCAGGATGCAAGAATCTGGATTTAAAACTGGTAATAATAGCACATACATATTCTCTAAATAAATAAATAAATGGACAGATAGATAGATAAAAAATAAATAAATAAATGTTTTTGAAAAGAACAGGGTGTTGTAATTTGGGGCTGAAGAAATAGCTCAGTTGGTAAAGTGTGTGCCTAGCATGAATGAAGCAACCCTGAAGCCAATCCCCAACACTGCACAGACTAGGTATAGTGATATCTGCTTGTAACCACAGAACTTGGGAGGTGAAGACAGAATCAGGAGTTTAAGGTTATCCTCAGATCATAAGACCCTGTCTCAAAAAAAAATGCTTACATTTTAAATTTTTTTTGAATTTTTCAATTTTTTGAGACAGGTTCTCATAAAATAAATAAAACCTTCGTTTTCCTTATCTTTAGGAACATTTTGACTTATTACACTCTGAAAACTCTTGTATCAAATTATGTATTTTACTTTTACTAGCCTTCAAAACAACTTTGCTACCAAAAGTCAAAGTGCAGAGTAATGGTCACATCTTTAAGAATAGATTCCTAACTTTACGTGGACACGCTCTCTGTATTCAGTTCTTCCAGGACAGAGCTGCCCTTCTACGGATAGCTCCTTGTGACCCCCAGACTCAAGTTCTTCATACTCACGTAGTCTCCCTGGCTGCAATCAAGGCTGGCTAGTGTCTAATAAAACACAGTGATAGGATATCAGCTGGGGTAACACACTGCTCGATTGTATCTATCACCTGTTCTGGTGAAATGGCTGCCATATTCTGAAAACACGCCACCAAGACCAAAGAACCAAGGTCATCTGCCAAGTAGCTTACTTAGCCAGGTGAAGCAGTACATGCTTATAGTTCCCAACTCAGGAAGCCGAGGCTGGAAGGGAGCAAATGTGAGCCCAGCACGAGCTAGACAGCAAGAACGAAATTGTCTAAAAAAGAAAAGAACGAGGCTGGGAGGAGGGTCTGTGGGGGCTGTACAAGCCTGGGGGCTTGAGCCTGACCCCTGGAACCCATGTAAAGATGGACGAGAGAAACAATTCTGCAAAGTTGGCCGCCACGTATGTGTGGCACAAACAAACCCCCCCATCCCAGTAACAAAAATAAAATGAAAGAAATGAACAACAGCAAAAAACAAAACAAAACAAAACAAAAAAACTCTGGATCTTTGGGTCCCAGTCAAGCTACATCTCTATTGTGACCACATGCAAAACTAGCCAGCTAAGTCACTTCCAAATATCTATCCATCGAAATGTCAATTTTTCTTTAAAAGTCTTATTTTAAGCCACAGGCTTATTTGTTATACAGCAACAAATAACAGAACATAGTTTAAAATCCAGGCTAAAGTAAAAGATTTTTTTTTTTTGAAGAAAGCACATTTTTTTAGTAATAAAGATTAAATCTTTATAGGTAGAAATTATATGGATGCTAAGCTCTATTTAAAAAAAATTAAGTGTAACTATTCTACATATACAAAACAATATGAATATGAATTCTTCCTAAATTCATCAAAAGAGAATATCTATTGTAAACATCAAAACATCTAGAAATGCTCTGCTTTTCTTCTTTCTTTCCATTTTTTTCCCCTTTCCTGTATGTGTTTGTGGGTACATGCAAATGGTGTGCAGGTGGATATACCCGAGTATAGCTGAGTGTATGCCCCGTGGAGGCCCAAGTGTAGTGCCTGGATTTAGCCTCAATGGCTCTTCCATGCTGCTATGAGCCTCCGTCTCTAATGAAGGCTAGTCTGCCTAGCCGGCTGCTCTGGGTATTCCCAAACTCTGCTTTACAGGACTAGAATTACAGGAGGGCTACTACACCCATCTGGCATTTTTCTGTGATCTGAACTCAGGTCCCTTACTTGTGAAGCAAGGGCTTTAACCACTGAGCCACATTTCCAGCCCGACTCTTTCCATTTTCTTTGAAACAAGATCTTAACATATAGCCCTGGCTGGCCTCAAACTTGTGTCACTCCCACCTCAGCCTCCAGAGTGCAGGGATTACAAATGCAGTAGACCACTACTGCAGCATCAGCCAATACACACCAGCCTTCCCTGGGCTGCTGCTTCACTGGGCGTGAAGCCAGGAACTTTGACTTCCACCACAGGAAAGAATTTCAAGGCATTTCAGTCTAAGAAAAGGGAGACAGGAATAAAAGAATTACAAAAGTAGCCATCTTACTTCTTTATACAAGAATCATCCAAGAGATCAATCTTGTTTTGCACAAGCACAGTTGGTATATCTCCAACTTCAGCTACCACTTTTTCTCTCCAGCTAGAAATCGCTTCAAAAGATTCCCTGTCTGTGGTAGAAAATACAAGCACACAGGCCTGGGCTCCTGAAAGATCAAAAAAGAAAAATATTATTAGATTAAAAAACAATTCTATGGATGGTAGGATCATCTCTTACCTATTCAAAACAACTCTTAGTACCATCAACGTTGAGCTCACCTTTTTAAGACTGTGCTCATCTTTCAACATACAAACCCTATTTTGTAATTTAAATTGTTTTATCAAGAACCAAGATTTTTCAAACATGTTCAAGTGTTAAAGTGCCCTCCAACTACAATAAATCAAATGTGGCATGTTTAATTCCATCATAAAAGGTAGAGAGAATAGTAAAGACAGAGCAAATAACAAGCTTTCACTGAATTCTCCCTGTTAAGTTTTTTAACTTGCTTATTTCTTTTAGCGCAGATTGACATTTGACAATTTAAACTTTTTTGAGGAAACAATTTGCTCAATCTACTTACTTAAAATAGAAACTGTTATTTTGGTTGCAGAATATTAATAATCCTAAAAAACAGAATTTGAATATCAGTAGCAAGAGAAAATACACTATGAAAGCCTACAGAGACAAGAGAAAGGTTTAACTTTTATTTCTCCATAATTCCCACACCATATCTACTCATAATATTTTAGTATCAACTGTCATATTAAGCTAATAGTATCTCAAATTAAAAATAAATCTAATGTTAAAATAAGGCCCGAATATACGAGCTTGGATGCTTTCTGGACAGTTTTGAGAACCTCAAAGAGAGACAAGCAGGAAAAACATGCTCTCTTCCTGAACCATGTGGTCTCAACCAATCACAACCCTGCCAGGCTCTCAGAAGCCTCACACTCCTGCTCAGGTTTATTAAACCTTCAACAAAAAAAAAAAATCAAAGGTAAGTTTTTCCTCTGAAAGGAATGAATAAGTATGTTTTCCTTCCCTATAAACCAAGTCACAGTAAAAAAAAAAAAAAAAAAAAGAAAATCTGTTTTGAATTGTATGTGTTTTTGAGTACTAACTAAAAGCACTGGTTTTGAATACCCAGAGAAAACTTTGAGAACTGTGGAGGAAATCATGTGGGATCTGATATGCAGGCACTCTGTTGTCACCTATTTACAGGACAATCGTGTTTCAACATGTCTCAATGTTAAATAAAGCCAATCCTCTAGGTCTCTAGGTCTGTAACAACGCTTCTGAACAATAGTTTTGGTACAACAGATCACCTGAATTATAACAAATATGTTAAATTTGCTGACTTTTGTCATGAGTTAGACAATTCTAATATTTCAATCAGTGAGTCATAATTGTATAAGTTTCCAATACTAAATTTGTTTTTTTTAATATTTTTATTCCTTTGGGAGATAGAGGCAGACAGATAGAGTAGAGAGGGTATACAGGTATGCCTGCATGTTAGAGCACACAGGTGGGGTCAAAGGTCAACTTTTAGACGTCTAGTCTCCTCTTCCATCATGTGGGCTTAGCAGCAACCCTGTTTATTTCTTTTTTGGACAGAGGTCTCATGTATCCTAGGGTGACTGAAAACTAGCTATATAGCTGAGGATGGCTTTAAACTCATGATCTTGTTTCAACTACTTCAACACCATTACTAGTTCTTGTGATGCTAGGGACAGAATCCAGGGTCTCCTGTGTGATAATAAGTCCTCCAGCAACTGAGTTACAGTTCCAGCCTTGTCACTAAACCTGTATTTTAATTTACCTTCCTAATCTTATCTTTTCTTCTTACTCTCTGATTTTTTTTATTACAGTATTGTATGGACATGCACTCATAGCAGACACCATGGGTATCCCTTCTTAAGAACACCTTTCCTTGCTTTTACAGAGTCACATGGTTTAGTAGACCTCACCTATTTTCTACTGGATATGCATGGGAGAAATACCATGCTCCAAGCCAATTAATTCTATTTATCTGACTACTACTATAATCGTGTTAAGAGTGGTCTAATCAGCTATCAACATTTCACCAGGGATAAGGGAAGGTCTCAAGAGACATTACATGTCCCTGAAAAGATTACTGAAAGTTAATGCCTCACAGAAGAAGGGGAGGGCTCTGTGAAACATGGGGTGGGGTGGTAAGAAGTGAGAACATACAAATTCACTGTATTTATGTATGAAACTGTCAAAACAAACAAATATATATATATATATATTTTTTAAAGTGTGGTCTAGTTGGAGAAGAACTCAGGGCTTTTTGTCTGTTTAAGAAGTAACCTTCTCACCTCTCTGCCTACCATCTTCAAGTCTTGACAGAACATGGCTGCCATCATTCATGGCGGCAACCTTGAAATCCAGAGGAGGAGCTTGGGGAGGAAGCAAGGCCAGAACAGTAAGACTACAATCTAAACAAATCACAACTAAAGGCTATGCTATCCGGAGTTTGCTATTAATCAATTCATACTCCTTGTGGGTATTTAAGCTAATCTCAAAGTGCTTTTCTCTTTTTCAAAATGAAGGTATTCTCATGAAACCCCCCAAGAGAAACCACAAGGAAGCCTCAAAATTCCTGTTTCATGAATTTATATTGTGAAAATGACTCATTTTTGTTATTTACAAAAAGGTCTTATTAAGATCCTTGGAGGCAAGGGATTGACAGCCACAGCAGTGTTCCTATGCTTAAGGGGAACAGGAGAAAGGGTTCAGGGAAATGCCACTGGGTCCTTGTACGTCATCGGAGAGGAGGACCCAGAGGAGAGTTAGGCATGCACAATAAAGGACTCTCTGGGAATTGGGGGGGAGGCACTGGGGGATGGGGAGGGGGAGCAGGAAGCTCGGGGGGAGGAGGAGGGAGGGAGGGAACTGGTCTACCTATTAAGTTTGTATGAGCGGAAATAATAAAAAATGTATTAAAAAAAAAAGGTCTTATTTACAGCTAACACCTGTCTCAAAATCCTACCCTTCGAAAGGTGTTTACTACAGAAAAACACAACTGGCCAAAGTGCAGAAAATAAGGAGACTGTGGACGACTTGACTGTAAACAGAACATCTAAAGCCACCCATCCCAAGGCCTGAGGAACATCTCTGAATATTGCTGTGAGAGCCTGAGGGGGACATTGGTGGCAGATACATATACTTTCACAAGAACTGCAGAGGCTCTGTCCTGGCGACAGCTTACCAAGGAAGGAGAAATATCTCAAGAAGCTCCATGCCTCCTTGAGAGACTGATGAGAACTAATGCTAATAGGGAAGAAAAGAAGAATGCTTTCCTAAGTGCTGGAGCATAAATCATGTCAGGCATATGTCATCAAAGACTAACTAGATGAAACACAGTGGGCCACACAAGTGAAAAACTTGAAAATAGGAGGGAGTCTGATAGGTGAAATGAAGGGTTGTAAGGAGAAAAGGAGGAAGCATGGGGTTGGGGATTAAGGACTGAAAATATCAGAAATTCACTATATTTATGTATTCAACGTTAAAAATTATATATACATATTTTTTAAAAAACTAAAAATTCTGCCCTTTGCCATTTTTATGTAACTAGTTTAAAAAGTTATGCTATTATGATGAAATTTTAACAAACATTATTTATAAGTTTAAGACCACTTTTGGTTAAAATGTTAATGTAGAGAAATCAATGCTACTTAAAGCCTTTTAATGCAAGTGAAACACTACAAAATAATTTAAACATTATCCAAGTTCAAGTGAGAATGTTGGTCTCTTTTTAGTTCTAGGGAAAAAAAATGGTCTCTGTAAACATATTAAAGAGAAATGGTAGGATTTGTAGGAGTCTAAAAAGTATGAAAAAAGTCAGGTGCAACAGTGTACATTATACACTGCAGTTAACCCAGGAGGCTGAGGCAGGAGAATTTCAGTGGTAGCACATACGCCTGGCCCAGCAACACTAAAAAGTAAAAATACAGTATCAAAAGTGAACAGCTGAGACATGCCAGATGCCCGGGGCAATCAGGAGGAGGCATGAAAGAAAGGAGCTGACAGCCAGTCTCTGATTTTGCCAGAAGCGCCATTCCAAGGTCTGTGACCAACTCTGCTGATGGTCTCTCCGAGAGTCACAGTTCTCAGGAATACACGAACAGTTTGCAGTACGAGGTATTCAGAAATGGAGTTTTAAAAATACTTTGAAATTCTTTTAACTCTATTTTAGATGGAGGGTCATTATGCGGCCCTGGCTGACCTAGAACTCATGATACAGACCAGGTTACCCTCAAACCAGCTCCAATCCTTGTGCCTCTGCCTCCCTGGAGATTACAGGAATACACCTGACCAGAACTGGTTTTGTGGTTTTGTTGTTGTTGCTGGCCTCTCTCTCTCTCCTCCTCCTCCTCCCTCTCCTCCTCCTCCTCCCTCTCCCTCCCCCTCCCCCTCCCCCTCCCCCTCCCTCTCTCTCTCCCCATTATTGATGATTGAACCCAGGGCTAGTGCATGCCAGTCAAGCACTATACCAAGGGCTGCATACATTCCAGGTGTGTGTGTGTGTGTGTGTGTGTGTGTGTGTGTGTGTGTGTGTGTGTGTGTTAGAGAGCACTGTGTGTCCCTAGGGAGGAACATGGGCAGCTTCAGGAATCATCCTGGATTGCTTCTACCTCTTTTTTGCTTCACTCTGGGACTTCTCAGGCTCCACCCACCAGGCAGGAAGTGCAGGCTACTGCCATATCTGCCTGGCGTTTTTATGTGGAACCTGGGATCTGCAAGACCTTCTGCTTGCAGGCCCCTGAACCATCTCTCCAGCACCTACTTGAATAATTCTTAAAGAGAAACTCTAATACAGAAAATAAAGAAAGACAAAAGAACATGTCAAATCCAGAAAAAAAAAGGGTTCACGGTTTACCCCGATAGTAGGCCTTCGTTATCGCATCAAATTCCTCCTGCCCTGCAGTGTCCCACAGCATCAGCCTGACATCTTCATCATTAACTCTGAAACAAGAGACGGATTTATGATTTATTCCATAGGTAGAAGAAAAAGCTTTGTGTACATTTTTTTCAACCCAAAATTACTATATTATATTGTTGATTTCCTTCTAGAAAAAAAAAAAAAAAAAAGCCCCAGCACAATAGCTCAAATGTCAGGAAGACTCTAAATAAAAATGTACATTGTCACACAAACGATCCTCATCATACTAGTTATGATTTATGGTGTCAGTGCATTTGTTCTGTAGTGCTTATCTAGTGTGTACAACCCAAACATACAAGTTTTCTACCATTAAGTACCCTTTGTTTTTAGATGGTACTGTGAACCACTAAATTAGTATATGCTGAGCCATACTACATCTAGGAAATATAAAAGATTAGGTTCCTAATGTGGTGATAACACACTTGAAATCTCAAATGTGTTGTTATTATCTCTAAAGGACAAAGCATATTAACTCTATAACATCTATGTAGTCTTGTCCCATTTTAAAAAGGGACACTAATCATGGTGGGGTGTGTCCATAATCCAGGGCACTCCTTAGAAGATGGGAGACAGGAGAAACAGAAATTCAAGGTCAGCTTCTGTTAGAGGGTAAATCTGATCCCTCAGGTATATGAACTTCTGCCTTAAATAATGATGATGATGATAATGAGATGATCATAATAGTAATGATGATGATATGATGCCAGGGAGATGGCTCAGCAGTTTAAAGCACGTGCCAAGTATACAAAAGGTCCAACAGGAGTCTGCATTCCCCAATCTCACATAAAGCACCAGGGGGTACGGTGGCTGCCTGTTAATTCCACCCTTGGAAAGTGGAGACTGGAATTCCCAGAATAAGCTGACTGGCCAGACTCTAGCCCTATGGATGAGCTCTGGGTTTGACTGGAGACCCTATTTCAAAAGAATAAGGAAGATCAAAGATGATATCTCCTCAGTCCTCTACAAACTCCCCACATGCCCACACACACGTAAAAATGCATGTATGCACTCCTCCCATGCATATACACATAAGAATAAAAAGAAAAAAGAAAACGGGAAGAAACATTGTAAGCAAAAGCCTATGAGATAGAAACTTTGAAACTTTGGTAGTTTTCCTTCTTAAAAAATCATCAGATAGAACTCTCATCACAGTCACGCATTAGTGTCATTAACAATATAAAACAGATGTAATGCAGGGGAGAAAAGAGAAACAAAGAGAACAGAAAGAGACACAAAGACAAAACCATTTGGTGATGACAAATGAAAACTACCACCAAGTCTAGCATGAACCCACACACCAGTAACCCTAGCACCCAGGAGGTTGAAACAGGAGAATGACCTAGCTGAGGCCAGCCTGGACTACAATAGGAAGAACACCTCAAAGCTATAGGAAGTGGGTCAGGTATAACAGACCGAGCCTGTGCAAATTTCAGCATTTGGAAAGTAGAGGCAGAAGGATCAAGACTTTAAGATCATCCTTGGCTATTCATCAAGTTCAAGGCCGACATGGACTATATAAGACTATGTCTTAATTTAAAAAAAAAAAAATTGAAACAAGAACAAAAGAGAAAAAAGCAATCCAACACCATCAACTGTTGCATGAGCCACTGGCACTAGCTGCCTGGCTGTGACTATACAGTAATTACTATTATTTCAGTGAAAATCACTTATAATTCACAAACAATGGATAAAATAGCCAAGTACATACTGGATCTGTCGCTCCAAAAAGTCAACTCCAATTGTTTTCTTGTAATCTTTTGTAAAAATTCCTTTGCAGTATCGCTGAATCATACTTGATTTTCCAACTGCTCCATTCCCAACAACCACCATTTTGATGGCTACTTCCATATCTTCCTCCAACATTTTGAAGTAGAAAGGATTTCTATACCAACTCTAAGTCCAAGTGATCAGATCTTCTCTTCAAATCTGTAGTTTAAAATAATTTGTTCATCAAAAAAATCATATTGCACCGCAAGAGTTTGTTTATGAAACTGGGACTCCCATTCTACCCTTTTCTTTCAATAATGTTAACCTTTTCAAAAGTGTGAAGAATTTTCTGATGCATTATCAGTAATGCAATGAGTGGCGATCACATAGGCCTGCATAATTATCCCTTTTGTAAAGTTTAAATGTGACCGAATGCCTACTTAGCAGTTCTGAGCCTACTGAATTTAGCTACTAAACCTTTTTAAGCTTCAGTGTCCTGGCAATAGTATTTGTCTGACAGGATTGTTGACCACACGGACATGTAAAATACTTAATAATATGAAAGCTAAGCATGCAAAAATCAGTTTCATTAACACAATAAATCCCCACAACACTTCAACAAATGGGTAACAAATACAAAATATGAGAAAACTACTTTTCATCTTTACAGATGCTAATTCATAGATTTAAAAAAACACAAAGGCTCTCTATAACAACAATTTGTCAGCAATGGGTTCTTGGTTACAATGTATTTATTATTCACATTATAATGACTCCTATACAAAGAATCTTGTGCCATAAATTCTTTAGTTTCAGATAAGCAACAGTTAATTATATAATGAAAGTAATAGCATATGCAGTTTACATTAAGTAGAGAAAATTACTTTCTTCCTAGTTCTTAAGACTATTCTCCAGCCTATGTAGTTATTATACTGTAACTACCTACTTATATACAATCACTATACAAACTGCAACTGAAATATGAGAATATCCTTTCATTCTTAAAATTTCACAAACTTGCAAGGTTCTAAGAATCACATAGGAGCATTTGCTGAACAGTTTTCATATAACCAGAAACCTAGAAAAAGCTTCAATACAGTTTTTAAAATAAGCAGAAACAGAGCATGAGGGCGCATATCTGTAATTCCAGCACACAGGAACAAAGGCAACAGAATCACCACAAGTTTCAAGCCAGCCAGAGCTACATAATGAGACAGTCTCAAAACACACACAAAATAAATGCACTGAAACATTGCTATGTGGCAACAGGTAGCATTCGCACATTTGAGATCCATCTCACGCCCACTGCTTGAGGCAAATACTTTGAGATCAACTTGATGTAAAGTCAGATTCCTCTTTGTACTGGATTCCCAGTAAGCTGGCTGGGATTTTTTTCAGAGCAGCTATAGATGGGGTCGGTTCCTTCATATTCTCATTTCAACTTGGCACTGCAATCTTAAGGCACGTCTTTATCTACACAGGCATTATGGCCAGTAAGCTTCTGATACCATTGATTCCATTTTGACATTTACTTCTTGAAGACCCACATGGTCATCCACACAAGCAATTTTATAATCAGATAAATGTTAGAACCAATGACCTACCCTAGTGAATCTCAACCTTGGCCACACACTGGATTCATGAACAGAACTTTTAAAAAATAATGATACTTGGATGCTGTTCTCTGAGAATATTTAAATGTTCTTGAATATAACCCAGACATTAAGAATTGAGACCCTGCTACCTTACAGAAAGGACACTTCACACCAAATCTAAAATTCTCACCTAAAGTGGAGGCACGTGTGTGTAATTCTAGCACTCATACGGCTGAAGTGAAGGATGGCCACAGGCTTGAGAATGGACCATGTAGTGAGATCCAGTCTCAGAAAACAAATTTATCAGTAACTCTTTCTGTTGCTGTAAGATATCACTGAAAGTCAAGCAACTTAAAAGAAAGAAAAGGGAGATTTATTCAGCTTACATTTCCAGAAGGGAGATACAGTCCATTATAGAGGAAAAAACATGACTGCTGGCAGAAACTGGAGGTGGGCTACGTCACATCCATCATGAAGACTGAGAGCTACCACAAATTTAAGAGCAGACTCTCCTGGAAGTAGGGTGGGACCGATTGTCCTCAAGGCCCACCCCGTGACTGCCTTCCTTCAGTAAGGCTCCGCCTCTTAAAGGTGCCATGACCTTCCCAAACAACTGAAAAATATTCAAACACATGAACCTGTGGGGGTAACTCACATTTCACACCATGACACTCCATCCCTGGCCCCCAAAGGCTCAATGTCATTGGTCATGGTTTGAAATGTGTTCCCCACAGTCTCATGTGTTTGGGAAGGTCATGGCAACCTTTAAGAGATAGAGCCTTGCTGAAGGAAGGTGGTCACAGGGGATGGACCTTAAGGTAGATTGGTCTTACCCTATCTCCTGGAGAAGTTGACTTTTGCAGCAGGAAATTTACAGCTCTCAGTCTCCAAGATGTTTGCAGTGACTTAGCCTGTTTTCAGCTTCTCCCAGCCATGAAGCATCCACCAGGAAAGACTGTATCTCCCCTCTAGAACCATAAATCTCCCTTTCTCCCATTAAATTCTTTGAGCCTCAGTGGTCTCTCACAGCAATAGCTATTACATCATCTCATTATGCAAACCTAGGCAAACCACACTCATTCCAGCTTTAAAAGTCCCATAGACTATATCAACAATTCCAATACAGTCCAAAGTCCAAAGCCTCTTGCAAAATTAAGACAAGTTACATACTTCCAAAATATAACAATGGCAACATTCTCATCTCAAAAGGGAGGAATGGGGGCATATTGAGGAAAGATCAATCCATAACAAGACCAAAAGCCAACAGGACAAACTCCAAATCCTGTAGCTCCATGTCCAACAGGTGAGCCTCTTGTTAAAATCACATCAGTTCCAAAGAGCTTCAGTTCTACCCCTCCAATGCAGTTGCTCATAGAACACATCACTCTCTTGGTTAGCTCCTCCCGTGGTATACAGTTCTCCTTAGCAGATGTCCTACATTGGCCCTGGCATCTTTAACATCTTCACTTCTCAATGGCAAGTCAAGTTTTAACTTCACAGCATAAACTGACTTTCTTGGGCCCCTAAACTGCAGGCTTGCTGCCATATCCTGCCTGGTTGCTACCACCCCCTAAAACCTTGGAGGAGAGATCTTTGGTGCCTCTAGAACCAGTACCATGTGATGTCAGGTTCTGCTATAATCTTGAGTTGGAGACTGGTCCCTTTGATTCACAGCTGGTTTGGCTTCTTTGTGCTGACTGTATGTAAAATCTCTCTTGGGCCTTTGCTTTGGAAGAACAGGCAATTTCCCTTGGGACTCTGACTTTTAGCTCTTCCTTTCCAAAAGAATTTGCATTCTTATGGATAAGAGCCTTCTCTGTGGATCTTGCCCTCAGAATAGGGAATTTTTTATTATCCAAATGGGAGCAGGTTTTGATTCACTAATGGAGCTAACCTCTTTAACATAGCCACCACTTTGTTGTCTGTCTCCTCCTGGTTCAATTTTTCAAGTTTGCAGACACATTTTATCAAACTTCATAGTTTTCACTTCTTTCTGCCTGATTCCTTGCCCCTTTTCTTCATGACCCTAAACAAGAACACTAAAAAGTAGCCATGTCACATTGCTAAGACTACATTGCCTTGAAATTTCTTTCTCCAAGCATTCAAATTTAACTTCAGGCAAGTTTTCAGGACAAGGGCAAAACTCTCTGCCAACGCATCATTCCATTTGCTCCCCATCAAGTCCCAACACAGTCTCTGCTCCCTGTGGACCACCACAAGATGGGCTTCCACTGCCTGCATTTCTAAGAGCATCAATTTCTTCCAAGCTCTCATAAGAATGGCCTTTTTGGCCTTGCCTCCAAGACACAAAGGCTTTCCCATTGTAAAAGTCCCAAAGTTCTCCATATTTCTTAACAAACAGTTCCAAAGGCACACTAGCCATATCTCAGCAATGGCCACATACTGGATACCAACTTCTCTCAGCCTCACAAAAACAACTTCATTTTTTGGTACCAGATTTTCCGTCTCACACAGCAACACTCCACTTCTCAATTTCTCCCAACTTCAAAACACTTCGTGTTCTGGTACCAGATGATCTTAATCTCACAGCAATACTCCATATCTACATTTCTTATCAGGATCTGATTATCCTTGTTCTCCAGCTGTATTTCACACCAGCTCCAGTTTTTGGAACTTCCTTCTCTCTACCATATCTTTACTCCCAAAGTTGTGAAGTTCAAAAACAACAACAACAACAACAACAACAATAGTGACACTACCACCACAATATCAGCAACAAAAATCTTACATTTTATCCTTTAAAAATATATACTTTGGAGACACTACTGTTCTTTCTAAATCCAACTAAAAATTCTGTACACTATATATAAAACACACATAATGTTCTGAAAAAACAAGTTTTTATGGTTATGGGCTGCATAAGAAACAACTAGGAAGAAGAGAAGACAGTTTCTCTACACTCCCACCAAACCACAACCATGTGTGGCTAGAGACTAGGAGGAGCCTGGCTGTCCAGCCCATTCAGCCATTGTAATTTCTTCTATCTTTCTCTTCCTTTCTCTTTGGGAGGATTGTCAAATAAAGCCTGTAAGAAAGTAGTCTCGCCATCTCTCAATGAAAGTCAGGTTATCTACCAACAGCCATGGTGAGCACCACGGAAGAGATAGTAGTACAACATGCCCAACTCCTCCAAACAGAACAAACCCAATGGGAGCTACCACATCTCTTAACAGAGAAGCCTTTCCACCTTCAGTTTCTTTCTTTCTTTTAGGTATGTAGGTGTGGGTGTGTACGTGTGTGTAAGCATGTGGAGGTATTATAGAAGACGGGACCATGTGTGCCTCTGGAGACCCAAGGGTGACTTTGGAAATCATCCTAGATTGTTCTACCTCCTTATTGCTTTGCTTTGGGGTTTCCCAGACTCTGCCTTCCAGGACCAGAACTGCAGACCACTGTTATTTCCACCATGTTTTTATGTGGGATCTGGGATCCAAACTCAGATCCTTTTGCTTGTGAGGCAGCAGCTAAATCCCTGAGTTATCTCTCCAGCTCCTGCCCCCAAGAAAGAAAAGTTACAAAGAAGAACCAAATAGAAAGTTTAGAACTGAAAATTGAAATAATCAAAATGAAAAGCTCAATAGATACACTCAAAAGCAGAACAGAGGAAAAAGAGGAAGGGAACAAACCAACTGAAAAAAAAAAAACAAAACAGGTCAGCATCTCAAAGACCTGTAAAACAAACAAGCAAAACAAACAAAATTTAATACTGATGTCAATAGAGAAGGGAAAAAACAAGAATTGGCAGAGAAAACACAAATGTACAGCATATGCAAGAATCCTAAGCACAAGCAACACACATCACAAGTTTGAAAGCTAAAGACGCAGGTTCGAGGAATTCATAGCATCATGAATGACACGAGGGAGGGAGGGGCAAGTTCACTGCAAGATGATGTTTGCATGAGCGGACCTCAGGCCAGTCTCCAGCATTGAACAATAGAAACACAAACCAGGGTCAGCTACATGACTCAGACAGCAGAGGCCTTGCTGCTCGAGCCTAACAATCTTGAGTTCCACCCTAGAGCACACATGCTGTAGCACACACACCGTAGATACTGTCACAGTCAGGTGTCAACTTGACTGTTGGGGGTTTGAGCTCTGTGCACATTTGTGGAGAATTAGTGATTGGGTTAAACCCAGAGCAAACCTGCAGGAGATTGTCTAGCTGATGGGGAAGGCCCAGCCCATGGTGGGTGAGATTAGGCCCTGAACAAGTGAATAAAATACTGAGAGACAGTTGAGGAAGTTGGCATCCTTATGTACACTTGGCCAGACATGCTGGTCTGGCAAGCAAGGATTGGTCCTCTCTCAGCCATTATGTAGAGATGGTGAGGCCAGTTCCCTCGGCCTGGTGATGCATGCTCTCCCAAAGCTGGACAGACTGTAACTGGACTATCAGCAAGAAAATTAACCCCTTGTTTCCTTAAGCCGTTTGATGGTCATTTATCAACAACCATGCAGGCGAACTGCAACAGATACACACAATAATGACAATAAATTTTAAAAAGAAACCATAAAGACCAAAAAGAAATAGCATCATTTGTGTACTTCAAAAGAAAATAGCTTTGAAATCACTGATTCTTGTGTGTGTGTGTGTGTGTGTGTGTGTGTGTGTGTGTGTACATATATATGGCATTTGTGTGTGCGTGTGGAGATCCAAGGTGACTTCTGGAATCACCTGGATTGTGCTACCTCCTCTTTGCTTTACTCTGGAGTTTTTCAGGCTCTGCCTTCCAGGGTCACTGCCATTTTTGTTCAGCATTTTGACAATGGGATCTGGGATCTGAATTCAGGACCTTTTGTCTGTGAGGCAGAGAATTAACCACTGAGCCATCTCTCCAATCCAAAAAGAAAATAGCTTTAAAAGTGACAATCATGGGGCTAGAGGTGGCTCAGGGGTTAAGCCTCCGCCTTGCAAGCGGAAGGTCCTAAGTTCGGATCCTAGACCCCACGTATAGACGTATAGACGCCGGGCGGAAGCAGGGGTGGCCTGCGCTTCTGGTCCTGGTAGGGCGGAGCCTGTGAATCCCGGTGGTTCTACACACACGCGCGCGCACACATGCACACTTGAATAAATAATAAAAAAATTTTTAAAAATCAGCTTACATGTAGTGAAAATGGAAGAAAATAAACTCATTAAAAAAAAAGTGACAATCATATATCCAGTGAAAATATCCTTCTAGAATAAATGAGAAATCAGGACAACTTCTGATGACACCAAAACTAAGAGTATTTGTTGAGAGCCCACTAACAGCTAAAGGAAGTTCTCAAAACATGGCCGGTTAGAGCAAAAGGAACATAGAAGAAGTCTGTTGCATGTTCTAGTACTTGCTCTTACTATGCTTACATACTTTCTTTACAATGTATGTAAAGGAAATTTTAAGACAATTATAACGGTGACAGAAAGGAATGTAAAGGGAAATGTTTGTTTAAACTGGCAAAATGCTAACTTCAGTAAATTTTGAAAAATTACAAATATATAATGTGCAACATGTTGCAGTTCACCTGCATGGTTACTGATAAATGACCATCAAATGGCTTAAGGGAACAAGGGGTTTATTTCCTCTTACGATTTTCTGGTTCAGTCCAACTTGACAGGAGAGCTCACACACACACCAGGGCTAAGGGAAGTGGCCATACTATCATCACATAACAGCTGAGAGAGGGACAATCCTTACTTGCCAGACCAGCATGTCTAGCCAAGTATATAGAAGGATGCCAACTCCTTCAACCAGCCCTCCATCTTTTATTCCAGGGCCTAATCCCACCCACCATAGGCTGGGCCCCATTCAACCACTAATTCTCCACAAATATGCCCAGAACTCAAACCTTCAACCATCAAATTGACACCTGTGCCTAACTATGACAATCCAGAACAATCATTAAAAAATTATAGTTATACTAAAACAAAAATTCAATTCTAAAAACATATTAAAATCTACACTCATGGACCTCGCCAAACAACAACAAAATATACTTCCTTTCAGGCACACAACTGAAATATACCAAGATAGATATATATACCAAGCACACAATATGAAATATACCAAGAAATATACCAAGATATGACAAATCTGAAATACTGAAAATCATAGAGTGTTCAAAGACTACAGTAGAATCAAAGTAGAATGAGTGATAGAAGAGTAACATGAAAATCTTGACATTTTAAAACTAAAAACACACTTTTAAACAGTTATCTCAAGAAAAGTAATTGGAGTGGAGATGGCTCAGGGATTAAGACTCTGCCTCACAAGCAAAAGGACCTGAATGTGGATCACTGATCCCACACAGAACACACCAGGTGGAAACAGCAGTGGCCTGTACCTCCTGCCCTGGTGGTGGAAGCTTGAAAAGTCCCAGAGCAAAGCAAAAAGGAGGTAGAAGCAGCGCAGGATGATTCCTAAAGTCACCCTTGGTCCTCCACAGAGACACACGGTGCCCTCTGATACACACACACACACACACACACACACACACACACACACACACCCAGAAAGGATCTTGAGTTCGAAGCAAGCCTAGGCTGCATAGTGAGATCCTAGAGAGGAAGACAGAGAAGGAAAGGAGAAGAACAAATATAATTACAGTAAAAATAAAAACACAACATGAACTTTTGTGGCATACAGATAGTGTAGTACAGAAAAGATTTATATTAGATTAAAAAGAAAAGTACCAATAATACAAACTCTTAGGAGAGCAAGCAAGGAGGATTGAAAGCTCAACTTCCTGCTACAGGAAATTCAAGGCCAGGCTGGGTCATTTACCTAGACACTGTCACAAAATAAAAATTCAATCAGGGTGTGGGTATACAACTCGAGGGTACAGCACTTGCCTAGCTTTCATGAGACTCTAAATTCCCACACAAAGAGAAGAAGAAAAGAACAAAATAAACCAAAAATGGAGAAAGAAAAAAATATAGAATGGAAATGAAATGGAAAACAAAAGTGAAGTGATAAAAGTAAAAATTGATTTATTTCTGTGCTGGACCTAAGTCTCGCACAAGGTAGGGGCAAGTGTTCTGCCAGTGACCTATGAATTCCTCCGCAAGCCCCTGAAACCTTATATATAGCTTATTTTTTATTTATATACTTATTTGAGAAGAAACAGAAATACATACTCAAAGACACAGAGGCAGAGAGAAAGAGATGTGCATATGTAGCCTATACCACATTTCTTCAACCATGTGAGTTTTCAGGGACTGAACTCAGGTCACCAGGTTTGTGAGAATGCACCTTATCTCTGAGCCATCTCACGGGCCCATAGCGTATTTTTTTTAAAAAAGATTAATAAAGTTGATAAATCTTCAGTAAGACTAACACAAAAGAGGGGCTGGAGAGGTGGCTCAGGGGTTAAGCCTCTGCCTTGCAGGCGGAAGGTCCTGAGTTCGGATCCCAGATCCCACGTATAGAAGCCAGGCGGAAGCAGGGGCGGCCTGCGCTTCTGGTCCTGGTAGGGCGGAGCCTGTGAATCCCAGGGCGGAGTAAACAAGGAGGAGGCGGTCCACAGTGGTTCCCAAATACGTCCGTGGTTCTACACACACACACACACACACACACACACACACACATACACGCGCACAATTGAATAAATAATAATAAAAAATGTTTAAAAAAAAAGACTAACACAAAAGAAAAGATGATATAAATGACTACAGACTCTAAAAGATGATACTTTGCATACCAGAGCAACCTGGAGAGATTTTGACAGCTCACATCGACACAATATCTACAGCTGCCACTCGCCTTTCCTATACTACACACAACTCTTCATACACAATGAACCAATTCCTTTAAAATATTAACTGTCACAAATATGAGCTGTATTATTTGAATAGCCCTATAACCATTAAAGAAATTAAATATGTAACTTTAAACCTTAAAAAGTTGACAGACAGGAGAATCAAGCGTTCAGGGTCGGTCTTGGGTACATTAACTTGAAGCTAGCCTGGATTATAGTAGACCCTATCAATAATAAAGGAAAGAAAAAAAGAAAAGATGAGAAAGGAAAGAAGGTAGGGATACAGGGGGAAAGGGGAGAAATGAAAGAGAACAAGAGAAAAAAGAAAATGAGAGGGGGAGAGAGAGAGAGAGAGAGAGAGAAGACTCTAAGCTAAAAGTGGTCTCACTGGAGGATCCCACCATACATATAAAGAATTAACACCAGTAATACAAAACCTCTTCCAGAATAGACAAAAGGAGAAAACAATTCCCAACTCCTATGAAGCCAACAGTATATTGATACCAAATCACAAAGATAGCATGCATGCATATGCATATACAAATACACACAACTAAACAAATAATGCCTTATAAACATATATGCAAACTTTTCAGCAAAATACTAGTAAACTGAATTCAACAATATTTAAAAAGAGTAACCGAACCAAGTACACCTCATTTTAAAAGCATTGTTCAATATTTGAAAATTAATTTCATAATAGTACATTCAAGAAGAAAAGCTGTATCAAAATATCAATTGGTGCAAAAAATATTTGGCAAGAGTCCATGAATAATGCCATTTGTAAGAAAACACAATTGAATCAGCTTCCTTCAACTAACTAAGAGCACTTGCACCACAGAACTTACAGGACACATCACACTCAATTCTGACTGGTTATTTAGTCTTAATCTGAGAACAAAGAAAAGATGTTCACCTTCATTACCATTCACCAGATGTCATCTTATCCAATGTAAAAGACAACAACAACAAATAGAGTACTTACAATTTTAGGGGGAAACATTGTCTATTTACAATTGTAGAAAAAAATATCAAATAAAGAAATAAAATAAGGGATTGGGAAGATGGCTCATGGTTCAAGCACTTTCCATACGAAGAAGACTATCAGATTCCAGTAAATGCTAGGTGGGTATTGTGGCATAACTGGAATTCCAGCCTTAGAAGGTGGAGACTGGTAACCCCTAGAGTGAAATAGCTACCCAGACTAGCACTATGGACAAATTCTGGGTTTGATCAGAGATCCTGCCTCAAAATATTGAGATGGAAGACAAATCCAGGATGATCCCTGACATCACATTCGATGTCCTTGTGCACATGTGCATGAATATCTGCACATACAAGCAAATACACACACCACCCCCAACATATACATGAAAAGAGAGAGAAAGAGAAAGAAAGAGACAGAGAAAGAGAGAAAGAGAAAGAAAGAAAAGAGAGGAAAGAGAGAGAAAGAGAAAAAGAGAGAAAGAAAGAAAGAAAGAAAGAAAGAAAGAAAGAAAGAAAGAAAGAAAAAGAAAGAAGGGAAGGAAGGAAGGAAAGGAAGGAAGGAAGGAAGGAAGGAAGGAAGGAAGGAAGGAAGGAAGGAAGGTGCCAGGAAGATGGTTCAGCAGGTAAGTGCTTGCTATATAAGCTTGAGGACCTGCATTAGGTTCCCGAAACCTATACTAAGGTGAGTGCTGAGAATGAACTCCGCATGCACACAGTGGCACCAACATGCACACACATGGAATCTAATAATGAATAAATTTAAAATGTTTTTAAAGGAAGTAATGCAAGACTGAGAATATAGCTCAGTGGTTAAAGTCTTTAAGCAAAAGCACCTGAGATCCTATATAAAAATGTAGAGACATGATGACATCCTGTAATTCCAGTCCTGGAAGGTGCAGTCTGGGAACCCCAGAGCAAAGAAATGAGGAGGCAGAGCGAACCAGGATGATTCCTGATGCCATCCTTGGGCCTCCATGTGCACACATGCTTTAGTACCTTCTTGTACACACACCTGCATGTGCCCCCCCCCATAAGAAATAAAAAACCTTGACTCAGTTAAGACTCTGCCTCGAAAGCAGAAGGTCCTGAGTTCAGATCACAGGTCTCACATAAAAATGCCAGGCAGAAACTGTAGCAGTTTGCATTTTTGGCTCTTGTGGGTGGAGCCTGGGAAATCCCAGAGTGAAACAAACAGGAGGTAGAAGCAATCCAGGATGATTCTCGAAGTCATCCTTGGTCTTCCACAGGGACACACACACACAAATTAATTAATTAATTTTTTTTTTTTAAGAACCTGAAAGTAACAGTTGTTAGCAAGGTCACAGGACACAAAAGTATCACACAAAATTCAATTGTCAAACACTAATTCAAAAGTCTATGTGTGAACAACGAACAGTTTTAAAACCAAAACTTAAATCATACAATAGCTCTAAAAAATTTAAATATTTAGGTATATGTATAAGATCTGTATCCTTAAAACCATTAAGACACTAGGAGCTAGGGAGGCAGTAAGGCACGTGTTTGCAGACCTGCGGACCAAACCCCTGGAAGACATGAAGAAAACACAACTAACTTTTCCCACGTGTACACGACAGAGCTTTCCCTCTCTCAAATAAAATACTTTTTAAAATACAAAAAAAACCCTATAAAATACTAATGAAGTGAATGAAAGGCCTAAATAAATAGAAAGTCAGCCATGTTCATGGATTGGACGACTCAACAATATAAAAAATAACAATTCTCCCTAGTAGGTCTACCTACCTCTTTAAGACAAGTTTGATTAAAGTATCAACAGAATTTTCTGTGAAGACAAGCTGACTCTAAGCTTTTTTTGGAAAGAAAAAATAAAGAGAACAGCTAAAACCATTGTGAAAAAAAATTGGAGAGACTCACCCTATTCAATTTTAAATTTAGGCGACTTTACATTTTAAATGAGGCTAAATTTTAAATCAACAAAATGTGATATTGGCAAAGAGAAAGATACACAAATCAGGGCAGCAGAAGATAAGGCTCAAAATAGGTCCCTAGGAACATGGACAACTGAGAGTGGAAGAGGTGCAGAGCAGGCTCCTGTCAACAAGTGGTGCTGAAACAACTGCCCAGCGCATGCAGAAAGGTAAGGACTGCCGCACATGCACAGGGATTCCAAGCGGACCACCATCTGAATGTAAAGCTGTAATCAGGAAGGGGACTATCTTCGTTATCTGGAATGTGGCACAGAGTTCTGAAACATTTTAAATGAGACCAAAAAACCCACAATAGGAAAAAATTGATAAATGAGATTTCATCAAAATGAAACGTATGAAGCACATATGGTTATGAATTAGAAGTTTAAAGTCATCTTTAGCTACAAAGTGAGTTACAGGACTTAAGAAGATATCAAAAACAAAACAAAAACTGCAAGAAAGATTAGGGTGCTGCATCCTTGTACTTGGGAAGCCTGATGCGTGGACAATACAAACACGTCTGATGTATCTGACACATCTATACCAGTAATAAAATAACTGCTTAGCGACAAGAATTCATCCACACAGAAAACAACTTGAAAGCCGAAGCAGCTCGGTGGGTAGAGGGCTCCGCCCAGCATGCACGAAGCCCTGGAGTCCATCTCTCAGCTACGTAAACCAGGCACCCGGTGCACACTTGTAAACTCAGCACTTGGGAGGAGGCAGAGGCTACGGAGAAGCATCACAAATTCAAGGTCATCCTTGGATACATATCAAGGTCAGTATTGCCACAAGAGATCCTGTCTTAAGCAAACAACAACTTGGAGGAATCTTGAAACTCAAAGGTTTTATGGTCTGTGAAAAGGCATAATTAAAGCTCAAACTCTATGATTCCACTTAAATGGTATTCCTTGCCAGGAATACAACGACATACACGGACCACCTGAGTCTTCTATGGGTGGTAATTTTTACATCGTGAATGGTTACATGAATCTAAACATAACTTGTACACTCTCCATAAGGTCATTTTGACTATATTCGAAAAAGATGTGAAAACAGGTTTTTAAGTCAAGGCTCTTGTGATTTCACAAACTACAAACTTCAAACACTGTTATCAAAACAATTGCTTTTGAAAAAAACCCAATGAGTACAAAATAAAAACTTTGACAGTAATACTCTCCTCCATAAAGACACTCCTCCACCAACTTAATTTTTAAATTCTTTACCAATCAACGCAGTCTAACAAATTACAAAAGTGTGGTTCACCTCACTGATCCGAAAGGGTTGTGGGGTTTGGTTTTTGTGTTGTGTAACAGCCCGTACATTTGAAAATATAGTGAAAAACTTCCAGGGGATCCGTGAGTTACTGAACAGTCAGGAGCGCACCGAGCGGTTTGCACACACGACCGTGCTGGCTCCGGGAGGAGCCGCGGCCGCCAGATCCCGCAGGACGGCAGCGAGCGGCGGCCGGTGTCCGTGGAGCAGCGCGGGATGCGCGCGAGCAGGGCGCGGGGCGGGGGTTGGGGGGCGCGGGGCGGGGGTTGGGCGGCGCGGGGCGGGGGTTGGGGGGCGCGGGGCGGGGGTTGGGGGCGCGGGGCGGAGGGCGCGGGGCGCGGGGGCGAGTGGGCCCTGCGCCACGCCAAGGGAGAGCCGAGGCCCGCAGAGCGCCCCGCACCGGCGCGGGGGCCGCGGACGTGAGCCCCGTGGCGGGGACAGGGCTGCCAGGCCGCGGCGGTGCAGCGGGGCGCGCGGGGCGCCGGCCCCGCCGCTCCTTCCCGCGCCGCGACCAGCCGCCCCGCGCGCGCAGCAGGCCCGGGGCCGCCCCTGCCCCGCCCCGCGCGTCCTCCCCGGGCGAGGACGCGGCCCGCGGCGCCCGGGGTCCGCAGCCCCGCGGAGCGGCGCCCACTCACCTCGGGCGGCCCCAGCGCGCGCCTCCTCCCGGTCGCGGCGCAACGCCGCCGCCTCCCGCCGCGCGCGCTCCCTGCGGGCTGCCGGGGCCTCGCGCCGCCCGGCTCCGGGAGGACGGCGGCGATTTCTTCACCAACTTCGGCGGCCTCCGGGACTCGCTCCGAGCCGCCCCGCGGTGCCTCCGCCGCGGCCCGCCGGCGCGACGCCCCAGTCCCTCGGCGTGGAGCGCGCCGGGGAGCATGCGCCGGGCCCCGACTGCGCATGCTCCGCGCCGGTGCGCGCGACCCGCCGGCCGGGCCCGCGGGGCGTCCGGGGGCCCCGAGCGCAGCGCCCGGGACGGCAGAGCTTCAACTCGGGAAAGACGCCGGAGCCGAGGAGGTCCCTCTGGGCGCAGCGATCCGACTAAAGTCTGCAGTCCTAACTGCCTGAGACACGCACCCCGTTTTCTCGACCCGCTAACATCCAAGTGGCAGAATGTGCGAAAACGTTGAACATTTGACACAGCGGCAGCATCGGGCGGGACAAAGCAGGAGGAGTCTGCGATGGTCGATGACTCAGAACCAACTCCAGGGAAAAGATCCCACGAAAAGCGATCTGTATCGGGTGTAGTGACACATACCTGTAATCCCGGCTCTTGGAAAGTGTGAGGAGGATTAGTTCAAGGCCATCCTCACCTTGGCTCCGTAAGATCTTGAGTCTAAGTAAAAACAAACTTTTGAACTGGGGAAATGGTTCAGTGGGTAGAATGTTTGCCACTCAAGCACACGGACCTAAATTTGAAAATCCAGAACCCACAAAGCCAGTGCAGTAGCGTGGATCTAAATCTCAGAGCTTCTCTGCAGGTGAGGAAAGGATACAGGAGAATTCCTGGCTCCATGTCCTCTAGCCAGTGAAAACAGATGAACAACAAAGAGAATCTATCTCAGAGAAGGTGGGAGGCAAGAACTGCCATTGGAGGTTGTCCTCTGACCTCTCCACACTCTCTGTTGCATGGTGCATGTATGCACATTCACACACACGCATACACAAGATAAATTTACTTCAACTGATTTTATATACTTCAAAATAAAATAAGAGGCAAAATTGATTAAAAATGCCAAGTGTTGACAAGAATATGAAGTAACTGAATTCAGTCCTACTACTTAAACAACTTCGAAAAAACAAACAGTTTATTAAATGCCAATAGAAACGTGTGCTTATGATGCACCGCAGAAGAACCAAAAAGAACATCAGCAACAAAATAAGTGAAAAAATCCTCCATTGTATAATAGGACCACAAGACCATGCCAAGGACCACCTGCAAATGCAGGTAGAGCAGGGATCGACAGAAATGTTTAGTTACACACAAAAAAATATGTGTCATACAGTGTTTCCCTCCAGGCACAACTTGCTATCTTGCACTTTGCTCTAACTTAGGAGCATGGTTGTGTAACAATTCAAAACATTACAAGCTAGAGGAAAGCTCAGAGAGTAAACTGCTAATGTGAAGCTACCAAGATGCTGGGGCCTCCCTGAGGTAAAGAAAAGCAGTAAACAACTGCTAGGGGAGGAGACTTTCCAGACCAGACCAGCAGACCAGAGGAGGCTCTCCCCAGAGCCCAGTGGGCTATATGTCATGCAGAGAGCTCCATTGCTGCGGATTGTGAGTCTCACTGAGGCTAGGGCAGGCTTTCCCATGATGCAGCTGCCTTTGAGTCTTCCCTGCTCCTGTTACCCTCACCCATATGCTTATAAGTAGCCCCAATAAAGGCATTGGCCAACCAAGTTAGACTGGTATAATCATACCATCACTGAATTTCTATCTAGAGTGGAGAAATAGGGTGGGGCATCTCTCCAAGAAAATATCACACAACATGTTAAGCCCAGTTTGGTTTTCTTCTTTCTTTCTTTTTTGATTTTCTTTCCTGAGACAAGATTTGACAATGTATCTGAGGCTGGCCTGGAACTTGCTATGTAGCTCAGGCTGGATTTGAACTTGTCATTCTCTTGCTTCAATCTCTGAAATGTTAGGATTACAGGTTTGTGCCATCATATCTGGTGCTAAATTCATTTCTACTGTCAGTTCAAAACTTTTGAGACTGGAATTTCTCTAAAATAAAAGTGTTAGTTGAACTGTTACAGGTTGTCATAGTTAGGCACAGGTATCAACTTGACAGTGGGGATTTGAGCTCTGGGCACATTTGTGGAGAATTAGTGGTTGGGCTAACCCCAGAGCAAACCTGCAGGAGACTGTCTAGCTGATGGGTGGGTGGGATTAGGCCCTGGAATAAAACACAGAGAGCTGGTTGAGAGGGTGGGCATCCTTGTGTACACTTGGCCAGACATGCTGGTCTGGCAAGTAAGCATCGTCCCTCTCTCGGCCATTATATAAAGATAATATGGCCAATTCCCTCAGCCTGATGCTGGTACATGCTCTCCCGTCAAGCTGGACTACAGACTATAACTGGACTATCACTTGATCTTAGCCAAAAGGCCAAGAAGCGATTATAACTGGACTATCAGTAAAAAAAATAAATCCCTTGTTCCCTTAAGCTGTTTGATGGTCATTTATCAGCAACCATGCAGGCTGGTTGCAACAGATGGGAAGACAAACCCTAAATGTTGATGGTATGATCTCATGACCTAGGGTCTTGGACCGAATGAAAAGGAACAAGCTAGTTAACCAACAACCGCATGAAATCATCTCTCTCTACTTCCAGATTGCAGATGAAATGACACTGGCTACTTCACCTTTCCTGCCCCACAAATTCCATCTTTTTGACCTCTGAGAGAGAATAAGCCCTTCATTCCTTAAGTTGCTTTTGTTCCATGTGGTAAATAGTTTTAAGTGTCAAACTGACAATTGAGAACTAAGCCAGGTTCTAAGAACTAATCAAATAAGCCTATAGAAGATATGGGAAGACACAGCCCACAGTGGGTATGACCATTCTTAAGATAGAGTTATAAGACAGAGTGCGTGAGTTGGTTGGAAATTGGCAGACTGAAATATTGGCAAGTATGCCTGTCTCTCAGCTCTGCCTGTAGATGTGATGTGGCCAGTTCCCTGATGGTAACTCTTCTGCTAAAAGCAACTATAACCTAGAAATGGAAAACAAAAAGCCCCTTATTTTCCTAAATTATTCATGTCATGCATTCATCATAGAACTGAAGAGTAAATGATATAGCAGGAATCTGATCACAGCAATGAAACAAATAAACTAATATAACAATGCATGTGAAAAATAGTGTCCAGGCAAAAGAACAGCAATATATAACACAGGGTATGTTTCCTTGCATAGAATTAGCATATTAAACATGAAAAGGTGAGGAACTCAAATGTGTTTGAAATTTTCAGCTTAAGCCCTGAGCTTATTGTATCAGCACTGAGGTTGGTGTCCTTCAGGGTACATGACTTAAATCTCCAGATTGTGAAAGACGAAAATTATAGCAGCTAACTCAGGGTCATTAGTTTTACATAGTTAAAATAGTTTTAGTGATTTTGTGTCTGATATGTTTAAGTTATTTGGGGGAGAATGACTGAAATTCATCTATAACAAATGGTTGTCTGTATAAAGCAAAGTGAGGAGAATAATGACATAGATGACTAGATTTGTGAAATTTAAAGATATTTGTTCTCAATGAAAGTTTATTGTCACTTAGTATCAAACATCTGATCCTAAAAAGCTGTGATTAACTTACCTTCCTTGGAAAAAGGGACTTTGCCGATGGGGTTAAGGGTCATGAAGTGAGAAGATGATCTAGGCACCTAGGAGAGGCCAAGTGTGAAGTCCTCATAAGACTTATGTCTTGACTTTAGTAGAAAATGATTTGAGTCTTTCTCATTTAGTAAATGTTGGCTATAGGTTTGTCGCATACCCCTTATGAGGTCTGATTTCATGGAGTCTGCTGTTTCTGATTTCATGGGAAATGGCCTTCAGAGGCTTGTGTTTAGATGGTTGATCCAGATGATGGCACTGTGTGGAGAGCTTGTATAACCTTTGCAATGTGGGATGTAGCTGATGGAAGTGGGTCATTGAGAGCAAACCTTTGATGTTTATGCTGCCTCTAATTCAGCATAAGCTCTCTGCTTCCTGGTCAGCCACCATGTGGACCAGGAGCCCCTGAACTGCCTCTTCTGGTATGTCTTTCCTGCCCCATGGACTGCAACTGTCCTCTTTCCTTTCTTAATTTTCTTTTAAATTACTCTTGCTATTCCTGTTTGTGTGTTTGGGGGTGCACGGTGCATGCTGCATGATTCCATGACACACGTGGAGGTCAGAGGACAGCTCTGTGCAAACTTCACGTGGGTCCCAGGAAGGAAACTTAAGTTGCCCGGCTTTGTAGTGAGTGCTTTTACCCCCTGAACCATCTGGCTACCCAGCTCTTAAATTGCTTCTGACAGGTATTTTGTCACAGCAACAGGGAACTGGATTCATAGTCTAGTCCTCTTGCTCCCATCTGATTCTGGCTGATTCTCTGGAGAAAAGATTTCTCAGCTACTTAAGAAGGCTTTTCCTGACCTCCAAAAAAAGTCTTTCCTTCAAAATGGTTATTAATGTTGCACTTCCATATATTTCTGCATCTTTGTTTTATTATTCTGATCCATTAAACTATAAGTTCCCTAAGGAGGAGTGTGTGTGTGTGTGTGTGTGTGTGTGTGTGTGTGTGTGTATTGAGATAAGTTTTGCACATCTCAGTTGATCTCAAACTCTCTATATAGCAATATAGTTCATAGATGAACTTCTCATTCTCTTTCCTGCACTTCTTGAGTGCTGGGATTACAGGTGTCATGGTGTCTGGTTTATGGGGTGCTGCTGGGCATGGGTCGCAGGGCTTCACACATGCTATATAAGTACTCTACCAAATAATTAGATTCCCCAGCCTGTACCATGTATTTTCATGGTTCACTGTGTATCTGGCAACATATCTAGCACACAGAAAATTTTTTGCAACTGTTTTTGAATGAATCACCAAGAATGCATCTTAACTAGAAAAGTCACCTTATTTATGCAAATAAAAACACAAACAGATTCTCTAAATTATTACTAAAAAAGCCATATTGGATGACTTTGGATTCTCTTACCAAACAGAATGCTAGTCACAGAACAGAATGAGGTTCAGGGTGGCTTGGGCACTTTGGCAAGCTGTGTACAGGGTGATGAATGGAACTATCTTGTCACCCATAGCACTAGACTCATGGCCCAAAATAAGTGCTACCAATTTATAGGTACATTGTAATTCTAGACTCCTATGAAGTTTGAACTTTCTATATCTTATTATGTTAAAGTGATGATCATCACTAAGTACGTGCTGCCTTAATATAAAACCTATTGCTACCCATATTCTAAGAATGTAGTGTGGGACTTGTACCCCAAGGACTGCTGTCCAGCCATGTAAGCAGAGGGCTGGGAAGGGGCTATAACAGAAGTGTAGTGGAAGGGCAACCTTACCTGTGGCTGTGCAGAGACTGCTTACTCTCTCTTCCAACCAACAGGTAGTAACACTTCAGAAAGAAGCCTATGGGGAGAGGTGATTGCTAATATGTCCTGGGCTTGTATGAAATGAGGAAGGGGAGATGGAGTTGAGTTTGAGGGAGGAGAGGAATTATGAGTTCACACTCAAAACAACTGTTATTTTAAGAATTTCTGCACTGGCAACAGGTCACATAGATGCTGCTAAAGATGTCTGAGCTAAGGCCACCTCGTTGTTACCCTGCCCCTTATACCACCTGCCCGCCTCCACCAGACAGCAACTTATTACAAAAAGAATGACAGAATTCAAAGGCAACAGGACCATATATCAGGTATGGACAAGCTAAGGTAGAGGCAGACCTCACACACTGGGTGAACTTCTCCTGAACTCCTGAATTCCAACTCCTGAAGTTGGAGAAGTTCTGACAACACAAAGATACAGTTCATGAGTCAGTCAGGGTTAGCCTGAAAATCAAGTCATTGAAAATCTGGGCTCTTGTAGTCTCATTTCATTCATATCACATATACCTTTGGCAGATGAGATTGTACAAGCACAAAGGCAACTGTGAGATAAAGCTTCTTGCAAATATGACTTCCCTTAGCTACTCTGACTTGTTCTTTAGCATCTTTGTTAGGAATTTCCTTTAAGACGAAGTAATTCACTGCCCTAATCAGTCAAGATTCTATCCTGTCCATTACACTGAAGTGCCAACCAGTACAGGTGTGTCTTGTTCATGGGTACTGACTACATATAAGTAAACTGCTTGCAAGTAAATTTCTGTTAAGACATACAATAATTTTAGGAAAATATACAAGATTTTTTTTCCTTTTTTCATTTTCATGTTACGTATAGAGGTAGTTCTGTGTGCATGTATGCATATTTTCATACGTGTGAGTACACCTGTATGTGTAGGTGTGTGTGCAGGTGTGTGCACATGCCTGTGAAGGCCCAAGCTTGCTATCAGAAATTATCCACAATCTTTTTTCCACATTATTTTTTTTTTGAGGCCTGTTCAAGACTATGGCTAGTCTCGCTAGCCAGCTTGCTCCAGGAATTCCCAGGCTTTGCCTTCCAATGCTGAAATTATAGGTGGGCTGCTTTATATGTGGGTTTTTAGTGCAGGACCTGGGGATGCAAACTTCAGTCCTGTTGTTTGCAGGGCAAGCACTGCACCACTAAGCTATGTTTCCAGTCCATCCAGCAGGTTTTGGTTTTGGTTCAAGAGACACCCATTCTGGGATTGAGGAGATGGCTCAGGGATTAAGACTCTGCCTCTTGAGCAGAAGAATCTAAGTTATGATCCTGGATCCCATGGAAAAAACGCCAAGTCAGTGGCCTGTACTTCCGACTCTGGAAGGCAGAACCTATGATATCCCAGGGAGAAGCAAAAAGGAGGTAGAGTAATCAAGGTGATTCCTGAAGTCACCCTTGGGCCTTCATCAGCATTCACAGTGCCCTCTAATACACACACACACACACACACACACACACACACACACACATACGCACAAACATACACACATATACGAATACACAAACACACATACACAATAAACCCACTCTAGCTGATTTAAAATATATATATAATTAACATTATGTTGGTCTTATATTCTCTGCGATGGTAAGAAGGCAAGACTTCTGAGATTACAAATGCAGAATCAAAACCCCAAAACAAACCCAATGTGAAATTGACTTAGTAAAAATGCAATTCCTTGCTCCAGGGCAGACATCGAAGCTTCTGCAACAGGTCTGTCAAGATCCAGAAGTGGAGATGCCTTCAGCACTGAGGACTGATTGACCTATGACTCTGCGTCTAGATATCACAGAGTCGCTCCTTCAAAGTCAGGGGAAGATGGCTCTCACCCACACAGCGTCTGGTCTGTGCTTGTGATCTAACTGTAGGGTCTTCTGTGAAAAGGAGACTTATTTCTACAGTGGAAAGTGGTTCTGTCTTTTAAAGGGCATGGCATTCCAGAGCAGAGGGGAAACCAGGGGAATGTGTGCAGTGCATGCTGGGATTGAGATGTAGAATTGCAAGAAGTTTCAGAATGGGTAGGTGTTTGCAGGAGTCCGGAGCTCGGAGGAGGGATCAGGGTAGGGAAGATACTTGAAACTCATCACTGAGTAGATGCCATCATGACTGGGTCAGCTTGCTTAAGTAGTGTGTATAGATAGAGCAGGCTGTCTAAAGTGGAGTTGAGTTCTTATGGAAAACATCAAAGGACAATCAGGAAACATCAAGTTGAAGTTGATAAAATTGGTAAGTCCAGGACTCAATTCCAGAAACCTGACAGTCATTTAAAGTAGTTGTTTCAGGATTGGAGAGATGGCTCGGGGTTAAGAAGGTCCTGAGTTCGGATGTCAGATCTCACATGAAAACGCCAGGTGCACTTCTGTCTCTGGAAGTCAGAGACTGGGAAATCCCACAGCAAAGCTAAAGGAGATAAAAAGATAGTAAAAGATGATTCACGAAGTCACACTTAATCCTCCACAAGTGCACACAGTTCTCTCTCTCTCTCTCTCTCTCTCTCTCTCTCTTTCTTTCATGCAAAAATAAATAAGATTTAAAAAATAGAATTACTAAAAAAAAAAAAAAAAAAGTCTTGTTATGTAGCCCAGGCTGTCCTGGAAGTTGTTATATAGCACAGGCTGGCCTTTAACTCAATATTGTGCTGTCTTAGTCTTTCAAGTACAGAGATCACAGGCAAAAATAGTTGCTTTCACATTTCTAAACATCTTATTTTTAATATTATTGTGAGTGTGCATGAGTGGGTGTCAGAGGATTCTGTGGGATTGGTTTTCCTTCTATTTCATATAGGTTCTGGGATTGACTTCATGTTGTCAGCCTTGTGCCACAAGTATACCTTTCCTCACTCATTCCCCTGGCTAGCTCATGACTGCTTCTTTCAGATGCACGTTTCCAGTATACTTTTCAATAGCCATGTTAAAATTTGAACTTAGGACCACAAGTTCCATTCTCTCTTTATCTGATGTGTACCATTAGCCCATCTTCTATCTTTTGTGGGTTTGTAGTAGTTAAGCTAGAATTAAAAATTGCCACCAGCTAGTTAATAGGATGTCAGGAATATGCTGCTGCCAAAATAGCTGCTGATTTTAGCTTTTGTACTAACTGTTCGCTTTTGCTCAAGGTCACAGTCACACTGTACATGCCAGGATTGCTGTTACTAGGTGGTGGCCAGACACAAACATAATATAGTTCAGCTTCTATATCTAACATGACTTAGTTTCTGTATCTGTAGTTCAAGGACAGTGTTTGTGATTGCATGCGTAATTGTGTTCTAAGAGACTTGGGGAGGATGGTTCTCAACCCTCACCTTGTAAACACTTCCTTTTTTAAAAATGAATTTTATGGAGAGAGAGAGAGAGACTGTGGAAGACAGATGCTAGTTGTGGCATACTCCAGGCTAGCTGGCTCTTGACCTTTTGGCTGATTCTCCTGTCTCTGCTCTATCTCACCACATGAATGCTGGAATTACTGATGCATCCCACCATGTTCAGCTTTCTCAGTGGGTTTTGGGAATTGAACTCTTTCCTTATTCAATTCAGTTCAAATAAGCTGAAATCATGTGAAAGTCTTTTTACATATATGTATGTATATACATGTAGAATGGTGTTTGCCTCTCCTTTCCTTATAGCAATGGTGTATTAGAGGTGAATTCTATGGACTAGTAAGAGGTAATTTGTGTGCATTTTGCCCATCCGTGTGCTTTGACCTCAGTTTGAAGTTAGTTAAGGTGGTTTTGTTTGCTCTGGACCTTGCACACCTTGCAAAACAGGTTCTTGCTCCCAGCTGGGACATGGTTACCAGCATGGCATTGCTAGAGAGAAACAAATGAATGAGGTTAACCTCTGTCCAAAAGGTTAACATGCTTATTTAACAGAACATACACGTGGGGCTGGAGAGGTGGCTCAGGGGTTAAGCCTCTGCCTTGCAGGCAGAAAGTCCTGAGTTCGGATCCTAGACCCCACGTATAGACGCCAGGCGGAAGTAGGGGCAGGCCTGCGTTTCTGGTCCTGGTAGGGCGAAGCCTGTGAATCCCGGGGCAGAGTAAACAAGGAGGAGGTGGAGGCAGTCCATGGTGGTTCCTGAATTCGCCCGTGGTTCTACACACACACATATACATACTCACACACACACACACACACACACTGCACAATTGAATAAATAATAAAAAAATTAAAAAAAAAGAACATACAAACAAAAGTGGGAAATAAAAAACAAGGTCCAGAAAATACAGCAAGCTTATATAAGATCCAGCATAAAGTAAGAAGAATTATTATTGACTATTCTTTGATACATATTGGTTTCAAATTCACAATAGCAAAAAGGGGCACTGAATAAATGTCTTATTGATTACTTGCTTTACTGTTCTTGAAAGCTTGGAGAACTTTAAACAGAAGTATCTGAAGGCCCTTTTCACACAAGACACCTGTTTCCTTTTAAGTATTTTGTTACTTATATTTGTTATACCATTGACATAGTGCCACTTAAGCAAATGCTTTGTTGAATTACATAATTAAGTTGAATAATATCTGAGAAAACAGAAACATAATTGCTTAACTTTCTGTTTTTCAAGACTAATTTGTGGGTTTTTAAAAATAATTTTATTTATTTACTTGAGAGAGGGAGGGAAAAAGGAGGGAGGGGGCACAAGGGTAGAGGTCAGAGGACAACATTTAGAAGTCAGCTCTCTCTTTCAATGGGCTTCCAGGGATTGAAGTCAGATCGCCAAGTCTGTAAACAGGTACCTTACCAAACAGGTACCCTACTGTCTAAGATATCTTGCAGGCTCCCATGTTTTGTTTTGTTGTTGTTGTTGTTGTTTTTAAACAACAGATATGAATAAAGTCACTGGGATTTGGAATTGTGAATAAACAGAATGGATGTTTAGTGACTTTCATGATTTGACTTTAGAGACACATGAAAGGTTTTTTTACTCCATCCCCCTTTAAAAGAAATTGTTAGAGTCCAACCCTCTGGTATAGCCTTTTGGTATTCCCAAGCTGGCTACATAACTGACAGGGTTCAGTACAAAAGAAAATCACAGAGACCATTCTTCAAAAACAGGGAAAGGCTGGGCGCAGTGCACAAACCTGTAATCCAGACATGGCAGGCATGGGCAGGAGAATCACTACACATTTGAAGATAGCTTGGTCTGTTGAATGAATTCTAGACCAGTCAAGACTACATGGCAAAAATAACCTAGCCTCCCCATCCCCAGAAAAAAAAAATACCATAATAGGAAATAAAATATGCAGTTGTTCTTTCAAAAATGCTTTATTGCTGGAATGTAATTCAAATAATTATATGTATGAACAATACCATAACATTTTATATCATAATTTTATATGGTGCTTGATTAAGATGATATTTTCCTTGATCATAAGAATTTTTGGGTTTGTATTTCTACAAGTTAATTCATTCATTGTAGAAGTTACCCTGCATATTTCTGATTAATTCATGACAAAATAGCTTAAGTAGAAACAAGGAGTTTCATTCTCTGTTAGGATTCTTGATTTCATTTCCTTGTCCAACTTGGCAGGAGAAGTCTTACCAACACCAGGAGCTGAGGGAACTGCACACAATATCTGCTGCTGAGAGGGAGACAGTTCACACTTCTCAGACTTGCTTGTCTAGTCAAGTATACTGAAGAATGCCAATTTCCTTAACTCATGTGTTTGAATACTTAACTAGCTCCTTCCATCTCATCTGCCTGCCCAGTGAATTGTTCCATCCACCCTGAGCTAAGCCTTCCCCAACAACTACATGATCTGTATAAGCTTGCTCAAGGCTTAATTACTAGCTCTTCACAGTTGTGTCCAAAGCTCAAGACTTCAACGGTTAAGTTAATGCTTGTATCTACGTGTAACAGTTATCAATCATCTGTCATCTGGAGCTATTTAGCTTCATATGAATCCTTTTGTGTAAGTCTGAATTTGAATTTAATTTTCAGTAAAAAATGTATTCTTTAATTTCTTCCAACATTTTCCACCTGAAAGTTGTACAAGAACTAGAAAGTAGTTTCATGATTTATATATAACTCAAAAGGCCTAATTATACAAGTTATAGCTATTTTCAATTACTAATAAAATTAAAATACCTTTCTCATTTATAAGTGAGTGATCCAAAATTATATATGAAAATAGCATTTTTCATCAAATATAATGACCTTTGCCTTTGATTTGCTTCCATGTCTTAGAATTTGTTCTTCAATGTTGCAGCAGTTTTCAAAAGCAAAGATTCCAATCTCCTTAATTCTAAAAATTCTTTGAAATGTTTTACCGCATCTGGGAACATCATATTATTTTATCATAATTATAGAGCATGTTTACTGTGTTACTGCCTAAGCACAGCGCTCCTGTCCTGGTGCTCAGATGGAGAGTTTATATTCACCAGATTTCCTGTGGCTGACTGGGAGGACAGGTGTTCTGGCAAGTAGCCCTCTCCTCCCGGATCCCAATGCTACGCACATCTGGGAACATTTATCTTTCCTGTGATGCTTCTGATACTGCCTTTGTCTTATCAAACCAGGCTATTGTGGTTTAAATGCAGACGATTCCCCTTGAGCTCATGTGTTTGAATACTTTGTCTCTATTGGTAGTTCTGTTTGGGAAGGCTGTGGAATCTTTAGGAGGTAGAGGTTTGCTGGAGGAAGTATGTCACTAGGAGGTGGCCCTTATGTTTGATAGTTCAGTTCTAATTCCTATTCTCTCACTCTCTGTTTTTAGGAGTGTGGATCCAATGTGAGTCCACTGCCTTTACTGCTTGCCACTAGGGCCTTCCTGTATTATAGTCTCTCCAGAACTGTAAGCCAAAATTAAAAAAAAAAAACTTTTCTTCCTTAAATTGCTTGTTTTAGAGTATTTTATCACAGCAACAGAAAAGTAAAACAGAAATTGGTACCGAGAAATGGGGTCATTGCTGTGGTAAACTTGACTATGTAATTGTAGGCTTTGGGAGGCTTATGGAGGAGTGGAACTTTGGACTAGAAAAGCCCTTGAATGTGAATTTTAGAGCCCAGGAAGCCGAGGAAAATGTGCAGAGTGGAGTTCTGGCTCGTGAGGCTACAAAGGGGCTCTTTGGGGAATTGGACCCGAGGACATTCAGGTTATGGTCTAACAAAGAATCTAACTTTAGTCTGATTATGTTCTGAGAACTTGTATGAATCAAAATGTAATGGACTAATGTCTTTGGTGAAGGAATGATTAAGAAAGCATAGTGTTGAGTATGTGGTATCATTGCTTATCAATACACTTATTCTGATCTACAGTGAAAGAGAGCAAAAAGACATGAAAAATATGAAGTTTAGCAAGAAAATATGTGTAGGCAAGCTTAAAAGACAAGGAAACTGCTGAAGATTAGCAACATTACAGGGACGCCTCCTGCTTTCCACTGGAACAATGGAAAAGGCACACTGAGTACAAGACCTCATCAAAGACTCCAAAATTAAAGATGTAGTAGATCCATTTGAAAGAAAAGTCTAAAATCAGTATAAGAAGTGTTCTGTTTCTTAGAGAGTTTTTCCTTAGCATCAGCACACAAAGGCTGCAACTGCAGGAGAGGAGCATAAAAGGGAAAATCTTAAAATCTTTTAAAAAATTCTTCAGCCTGAGAAATTGCTGATGGGCAGTAAAAACGCCCACTCCCCTGCCATTCTCCGGAATTCCCCACTGGAATGCCATTTGGTCACAGAGTCTACAAGAAGCCTGCATGCCGAAAGTAAACACTGCCTGCTAAACTGTGGGCTCATCCGGGATGAGGGGGTTCATCCCGATTCACCTCACTTCTGACCAGTCTTAGAGGACTGTAAGGCATTCAGTCCCAGAGCTCAACTACAGGCTTCCAATGCTTAAATTCCTCCGGAGGAAAAGGTGAGTTATTTGTTGTCCTCGCTTAGTTTGTTATCTTTGTTCAAACTTGGTGGGCGGCTTGTTGATCGGGCAAAAGGCAGGTGAGGCGAACTCACCCTTGGGAGAGGCGCCACCTGAAAATTTCAGGGCTCTGAGGCTGAGGTCTTCCCCGAGAACCTGTGGGGCTCTGGATCGCAGCCCCCAAACTTAGGTGTGCACACGCTTGGTAAGCGCAAGGAGGAGAAGCTCTGCTCCCCGAGCTTGAAGTGGCTGGAGGACGCTCCAGAGCTTCACTTGGAGACTCACAGGAAACTCCTGGCCCTCGCTGGTCTTGTTTAGCTTGAGCTTGGGTGATGCAAAAGTTAAGATTTATCCATTTGCTTGGGACTTGCTTGTCCTGACTGGGATGTCTCCCCGCCAATGGAGATCTTACGGGGCCTTAAAATCTGGTACCAGAAAAGTGTTTCTTGTTGTGTCTGTCCTATTGTATTGTTTGTGGTGGCACTATTCTTAATTTGAGAAAAATTGAGAAAAGGATCTTCTAATCAGATGTGTGTTTTAATCTTGCTCTTATTTAATTCCCTCAATAAGACCTGCATTCTAGTTTCTAAAGCAATTAAGATAAAGAAAGCCTCTGCCCTCTCCCCCTGTACTGGAGGGACCAGAAGAACTATCTGTTGTTCTTTGCCTTTTGTCTATGATGATCTCCTTTTAAGAGATACTTTAAAAAGTGTTTTGACTTGCTTGGTTACCTGGAGTTCCTGTAATATGTGTATTTTATGTTTCAAAGTAACAAAGCTGTGACCACTTCAATATTTATTCTTATTGCATGCTTATATTCTTATTTTGATTTTCGACTGTTTATAATTTGACATGCTCAATTAAAATGCGTATACACATTTAAAAATGAACCATTTTGATAACATTAAAAAGCCTAAGTACATGCTGACTAAAATATCTTGTTTGATCTTGATTTTGATGAAGCTTGACAAAAGATGGTATTGTGTTCTTACCCAGGATCTGATAACATCACTTTTGTAATTCCTTTAAAAGTTTGTTTTCCCATGCGTTCCCAGAATTACAAAGCCACTATAAACTTAATCATTCCTACAATTTATTTTGTGGAATCTTATACCAACATATCTAGCAACCAGAAAGAAAAACTGATTTTTGAGAAATTCATTGGAATTTCTTCATTCTCCTGGTATGTATGAGCTCCCTTTCTTGGAGACAAATCTGCCTTTTAATTCCATGTTCCCATGTGTACTCTTGTGTTCTGCTACACCCTTGCTAGCTTAATTGTTGCTTGTTCAACCATTGTTCAACCATGTGTTGCTTGTTCATTCCATTATTTAATGATGTGTTAATATCTACTTAAAAGTTTATATTAACTTCTCTCAAAATTGCCAAATCATACTCAACTCTTAATTTCTTTTAAAGATGAGGTCTACTGGTATCACCTTCTTTAAAAGACATTTCTTGAGAGATAATTAATGTGAAAATAACAGGGAACCATCAAGTAGAAAAAAAAGATGAAGGAAATATGTATGTTACTTAAAAATTAGAGTATGTACAGAAGACTTGGGAGAAGGTTTATGGGATAAGACATGTTACTTAGAAAGTTAAAGTATGTACAGGAAGTTTATTAGTTGGTTACTTAAAAAATGTGTTAAAGTATGTTGTCAAGGTTTGTGGGATGTTAGGTTTATGAAAAGATTAAAATTAGATATGATGGGTAAAGGAAATGTTATGTTTTATGCTTCTTCCATGTTATAAAAGAAAAGGCATTGAACCTCAAAAAAGTACCTGTTAGAAATTAAGCTTCATTTGGTTACTTATAAAATCCTAATTCCTAAAGGGTCTAATTTCTTAAGATCTTATAAAATTTAACTCTTATATTTACATTATAAGGGTCATGTATTTTAAAGACAAAAATTTTAGTAATGGGTCTAGATTAAAAACTATAAACTTTTAAATTTCAATATAGAGTCAACTTATAGTATTTTCTCAGACATGGCCTCTGTTCATCTAAGATGAAAGATGGCCCCCCCAGGAGGATCTTTAGAATACCATCCTCCAACTAGATTAAGAGATTTTAGAGATCTTTACCAAAAGTACCAGCTAGTAATTCAGGAAAAGCTTTGTCTCCCAAAAAAATGCCCTCAAGACTAAGGCGGAACAGGAATTTCATCTAGCTTCCACCTTGGCCAAATCCCCCAATCTTAAAAGTAAACAAAGTCAATGTAATTCAGATTCAACAAGATGATGGTGATCAGATCTCAATATAAACAAATTTTATGATAGATACAAAGATTTTTCCCATTATATGCACAGAAAAAAAGGGGGAATGTGGGAGACAAGCATAAAAGGGAAAATCTTAAAATCACTCATTTACCATTCTCCGGAATTCACCCCTGGAATGCCATTTGGTCAGAGGGTCTACAAGAAGCCTACATGCTGATAAGAATGTAAACACTGTCTGCTAAACTACTTTGCTGGCACCAAGGAGTCAACTAATGGACCTGCGCCCAAGGAGGGATGGTGGGGGGGAGTTTACAACCTCCTTTGTCTTTTGTGCATAAAAACTGAAAACATAATTCATGGCTGCATACAAATCACCCTGCCTGTGTGTGTAAACCCTGATACCAGTCTCTCTCTCTCTCTCTCTCTCTCTCTCTCTCTCTCTCTCTCTCTCTCTAATAAAGCCTCTCAGTTACTAATTTTTAACTTTTGGTCTATAGTGGATCTTTGGATGACCCCCAAATCCATTGCACAACTACAGTATTCTGACCAAACTAGATTCTCTCCTGAGGTAACAGCAGAACTTGACATGTGGTTTTTGAAGACAAGAAAGATGCAAGACTAAGGGGTCTTGGATTCTTCCTCTGTAGTTTCAGAGAGCTACTGAAGTCAAGTCAAATATAGAAGGGTTTAAGGCACTCTGAGGAGACCCTGAAAAGTCACTGTATGAAGCTGTTAAGTTGCAGTCTCAGTTGCAGTGGAGAAGCCTAAGGTGTTGGAGATGCCAGAGATATTGCATATCTGTCAAAAAGGGGCTACCGACAGGGAATAGCAGCACAAACCCAAGAGAGATTCCATGTATAATGCATATGGCAAAGGTGGTGGATGGAACTACCTGGAACTGTAGGATGTTATGTTTCCCTGCTGGGTTCCAACCTGGCTTTTGTCCAGTATTTCATGGTGATACTACCATTCTTCTCTTTTGGAATGGGAATGCTTACTCCATGCCACTATATATTGTAAACATGTAATTTGCTGTTGTTGTTTTTAATTTGCAGAGAATCACAGTTAAGAGATTTCCTTGGGTCTCAAAAATAAACTCTGATTTGGACTTTTGAACAGTGTTGGGACTGTCAAAGACTTCGGGTACTTTTGAAGTTGGACTAAGTGCGTTTTGTGTTAGGAAAAGACCATGAGCTTACAGGAGTCCACGACAGGATACTATGTGAATGTAAAATGTTTGCACATTTGACCCACAGCTGGTGGCACAGTTTAGGACCGTTGTGGGACCTTCAGGAAGGAGCCTAGTTGGTGGAATTATGTTACTGGGTTGGCCCTTGATGTTTGACAGTCCAGCTCTACTTTCTCTTCTCTCTCTCTCTCTCTCTCTCTCTCTCTCTCTCTCTCTCTCTCAAAACTTCTGGTATGAGCCAGATTCCTGCTGTTGCCATGTGTTCACTTCTCCCTTCTGCTTGTTGCTTGTCATCTCTTCTCTGCCTTGATGAACTCTTAAAATGTAAGCCACAATAAAGCCTTTCGCCCTTAGGTTGCTTTGGTAAAGTATTTTGCCATAGCAACAGAAGAATAACTCTAACACAGACTAAAGTGCATACACACGCACACCAGGTAGGTAAGCTGTTAGACTGTTTCATTTCTTGCTTGTGAATCTTGTCTTACCACTGGTTATGTAGATATGCATTCAGAGTAATTCCTGATCATGTAGCTACCCAGTGTTTGGATGCATCTGTACCGTCCTCATGTACTCCTTTCTGTCCCAGGTGACCTCCTTGGACATGGATTCATGATTGTGCACACCCAGGACATCCATTCTGCCTTCTACTATGATGTATAGCTGTAGCTTTTCAAAACTAGCCCTTCTTCACTGCCATCACATTCACAATATCATCGATGGAGTCATATAGAATTAAATGCTCATCACTTCTCTAGCTTGGATAGCTAGAATGCCAAAATGAATTAGTGGGTTTGATAATTTCACAGTTGTGCTTCATACCACAGGTATTACTTGGAATTTTAAAAAAACTTTAAGTATTACTGATTAATGAGTAAGCTTTGAAGGGAGGTAAAAGGTATTGAATAAATTAGAGTTATAATTGAGGCTTCTCCTGAGCAAAATTATTTTGAGTTCCTTTTGTGCCATTGGACAGTTTTAACCATACTTTTTCAAGAAGGGCAAGTCTGTGCTCTTTGAGAAAGGAAAATGAAAAAGAAAAGAATGGAAGGGTTGAAAAAGTAAGTGATACAGGAAAAGAACAGACAGAGCTGATTTACTAAACTTAACAAAGGGAGGAATAAATGTGAAGAGACAGAGCTGGATGGTGTGTACAGCTTTAATACAGCCTGGCCTGCTCATTGGTTTCTGTATGAGTTTCTTTTCCCAAAGTCAGGCAACTTAAGTTAAAAGGGAGATTTATTCAGCTTACAGTTCCAGAGGGGAGACACAGTCTTTCATGGTGAAGGCAGCATGGATGGCTGACAAAAGCTGGAGGAAGCATAGGTCACTGCAGATATCTTGGAAGCTGAGAGCTACTAGACTGCCTGCTGCAAAAGCAGACTTCTCCAGCGGGTAGAGTGGGACTAATGCACCTCAAGGCCCATCCCCTGTGACTACCTTCCTCTAGTAAGGCTCCACCTCTCAAAAGTGGTATGACCTTCCCAAACACATGAGAGTGCGGGGGACACATTTCAAACCATGACACTCTACTCCTGGCCCCCATGAGCTCATTAACATCACATTATGTACACCATACTCAGTCCAACTTTAAAAGTTTTCAAAGACTACATCAGTAGTCTCAACACAATCTAAAAGTCCAAAGTCCAAAGCCCCCTATAAAATCAAAAGACAACTTGCATACTTCCAACATACAATGGCACAGAATAAACATTCCCATTCCAAAAGGAAGGAATGGGGGGCATATCCAGGAAAGATCGGTCCATAACAAGACTGAAAACCAGCAGGACAAATGCCAAATCCTGCAGCTCCATATCCAACAGGCAAGCCTCTTGTCCAAATCATCTCAGTTCCAAAGCACTTTGGTTCCACCGACTAAACTGCTCGTAGAACACATCACTCTCTTGGGCTGACTCCTAGGGTATCCAGCTCTCCTTGGCAGATGTCATACATTGTCTCTGGCATCTCTAACATTTTACCTCTCGATGGAAAACCAGGATTTAACTCCACAGCACAAACTGCCCTTCTTGGGCCTCTAAACTACAGACTTTCTCCCACACGCTGCCTGGATTCTACCATTTTCTGAAACCTTGGAACAGGGATCCACGACTTCCTCCCTCTTGCATTCTTGATGCCTCTAAATCCAGAACCATGTGGACAACTTTGCCAAGTTTTGCTATAACTTTGGATTGAAGACCAGCCCCCTTGAATCACAGCTGACTCAGCTTCTCTGTATTTTCTGTAGGAAAAATCCTTTTCTCCTGGGCTTTAGGGGAATAACAAACTCTTGCTTTGGAACTCCACACTTCAGCTTATTCTTTTCAAAAGGATTTGTATTCTTATGGATGGGAGACTTCTCTGAGAATCTTGCCTTCAGGGTATGGCCTCTCTGATCCAAATGATGAGCAGGTTTTGATTTGCTAAAGAGCTAATCTTTACAATGGCTGACATTTTGTTCTCTGACTCTTCCTAGTATAACTCTTTAAGTTTGCCATTGTACTTTTTATCATCAGAAATCACAGTTTTTTCTTCTTTATATCTAATTCCTTGCACTTTTTCATAACTCTGAAGAAAAGAAGTAAAAAGTGGCCATATCACATTGTCAAGATAACATTGCCTTGAAATTTCTTCTGCCAACCACTTATGAGTTTAACTTCAGGCATGCTTTTAGGACGAGGGAAAACTTCACTAAACTTTCTGCCAACACATAGCTCCATTTGTCACTCTTTCAGTTTCAAATACAGTCTTTGTTCCCTTCTGGAACATCATAAGCTGGACTTCCACTGCCTGTATTTCTTACAGTATTGCTGTCTTCCAAGCTCTCATGACAAAAGCCCATTTGGCCCAATTGCCAAGATGCAAAGACCTTACCAGCACAAAGTTCCAAAGTTCTCCATATTTCTCCCCAAACATTTTCGAAGGCACACTAGCCACATAACAGCCATACTGCTGGGTACCAACTTCTCTCAGCTTCGCAAACAGCTTTACTTTTTGGTACCAGATTCTCTTAGTCTCACACAGCAACACCCTTCTTCTCTGGTACCAATTTCTCTTAACTTCAAAATCCTTCATGTTGTGGTACCAGATGCTTTTAATCTCACAGCAATATCCCACTTCTCAGTATTAATTTCTATATTGGTTACTCTTATCTGTTGCTGTGAGAGAACACCCAGAGTACTTTAGCTCTCATCAAATAGATGTTTAGATGGAATGCAATATTTTGGATGCACCTTATAGTGAGGTAGTGATTTCCATTCAATGTCCTTACGTTATTTGAAAATAACAGAACTCACTAAGTAGTGCTTTCACATCAACTTGTCCAGCACATTTGTCAGTGTGGAACCAGTGTAAAATAGCCACCTCCTTCCCTCACTTAAAAAACAAAACAAAACAAAAATAACACTTGTATTGAATTTATTCTTTTGTTCTTTGACAATATTCTATATGTGTTCAGTAATCTCTGATTGCTGAAACACCCACCTTTTCTAGTCTTTTCCTGCCCCTATTATCCTTTCTCCAGAAATTCTTTTACCACATTCTTCTTTTTGTTTTATTTATTCTATTTGTCCCACTGCATTTAACCAGGATAATTTGTGTGACCATTGGTTGTAAGTATCCACTGTAGTTTGGTAGACTCCTTAGTGGGTACATTAGTGAAGACCCTGACTGTCATCTCTCAGAATCCATCAGCAGTCAATAATTGGACAGGGAGGGGAGGAACTTAAGAGTCTCTGCCTGACACATGCTTGACTGTTGATAGGCATGATTATATGGGAAGCCCAGTTGATGCGAAAGCATGCTTGTCTTGGCTGTGCTAAGCCCCAAGGCAGCATTTCATGGCTCCTCTCTCTTCATTTTCCAGCTTTTACATTCTTTCCACCCCCTCTTCCATGACTGCTGTCAAGCATTAGAGGGGGTGGTATAAATATCCTCTTTAGGGTTGAGCACTTACTCAATGGTCACTTATTCTCAGGGACTTGAGCAGCTATATGCTTTTGGTTTTGTTTTTAATTTAATTTTTTCTCCCACATTTTATTTTTTTTCCTAATCATACAAACTCAATAGGTAATACCATCCTCTCCCTCTCCCCTCCCCTTCCCAGTTGTCCCCCATTGCTCTCTCCCTTTCTCCCCTTCTTTCACCCTCCTCCCTCCTTCCCCCTCTCCTGGTGCTTCTCCCTTCCTCTCTCCCATCCCCTGGGGCATCCCTTTATGTGAACACCAAACCTCCCTCTGAGTTCTCCACCCTAGTGTACGTTCAGGAACTCAGTGGCCAGAGCCCCTTCTTGGCTCCCTGTTAGTATGGGAACTCTATTATGACTGTTTAATCCCTTGCTTCTAAGGATCCTACTGCCTGGAGCCTTCTCTCCTGTGATCCATGCTAGACTTTGGGGGGTCATTTTTGGAGAAGTCATCTTAGGACTGGAGAGATGGCTCCTGGGTTAAACCTATGCCTTGAAAGCAAAAGATCCTGAGTTTGGATCCCAGATCCTACATAAAAATGCCAGGCAGAAATGTCAGCAGCTTGTGTTTTTGGGCCTGGAAGGCAGGCCCTGAGAAACTCCAAAACAAAGCAAATAAGAGATAGAAGCAATTCAAGGTAATTCCTGAAGTAACCTTCGGGCTTCCATAGGCACACATAGTGTCTTTTGATACCCACAAACAGACACATACATACACGCATACACACACACACACACAGATACACACACACACACACAGATACACACACACACACACACACACACACACACACACACACGTAAAGAATAAATAAAAAGAAGTCACTTGCTCACCCTTTAAGGTCAAGACAGTCTCAGCTTTGTAAAAAAAAATTTATTGTATTTATTTATCTGATGGAGAGAGAGAGAAAGAGCATATATACATGCTATTATTGCATGTGGATGAAGGTCAGAGATAACTTTCTGTCAGTTCTCTCCACCATATGGGCTTCCAGTGATGAGTAGGTGCTTTACCCACTGAGATAGCTCACCATGTGTGTTTGATTGAGTTCACAGGGCCAGGCATGAGTTCCTTGAGGAGCGAAGCCACAAACATTCAGGGAGCAGCTGGATACCCCATAGCAGTTGTGTCACCATTACACAAGTAGGGACATCTTGTCTGACAGTTCACAGATTCACAGCTGGGTAAGACTGCTAATACTTCTTCCCCAAAATCCTTCATAGCACTTTCTGGCACTATAAAAGTTAGTCAGCTTTTAGTAAGTTCCTATTTGATTTTTTATATATCTTACAGTCATAGCGTAGAATGTCTTCAGAAGTAGGGTCCTATCCACTAGTTCTGGTGGGAAGTGAAGAGCTGCGGCAAGAGCTTTTATTGTTTGGAGGTCTGTGGGACCTCCCTGACCATCAACTAATAAAGTGTCTCATGCCTGGCACTGGATTTTTATTTAATAGATTTTTTAAAAATATATTTTATTTATTTACTCTGTGTGTGTGTGTGTGTGTGTGTGTGTGTGTGTGTATGTGTGTGTGTATGTGTGTGTGTGTGTCCCTGTGGAGGACCAAGGGTGACTTCAGAAATTATCCTGGATTGCTTCTACCTCCTTCTTGTTTTGCTCTGGGATTTCCCAGGCTCCATCCACCAAAGCCAGAAGTGCAAGTCATTGCTGTTCTGTCTGGCATTTTTACACGGGACCTGGGATCCAAACACAGGACCTTCTGCTTGTGAAGCAGCTTAACCCCAGAGCCATCCCTTCAGCTCCTGGATTTTTAATAACCGTTGGCTTTCAGGGACAGCATTCTCTCTCTCTCTCTCTCTCTCTCTCTCTCTCTCTCTCTCTCTCTCTCTCTCTCTCTCTCTCTCTCTCTCTCTCTCTCTGCCTCTGTATCTGTCTTTATCTCTCGCTCTGTTTCTCTGTCTCTGTCTCTCTCTCTCTCTTCTTCTCCCTCTCTTTTGTATTTTTAGTTGGCTTACAAGTTAATAGGTTTCCCTATGGCTTTATACTCTTCATTCTCTTCATTTTTCCCCTTCCTCTTTGCCTCCTTACTTCCTTACTGGCATCTCTGCTTAAACTCCCACACATGCCTCACTTCATGTCCTCTCTGTGTTTATATCATCTATGTTCTGTTGGCTCTTTCTATTAAGTCATCTTTACTTTCAATGGCCCTTTTCTAGTTTCCTTGCTTCTACAAGTTCTCCATCTTAAACACACAGATCTAAAGATTTGGAGCTAGAGACCACATATGAGAAAAATAAGTGGTATTTATCTTTCTGGGTCTGGATTACTTCACTCAATATAATTTTTTTTTCCATTTCCATTCATTTACCTGAAAACCTCCTAATTTCATTATCATTCTCAGATAAATAAAATATGTGCCATATTTTCATCATATATTTGCTGATGAGCACTAGGCTAATTTCATGTCCTAGCTAATAGAGCAGTAATGAACATAGTTGAACAGTAATTTCTACAGTAGAACATAGAGTCCTTCAGGAATATGTTCAGGAACCTTAGAGCAGGATCAAATGGTAATTTCATTTCGAGTTTTTGAGGAAGTTTTCCTGATTTTCATAATATCTCTGTCAGTTTATATTCTCACCAACTGTGAATAATGTTTCTTCTTTTCCGACATGTTCTCTAACAGTTATAGTCATTTGTTTTCTTGGTGATAGTTATTCTGGCTGGTGGGATGGAATCTCAGAATAGTTCTATTTGCATTTCCCAGATTGCCAATGATGTTGAACATTTTTTAAAAAATGAATCTTAGACATTTGTATTTTTTGAGAATTTTCTGTTCAGATCCATGGCCCATTTTTTGATTGGGTTGCTTATTTTCTTGATATTTAGTTTTATGAGTTCTTCGTGTAATCAATAGTTATTAATCATCTGTTGGAAGTGTAGCTGGCAAAAATTTTCTCCCTACTGCCCACTCATTTGGTTGGTGGTTTCCTCTTTACTGGGAAAACATAGACTAGGCTAACCCTCAATAAAGATCAAAGGACACTTATGAAAATGTATGAATTTGAAAGCTAAACTATAACATTGGATATTTAAAATGGGAATATTTTGTCTCCAAAAACATTTGTCACATAGATACAAAATGCTTGGATATTGCAATTATGAGCATTTTATAAATAACCATCAAAACTAGCTCTTTCTTTCCCACTTCTAAAAAGCATGTTTCTCCCACATTTGTTAAATAATTTTTCTTTATTTTGAATATAAAGTCACCAGTGTGTAGCAGTTAGCCTGCATGGTTGTTGATAAATCACTATTATTAAACAGCTTAAGGAATAAGGGGTTTACTTTCTCTTATGATTGTGCAGTTATAGTTCTCAGTCCAGTTTGCCAGGAAAGCTTGCACCAACACCAAGGCCGAGGGAACTGGTCATACCATCACCACATAACAGCTGAGAGAGGGACAATCCTTACTTGCTAGACCAGCAGTCTGGCCAAGTGTATACAAGGATGCCAACTCTCTTAACCAGCTCTCTGTATTTTATTCCAGGGCCTAGTCCCACCTACCATGGACTGGGCCTTTCCCATCAGCTAGACAATCTCTTGTAGGTTGCTCTGGGTTTAACTCAATCACTAATTCTCTATAAATGTGCCCACAGCTCAACCCCCAACTATCAAGTTGACACCTGTGCCTAACTATGACACAGTGGAATAAAGAATTACTTTTCTACATAGATTACTTATTTGGGCGCTTTTAATACTTATCTTCAGAATGAGAATAGCACTGACCAGATTTAAGGAAAGACTTAGTATTATTGCGAGTTTTGTATGGCATCTTTTTCTAGTAATAACATGATGTCCTTTTGGGCATTGTTTCCCCTTTGACCTAGGGAGAAGTTAAATTCTGTCTCTATTCTGTAATAATTTGAAACATTCATCTTAGAGGGAGACTCATTAATTATATCAGGTCAATAGATTCCTGAAACTAATAAGATTAGGGTGGGGGAGGGGATCTTAAAGCAAGGAAAAACAGCAAACAACTGCTGGGGGATGCGATTCTCCCACCAGGCCAGCAGTCTGGGGAGGTTCTTCCAATCTGTGAACAACTGAAGAAGACATGCTGATAGCTTCTGAGTGGGGGTTTCCATGAGTCTCACCTGGTTATGAATTTTTCGGTGATGTAGCTCCTTTCGAGTCATCTCTTGTAAACCAATCATACTGATACTCCCGTAAGTGAACCCAATTAGACTCATTTGTTCATTAAGCTGGACTTTAGTGTAATCGTATTTTGGTCTGCCTCTGAATCCTAGTCTGGGTGTGTTGTTGCCCTAGAAAAAGTTTCACAAAATGCAAAGGTGGAATATTCCTTTGTTAAAGGCCTCACACTCCTAAAATTATTGCATCCTGCCTGGGATAGCTCTTGGCTCTTCTTCTGCAGGAAAGACCAATATTCAAAAGTTCACTTTTCATGTGTTCAAGCTGTACTGTTTATCTTCTGGATTGCAGCCCAAGTTCTGAGAGTTGATGGATGGAACAATTCTTTTTTGGTTGACTTATTCCTTTGTATCCAGACACTTCAACAGCTGTTGAAGATCCCTGATGTCTTGTTTAGACAGTCTTCATATGTCGCACAGACTGGCCTCAAACTTACCACATAGCCAAGGCTGACCTGGAACTCATGATCCTCCAGTTCAGCCTGTGGAATGCTGATATTAGAGGTATACAGCGATACACCCAGCTGATTTGCTTGAATGATTCAGTCATTTTTGCTTTATATGCTAAATCTTCTACTTAAAGGAAATCATCTTATTCTTTCTCATCTTAATCCTCTTTCTTATTAGAATAAATATTGGTCGAATTCCCAGAGCCTATACCTTTCCTTCAAATTTCATCTTCTCTATGAAAAAGTCCTTAATTCTGTGTGTGTGTGTCAGAGAAAGAGAAAGGAGAGAGAGAAAGAGACAGACAGAGAGAGAGAGAGAGAGAGAGAGAGAGAAGAGAGAGCTTTGCTGAGGGATGAACTCATTCTGAACACATGCTTTCCAACTGAACCACATCCCCCGAATTTTTCATCTTCCTTTCCTCTTTCTGTCCTTTCTATCTCTTTCCTTCCTTTCCTTTCATCTGTTCTTTCCTTCTTCTTTTTCTTTTGAGGTGGGGAAATGTGTTTCACTATGTCATTCAGGGTGGCATTTTACTCCTAATCCTGTGCTTCAGGCTCCTGAATCAGTTGGGTTGCACGTTTGACACACTGCTCTTGATTAAACACTACTCTTTCATACTTATCCCACAGTTCTGAATTCCTTCATGGCTTGATCCACCCAAGCATACAGTCTTCATTTTGTTTGTATTTTAGCTTTTTTGTTTTAACTTCAAAACTCTGTGACTTGCACCACTAAAAATGAAGATATCTTCTCTCTTTGAATTCATACCAGGACAATGCCAACTATGTGACTTACCAAATGTTATCAAAGACTTAAATTCTCCCTTCTCCAGGGTACTTTTATGGTTAAAGAAGACAATACTTATCACTTTATTCTGCATTGAACATTGTCCTTTAACTGGTCTATACTACTACAAGATATGAAATGCAAATTTCCAGCTATTTGCTGAGGTTTATCATTGAATTGAATTATATATTTCATGCACATTACTATCTACTCTAGCAGGGTTATTAGGCAGTTACTGTTATAGTTTCCAAGATTATTCAGCTAATAATAGACTTGTCTAATTCTGGAACCCAGGTCTGTTAAGTTTTCAAACTCTTGCCTTAACTCCACTTCTACAAGAACATAATAAAGTGTCTCAGTTCTGTACTTTCTCAGCTCTATAGCCTTTCATTATGGATGTTTCATAATGTTTCATTTCCTTGTTGTCTTATCCACTAAAGGGTTTTACCAGAAATCTCTATTGGAGGAATGAACTCTATTATGTTTGATAGTCAATGGAAATAAAATATGAAGGTTTTGGAGTTTCAGGCTTTCCTTCTTTATAAAAAAAAAAAAAAAAAGAGGGGCTGGAGAAGTGATTCAGAAGTTAAGCCTCTGCCTTGCAGGCAGAAGGTCCTGAGTTCAGATCCCAGATCTCACGTATAGATGCCAGGCGGAAACGGGGGCAACCTGCGTTTCTGGTCCTAGTAGGGTGGAGCCTGTGAATCCTGGGGCAGAGTAAACGAGGAGGTGGAGGCGTCCATGGTGGTTCCTGAATTCGTCTGTGGTTCTACACACACACACACACACATACACACACACACATACATACACACACATACATACACACATATACATACACATGTGCACATACACACACAATTGAATAAAAAAAAAAAGAGCAGCATTCAAGGAGCTCACCTATGAAATCCCAGGCAGTTTGGAAGTAGAGGCAAGAGGATCAAAAGTAGAAGCCCCATATTGGGTATACTGTTAGTTCAAGGTCATATTGGACCACATGACATCTTGGCTCCCATAAAGAATTTTTTTTTAAATTTCAGAACACTTCACGAATGTACATGTCATCCTTGTGCAGGGTCCCTGCTAATCTTCTCTGTATTGTTCCAGTTTTAGTATATGTGCTGCCCAAGTGAGCACAAGTTTTTTAAAAAGCAATATATAGCATGAAGATAACAATAATTAGAATTAGAGAAACCTGTGCAATTACAGCTAAGTGATCTGTAGCATAGCTTGCAGGTGTGCTTGTGCATGTGCGCATGTGTCCGTGTGTCTGTGTTTTGTTTTTTGAGACAGGGTCTTATGATGTAACCATGGTTAGCCTGGAACTCACTGTGAAACCAAGGTTGGCCTTAAATAATTCATTCTCCTGCTGCCACAGTACTGGCATGCACCACCATGCTCTACTACTTGCCTTTTAAAGAATTATTTCACATCAGGTTTGGTAGACACTGTGAGGAAAGGAGCAATGGATTCCATTATATGAGTACAGAGCTAATTCTGCAACAGATTCTGATGCTCTTGGGTGCTGTGGGCTTAGTGATATGCTACTGGACTCATTTTGATTAGTCAAAGGATAACTGGGCAGCCATTTGTTGGTGTGGCCATTTGTGTCTTCCCTGGCACCATCCTTCAGCACTGTGTAATCCCATAGCTCATTTGGTTGGTGAATTGCCACAATCCACGTGGCAATTAGAATGATGCAAAATTGAAAAAAAAGGACACACACACACACACACACACACACACATACACATACACAAAAAACTGGGATTGGGTGGTCTACACAGACCCTGATGACAGTTGGCAGTAGTCACTTTCCCAAGCATTTATTATTTATAGACTAAATAAATACTTCAGCAACAGGTGCCAAGGACATGGGAAAATGAGAAGCTGTGGCATTCTTTGCAGCGCACAATATACTCTGAGGAAAAGTCAGAAGCAAACAGAAGCAATCTTTTCTGGGAAGAGATGAAGCAGCAGGGATCTGCCCACCATCCCTTGCTCTAGCTGAGAAACAGGCTGATCTAGCCAAGACCATACTTCCCTGCTGTTTTGCAGCAGGCTGTCTTTGCCAGACTACAATTCCCCTGCCTCAGCTTTGGGGCAGACTGACTCTGTCAGGTCACAATATCCTACAGCAGCTTTCCTGGTCCAGAATCTATTTTATGATGTGGCTTCACCTTCTACATTGCAGGTGGTCTCCACAATGGATTTTATGATTAAACCTGAATACTAGTTCCTAATTATATATACATAGCACAGAGCTATGAAATATTAATGTTGTTATTTTATAGTTATTAATCTAAGTGGCCACCTTGAACCCAGACTTCCTTGATAGAAACTAGGAAAGAGAATTACTATTCAGGGCCACTCTAGAACCTTTGTGTCACTGTGAATAAACTATTCTCCCAGCCTTTCTCTTTAATTGCTCCCTCCATTTTGTTTGGCATTGATTAAAATCTAAATTCCACAGAAGAACAGAGAAATGGTTAGGATAGTGGATGGGTGGGCAATGAACAGGTCCGCCTACTCCATTACAACTTTAAACCAACGATTGACATCAGCATTATTTGACATGCTTCTTAAAACATGCTTCTGAACTCCCTCCTCATTTCTGATTCAGTTGGTCTGAGACAGAGCCTGGGATTTGTATTTCCAAGTTCCTAGGCAATACTGTCTGCAGCTGGTCTGAGAACTACACTGTAAGAACTGCTGACAGAAATCTCTGCATTTTAAGGATTATGAACAAGAGAGATGGGGTAGGAGGGCCACACCAGAAACAAGGAGAGAGGGGACCATGTTACAGCAGAGAAAATAGGCCTCCATCAAGGTCTGCAAGTAAGTAATGAGAAACCTGGTTAAGTTCACAGACGTTCTTTCCTGATCTCACCAGAAGGGGAGGGCATATAGTCTAGCAGATAAAAAGTAATCATTTTGCAAACGGGTGATGGACCCCTCCCTCACTGAGGTTTCCTACTCTTATTACATCTACCTTTGAATGTGCTATTATAACAAGACTCCAGTTTAACAGCTTTTTGTCTCTGGCCAGGGGGTGACATACAGTGCCCAGCAGAATGGAGTGAAGGGCATTGCAGGAGCAGCAAAACTGCAAAAGAAAATCAACAAACCACAATCCAGAACTTCAGAGACTCTATATCAATCACATAGAACTAGCCAGCCTAATCTCTCCCCATCCTGGAGCTCAGGGACATTTGCGGAAGAGGGGGTGGTAAGATTGTAAGAGCAAAAGGATGGAACGAGCAACGATTTGCAAGATTCTCAACAATAGTTGGGGCCAAAGCAATCGTAATGGGACTTTGCATGTCCTGCGCAATGTCCAGCGCACTGTTGCCCTCATAAAGTCTAGCATCTGTTAAGGGCACCGAGACCCCTGGAGGCAAGGGATTGACAGCCATAGTAGTGCTCCTATGCTTAAGGGGAACAAGAGAAAGGGCTTATGGAAATGCCACTGGGTCCTTATATGTCATCGGAGAGGAGGACCCAGTGGAGAGTCAGGGGTACACAATAAAGGACTCCTGGGAATTGGGGGGGGGAGGCACTGGGGGATGGGGAGGGAGAGGAGGGGGAGGAGGGGGTTCGGGGGGAGGAGGGGGGAGGGAGGGAACTGGTAAAAAAATTTTAAAATGTATAATTACATTTTTAATAAAAAAAAGAAAGAAAAGAAATCTCTGCATTTTGTCCGGTAAACATGCTTCCCAGACCCACTTCAGATGCTCATTCTCGGGAGACCCTGGGACACAAAGCTCACTGTTCTCACCATTCTGGCTCCTGTATTTGTGGACTCTGCCAGGCCACAATTCCCCTGCCTCAACTTTGGGGCAGACTGACTGTCAGGCCACAATAGCCCACGGCAGCTTTTTCCGCACCCATAGGGCTGTCTAGCATCCTATCTTTCAGAGCATATTTGCATTCTTCCTTTCATATATTTTTTCCTCAGCGCTGCAATTGCATTTCTGTTGTACACTCAGTTATAATCCAGTCTTTACCTTCACTCTGAACTTCTCCACTTTCAGTATGAAGTCCATTCTTCTCCATCATTGCTCTATTCACTCCAATTCTCACATCAGCTCACCACAACTCCACCTGCTTTCAGAGGATAAGGAGAGCTTGCTTAGATGAAGTGCCATTTAAATTGCCGAGGGTGACCATGTGCTCATACCATGGAAGACTTCCCCTGGATATATTCCATGAGTTCACACTGTCCGTGGGACAAGATTCCATGTGTTCAATCATAGACACCCTTTTGTGGGCTAACTCTGTGTGATAGTTAATCCTAAGTGTCAACTTGACCACACCTGGCATTAACTAAGATTATCTGGATTATCTGGATCAATGTATTCACAATACAAAGACCAGCCATAGATCTGATCGGAAACTCCCCGTAGCAGACCAGATAAAGGGAACCGTAGAACCGAAAACTAAGAGGACTAAAGCTTTGCTAGAAAACTCTCTTCCTTCTGCCTGGCTTCTTTGCTTCTTTGCAAATCTTCCAGCCTGAAGATTTGGACTGAGCAGCTCTGAGCCTCCAGAAAATTTGCAGTGACTTAGCAGCCTCCAGCTTCACTCACCAGCCATGTTGCTCCGCTATGAAAGATCGTTTCTCCTCTCTGGAACCGTAAGCTGAATACATCTCCCTTTGTCTCTTAAGTTGCTTGACTTTGACTGCTCTCTCACAGTAACAGTTAAGAGTAACTATTACACGCTGTGTGTTCACCCCATGGACAGACTACTTCTGTGGGCTGGGATCCATATAATCATACCATAGTTGTCCTCCCCTGATCCAGACTCCACAGACTGTGCAGAGCACCTGCAATGTAGAAGACAGAGTCTCAGCTTAAAATAGATTCTGGACAAGCAAAGCCGCTTGGTGCAGGGGAGTTGTGGCCTGGAAAAGAGAGGAGCGGCATTTGTATATTCCGCCTCTGAATTAACCCTTGTTGAGTTTTAATGGAAACCAGAGAAGTTTATATTTTCATATCTTTGCCACACAATGAGGTTCTTTCATCCATTCCTGTGACCATTTACTCTTTTCCTCAAGGTCCTTGCCATCCTTCTTGTTTGAAAACATCACTGACAGCCTCCAGAGGACCAGGGCCCATGAACTTGCACAGAGGGTGGTCTCCTATGAACCAGAGTCTATGCACTTATATCACACATGACCTCTTATGGATGGGTCCTGTGACCTCAACTGTGAATGGTACCTGTGGGATGATGGCTGGAGGGGACCATGTTTGTGAGATGGTCAAGGAGAGTTGTATGTGGAAGAAGGCAGATACAAACAAAATACATTATGTATATTTATGAAATTTTAAATAAAGACAATTTTAAAAAATATTTTTCTTCCTATCTGTTACATCAAATAACATTGTCAAGTTAATTGCTTATAGACATTCTCAGAAGCTAACTTTATTCTAGGTAATCTCACACAGGTACCTGTCTCAGGTGTCAAGTGACAACACTAACCATGGCATGGTTTTCTAATATGATTATCTATTACAGCACAATATAAAGTACCCTAAGGGTACTCAAATGATAACTAAATAGTTTGTTTCCTTTTTGTTTTTTTCTGATCATTTTTTAATTTTGTCGAAGTTTTCATATATAGAGTAATGTCCTTTCACATATAGAGTGGGTAATGCTCCCATCTCTTTTCTTCCTCTCCCTCTCCTTTCCCACCCTTTCATCCATTCACCAATTCGGTCATGTTCCTCCCATTCTCATGTCCCTCTGCAAGTGTGGACCACAGGCCTCTTTTTGGGATACTTGTACTGGCATGAGTCTGGGCATCTGTGGTAGTGCAAGTGACCCTCCTGTGGGCAGACCTATGGGTGGGGATGCTCCTCTTCTCTTGTCTGGCTCCTGCTCCAATGATTCTCCTGGTGCAGTTGTTTCTCCTGATATCCTCTCGCTTGTCCATGAAGGACTGTTGATTTGTCAACCTTTGTGAGGATCTGGGGGATGTAGATCTCATTGAAGTGACCTCCTAGATGCAATAGCGCTGTTGTGACTAAAGTGTCTTGGCAGGCAGTACTCCTCCCTACCTTTAGGCTCTTACAATCTTACCTCCTCTTCTGCTAGGTTTCCTGAGCCTTGGAATGGGGAGAGATTTTGATAGCCTGATTAGGGCTGAGCATTCCAGGGTCTTCTATACATGTTGGGCCTGATTTACATGTTCGTCTAAGTCACTCAGATCCACCAGAGCTCTCCAACCTTGTAAATATCACATCCCACCAAGGTGTTCAGCAAAGCCAAAAAATCACCATGCCACCCCTGAAAACACAATTCTATCTGGTCCAACAAACTGGGTACTCAACACTGCCTCTCTAGTCCCAGTTTCCTCAGTGGTACCTGTCCTTGCTCTGAAGTCCTCCATTCCCTGATATTCATAGGGACTTCAGCAGGTGATAACCACGTGTTTCTAACTGCTCATCTGAACCAGTCCAGCAGGAGCTGATTTCCCTCATATGGCCTCAGATTATGCAGCCTTTGTCTCAAACATGGATGAGTGGTTATATTACTTAGTTTCTCTGTTACCACAGCACTTAGGTAATTCCATCCCTCCCACAGCTTCACTAGCTAGTCTGTGGCAGGCTCTTTAGTGGCTTGTTTGCTGCTCTTAAAGTGTCTCCGTACTCACACAGTGGGCCCTGCTCGTCAAGCAGACATGTCACACCATAGCACTCACAGGACTGCCACCCTGGGGTTCCCCACAGACATTCTACCTCCTGCTGACTCAGCATCAGCTGCATGCCTCTCTACCTGCGACAGCCCCCATGAGCACCACCATATGCAGAAGATACACTGCCACACCCCCATGGGGAAGACAGTGGTGTCCCGTGGATGCTTCTGCCTCAGGCTGCTCGGCCTCAGCAGCAGGTCCTACCACCCATGGCAGGAGCCATGACATCGCTCCTCCCCAAATCATGCTTGGTTCTGTTGCCACTGAACCTGTTGGGGTTACTTTCTTTCTGCCCACTGAGGTTCCTCCCTTACCCACACATGATGCCCTCACCAAAGAATACTGACTGACAGGCAGGCCAAATTGGCAATGAACCAACAAGTTTATGGGGGTTACTTACAAGGGCAGGGGTGACTCATCGTGGCACAGCTGACAGCTTCCCAGGACGACTAGATGGACCCCCCTCACCCCGTCTCTCCTTCCCGACGGCTCTGGGATCTTCTTGAACTACTTGGCTGTTCAGGAATATCTTCCAGGCTTCTTCACTGCTTGGGAGTTTCTTTTAGAAGGCCTCTAACTGCCGAATAGTTTCCTTCCACCACCTGCTTGGCTGGCAGGAGAGGCTCCACTTTCCCAGGGTTTTTTTTGTTTTGTTTTGTTTTAATCTTGAAGGAAGCCCCCTTCCCCCCAAACTTGTCTGTTTCAGGAACCTCTGGAGTCGATTGAGTTGACTGAAACCAGGGCAAAGGTCAAGATGGCTGCTCAGAAGAAAAAGTGTCCCATGACACCTGATGCACCAAATGGGTGTTAAATTTTGTCAAAAGCTTTTTATGCATCTATTGATAGGATCATGTAATTTTAAAAAATTTTTTTATTATTTATTATTTATTCAATTGTGCATGTGTGCACGTGTGTGTATGTATGTGTGTGTGTGTGTGTGTAGAACCACAGACAAATCCAGGAACCACCATAGACCGCTTCTACCTCCTCCTTGTTTACTCCGCCCCGGGATTCACAGGCTCTACCTTACCAGGACCAGAAACGCAGGCCGCCCCCTGCTTCTGCCAGGCGTCTGTATGTGAGGTCTAGGATCCGAACTCAGGACCTTCCACCTGCAAGGCAGAGGCTTAACCTCTGAGCCACCTCTCCAGCCCCGTAATTTTTGTTTTTGCATCGGTTTATAAATGCGAACATTTATTGATTTGCATATATTGAAGCAACCTTGTGTTTCCAGCATAAACCCGACTTGATTACGATGGATGACCTTTTGGATACGCTTTTGATTTGGTATTTAGTTGAGGATTTTTTTCATCTGCATTCATCAATGAGATTGGCCTATAGTTTTCTTTTTTGTTGTGGCTTTATTTGGCTTTGGATTCGGTGTAAACCTGATTTCATAGAGAGAGTTTGGAAGTGTTCCTTCCTTTTCTATTTTGATGAAAAATTTGAGGAGTCATGGTTAGTCGTTCTTTAAGTGTTTGGTAGAACTCTGCATGAGTCCATTTAACCCTGGGCTTTTTTTGTTCCGGTTAGGACATTTGTAATTACTGCTTTAATTCCATTGCTTGTTACAGTACTATTTAAATAACTCAGTTCTTCCTGATTCAACTTTGGTAAGTTGTATTTGCTTAGAAACTAGTCCACTTCTTTCATATTGTCAAATTTGGTGGAGTATACTTTTTTTGAAGTATGTCTTATGATTCTCTGAATTTCCTTGGTATCAGTTGTCATAGCTCCATTTTCATCTCTAACTTTATTATTTTGGGTCTTTTTTGGTTTTGATTAATTTTGTTAAGGGTCAGGCAATCTTGTTTATCTTTTCAAAGAACCAACTCTCTTTGATTGATTCTTTATGTTGTTTTCTTTGTATCAATTTCATTCAATTCTTCCCTGATCCTGTTCATCTCTGCCCATTGTCTATTGCTTTTGGGATTGGTTTGTTCTTTTTTTTTTTTTTAAAGACTTTAAGCTGCACTGTTATTTATTTGTGATGTTTCTACTTTTTAATGCAGGTGTTGAGTGCTATAAACTTTTTTATTAGGACAGCCTTCACTGTGTCCCACAGATTTAGGTATATCATTTTTTATTATCATTAATCTCTAGGAATTTTTTGATTTCCATTTTGAGTTCAGTCCAGATCCATTCTGGCAACATGTTTCCAAGAGTTTGTGTGCTTTATGTTGTATCCTTTGTTCTGAATATCTAGGTTTATTCCATGGTGGTCAGATAGATTACAATTTCAATTTTCCTATGTTTGTGGAAGCTTGCTTTGCATTCTAGATTCTGGCATGTAGTCTATTTTGGAGAAAGTTCCATGTGCTGCCTGAAAGAATGTGCATTTCTTGGTGTTGGGGTGGAATGTTCTGTAGATGTCAGTCAGGTCCATCTGGGTAATGGTTTCATTTAGTTCCAGTGTGTCTCTGTTCTATTTTAGGCCTGTTGACTTGTATATTGATGAGAGTAGGGTGTTGAATCCTCTACTATTATGTTTTTTGGGTTGATTTGTTGTTTTACATATATTAGTGTTGGTTAAACAAATGTGGGTGAGCCTATATTTGGTATATAATGTTATGAAGTCTTCTTGATGGATTGTTTCTTTAATAATTATGTAATATCCTTCTATGTCTTTCCCAACTTGTTTTGGCTTAGAGTCCATATATTGTATAGTAGAATGTCAACTCCTCTTGTTTCCTGGTTTCATTTGCTTAACCTGCCTTTCACGCTGATAGTATATGTCTTTCATGGTTAGGTGTATTTCTGAAGGTAGCAAATAGATAGGTTATGGTTTTTTTTAATCCATACTGATAGCCTGTGTCTCTCAATTGGGGAGATGAGTCCATTGAAGTTTAAAGTTAATATTGAGAAATGTTTGCCAATTCTTGTTATTTTGTCAATTTTCTGTTACTTATGCTTGTGTTTTTTTGCTTAGTGGTTGTGCTGGCATTATTTCTCCCTTCTATCCCCTTGGACATGTTTATCATTTTCTTCAGTCTTGAATATTTTTTCCAGTATCTTCTACATACCTGACTTGGTAGTCATGTATGACTTCATTTTATTCTTGTCATGGACAATTTTTCTTTCACCTTCAATCATGACTGATAGTTTAGTTCAATATAGCAGCCTGGGTTGGCATTTGGGATCATAACATGAGGACTATTTCTCTAAGCTCTTCCGGCTTTTATTGCTTCCATTGAAAACTTAGCTGCTATTTTGATAGGCTTGCCTCTAAGTGTCACTTGGCTTTTCTCTCTTGTGTCCCTTAAAACATTTTCTTTAACCTGTATATACTATATATACTGTATAGTGTTTTGACTATTATCTGCCAAGGGTTGCTTCTATTCTGGCTGTGTATAAGTGGTGTATGGTGTGCATTTTGTATCTGAGTAGAAACCTCTTTTCTTAGCGCGGAAACTTTTCATTTATGATGGGGTGGAAAATATGTTCTGGAGTGTTTTCTTGGGTTTCTTCTTCTGGAATTCCATGAATGTGTAGATGTGCCTTCTTCATGATTTCTCATAGCACTTGAATATTTTTTTCATGTATTTTTTTAACTTTTTTGTTTCTTTAATTGAATGATTTTGTTCTGCCATCTTTTTTCCCTTTTTAAAAAATATTTTCTTCTTTCTTTCTTTCTCTTTTTCTTTCTTTCTTTCCCTCCCTCCCTCTCTCCCTCCCTCCTTCCCTCCCTCCTTCCTTCCCTCCTGTCTTCCTTTCTCTTCCTTTCTCTTTCTTTCTCTCTCTCTCTCTCTCTCTCTCTCTCTCTCTCTCTCTCTCTCTCTCTCTCTCTCTTCATTTGTATCAGAGGGCACTGTGTATCCCTGGGGAAGACCAAGGGTGACTTCTGACTTTGAGAATCATCCTGGATTGCTTCCTCATAGTTGTTCTGTCATTTTATTTTCCAGTTCTGATATTCTATCTCCTGATTGATTTGTTCTGTTGGTGAGACTTCGTATTATGTTTTCAATTGTTTTTTGCTTGATTTTTATTTCAAGTTTAATGTCAACGTGGGTTTTCTTTAACCATTTTATGCTTATCCTTGTTTTTTTTCTATTGTCTTCTCCTCCCTTCTCTGATCAATCCATTCTACTCCCTCTTACCATCCTGCCTATGGATCCCAAGAGTCCCTCTGGCTGTTTACTCTTACTGGGTGGTGGTAGGATTTCAGGCCTCTGTGGCACACCAAGTTGCTCCTGCTTGGGTTACCCCACTAACAGAGTGTTTCGCTTCACTCATCCAGCTCTAGTCCTTAAGGTTTCTACTACTGTGTTCTTATCTCGCTTCAGGTCCTCATAGTTGTTCTGTCATTTTATTTTCCAGTTCCGATATTCTATCTCCTGATTGATTTGTTCTGTTGGTGAGACTTCGTATTATGTTTTCAATTATTTTTTGCTTGATTTTTATTTCAAGTTTAATTTCAACGTGGGTTTTCTTTAACCATTTTATGCTTATCCTTGTTTTTTTTCTATTGTCTTCTTCATATCATTTAGTTATGTATTATTTTCCTCATATTCGTTCATGTATTTATTTATATCCTCTTAAGATGCTTCTCATTCCTTTTGAAGTTCCTCTTGCATCTCTTTGATCATATTAATAGCATATCTTCAAAATTCATTATTTTGATTATTTTCCTGTTTGTGCCCAAAAAGTTACTGTGGTTGGGATCCATCATTATAGGGTTGATGTTTTTGTAGGAGACATTTTTTTCCTGGTTTTTGGTGTGTTTTGTGTTTTTTGTGATGTGATTTGGGCATCTTGTGTTAGGTCCATTGATTGGTTCTTTTTGGTATGTATCTCTTTTGAATCAGATAGGGTTTTGACTTTGACGGTTTTTGAGAAAGTTCCCAAACTTTGGATTGGATGGTGGTGTTTAAGGGTTAGTCTAGGGTTACTTGGTGTCATTTCGTGGTATGATAGTTGTGGTGCAGTTGAGATGTACAAGCTCAGCTCTGTTTAGAGATTAGAGAGTTTATGTTCTAGCTTGTAGTTGAGAAGTTAGTTGGGGTTTAGGTGTATGAGTGAGGCTTGGCTTAAGTATCACAACAGCTTTAAGAGGATAGAATATAGTGGGTGTAATTGCTAGGAGTAGGCGGGTTTTATAGTTGAGTGAGAGATGGCAGCTTTTAGGGATTTTTAGTTGTGAGGATGAAGAACTAAGAGTCAGTAGGGGTGGATGTATGAGGTTTGGATATAAAATTTGGAAGTCTTAAGATGAAGTGACTATCCTTTGAGAATACATGGAAAATAAAATCGGTTATTTATCTTTTGGTTGGGTGGTAAAGCTGTCCTGCATTCAATGGTGAGATTCTGGGGCTCTCAGTTGAATGACATTGGTCTGTTTAAATGCAACTTGGGTTTGTGGCATTTACTAGATTTCTGTATTTGGGTATCATCACAAATGTTTAGAAGACCTTTTGATATCAAGTTCTTATAGTTAAACCTTAATAGCTTACATTCCCCAACCAGGGCCTATGTCCTCTACTTGGCCTCATTTACAGTACCAGGAGTGTGAACTGTGCTAAAGAGTATGTCTTACATCCAGTTAGAAATCAGTTGGTTAGCACAATCCAGAACTTCAGAGACTCTATATCAATCACATAGAACTAGGCCAGCCTAATCTCTCCCCATCCTGGAGCTCAGGGACATTTGCGGAAGAGGGGGCGGTAAGATTGTAAGAGCAAAAGGATGGGAGGAGCAACGATTTGCAAGATTCTCAACAATAGTTGGGGCCAAAGCAATCATAATGGGACTTTGCATGCCCTGCGCAATGTCCAGCGCACTGTTGCCCTCATAAAGTCTAGCATCTGTTAAGGGCACCGAGACCCCTGGAGGCAAGGGATTGACAGCCATAGTAGTGATCTTATGCTTAAGGGGAACAAGAGAAAGGGCTTATGGAAATGCCACTGGGTCCTTATATGTCATCAGAGAGGAGGACCCAGTGAAGAGTTAGGTGTACACAATAAAGGACTCTCTGGGAATTGGGGGGGAGGCACTGGGGAAAGGGGAGGGGGAGGAGGGGGTTCGGGGGGAGGAGGGGGGAGGGAGGGAACTGGTAAAAAATTTTAAAATGTATAATTAAATTTAAAAAAAAAAAAAAGAAATCAGTTGGTTAGCATTCAAACCACTGTTGCAATGACAGTCACTTCTTGTCTAGATGGTTGTTAGGGTAGCTTGCTTTTCATGGGTAGATGAGACTGCTTATTGTTTTTCTCCCTTATCAGATATGTAACACTTTTTAGTAGTATCAGAGCTGGCTAGCAAGAAGGAAGTGTTCAGGCCCATTCCAGTTTGTTTTCTTCATGTCCCATCATCAGTTTTTTTTTTTTTTTTCTTTCTCTTGAGAGGGTCTTACTCTAAACTCAATGTGTAGCCCAAGCTAATCTTAAACTTATGGCAATTCTCCTGTCAAGGTTTGAATGTGAGTTGTTACTCCAAAGGTTTGTGTGTTTGAATTGTTAACTGATATTAATTTTGAGAATGTTGTGGCACCTTTAGGAGGTGGATCCTTGCTGGAGGGCCTTAAGGTATGATGACCTGGCTCTGCTTCCTCCATTTGCTTTTGTTCTCTCTGCCTCCATGATTTCTGTGGTGAACTGAACCAGCTTCCTCCAGCTTTTGCCTCTAAGCTATGCCTTCTACTATGAAATTCCTGCCTTAGTAGACTATATCCCTTCTGGAACTGTAAATCAAATAAAACTCCCTTTCTCTTTTAAGTCTCACAGCAACAAAGAAAAAAGTGATTATAATACCTTCTGTCTCAGCTGCCCACAGTAATTTCCTTTGAAGAAGTCCTGGAAGCCCTGTTTTAGCCCTACAGTGGAATAGTGGAATTTTCTCCAATGTGTTGCACTAATTTTCTTTGCTAGTCTTTTGTAATGTTTCAGGAATGCACTGTTTTTCATTTTTCTCCTCTTCTTTTTCTTTTTTTTTTCAAACACCATTGAATACAAAGAGTGGCTGTTTTAGGAATTTTGGAAGCGAGAAAGAATGTTTTTCAGTTTTCATTCATGTTTAAAATGAAATAATATGAACATTGGTCATCTGGGAATGGTGTTCCATCATTAAGATTTCAGATATAAGGGAAAAGGACTTACATTTCAACTTCCTTTGAACCATGATTTGGATCTACTGGTCATAAAATATAAAGTCTATACTTCAATTTCTTCTTATAAGTCATGATATATAATATCACCTGTTTTCTGACACAAGTAAACAATTTAAAAGCACCAGAGTGTCTCTTTATTTGCTGTGCATTATTTTTGCATTTTATTTCCCTGGTTGATTTTCAAAGGAAGAGATTAAAAGTAAGGTACTTTGCCAAAACTCAACCCTGGAATTTCAATGAGGGAAAATTGCCTAGCTACAGCAATGTTTGCAGTAGCTGCAGTTAGAGCCCCACAGGCAAAAGATGCGTCAGAACATCATCTCATGCGAAGAGAATCTGCAAGTCACAAGAAAGGATTAGGACAAGGTCAAAGGGATAGTTCTGCACTCTTTCCTCCATCTGCATCTGATATTATCTTTGGCTCAATAGCCCAGGAACTCAGAGGGCAGACACCCTAAGTTATCGTTGTCATTGCAGTAACTGAATCTATAACAGACTTTCCCCTACTTCCAGAATCCGAATGCTAGGAGGACTGTGGGCAGGAAAGTGAAACCTTAAGGAACAGAGAGCAGTGACATTGGTGTATTCTTTTCCATTCCCCTTTGTGCATCACTAGCCATTATTCATTGATATTTCTATAATTTCATTATTTGTAATTTTAAATAATCCACTAATTATTTGTAATTAATGAATTAATTATTTTTGCACTTAGAAATAAAGCATCTGAACATTGACAATAATACACGATGGTTCTAAGTTGTCATGTAGCATTCCAAGCTCAGAATCCATTATTAAACATGCATTATAATTTCTATATTAAAGGTAAAACATACTTAGAAGAAAATTTAGATAAACTTATTGAGATTACAAGTATGTCAATGACCAGAAGTACCTAGAATATGAAAAGACTTGCTCAGTAAGAGTCATTTGCATTGTTTTGCTGTAGATGCATGACAGAACACATCATGCAAAAAGAAACATTTGTGTCTAGAGTATCTGTGGGTCATATTCTGGGAGGGCTGATCTTAACTGAGTTAAGATCTGGGTGGCTGGCTCTTCTCTACATGTGCTTTATGTTCCTTCGGAGTCAAATATGTCTGGACAGATAAAAATTAAATAAAAACATGCAAGATTTCATAAGCAGCAAACTTGAAAGTGGTTCACTTACTTCTGCTTCATTCTGTAGCTTAAAACAAGTAAGTCGCAAGACCAAACCCAATATCAAGGAGCAAATAGTCCACTTTCATGTGAGGTGATGGGGCACCACAAATGCTCCTCATTTTCTTTACCATTCATCAGTTGATGGTGGGCTGCTAGGCTGACTTTGCTATTATACATAGTGCCACGATAAATATGAATACGTAGGTTTCTCTATTATAGGTATTCCTTTGAGTCTGTAGCTAGGAGCAGTGAAGTGGATCATATGGGAATTCTAGTTTTAGTTCTTTGAGCCATCATTTCTGTGGCTGGATTAATCATATGCTGGTCCCTTAACCCCTTCTTTTCTCACCAGTATTTGTTATTGTTTCTTTCTGTTAGCCTTTCTGCCAGACAGAGATGGCAGCTTAATTTATTTAAAAAAAAAAAGACAGAGCTCATGTAGTACAGGCTAGCCTCAAATTGGTTATGTAGCTGGGGGTAATATTGAACTTCTGATTCTCTTTGTAAATCTCCCAAGTGTTGGGATTACAGGCATACACAACCCGTTTTAGTTAATGTGGTGTTGAGGATTAGACCCTGGCTAGGCAATAACTGTACCAGTTAAGATGCATTTATCTTCCTAATGCTTAAAGACTATTTGCCACTTGTACTATCTTTTTTTCCTATTTAAACAGGGTTTCTCTTTGTTCCTGGCTGGTCTGGAATATATTATGTAGCTCAGGTTGGTTTAAAATTCTGGTGAACCTTCTGTCTCAGCATCCTGAGCGCTGCCACACAACCCTTTTTGAGAATTGTCTCTTCACTTCATTTACTCATTTACTAATTAGATAATTTGCTTTTTGGTATCTACATTTTTATTTTGGATATCAATCCTGTTTGATAAATAGTTGGCAAAATTTTTGTCCATTTAAAGGCTTCCTTTGTTCTGCTGATAGTTACCTTTGTTGTACAGAAGCTTTTTAATTTCGTGTAATCCCATTTGTCAAGTCTTTTCATGATTTCCTGTGCTGTTAGAAACCTTTCCAGAAAGTCCTTGCTTAGCTAGTGCTGAGCTGGAAGCCTCCTTCATGCTGAGTAGCTTTCATAGAGCTGGGAGGTGCTGTGTAAGCTGTGGTAGGTAACCCACTGATCTCTGCTTGGATTTGAGGCTCACTGCACAGGAGGGAAACCATGCCTAGTACTGTGAACCCGGTAAAAAACCTCTAAGACAAGGGAAGTCCTAGGCTCTAAAAAGAAACCTAACTCTGTTGAATAGATATATTGACATAACATAAAATAATCTTCTAAATATTGATATTTGTACCAGAAACAAGTGTTATTTTCAGCAGTGCTTAGAGAAACCGTTAGTGAGTGGCGAATGCAGAGATCTCTGGCCACATAGATGCTAAAGCAAGGGACAGTTGATTACTCAGCCCTAAACAAAACATTTAAACCATCCTTGTTAAGGCTCAGTAAACTTTGTAGGGGAGGCAGCAGAACGAATGTAAGCACTGGAAGATAGGGATATAGGCTACAAAAATTCCGTCTTCAGGGCAAAACAGCCACAGCAATCCCAAATTCCCAGAAACACCAACCCCTACACTAGGCTTGCATAGTGTGGACTCATCAGTGGATGGGAGAGGGCTCAGAGAGCTCAACCCCTCACTGTCACATTGTTTGCTACAGACAGTGCCTTCAGTCGCGTACCCTCAGGTCAGCCGCTAGGCTCCAATACAGAGCTCCAGTTCCATGACCACAAACTCAACAGTTCATAAAAGAAAATCTATTATCTTTGTTGCAGTTCCTCTGCATTGTTGCTGATAAATTCATGACAAAAGGCTTAAGGGAGAACAAAGGGTTTTATCTGGTTTACAATTATTCAGTTATAGTTCTTACTCCATCTTGGCAGGAGAGTCCATGCCAACCCCAGGGGCTGAAAGACTTGGCCACACCATACCTACAGGTTGCTGAGAGAGGGGCAAACTCACTGGCCAGACAGCATGTCTATCTAAGTAAGCAGAATAATGTCAAACTGTCAAACCAGTTCCCTCTTTTTATCCCTGCAAGAAGATGGTCTCACCCACCATGGGTCCTACGCTTCCCCCATCAATTTGATATTCTCTTGTAGAGTTGCTTAGGGCTTTACTCATTCTGTACAAATGGGCCCAGAGCAGAAGCCTCAATTGTCAAGTTGACGGCTGCATCTAACTATGACAATCATGAATCTGCAAAGGCATAGCTGGGTGAAAGTGTTGATAGGGATGAGAAGGGGATAAAAGAGGGTTGGGAAAAGAATACGTTATATACACGTATGAAATTGTCTAGGAATAGAATTAACTAACAGCGAGCTAGAGAAAGAATGAGACAGAGAGACAGAGAGAGCATGAGCCAGAGATAACAATTCCACACTTTCCATTCTAAAATAAAGTCTTTGATCAATTTTGAATTATTTACAAAACAATTTATTTGAGAGAGGGGTAAGGCAAAGGGGGTGGCACATGTGTCATAGAGACGTATGGAGGTCAGAGAACAACTTTCAGAAGTTGGTGTTCTCCTTCCCCTATGTGAGCTCTGGGAATCAAACTCAGTTTGCCATGTTTGCACATGCGCCTTTACCCACTAAGCCTGGCCTTGAATTCATTTTTGCAAGATAAAGATCTGGCCTTCTTTTTCTCCATGGGGATCTCTAATTTTCCTGGCAGCCTTTGTTGAAGATGCTGTCTTTTCTTCAATGTATATTTTTGATTCATGCCTCAAGAACCAATGGCTATGGTTGCATCAATTAATTTCCTGGTCCTCTATTCTATCCCATTGTTCTATACATCTGTCTTTGTGCCAGTGATATGCTGTTCTGTTACTACAACTCTATACAATTTGAAGTCAGGTTTTGTAATACATTGCTCTTTCTGCTTAGGATTGCTTTGGCTAATTCTAGTTTCTTGTGATTCTGTCTGAATTTGAGATTTTTTTCCAAGTTCTCTGAAAAGTTACACTAGAATTTGATGTGGTATAAGTTATTGTTAAATTCCCAATATGCAATGCAAATTTGGTATTCTGAATGAAAAAATGCAGTGAATCATTTTATTAATAATCACTTTAATAACTTTATTTTTCTACTTCAGGTTTTGTATATTAGAAGTTTATTTCATGTTATGAACCTATTTATTTTTCTAATCCTATGTTTGTGGAATTAGAATATAATATTTGATTTTTAATGAATTTCATTTGCAATAATTTTGTTGACATGAACCTAGATGGGCTCAAAGGAAAGGGATAAGTGCTTGATTATTGGAAATAGGCATTGTGATATAATTAACAGGACAGGCACACATCCTAGGAGAATTTTTGGTCAGGTAGTGCTTATCTGTTCAGCAAAAAGAAGGAACCAGGAACAAAGAAAGAAATTTATTCTACTCATGAATAGGGAGTGTTAAAGTAATTCTAACTGAAGAAAAAGCCAATTGGAAACTGAGAAATGAAGTTATATATCAATTGAGGTCTAACAAACATTTAAAACACAGATGTAATGCAAGGACTCATACTCATAGCAGATGACATAGCTACACTGAGACAGAAGTAATCATTGTCATTAGAACAGTCAGCTCCCACTCATGTAAAGCTAAGGGATAAGACAATAAAGGGTACCCAGCAGAAGCTGCATTAGCAGAAGAAAGACCCCCAACAATCTTCATCTCCTCTGCTCTTTGGTGGAAAGGCTTTACCAATGACAGACTACTTAGAGAGCTGTGCTGGCTCGTCTCGACACAATCTGGAACGGCCTGGGAGGAGAGCCTCTAAGCTTGTCTGTGAAAGACTGTCTTGACTCTCTAACTTATGTGGGAAGACACTGGAAGACACTGTGGGTGGGACCTTTCCCTACACGTGGGATCCTGGACTGCATGGAGTAAAAGCAAGGTTAGTGCAGCAAACGTGCATTCATCCTTTGCTTTCTGCTTTCTGACCACTGATGAAACCTGAGAAGCCGGCCTTCTGCTCTGCACAGGTGCCTCCCGGGTCACAATGAATTTTTTTCGTTGTGTGTGTGTGTGTGTGTGTGTGTGTGTGTGTGTGCGCATCAGAGGGTACTATGTGTCCTTGTGAAGACCCATGGGTGACTTTCCGGATCATCTTGGATTGTTTCTACCTCCTTCTTGGTTCACTCTGGGATTTCCCAGGCTCCCCCACTAGGGCAGAAATGGGGGACGCAGCTGTTTCTGTTTGGTATTTTTACGTGGGACCTGGGATCCGAACTCAGGACCTTCTGCTTGCGAGACAGAGTCTTTAACCCTGAGCCATCTCTTCAGCCCCTATGATGGATTTTATGCCTCTGGAACTCTAAGCCAAAATAAATTCTTTTCCTTTTAGTTTGTTTTGACCAGTGAATCTTAACTACAGCAACAGAAAAGAAATGAAAAAAAAAGTTTTCTCTTCCCTAACTTTGTAGTCACTCTGGTAAGAGAAAAACATACACAATATGTCACCCCTAATGGACTATCACCTGAAGCCAAGAGGCTTATCAACCCAAGCTCTGTAGAATCTAGGTAGATATGTTTCTGATCTGGGCACTAATGGGCACTCACTACCTCCATCAAGATCAGCAGACCCTCTTACAGAGAAGATCAGGGATATCAGAGATACTTCTAGCACACTGATGCTAGAAGTCAAGTGCCCCATCAGGATGTGACTGCCTTGGCAGAAATTCTCTGAAGTGAGAAATGCAATGAATTATTTTATGAATAATTATGTTAGTAACTTCCTTTTTCTGTTAGATTTTATAAATGGGCAATTTACTTCACTTATATGAACCTTTTCTATGTTTAATTAATTGTATGTGTGTGTGTGTGTGTGTGTGTGTGTGTGTGTGTGTGTGTACAAGGTTGTGCACATTCCACAGTGCACATTTGGAGGTTAGAAGACACTTTGGGAGTTGGTTTTCTCTCTCAATGTTTGCATAGATTCCAGAAATTGAGTTCAGGTCGTTGGGCTTACACAAGAATATTTACCAACTAAATCATCTTGTCCCTCACTATTATTTTTTATTTTATAATTCCTTGTATCAGAAGCAGAGATGAAGAGACAAAATGCCCAGGCTTCTTCTTATGTGTGCACCTTTCAAGGTCTCCCACTTGCTAAACTGACCCAGAAATCAGTAGGCAAAGGTCCCTGGGGAAATCAATTGTCTGTGGTCTAGAAAAGAGCACAGCAGGTCAAAGAGCTGACGTAGGAGTGAAAAGGAAAAAACGCATCTGTGCCTTCTCTGCATCTCTGATGCCTTCCCTGCCTTAACAGACTTCCTACAGGGGGACAACGGTGATGGGTGACACTGGCAGGGGGTTACTTCTTTCTCCCTTCTTGCTTCAACTTGATGTCTGTGGCTTTGGCAGTGTCTTTTTGCAAATCTAGACCCACTCCTAGCCACTGCTCTGCAGCTCTGGCAATCAGTCGGTCTCATAGAGCTCATTACTGAAGACTTTCCTTTCGTTGCTACCCCTGGTTGCCTCAGTACCTGCTTGCTGATTTCCTTAATGTTGCCCATGGAAGGGTCAATAGAGTTCTGTTCGAAAATTTTTGATGGATTTCTATGTCTAGTAATAATCCTGTCTGATACTTGCACCCAGTGTTTTCCTTTTTATAGTTCTTGTGTCATATTTTCCCCTCTCTTCCAGATCAACAATAGGACACAGTCAGAGTACTGGTTTTAATGGCAGGCAGCCCATGGCTTTATTTTTGATTCAGTCATAGACTGACTGAATTATTGTCTAGGAAAGGTTAAATACTTCCTGAACCTCTGTTGGATTATATTGAAATCTTTGCCTGATCCATGTATTCCAGACCTCAACAGCCTGCTGCCATAAGACCTCACAAAACACTTTCCTTTATATTCCATCTTTTAAAAGTGAGAATCCTTCTTTCTATTTTGGCTGAAGGAGGTTTACTCCCTTCAAATTATCGCTGGTCATTTTTAAAAGTTTCTTTATTAAACAATCTTTCTTTCATAGTTGTCATGGTTACCACCCTGTTATTTTTTTTCCGCCCCCATTCCCACATGTCTGTCTGCTGTTTTCAGGGTCATTTGCTGAGACTTTACCAAGGCTGAACTTTTTCCATGGCCATTGCCCATTTGTAGAATACCACTCATGCCAAGGGAGTTGACTTCTGCTCCCCAGAGGATAGTCCTTGGAAGGTCTCCACATGGCCCAGGTTTGTAGAGCAGAAGGGAGAATGGCCCTCCCATGTCTTTGAGCCATCTCAGTCCCCAGTGCTGGGCTTATGCCTAGAGTGTCTCACCTCATTTCACAGGAAAATGAAACAGCTTATAGACGTTCTGGAGTTGCTTCTAGAAGAATGAGCATGGGAACACATTGTTTGTCGTCTGATTCATCTTCTTTTCTCTTCATGAACTCAACATCAAAACTCTAGCCTTTCCTGCTCCATTTGCCACACATCTTGACTATTGCAGGATGGAAAGAGAAAGGTTAGCCAGGAAGATGAATTCAGATGTCATCCATATGAGTCAGAGACCAACCCAGTTGTGTGTGAATGATTTCTACTATCATATCTGGCATGCAGTAGAGTCTCAAAAACTGGTAAATGCCAAGATCATAAGAATGAGAAAACCCCATTTCTTGACAATTAGATAGCATATTTTGGGGGAGATGACACCTCACTATATGGCTTAGGCCAGCCTTGAACGCCTGGACTCAAGGAATCTCCTGCCTCAGCTTCCTGAGGAGCTACTATAGGAAGCTACCATCATGCTCAACCCGATCTTATAAATTCTTTGAAGTACAATTTAGATATCACCTCTTAAAGGATGTCTGTCTAGCATAAAATAGTATCTCCCTCTATACTAGTTTCCTAGGATTTCAGTTACAAAGTGCTCCATGTAGAATGGCTAAAACCACAAGCATTTATTTTCATACTCATGGAGGTCAGAAGTTGAAAATCAAAATGTCACCTGTGTAGAATCCTCATTATCTCTTTGACAGCAGTGTATGGTGGTCCTTGGCTCAGAGCTTCATAATTCCGGTCTGATCCTGCTTTGAGTGATTCCCTTTTCCCTCTACCTCTGTCTTCACATGGTCTTTTTTATATCATTCATATAATTCATTTGTTTAAGGGTGAGAAAGGAGGTGTGCGTATGCATACCATGGTACATGGGTAGAGGTCAGAGGATAGCTTCTAGACATCAGTTCCACCATGTAGTATTTTGTAAAGACATCATGAAGTGGCTTAAGATTCTCCTTAAGGACTTCATTTTAACTTGATTAGGTCTGTGAAGACTCTACTGCTAAGATCACATTCTGAGGTACTAATGGTTAGGATTTCACTGGGGGAAACTTCCAATTCAATCTACAACACACTCCAGGAATACTTCAAAATTGAATAGCATAAATCTTATTTTTTTCTTGGATATCTGTCACGTGTAGCTTACTTTATAATATTTTTTGTTCCCCATTACATTCCTATTGAAAAAAAATCTATTTCTGATTCATTCCTGTGCTCTGACAATACTTAAGAAGTGGCTGGGTAGGAACTTATACCTCCCTTCTCTGATTCATGACCATTCTATCAAATTAAAGCATGAGCTATCTGCCTGGTATGTGCATGGGAGAGTTACTTGTGTCTTCAGGTTTTCAGCTGACCTTTCTTGAAAAAACATAGATCAGTAGGATGGGTTTGGCCATCTGAAATAGCTGTTTGCAGCTTGCTTCAAGTGGCCCAATTATTTATGTTTTCTGAAACAATATTATACTAGTTTATGGCATTTTTCTCATTTATTTTTCAGCATCTTGGTGATGTCCTTAGTGACAGTTGCTAGGGAAGTATTTTAGTGCTGCCTGCAGTGTTGGATGGTATGGTTAACTGGTTGTTCCTAGAGGAGTGATGTGTATTTATTTTGCACAGTATGACTTATCACATTGGTTTCTTCTCATTTTTGCTAAAATGCTTTAAATTATCTGATTAACATGTGCATTGCTTCTGATACCAATGTGGTGAGGTGTGATATAAATTTGTGAATGTAGCAATTTGTGTATGTGTGTGTGTGTGTGTGTGTGTGTGTGTGTGTGTGTGTGTGTGTGTATTCACCCTTGCATGTATGTGTGGAGGCCAGAAGTCAACATCAAGTATCTTCCTTGATGGTTTTCCTCTTTTCTTTTTTTCTTTTCTTCTCTTTTTTCTTTTCTTTCTTTGAGTTAGATTCTCTCACTATTTTGGCCAGACTAGCTGGTCAGTGGTTCCTTGAGATCCTCTTGCATCTGCCACAACCCCAGGACTGGGGTTACAGGAATGCACCACCATGCCCACACTCAAGAAGCAAGCACTCTCCCCATCTCCAAGCTGTGTGCTTTTAAGGATGTACAGTTTAAGTAATAAGATTTTATAGTGGAAGAGGGAAAACTTGGTTATCTCTAGACTGTAGACTTTTGTTTCTTCTATAACATGGGCTATATATATATCCCACTTATTATTATGAATGTCAAATGATTTATATATGTGTCTGTAAGCTGTGCAGTATTATAAAACACTCAGAAATATCAACTTACTAATAACTAGAGTCTTTTTAAAAATATTTATTTATTTTATGTGACTATCAGAGGGTACTCCACCCTGTGGAGAACCAAGGGTGACTTTGGGAATCATCCTGGATTGCTTCTACCTCATTCTCACTTCGCTCTGGGATTTCCCAGGCTCCACCCACAGGGTCAGAAGCACAAGCCTCTGACATTTCCGCTGTTGTTTTTTATGTGGAACCTGGGATTCAAACTCAGGATCTTCTGCTTGTGAGACAGAATCTTAACCCCAGAGCCATCTCTTTAGCCCAATAACTAGATTCTTAATAGCCTGACTTTGTCTTTCACCTGAGTGACAATGGGGAGCAATTTAATCTCTGGTCAAGACCTCAGTTGGTCTTTATATTGAATCATCATACTATAATATTCTCAAGGTCATTAGACTGTGAGTTAACTTGTTCCTTTCCTTCTTCGCTTTTATTCTTAGAGAAGTTGGGTTGGGGGGCCAGTTTTAATTATTAGGCTGACTAGGAAGATAAATCTTGATTTCTTGAATATCTTTTTCACATTATTTGAAACAACCTCTTGATTTGTAGACCAGACTAGTCTTAAACTGTCCATTCTCCTGCCTCAGTCTACCAAGTGCTAGGATCATAGGCATGTAACACTACATCAAACTTCAAAGTAATTCCCTAACGTGCCATTTGACATGTGCCAATCTAATTTTTCTGCTCTAAGAAGGTTTGCATTTACATATATTTTAATTTAGTCAATATGTAACTTGGATTACTGGTTGACATTAATTAGATCTGCCTTGGGAATGCAGGCCTTGAAAATTCCATAAACAATTCAAAATGCATTTGGTGACCTTTATATAGTTTAATTTAAAAATTTATCAGTTTTTTCCCAAAGATGGCCCAGAAATTGATGCTACTGAAATTCAATAAAATTTACAAGCATTTATACATTTGATAACTACATGTATCCTCATGCAGTTTCTCTGAAGAACTTTCAGCTCACTCATTTGGAGCCCATTCTGTGAGTTATACTTGGTTGGTTTCTAGACTCTGAGTCATTTTCCAGATCTGACTATACTTTCCCCAGTTGCCATTTCCCTGCCAGTATGTGGTCCAACTCTTTCCTAACTCACTGTCAGAAAGCAGTTAGCTCACTAGTAACAGGAAACAGGCCCCTTGCCTACTCTTGTAAAAATGCATGAAGTCATATCATTTAATTTTCAAGTGATGGGAAGGGAAAAATTAAAAAATGAACATTTGGAAACCGACTAATTTTCAGGCTCAATGCTATTTTAAGGATTCGGAACAAATGAGACATTTAGGAACGCATGGAAAACCTACGATTAGTACATGGTTTTGAATAGAGTGTGCAAGATATCCCTTTACTTTAAATATCAAGCAGCTGTATGATGAGTCAGTGTAAATAAAACAAAAAAACAAGACTGTGGAAAACAGCAGCGTTTTTATGTGGGCAGTTTGATGTGTTTAAGCATCTCAACACAAATAATTGGTCATGTGCTTAGAACTATTTCTCTGCTCAGATTTAGGGCATCAAACCTATTTCTGACTTTAGGAAACAAAGTCAGAAAGCATACAAGATCAAGAGTGAGCAATTTCTTTTGTACAAGTGTTAATGTCAACTCTAAAGCTATCAAACGATTGAGTTTTGCCTAGTCAAATAATCAAGCTGATGATGATTGCAGCCACAGCTACTCCATTTTTTCTTTTTTTTCTTTTTCATTTGTTAAGGCCAAGCCAGAGTTTAGCTGAACATATACAGCATATATATGTTTCAACCATATGGATAATAGACCCACATACATGTTCTTCATGAATTCCCAGGAGGGGGGTAATTACTTGCTGTCATGTTATCTGGTGCATGTGTGTGCACACGCGTGTGCTGGCACACATACAAGCATGCACGTGGAGGTCAAGGTGGACATTGGCTGTCTTCCTCAATTGCTCTCCACCTAATTTTTTGATAGTATTTTTTAATGAACCTGAAGCTCATTGATTCAACTAGGTTGACTGACCAGTAAGCCTCAGGATTCTTTTTCTACCTCTCCCGAACTGAGATTTCAGGTATTCTCTACTCCTGTTTGTTTTATTTTGTTTTGTTTTGTTTTAGCATAGGTTCAGGAGATCTGGGCTTAGTTCTGAATGTTTGTATCTTCTCAGTCCTGCAGTATCTGTCCAGAATAAATTTGGATGCATATATCTTTGTTAGAATAACATTTTCACAAGATAAAAAAGAGTTTATTTTCAATTATTTTCTATTTTTTCACTTTCATGTGTGTGTGTGTGTGTGTGTGTGTGTGTGTGTGTGTGTGTGTAAGCCTGAGGATGACATTACAAATCATCCCCAATTGCTCTTCTATCTTACTGTTTTAGGATTCAGTCTCTAAACCAGAGCTCCCTGATAAGGCCAGTCTGGCTAGTCAGCTTGCTTTGAGTAATCCAAGGCTCTGTCTTCCAGGGCTGTAATTACAGATAGGTCACCATACCTGCTCAGCATTTTATGTGGCATCCTCATGAGAGGCCATTCATCTTGTGAGTTTACGAAGTCCCAACTAAAAGAGCTCGTCCATGTTGCGAGCACACAGGCATGGAATTCAGGGGTAGGGCAAGCACTGTGGTTAATCAGACTGCTTGCTAATCATCCAGATGTTCACAGGTAGAATACTGAGAACATAGCTTCTTTCCTCTTTGCCCCTGTGATACATATGTACCACAGCAGCCATGTGGAGACAGAGTAGGGCTTTTGTCATTATTTGTTAGTTTTAGACATTGTTGTATGGCTCAAGTTGGGTTTTCTTTTTCTTTTTTTTTAAGGGAGAAAGGGAGATTTATTCAGCTTACGGTTCCAGAGGGAAGGTACAGTCTCTCAAAGCAGAGGCGGCATGGGTGGCTGGAGGAGGCTAAGTCACCGCAGACATCTTGGAAGCTGAGAGCTGCAGACTCAAGTTGGGTTTTCTTTGTAGTCAAGGATGACCTTGAATTACTGATACTGCCTTTACCTCCTGGGTGTTGGGATTATAAGTGTGTGCCACCACACTCATTATATGGGATTCTCAGGATTGAACCCAAGTCTTTGCACATGCTAGACAAACTATCCCATCAGTAAACAGGTAGATAACATTTTTTCTTTTTTGCTTCTTGCATGTATGTGTGGTGAGGGGTACATGCTTGTGTGTATGTATGTGGGCTTATATGTATGCCTGTTTAAGTGTATGTACACATAGGTGCCCATTTGTGTGGAGACCTGAAGTCAACATTGAGTTTCTTTGTCAGTGTCTTTCCTTTCATTATTAGATCAGGGTCAGCCAGACTAGCTTGCCAGCTTGCTTTGGAGGTTCCATCTTTGCTTCCCAAATGCTGAGGTTTATCCACTGAGTCATCTCTCCAGCCCTGGTATCAATTTATTTAGGCCTTACTGTCTACATTTGTGGAATGGTTATGATAACACATTAAAAATAGTAAAGAATTGGTGTAATGATTAGCATAGTGGTGAAAAACATTTCACACAGAGCCTATATGTGGCAAATCCTCTAGAATTCATAGTTATTTCTACTTTTGCTATTAAAGATGTGAATATGAAAGTCATTTATTCTTTTATTTATTTTGTGTGCACACATACATGTGTGCATGTGTGTGTGTGTGTGTGTGTGTGTGTGTGTGTATCAAAGGGCACTGTGTTCCTGTAGAGGACCAAGAGTGACTTCAGAAATCATCCTGGATTGCTTCTGTCTCCTTTTTGCTTTGCTCTAGGATTTTCCAGGCTTTGGCCACCAGAGCCAAAAATACAGGCTATCACCATTTCTGCCTGATGTTTTTACCTGGGATGCATGATCCAAACTTAGGTCATTTCTACTTGGAAGGCAGAGCTATCTCTGCAATCCCATTTATCCTTTTAGAACCCAGGATTTTATTTATGAAATACAAATGTTTGAAAATGTTTACACATGTAAGGGACAATACCAATTTAATCAGTTATTCTCATTAGTGTATCAAAATTTTACCTTATTGGTTTGTGTATATTTCAATTTACCTTCAACATCGAAAATAGATATGCATGCTTTGAAGCAGATCTTGATGCCCAGGGTTCAGTTTTCTTGGATATTATTTTTGCTGTTTTCTTTTTCTTTTTCTTTTTCTTGGGTGAGTGAGTGAGGGGTAATATTCATTGTTTACTGATACCACAAGAGCTTGAACTCGGGTTGGGGAGATGACTCAGCAGTTAAAGTGCTTGCCATGCAACAGAAAGGACTAGAATGGAGTTAGATTCCAGGTCCTACATACATTGCCAGATGGGTGTGCCATTCTGCCTAGTACTCCAGGCTTCAAAGGTAGAAACAGAATTTCTAGAGCAACATGGTTAGCCAGACTAGACTTGTTAATGAACTCTGATTTGATTAGTGATCCTGTCTTTTTAAAAAGGATAAGGTGGAAGAGCAGTGGAAGATGTTTCACGTTAATAACCTTGAGACTACATGCATACATAATGTACCTACACATATGTGAACTTACACACATGCAAACCCACCACACATACATAAAAATGGAAAAAGGAAAAAGAGAATTTTAGTAAAAGTATTTTCGTTTATTTGAAAAATGATCACAGAAACCATGATCAAGTGAAAAGAAAGGCCTGCAAAGGAGGAACACCTTAGATTAGTGTAAGTTGCTCAAGTGTACAACTGGGTTTAGTCTCCCTGACACCCCTTTGAAAGACTATATACAGGGCTGGAGAGATGGCTCAGGGGTTAAGCATCCGCCTTGCAGGCGGAGGGTCCTGAGTTCTGATCCTAGACCCCACGTATAGACGCTGGGCGGAAGTGGGGGCGGCCTGCGCTTCTGGTCCTGGTAGGGCGGAGCCTGTGAATCCTGGGGCAGAAGGAGGTGGAGGCGTCCATGGTGGTTCCCGAATTCGTCCGTGGTTCTACACATACACAGAAACACACACACAGAGACACACATACACGCGCACACACACACACGCACATGCGCACAGTTGAATAAATAATAATAATAATAAAAAATTAAAAAAAAAAGAAAGACTATATATACAACTAATGACCTGGAGCAACTTTATCCATCTAGCCAGTGCTGTAGTAATGGTATCTGCCATAGCTTAAATATAAATTGTCTCCACCGTTCAAATGTTTGAGTCCTTAGCTGATGTTTGGGAGGATTGTGGCCACATTAGGAAGTGGAGCCTTGCTGAAGGAATGCAATTCCCAGGAGGTGAGGGTTGAGTTGATTAGCCCACCTGTTTCCCTGGAGAAGTCTGCTCTTGCTGTTGTGGTTTGCTGCTCTCAGCCTCCTTGATGGTCATGACCTAAGTCACCCCCACTTGCTGCTGCCTGCCTTGCCTTTTCCATCATAATGAACTCTACTTCCCTCTGCAACCATAAGCAGAATAAATTTCCCTTTCTCCCTTAAGTTGCTTGAGTCTGAGTGTTTGTCTCACAGCAACAGAGAAGAATAACTGCTACAGTATCTTTTTCTATGTTATAAGTATCTACAAAGAAGAAGTTTGGGACAACATTACGGTAAAGAAAGATATGCAGGGACCTCTAATATGGAATAGAAGATTGAGGATAGAGTTGAGACTTATTGTCTCCGATACCTGAAAAACTGTATCATTAAAAGGTGGGAGAGATAAGCACTGCTGTCTTGGCATGAAATGAGCAGCTTCATGAAGGGTCATTCATTACTTCTTGTAACTTACAGAAGTCTTTTGTTTTCTCTCACACGCCCTGAATTATATAGGTTTTACCAATGAGAAAAAATGTAAGTTTCAGGACTTTTTTTATTCACCCTAGGTCAAATAAGTAACTATGCAGGAAGATTTTCATTGTTTTGGACAAACTTTTTTCTCTCTCCCAGGAGATGTTCAGTGAAACTAGTTGGCTTCATGGAATGGAGGAGGGAGAGATTCCCATGCCCTGGCAGAAAACCACATGACTTCCAAGCTTTCCCCCACTAATAATCCCAGGATGTCATGAAGTGATTGTCATATCTAAGTCCTCAAAAGATGGTTTTCCTTTAAGAATCCAACTGCTGACATTAATTTCTCATGGATTTTAGTGGACATTAAATGTTTGTGAGTTATTCTTATCATTAGTCAACATAGTCATGATGATTATCTAAAGCATTTGTCAGTAGTGCTTCTCTTTAATTAGACTGGAATATGTTGTATGAATGAACCATTCAAGCAACATATCCTTTCTTGATTATTTTCAATCAGAAAAAATAGTTTTAAATAAAGATAGAAGTGGAAGCAAAAATGAAGTCCAGTTGCAGAAAATTGAGAAATAATGATTATATTTAACTGTGTTGCAAATGTTCTGAGTGTCACAAGCAACAAAGCCATCACAGGGCTGCTGTAAAGAAGAGGTTGGTTTGAGCAGATGCTTGTAATCCTTGTAGTCTGTTAGGTATTGTTATCTTGGCAGTTTAAGTGAGATGGATTAAGAAGAATGCCATGAACATCATTGGAGTTGCTTTGATGGATGGCAGGTTACCTAAAGTCTTACTTCAGCCTCCTCAGATAGGGAGGAGCTGCATCTAGCCCTGTTCCTCCTAGGCCTCAGTGAAGCACTTCATTCCCATTCTTTCAAGTCGGAAATATGGCCAAATTGTCCACTAGGTGGTGCTTAAATCACTGTATAAACTTCCATTATCTGTAAAATATTCTTATATTTAAAGGTATAATGAAGAAAAATACAGAATATAGTCCATTTAGCCTCAAGACATGCTAAGACTTTGTTCCAAAACAGGATGACAAGCCTCTTAACAAAATTTCAGAAAACTCCCAAGGTCTAAGGGGATTCTTCTTAAGACCCTCCAGACAATAGAGGCAATTATGATAAAAATGACTCTTTCTAAACAGGATTGATTACCAGCTTCAAGGTTACCTGCGTCAGACTCAGGTCAGTCCTTCCAACCTACTGGCTGAAGATAATTCTTAGTCCTACCCTAAATTCATCAAACATCTTAGGTTTATTTTGATTGTTTTAGAAACATTTTGATCTAAGTTTTTATTCACGTAAGGTTTCTCAAAGTAAAAACAACCTGATATGTTACCTTGCTTGGTCTTGACTTGAATGAGATGTTAAATGTAATAAATAAATTTAACAATTTAAAGATGTTATTATGTTCTTATTTTAGCCAAGTTTTTAAATCTTCCAAAAATCCCCTCCTCTTCGGGTTCCTAAAACCTGCTGCTGGGGTCCTGGTGACCCCTACAGACTTCTGTCCTACTGCCAGGGGCTCTGGTGTCTTCTTGGATTATGCATTTCCACCAATATTCTAACATCACTTTTGTACTTCCTTTAAAGATTTCTATGTGTTCCCAATTCTTTGCTCTAACCTGCTTCCTTAACTACTCTCCCAGTATCTTCTGTCAACGACCATGGTAGCCTAATTCAAAAGCAATGATTCCTTAATGTTTCTACCTTCCATGTAAATTTATTCTTTTAATTTTTAGATGCTACTTTATATAACATGCCTAAAGAAAAACTTGAAAGATTCTTCTATAACTGTTAGAAAAAGAGAAGGAGGAATAGGGTGTGGTCTCCAGTAGATCAGAGGTCTGTTTCTGATCTCAGATCTGTCAAGTGGAATCTATGGCTTGAGATCGGGTTCCGGATCTATCAGCAGTTGTGTGCTATTGCTCATTTGATATCGCATAGTATTCTAGTGAGCAAAGTTAAAGGAACATGTACTAATCTGTGTTATAATTCATCTGTACATTTGCTGTAAAAGATATTTAAAGTACTACAACCAAGTGTGATAGATTGAGAGATGGCTCAGGGGTTAAGACTCTGCCTCACAAGCAGAAGGTCCTGAATTTGGATCCCAGATCTCAGGTAAAAACACCAGGCAGCCTGCACTTCCATGGTGGAAGGAGCCTGGGAAAATCCTAGAGGGAAGCAAGAAGGAGGTAGAAGCAATCCAGGATGATTCCCTGAGTCACTCATAGTCCTCCACAGACACACAGCGGCCTCTGACACACACACACACACACACACACACACACACACACACACTAAAATATGCAGAGCAAAAGCTCTGTACGCTGACCATTGCCCTTTCTCCCAGCGGCCAGCAAGCACCTGCAAAGTCTCCTGAAACGAAGATAACTTATTCCTCTCTATCCTTTATCCCACCCACAAGCCCCAGTACTGTACAGCTCCACCCGCCTTCAGACTCCTCTTTTTCTCCTTTCTGAGAATTCGTCTGTGTTGCGTGGAACATGTAAGCAGTAAGTTTTTCCCATTCCCTGTCCATGGCATGGTGTGTTTGATCTTATCTTACAAAATGTAGTTTTTATAAATACAAAATGATAAGCAAATAAACTTGCTTCTGTTAAATTCTTTGAAAAATTGGGATTTAAAAGGCATAAACCTAGCAATTAACATTCAAATTAAAGATTTTTACCTTGCTAATTCAAACTAGAGAAAAAAAGGGGGGGGGCATTTTAAACTCTGAGTAGGGCATAAACAGCTCTGTTTGCTTAGCCTTAATCACATATGCTCCCTGTCCTAATACAAAAGTTTTCTACTGTCTTTATATTAAAGGTCATGGATTTTAAAGGTAAAAATAAATAGGTAAATTAACACTCTAATTTAATTGACAAATGATAAACTTGGATGAAAGCTACAAAATCTTGGATTTTAAACTGTACATTTATAAATGACTATGTACAAATGTTTACTGTCTACATATGACTGGATGTTTATGTTGTTATATTAGTTACATGGTACCACATAAGTTTGCAATTGCCAAATTAAGTCCAATTCTTTCTTTTAAAGATGAGATTTAATGCCTTTTTTTAAGTTTTTTTTTTTTATTCAACTGTGCGCATGTGCGTGTGTATGTGCGTGCGTGTGTGTATGTCTCTGTGTGTGTGTGTCTGTGTATGTGTAGAACCACGGACGAATTCGTGAACCATCATGGACGCCTCCACCTCCTTCTGCCCTGGGATTCACAGGCTCCACCCTACCAGGACCACAACCAGGACCTACCAGTACTACAACCAAGTGTGATAGATTGAGAGATGGCTCAGGGGTTAAGACTCTGCCGCACAAGAAGGAACTGAGTTTGGATCCCGGGTTCCATGTTAAAACCACCAGGTAGAAATGGTGGTGGCCTGCACTTCTGGCCCTAGGGGAGAGTCTGGAAAATCCTAGAGTGAAGCAAAAAGGAGGTAGAAGTAATCCAGGATCATTCCTGAAGTTGCCGTTGGTTCTCCACAGAAAGCTCTGTGCTCTCTGATACACACACGAACACACACACACACAAAACAAAACAAAACAAGTAATTAGAAGTTCAAAGTAGTCTCTTCCTTCCTACCTTCCTGGTTACATTAGTTTATGCCCTTTGATTGAATGTTAATTATAACATTTTTAGTATTTTGTCTTTTCTAGGTTGAATTCCATCAAGCTCCTTTGATTCTTCTGGTCCTGGTTTTGAGGAGATTTGACTGCAATTTCCTAGGCCCCTCTTCAGCAGGAAGTTGTAAGATCAGCTGTTGTCCTCCCCCCCCATCAAAATCTTAAGACAAAAATATAGGTAGATTTCCATAGATAGTGAGATCAGATAGTGAGATCAGAGGAAATCAAGGCCACAAATCTACCTGGAAAATTGCATGTACACTAGGAGAACTGAACTTAAGCTTACAACACATCTTTTATATTTAAGACCCACCAGACCACCACAAAGTCTGCCAGGAAAAATGGGACTCTTCTACCTCTAGCTCAGGGGGGAAACTCACCAGTGGTATAGGGTCTTGGCTCCTTCCTTTTCTAGATCCACTTAAAGCTATCTGTCTTACCTTTGTAGTCCCGACTCCTCCCTGTGGCCAGGGTTGAATGAGAGACATCTCATTGAGAACATTCAGTCAGCTATCCTCATCTTTTTATGAGCATTTTCAGCAACCCTCACAATGCTGCTTACTAGCAAGAAGCAGTTTAGAGGATCCATTGCCCCATCGCCCTATCTCCCAGTTCTTTCTATCTCCCAAATTCTCCTCATGTTGCCCATTTTTCCTTTTTTCAATCCATCCACAATCTGATTTTGATAGACCAGAAGCCACCAGACCACAAGCAAGAGAAACTAAACACTCCGTTTATGTTAATGAATCTGATGAAGAAAACAGACAGTCCAGCAGACTCTGGTCATCCCGAGGAAACTGACAATACCAAGTGAATGGACCAAACAAACCTGTCAAACTAAAACCCCTTCTTCCTGCTGTTTTAAATCTAGCACCCCAGCCCCAAAGTAGTAGTGACAGCCCATCCCACAGGGAAATTATTACTCCAACAACAGAGCTCCCAGAATAAACCTCGGTCTTTGCCCATGAAGCTTGGGTCTGGGTTTGTGCTCTTTCTCTTTTCCTTTCCTCTTTTCTAGCAGGATAGGACTCCCATCTCCCACACTCAGAGCAGAGCTCCTGCTTATGGGTCACTGCCCCCTGGGCACTTCTAAAGTCCAGGTACTTGTGGAGATAGGATGCCTCCCCTTTTCTTCTCCCCATCCACATTCCCAGGGATTAAAAAAAAAAAAAAAAAACAACTCCATTCCAGTTTCAGACCAGGCTTCTCCCTTCCAGAGAATTAATTCAGCAACTGTCATGTAACTAGACAATCTATAAACCTTTTCCATTCCTTGTCTGTGGTTTGGGCAATCCACCCTTTCTTTTTACGTATTGGTGCCAAACCGCAGGATGCTCATGAGTATGTCCTCATAGAAGCTTAAGGTTTTTCTTTAGGTACTTGGCACTAAGGGAGAATTCTCTAGGCGCCTTTCTGGCACTGACAGGTCTGATCTCTCTTGCATTGTCCTTGACACGAAGAGACTTTATCTCTCAGGCTGGTCTCCTGCCACTGAGAGTTTATCTCTGAGGCCTCAGTCCTAAGCTTTAGGCATCAGAAAGCCGTGCTCAGTCTGACACCGAAGAGGATTTTTCTCCCCAGGTTTTCTAGGTTCTAGGCACCAGGTCATACTAAGTCTGGCTCTAGAAGGAAATATGTATGAGAACCATTTCCCAGGTTAGTTCCTGTTGCAGTTCATCTGCATAGTTGCTGATAAATGACCATCAAATGGCTTAAGGGAACAAGGGGTTTACTTTCTTACAACAGTCCGGTTACAGTTCTCAGTCCAGCTTGACGGGAGAGCACTGCACCAACACCAGGGCCGAAGGAACTGGCTACACCATCACTGCATAATGGCTGAGAGATGGACAATCCTTACTTGCCAGACCAGCATGTCTGGCCAAGTATACAGAAGGATGCCAACTCTCTTCAACCAGCTCTCTGTGATTTATCCAGGGCCTAATCCCACCCACCATGGGCTGGGTCTTCCCCCAGTAGCTAGACAATCTCCTTCAGGTTTGCTCTGAGCTTAACTCAACCACTAATTCTCTACAACTGTGCCCAGAGCTCAAACCCTCAAGAGTCAAGTTGACACCTGTGCTTAACTATGATAGTTCCCATCTAAACCCATGTGTTGGGAAACGCATTAAGTCCAATTGTGAGAGGGATCATCCACAAAAACAGCTCCCTGATTTAGTCACGTTCAATTCGGGCACCTGGTCTGTGCTCTGTTTTGAGGTGTGAACGTCAGTTTTATTCCTCAGAAGGGTCCTCTTAAAGGTAATTGAAAGTCTTTTTGATCCTACAAGTCTTAAAAAAAAAACTAGCCTCAGTGTAATTTGGACATGGAGAAAGGAGGCCCCTAGAAGAAAACACCGTCTCCTCTCCCTTATCCAGTTCAGTTGTTCTAATCCTTCTGTTCTACTTTTCAAGTCTCCTAAGGCCTCTGGACCTGATCCTTTCATTCTGCAGGCAGAGGCAACCCCTCTAAATTGCAAACCTTAAAATGGGAACCAAAATTCCAAATCTTTAAAGTATGAAAATAGAAGTACATATTCTTTGTTGCTTCAGTATTTTTTCATAGCTAAATCCTATGTCCTTGTCTATCTTGGCCAGCTGTTGCATGTGTTTCTGAGAGTTTTTTAAAAAAAAATATTCTATTTATGTTTGTTTGTTTGTTTGTTTATTTGTGTGTGTGTGTGTGTGTGTGTGTGTGTGTGTGTGTGTGTGTGTGTGTATTTCAGAGGGCACTGTGTGTTCCTGTGGAAGATCAAGGGTGATTTCATAAATCATCCTGAATTGCTTCCACCTCCTTCTTGCTTCACTCTGGGATTTCCCAGGCTCAGCCCACTAGAGCCAAAAGTTCAGGCTGCTGCCATTTTCATGAGAGACCTGGGATCTAAATTAGGATCTTCTGCTTGTAAGGCAGAGTCTTAACCCCTCAGCCCATGTTTCTAAGAGTTTTATTTGTGTTGTCTGTCTGATCTGTATCATGTTAAATATGTACATTGACATAGAGGTATAATTTCTCTTTGACATCTGTTTTAAACACAAAGGTTTACCAAAAGTTATTTTCAAATTCTAACAGTTATTTATTACACGAGTATTATGTAATAAGTAATTGGGCTAATTAATAACTGAGTCAAATGCTGTGTTTGATTCTAATTTACTTGGTTTAACTAATACAAGATTCTGTTTTCAATGATAAGGTTTTCCTAAATGTTGATCTGCTTTTGATAAAGTTTTCCATTCCAATAAGTCTATTTCCAACATTTATTGATTAAATAGTCTCATTCCACTGCCATGAATTAATGACTAATTTAAAACTTGTTTTCATTGAATTCTAAGTCCTTTTCTGTAGGAGACACCTACCACATGGTATTCATTTTGTTTGCTTGCTTGTTCAGTTACCTGGATTTCAGGTAATCTTATTATGTGTCTGTCTAACTTCTATGTTTGTGATTTCTAAGTAACAAATTTATGGCCACTTCAATTTTTTTTCATTCTTATAGCACACTAGTATTTTTGATATTTTTGGCATGCTTAATCGCAATATATGTACACATACTTTTAAAAATAATACCAAAAAGTCCTACTTGAATATCTAATTTACATTTTAAGTTGATCACAACTGTTCCTGATCAATTATAAGTTTTCTTTCATGAAAAATTATCTTGCTTGGTTTTGATTTTAATGAGACTACTGTAGGGAATGCTAAAGTCTAGAACCCTTTGTCTTGAAGCTGGATGACATGATACTGTCTGAAGTAGGCAGTTGCAGGAGTGACCTCTCCCCCATCCTGTCATGTGGCCCAGCTCGGTACTGGTTCTGGGCCAAGGTGTTCCTTCCTTGATTGTCTTAAGATCACCAGTCATGTTACCTACAGATCTAAAGAACAACAAGAATGCTATGGGATTACAGACTGACCACAGTTTATAATTAACTATTTGGAAACAATATGTGTGCTCCATAAATTCACTATGTGACACTTCTATTTTTCTTGCAGTTTCACAATATATAACCTGTTCTCACAATATGCGCTTAACTATTTTGTAAGCAAGAAATATTTTTTTAACTGAACTGTTTTATGATTTTGTGTTAAAGCAAGTTCATGATGTAATGGTTAAATGGAATTTTAAGTCTATCAAAACTGTTTCTAGTAAATTACTGTATGTTATAGAAGAAAAGCATGAGCCTCAAAACATACTGGGTAAGAACCTAGCTTCATGTATTTAAGTGTTTTTTTATTTGTCTCTATCTTGATTAAACACAGATTTGGTTATGCCCATTAGACTCATAAAATCTTATCTCCTAAAGGGTGTACTTATTTGTCCCATAAGATTACACAATGTTGCTAAAAGGTCTTAATACAATGCAATGGATTTTAATTAAAACATGCTGGCCTGAAGGTAAATACTATAAATATAGTGCTTGTTCTTTCTTACTATTACCTTCACCTCACTGGGCCAGACAATGCAATTGCTTACTTTAAGTTTATATATATTATCTTTAATCACAGATCACATGCAAATGTCATATTCAGAGGACAAAAACAACATATATATAAACATATATATAAATATATATATATCAGGTCTGGATCATTATGGTTAGTAAATTTAATATGATCTAGGTTTTTCTTTATTAATGGTTTTGCCATCTCTCTCTCCTGAAGACTGCTGCCCCACCTACTACTCAGCCTCATCTACATCACTGCTACTCAGCATCATCTACATGAGACACTGGGAATAAGCCCTCCTAGCTACTTAGGACATATATAGCTATTATGTAACCTGTATACACCCAAAACTGTGACACTGCTACATTGACTTGACTGGAGTCTCCAATAAAGTGGAAAGATCTGTAATATTACAAATCCAGAGCCAGATTATCTCGGGCTCATTTTAAAACTATAATTGCCATTTATTGTCATCCTCTGGATGTGAAATAACATTCTGATGACTATCACATTTATTAGATAAATTAGACCAGGTAATTAACAAACACAATGAAACCCCTTTCCTAACCTTCTGGGTACAAGAGTTCATGCCTCACTTAATCAAACCCTCAATTTAACTTTCTCATCAGTCTGATCTCTCCTAGGTGCAACTTTGTCCTTTACTTATTTTGAAGAAGAGGTGATACTTCTTCTCTAACAGACTGCTCCCTGACCATTCCACTGCTTCAGGGAGATCGAGGACTTTCAGTTATTGTTGACATCACCCTGGCCACCTGACTTCTACAGGCTCCACTCAATTCATTGACTTCTCATTGACCTTCTCATGGCAGAGAAAGGGACAAATGCCTGTTTCTAGAAGAGGAATGCTGCTATTACATCAACCACATGGGAGAAGTGGAAGAGAGAATCAACAATCTCCAGAACTTAGCAACTCAAATCCATTTTGCTAGGGGCTCACTGGAGGACTCACAATTATAGTTTCCCTTGCCAACTTGGATTCTTCCCTTCATAGGTCTTCTAACTGCCATTTGTCTGTTGCTACTTACCATGCCTTGACTTTTCAGATGCCTCCAGGACAGGATTGTTTCTGACCATCCATCTACTTCCTATGAGAGGCTGGTGACCCAGTTGTATCCAGTTGATGACAGTCTTTACCCTCACCTTGAGAACTCAGGAGCAGAACTTCATCACTCCAGCATAACTTTTCCCATGCCAACTCTATCCAGCAGGAAAGTAGTTAAGAACCAATGTGTAGCTTTTCTTCCTCCCCCTGCTCGTTTCCAGCCGGGGCTCGTCCTCTCCCCGCAGCCGTGGCCCCGACCCTACGCAGAGGCATGAGTTCCCGGCGCCGCAGGGAAACGAGCGTGCAAGCCCAGAAACTATGTCCCCACCACCACTTGTTGAAAAACTGATTTGAAGGCGTCTCCCGGTCTGCACAGACGGAAAGTGCCAGGATTGGATGCCTCTCTGGGGTTGCGCCGCAAAACCTTGACTCCTCTGTAGCAGAAACAAACTGGAAACCGATCGGACCCTTACTCAAAGTCAGAATGGAACGATTTGTAGTAACAGCACCACCTGCTCGGAATCGTTCAAAGACTGCTTTGTATGTGACACCCCTGGATCGAGTCACTGAATTTGGAGGTGAGCTGCATGAAGATGGAGGAAAACTCTTCTGCACTTCTTGCAATGTGGTTCTGAATCACGTTCGCAACTCGGCCATTAGTGACCACCTCAAGTCAAAGACTCACACCAAGAGGAAGGCAGAATTTGACGAGCAGAATGTGAGAAAGAAGCAGAGGCCGCTGACTGCATCTCTTCAGTGCAACAGTACGGCGCAGACAGAGAAAGTCAGCGTCATCCAGGACTTGGTGAAGATGTGCCTGGAAGCCAGCATCCCGCTGGAGAAGGCTGACCATCCAGCGGTCCCTGCTTTCCTGTCTCGCCACGTGAAGAATCGAGGCTCCACACCCAAGTCAGACCAGCTGAGGAGAGCGTACCTGCCTGATGGATAGGACAATGAGAATCAGCTCCTCAACTCCCAGGATTGTTGACAAGGCGGTTGTCACCATTGTGATCAAGATAAATAATGTGGAGTATTAAAGTTAATGTGTTGATTGTGTGGTTCATTTTTATATTTATTTCATTTCAAATCATGTGATACAGAATAGTTTTGCAATGTGTATATAGTTGCAGGCAAAAAAGAAAAAGGAAAAAAAAAAAAGAACTCACTGCAGAACATTGTTAATTTTAGTCACCAGTAGTATAAAGTAAAACTTAGGTATAGAGTGTACTAGGATATTTGAAACCTGGTGGTTATCTTTGAAATTGATGCCTTTTCTCCTGAAGCAGTTGTGCACTGAAGAACTGCGCTGCTTGTTTAGCCCCGTTGCCATATATGAGTATTCTTTGTGAGACCACACCACTCACATGTTGACTTAAAGGAATTGAATCCTCTAAAGCAAAGGAAAAGTTAAGGTTAGCATTGTTGTTGCTTGAGATCCCTGGACAAATGACTGTTACTTCAAGCAGTTTTATTTGTATGTGAAATGATTACCTAACTATCCTCCACCTCATTCTTTTTTTCTCCTGCTTAAAAACTTACTGTATTTAGTAGCAGCTTCAAGTGACCAAAAGACTAAGATCTCTCTTTTAATGTCAGTGCCAAAAGCCATGAGGATTTTGCAGTGACAAGATTTTAGTCTCTATCAGTTTGCACCATGGCTTTCTTGGTAAGCACCATCTTATATTTGTAAGCTTTTTGTCTTGGTGTTAATAGACTACCGGACTTTTTTTTTTTAAACACTGTAGTCGACGTTTCCTTTTTTTTTTAATGTGGAATTAGCAGTTACTTTTTGACTAGCAGATCAAATAAGAAAATTGCTTTCTATGCATTAGCTTTTTCAATAATATTTTGTAAGAGTTCATTTAGATAAAATAGAAACAAGTTTTACTTTTATCTGCTTTGTCTCTGGTGGTACAAGGTATTTAAACTTAGAGGATTGTCTCTGGTGGTACAAAGTCTTTAAACTTGGAGGATAAACAATTGTTAAAAAGAGGCAAGGATTTGGTAGGAGATTTAAAGCAGGGTGCTGTGTAGCCATTTGAGTCAGGAAATAAATTACTTCTGTTAAAGGCCAACCATGTTCAGGTTCTCTGAACCTCACTGTCCTGTAAGATTATCAGAGTAAAGATTTAAGTCCTCTTCATCAGAGCCAAATTATATTTTTCAAAAATTCATCAACTGAGAACTTGGGACTAGAGCTTCAATTAAAAAAATAACATTTTTAAAAGTGTTTCTATTGCAAAGTAGTGGCATGGTGCGCATATTAGTTACTGGTATCTTTAAGGTTATTGCATCAAGTGTAATAACGAAAAGTCAAAGTTAAGAAAAACTACTTTTAAGAGCAACTTGTCTTAAGAGTCTTTTACAGACTTAATATTCTTAATTCTGATTGATTTCTAAGTAACCATCTTTTTTTTTTATTTGTTTTCATTGAAAAAAAAACCTGCTATGAAAAAAAAATCACTTTGAGAAATTTGAAGTTTTACTTGTTCTCATGTTTGGTTCAGTTGAAGTAGCACAGTAAGCACCTAGACGAGTGCAGCCATTCGCAAGCACACTAGAGACCAGCAAAACAAGTGTTTTGCTTTCCCTTCCTCTAGGGAAGTATTTGCAGGCAACCATGTTTAAATTAGCCAAGATGGTAGGAGACCTAAGAAACTAAGAAAATAATTGAGTTTTGAAGCACTATTTTCAGAATTAAAAATCATTCTAATTTTCAGAATTCCATGTGATCCAGAACTGTTCCCTGTTATCTGGGTATTAATGTGCACTACCGATAAACATGGCAGAACAGCTTTTGGTAGTCTAGAAAAATGATTGATGTTCCACTAGAAAATACAATTCACATTTGAGTTTCTCGTAGTTTCTGCTGATTTCATAATCATTTATTACCTATGTAGCCTTTTTCTGGGCTTGCAACTATTCCCACATTTCACCATATCTAGGGGCATAGTTCATTTCTGTTAGGGTTGTATCATGTCCTTAGAAAGTTTTCCAATCTGTTGGGATGTTAGTATTGATGTTTCTTTGCTGATTATGAAATTTCCATATTCTGAAACTAGTTAAATTCGTCTCATAAATAAGACAGAATGGTTATGATAGCCTGCTCAAACTGGTAAGAATTTGTAAAACCATGATTGGCATATGCAAGATAGCAAATGAGACTAAGCTATGTGCTGCTTTGGAGGCAGAATGAATGTGTGTACAGCTCTCAATCTTGGTTATGTAGTGTTAGTGTGATGCTATAATATTGAAAAAATAGCAGCTCTTTTTTGATAAGTTGTATGCATAATCATAAGATTTGTAATGTTTCATTTATAAACTGCCTTCGACACATGCTTACCTGTTAGTGTTTTCTCAAATATGATAGTGTGTCTTCCAGAATTTCACTATATGCTTACAATAAATAGTTCTAGCTTATTGAAAATATTGGGTTCTTTTTAATTATATGGGGCATATAGCAAGCCTGAAAGACACTGTAATCATCTTTTGCAGGATGAAAATTTTAGAAAGCTATGAGATCCTATATAATTATTTTACCCATTATCTTTGATTAGAGTTTTTTTACATTATTATTTAACAGATGCTACTTCCACTTAATGCCTGTGGCCCTACAGCATTTTAAGGGACCAGAAAACTTAAAGAAATTTTACCATTGTAACATTAAGTGTCAGCTTGGGTTTATTCTGAAGTATCTGTTGCATAAAAAGTACATTTGGCAAGATTTCCAAGCTGAAACTTCTGCCTGAATTTGTATATGAATGTTAATGAAAATACATGCAAACAAAATAAAATCTGAAGTGGTCTAAAATAAAAGCCACAATCTGTCATTTGCTATTTAGTGTTCATAAGGGGTCTTCGGTGTTTGACTTAACTTCCATTAAGTGAGGAAAGATCATCTTTTGAAACATGTTAAAATGATTCATTGACATGGAAGATTGGTCATATACCTTCAGTGAGAATCTTATCCTAAGATAAATTTCTTTAGTGTCTGGTCTACACTGGTTAAAATGTAAGTAGTGAAGTGGCTGTTCCTAACCCTCGGTTTATCTCAACCATTTTATCATAGATTTCTGAGGTAAAACGGTCCTTGCCTAGTGGGATTCTTCTTGTATCCAGTACTGTATTAATTAAAAATTTACTATGTTGATTTTTGTATTCTTGTGCTTATTTTTTGCTCATGCACGTATCTTTAATATAAATATATTGCTTTTTAAGACTTTGTGACTTTTAGAAATAAATTTCCAAAAGTTTCTCAAAAAAAAAAAAAAAAAAAAGAACCAATGTGTAGCCCCTTATCACTAATAAAAGACTGGATGATAGGACTCCCATCCCCCATGCTCATGGCAGAACTTCTGCTTACTCGTCACCGTGCTCAGGCACTTCCATGTTTCTCATGGAGATAGGTCAATTCCTTCTCTCTCCTCCATGTCCACATTCCTAGGGATTAAATAAAATTCTTCTACCTTCAGACCGGGCTTCTTCTTCCTTCCTACAGAATTAGTACAGTAGCCATCATGTAACTAGATAATCAGTAAATCTTTCCCAGTCCTTGTCTGTGGCATGACCAACCCATCTTTTCTTGCTTTTTTACAGGCATAACACTAAAAAACTAAAGGATCACGAATACAATTACTAACCAAAAAAACTTAACTTGTAAGTCGAACAGTGATAGAGAAATTTTTATAAAGATATACTTCATACTTTTCTGGATTCTTTCTTTTTTTTTGAGATAGTGTTTTATCTTGTAGACCAACCTGACCACAACTCAAGGCAACCTTCTTGCCCCAGCCTTATAAATGCAGGGGTTACAGACTTGAAACACCATGTCTAAGTAATTTATATATTTTTTGTAAATCCCAAGTAAGTAAAAGAAGAATAGGGAGGAGCAGAAAGAATAAGAAAAAAAGAGAGAGAATAAGAAAAAAGAAAGGAAAAGAGAAAATGAACATGGAAGCATGAGTGAAGGCTAGTGAGTGCCAGGAGGCAAGTGGTTTAGGCAGAAAGTCATCTGGAGATTTAGATCTTGATGTCATGGTTTGAAATGTGTCCCCCATAGTCTCATGTGTTTAGCAAGGTCATGGCACCTTGAGAGGTGGAGCCTTACTGGAGGAAGGCAGTCACAAGGGGTGGGCCTTGAGGTGGATTAGTCCCACCCTCCCTCCAGGAGAAGTCTGCTTTTGCAGCAAGCGGTCTGCAGCTCTCAGCTTCCAAGATGTCTGTGGTGACTTAGCTTCCTCCAGCTTTGGCCAGCCAGCCATGCCACCTCTGCTTTGAGAGACTGTACTTTCCCTCTGGAACCGTAAGCTGAATAAACCTCCCTTTCTCCCTTAAGTTGACTGACTTTGAGTGTTCTCTCACAGCAATAGTAAAAGGAACTGTTACACTTCTAAAACCCTATATGTTAAAAGCTTGTTCCCTAGTGTAGGACAGTAGAGATAGACTCTTGGGGAAATGAGACTTAGTGGAAGGAAGTGAAATCAGTAGGGGCATGCCCCATCGAATCCCTGATCCCTTCAGCCTTTTTCACTTCCTGGCTACCATGAGGTGATCAAATTCCCTGCTTTACATCACTAGCCCAAAACATAAGCCCACGATTACATGATCTTTAGTCACATATCTTGAGGTCAACAGGGGGCTGGGGCAAGGGCTGATAGCTTATACCCTTTAGCTTTCACCCCACCCATGAGCCCCAAAACTATAAAAACTTGACTTCTCCCTCACATGGTTGCTCTTTCTCCTTTTGAAAATTAGTCTGTGGAGCTGTGTAACAATCAATATACTGCTTCCATCCCTTATCTTTGACATGACATGTTTGGGACTCTTACATTTAATGATGCCATGACTTAGACAGTTGAACAAGACTGTGACTCTCTTGTCCCAACTCCAGCACAAACTGCTGCTCCCAGCCTCCATGGACTTGGACAATGTCCACCAAGTTAACAATCCTAAGATTCTCTCTCTCTCTCTCTCTCTCTCTCCTTCTATCTTGCTCATCTCTCTGTGTCCTCTCTGGTGAGGCTTCTCATTTCCTTCTTGGCATTTGCCAAGGTTCCATCAGGATCTGGTGTAGCCAGTCAAACCCGACAGTTTCCCCATTCCTCTCCACCTCCTGCTCTCAGCTTGCCATGAGTTGCGCTGAGCTTCTTCTCCCCTACAGGCAGCCTCCTGGAGTGGTCATCTGGGCCCTTGTCTTGAAGTCATGCTGGCATGCTAGCCACTTTCCCTGGGTCCCCAAGTGGACTGGGTCCATATAGGAACCAAGGGAGGTTACTTCCTGATACCTTGACCCCAATCTCTGGTCTTGGCTTGTCAGACAGTGTACTTGGGGTGTCCTTTACACATCTGACTGGCAGGAGGCTCCTGTGGGCTTTTCCTCCACCTACTACTTACTTTCCTTTCTCTTACCACATCCTCCTCTCTGTTCAGCCTCCTCTGAGATGGGTACCCCTCACTTGAAGCTTGACCCTTCTACCACCCCCCTTGCCTGCCTTCTTAAATCACTTAAGCCACTTGACCTCTGGATCCAAGACTCAGTTTCTATTGTAATGTGATTTGGGCTCAGAACCCCTTAGATAACCAGAGTTACTGGCCAGAAAACAGTACACTAAACTTTTGAATTTTTAAGTACCTTAACAATTTCTGTCTGCTATACCTCTTAAATTTGGGTCATGACTCCCTCCTGGGGCAGGTGGCCTCAAAAGACACCACGGTCATCAGTCCACCAATGGATGCATGTATGGTTCCACCTTACATAACTCAGTATAGAAAGAGCTACTGAGAGGAAGAATATGAGGTCAGCCAGATAGGAAATTAGATGAAATAGAAAGGATGGGGAGGCTTTCATTCATATGGGCAGTTTCATGTGCTCATTGATTGGGTGGGCTTTGCATTATTCCAGGACAATGAATACACAGGCTCAAGTCTACCTTTGTGGATCTTAAGTATCTGGTAGGCAAATTGCTTCTTTGTCTAGTCTGTTTGTATCAGCTTTTTTTATAATTTAAAAAATTATTTTTTATGTGTGTGTGTGTGTGTGTGTGTGTGTGTGTGTGTGTGTGTGTGTGTGTGTATCAGAGGGACTGTGTGTAAACTCAGATCTTATTGCTTGGAAGGCAGAGTCTTAACCCTTGAGCCATCTCTCCAGCACTGTGTGTCAGCTTTTTAACAAGGTGCATGGGGAAGGAGACAAATTCATTTGCTTAACAAATATGTACTGAACACTTTGTGTTTGTTATACATTGCTGAATGCTGGAGACACAGAGAGAGTCCCTGTCATCAAGGAGCTCAGGATGCACTAGGAAAATCATATGCACCCTTAGATCTAAGCAGTTCGGGTGTTGGAGGCATGTGCTGCAGGAATTGAGGAAGCAGGACACCAAAACCTTAAGAAGTGAAGTTTATTTACATGGCCAGGTTTGGGGGAAAGAAGGAGATTCTTTTCCAAAATTCCTGCGTCAAGTCTGCTTGGTTAAGTCATGGGTTTTATACTCTTTAATTACAAGGTGGTTTAGAAGGCATTTTGGCAATATTGATTGACCAAAGATTTACCAAGATTTACAGATTAAAGAGTTATAGATTAAAGTGTGTTTGTATAGACAAGCAAAGGTCAGAAAGGAAAGGCTACACTGTAGCAAGTAGTTCCAGGAGTCAGTAAGTGGAGCTAGACAGAGAGTCCTAGTTAAGGACTCCTCTCAGCTCCTTTCACAATGGCTGCAGGAGATAACAGGGTTGGACTTCTATTAACTTTTATTTTTTGCATGTGTGTGCATGCATACCTGTGTATATCAGAGGACACTGCACGTGCTCATGGGGGCCCACAGGTGATTTCAGGCATCATCCTAGATTACTCTACCTCTTCTTGGCTTTTCTCTGTAATTCCCTAGGCTCCACCTTCCAGGGTCAGAAGTGCAGGATATTGCCATTTCTGCCTGGCATTTTTATGTGGGATCTGGGATCGGAACTCAGATCCTTATGCTTGTGAGGCAAGGACTTAACTCCTGAGCCATTTTTCTAACCTTTTTCTTAACATTTAATTAGACTTTTAAATGGAAAAGGAATTGCTGTTTACCTTCTAAAGACTAAAGTCCAAGGAATCCATGGTCTTGTTACATTTCTATAGCCTAGGTGGGGGGTTTTGGGGTGCATAAACTTGCTACACATGCACAGGGTTTCTTTGGAATACAGAGATGGAGAGTGGGGATGACCAATAGTCTATTTCTGCTTGGAAACTGATGATATTCGAGGATACAATTAAGGGGATTGGAATGTTTTCTCTATAAAATAATGAATTATTAAATGGAAGGATACTTTAGAATATTTACATTTATTTTAACAAAACACAAGAATGGCAGACTCTGAGAAGGCATACTGGGAATCCAGCAAGTGCTGGGAAAAGAGGAATGGAAAATAATGTCCTCAGTGGTAAGCATGGTGGTTGGAAAACAGCCACATGCAGTGGGAGTCAGGCACATGGAATTTGGAGAAACAGTGAAAATGCCCTGAATATTAAGAAAAGCATGCTGATGGTTACTCTTAACTATTGCTGTGAGAGAGCACCCAAAGTCAAACAATTTAAGGGAGAAAGGGAGATTTATTTAACTTACAGTTCCAGAGGCAGAAACAGACTTTCACAGCAGAAATGGCATGGCTGGCTGGCCGAAGCTGGAGACAGGATAGGGCACACCCATCAGAGTCTAATGAGAAGGAAGATTCCTGGAGTCTCTCTTCTCTTTCTCAGTCTTCTGTTCTGTGGCGTCTTTTATTGATCCACTACTGAAAGGTTCCAATGGGATCTAGAGCTGATCTTTGTATTATCCAGATAATCTCTTCAGGTGGTCTCAGCTGATCTTGCAAGGTGTGATCTCAGCTGATCTTAATTAATGCCAGGTGTGTCAAGTTGTTGCAGGTCGCCTACATGGTTGCTGATAAATGACCATCAAATGGCTTAAGGGAACAAGAGGTTTATTTTCTCACTGATACTTTGGTTACAGTCTGTCCAGCTTGACAGGAGAGCACGCACCAACACCAGGCCTAGGGAACTGGCCACACCATCTCTACCCAACAGCTGAGAGAGGGACGATCCTTACTTGCCAGACCAGCATGTCTGGCAAAGTACACATAAGGATGCCAACTTCCTCAACTATCTCTCAGTATTTTATTCATCTGTTCAGGGCTTAATCCCACCCACCATGGATTGGGCCTTCCCCATCAGCTAGACAATCTCCTGCAGGTTTGCTCTGGGCTTAATCCAACCACTAATACTCTACAAATGTGTCCAGAGCTCAAACCCTCAACAGTCAAGATGACACCTGTGCCTGATTATGATCAAGTGACACATAGGATTAACTCTCACAACCTCTGTACTTCTAATCCTTTCCCTCCATCTCTTCCAGTTATTGGCAGAGTGAAAAAGGCTTGAGAGAAGGGACTTCTGGGGGTAAGAAGCACATGCTCCTCTCATCCTCCATCTATTTAGTATATCTCCATGTAAATCAGATTCCCTGGAAAAGAGAGGTGAGGAATGGACTCCTGGCCAAATGATTGACAGAATCAGCTGGTTAACTTAAGGGCACAGACCATAATTTTAGTATTACCAGGAAAATAGGAGGTGGACCCTAGTCCAGTCCCTAACATTGGGAATTTAGAGTATAGGTTGACTAACTTGTATTAAGAATTTTACCTATGGAGGGCCTGGGAAATGACCAAGCTTTTAAAGTATTTGCCATATAACCAAAAGGATCAGAATTCAGAGCTTGGATCTCCAGATGCAATTGTTGGGTGGGGATTAAGGAGATAGCTCAGTAAGGACTTGCCCTGAAACTGTGAAGACCAAAGTTTAGATCCCCAGAATCGATGTCAGAGCCTGGCAGACATGGTGGCTTTCCGTTATTTGGGAAGCAAAGACAGGGAATTCTCAGGGCAAACTGGCTAGCTAGTCTAGCCAATTGTTAAGCTGTGGATTCCTTTTTTCCTAAAATATGAAGAATGCAATAAGGAGAAGAGGAGCCACAGGTGAAAGAGTTGTTTTAGATAGCAAAGGATCTAAGCAGAAGGAGGAGAGGGTGTTCCACAGTAGGAGAAGTAAAAGAAAGCCTGGCTGTTATGAACAAAGATACAAACTAGAAGTTGGTTGCATCAACTTTGATACAGTTTTGTGATGAACATTCCTGCCCCAACTGTGATGATTATACTAGTATAAGAGGCTAAATTTTAAATAGATCTATGTATTCATCCAAAGTTCATTTTTTGCTTGTGTTTTGATATTTATTTATTTATTTTTGCACTGTGAGTCCAAGACATGATGCTTGTTCACTTACTCAAAGGGATGAAGTTATGATCTATAAATCCTAATGCTCATCTCATTGAAGGTCTGGTCTTTTGACTTTCAATATGGTTTTAAATCATGTTTCTAAAACCTATAGAAGGTCCATAGGAAGTATTGAGCTTGTAAAGGTTTTATGAGATAGAAACCACATATTACAGCTGGAAAATCTTGCAACATGCTTTCCTGACTTTTTAAAAATCTTCTGGAAACGGGTTCTGTGTCTGGAAAGAAAAGGAAACCCCTGCTTCACACATATCAATTTGCAGATGGGACAATTGCCTTTGTGCTTTAGGGAAGTATGCGTCTCAATGTTTTCAACAGAGCAATGTTCTGTGGGTCAGTGAGTATAGAGCCATGTGGAGGAGTTTATAGAAATTGACTACTGGATTTACATATCTCAGACAGGATCCAGATACCTCTTTTTGAGAAGTAGGAGACTAGATTAGGGCAAATTTGTCTTTGCATATAGAATACTAGGTTAAGGAATGGGATCCAGGGGAAATGATAAGGGGAATTAAAGTAGTGGTGTTCAAAAGAATCTGAAGCCTTGCTATAGGTCAGCACTTCAAAGTAGAAAAGAACACAAAGTCCCTGTCCTCAAGGAGTGCACAGACAAATGGATGAGTCAAAGTGTGACAAGTGCCAGCACCTTACTGTGGCACTGTGTGGGGGTAGAGCAGAGGCTTCCTGAACTGAATCCTGAGAGATTTTGTCTTGAAAACTCCAAAGGGAATTTTCCTGACTGAAGACCCTCTACGCATAGGTGACTTGAGCTTAGAGATGGTTCTGAATAACTAGAAGAAGAAGGGTAAGAGATGCAGACAGGGAGTGGCAGAGACCAGATACCTGGAATCCCTTGAGTTGTGAGAGACGATCCTTACTTGCCAGACCAGCATGTCTGGCCAAGTATACACAAGGATGCCATCTTTCTCAATCAGTTCTCAGTATTATATTCCAGAGTCTAGTCCCACCCACCATGGGCTGGACCTTCCCCATCAGCTAGATAATCTCTTGCAGATTTGCTCTGGGCTTAACTCAACCATTAATTCTCTACAAATGTGTCCAGAACTCAAACACTCAACTGTCAAGTTGACACCTGTTCCTAACTATGACACATGGTTTGCTGAAAAGAATGTGTATTCCTTATTGTTAGGATGGAAGGTTTGGTAGAGGTTAGTCAATCCACTTGGGTTATGGATCGATTAAACTCCAGTGTTTCTCTGTTCAGTTTTTGGCTTTGTTTGCCGCAGGCCAGAGCCATGGCCTCGAGACCAGGGCTCCCCTAGACCAAGTGAGGCAAGGCTTCAGTGGAAATGGAGAACAGAACATGCAACTCTCTAGGCTGAGTGAATCTGTACCCGTTTACTGAAACTTTTGTGACAGCTTTTATACAGAAAATTTTGGGGTAAAGAATGTTGCACCTACAAATAAACATATAATTTCCTAGTCAGCAATCACCTTCAGGAAGGACATTTTTCAAGAACTTAACTAACCCATTGTTTGAGGGTAAAGGCACTTAACAGAAACATTCTCCCAGTATTTCCAAACCTAGCTAATCTATAATGCTTCACCGGATAGCCATGGGGCTGAGCCCACGTAGCTGTCATTGTTTTAACAGAGACTGCATTTTTAAAATACACTGAGGAGAATTGAGCTCCTTTTGATTTCAACAATTAACTATAGGTGTGCCCAACATCCTATAAGTCCCAGCGTGAGCTTTTGCTGTTGTCCTGTCCGGGTTGGTCCTCTTAGTCAGGCGAGGTGACATGGGCACCAGGCATGGGACCAAGCATGGCAGCAGGTTCTAGCTTGGGAAGTTGCATGCAGCTCATGCAATACAGGCCTGCCTGGTCCATTCCTTATACATATCCATCCCTTCTTGCAGCCAGCAGGAGCCAGAGTTCCTTTTGCTCTGACCTTGTAGACCCCGCCTCAGAGGGCGTCCAGCATAATGGACTGATGCCTGTCTGAGGCCGGACACCAACCGCATATGGAACCGTCACCTGTCATTGGTCATCAGCCCTGGAAGGACCTCACCTCTGGAAGGCATGCCAGGACATGTGGGTAGTAGACTAGACCAAGGCCTCATGAATCACTGCAATCCAAGCTTGAACCACATCTCTGGGGGGGAGGCAAGGCTTAGATATTCAAGGGCCATAAGCACCTGTATCATGGTCTTGTTGATGGAGCACTGCTGAGAGATGTGCTGAAGGAAACACTTAAGCAATATAATTATTAAAAGAATAGCTCTCCCTATAATAGTGTCCATCCATTCCTTTAATAGTAAGGTTGCTTATGTCTTCTTATGAGGAATTCCAGAAGTATATTGCTATCAGCTGTTGATGACCCATCTGTGCACCATGCATTCTCCAAACCCGGGGTCCATTCTGTAAGGCCCCATATCGCCAAGGGTGTCTCTTTTGGGGCGGAGGCGATAATTGGTGGGGGAGCACTCAGATAGTCCATCTCTGTGATTTCCCATAAGAGTGCTGTTTGGGAAAGGGAAGACACGGCCCCCTTGGCTACCGACATGGATTCTCCCAGTTTGGATTGCAAATACCATCTCCAGTGGATAGTCTTGGCATCTAGACTTTCTGGCATGATGGTCTCTTCCTTGGCCTTCAGCCAGGATAAGAGGGTATCACAGTTCCTTTTAAAGTTCTAGTGAACAGATAACATAGTCTCATACTTCTGGAATTTCTGAGTTAATTCATAGGTGGGAATTTTACCTTCCTATGTTTTAAGACTCTTGAAGTTGTTCTCTAATTTCTTTAAAATCAGCATATACATTCTGGCTAACAAGTCTACTTATTGTGAGTGACTAGACATGAAATCTCTATTTAGAATTTGACTTAAAGTTAAAAAGCAGGCTTTTTCTCTTTTTTAAATATTTTTTTATTATTTATTCAATTGTGCGTGTATGCGTGTATGTGTGCATGTATGTGCGTGTGTGTAGAACCACAGACGAATTCGGGAATCACCATGGACCGCCTCCACCTCCTCCTTGTTTACTCTGCCCTGGGATTCACAGGCTCCGCCCTACCAGGACCAGAAATGCAGGCCGCCCCCACTTCCGCCCGGCATCTATACGTAGGGTCTAGGATCCGAACTCAGGACCTTCTGCCTGCAAGGCAGAGGCTTAACCCCTGAGCCACCTTTCAGCCCCCAGCAGGCTTTTTCTCTAGATCAGAGAGCAAGAAACTAGTCCCCAAAAACCTAAGAACAGGTAGAAGGCACGGCCAATTCCCAGAAGAATTCCTCCTGCCAGAGACAAAACTTAAATTATCTAGCACCTGCCCATGGGCGTTACTGTGATATTCCCCAAGGAGCAAGGCTTCAGGCCCCCAACTAGGCAGAGATACAATTCCCATATTTTACTTATTTTTATTATTTATATCAAATAATGCCATGTCCTTTTTCCAGAAATTGTTTCCATAGAACAATATCTGCCATGCTGGGACCTTATCCACCAGAATGGTTGAATAAGGACATGGCATTTGTTGACCTATCCAATGGTGAGACTGGGATGTTAAAGTCTTTTACTATTATTGTGTTTGGGTTGATTTATCATTTAAAAATATTTTATTTATTTATTCTGTGTGTGTGTGTGTGTGTGTGTGTGTGTGTGTGCGCGCGCGCGCACGCACGTGGTCAACAGAGGGCATTGGATCATCCTAGATCACTTCTACCTCTTTCTTGCTTCACTCTGGGATTTTCCCAGGCTTCACTCTCTAGGGCTGGAAGTACAGACCGCTGGTGTTTCTGCCTGGCATTTTTATGTGGGAACTGGGATCCAAACTTAGGACATTCTGCTTGGGAGAGAGAATCTTAACTCCTGAGCCATCTCTCCAGCTCAAGTTACAGTTTTTTAAACAACTGGTGGCTGGCTATGCTTTCTGGAACATAATTCAGGGTAATTTGTTAATAGTGGTTTCAAATTTTTCCCTATTAGTTCCTGAACATTTCCCTACCCTTTCATCATTTTTGTAAAATTGGTTGGCATGTATTTGACTTCACAGTCTGCAGTAATGTCCTGGCAGTCATCCGCATTGACTTCAAAGAACACCATATAGGAACACTTTTTAGAGAGGAAATGAAAAAAGGACTTGATTATCTTGCAAAGTCCACACTATGTCACTGAGAAGTCCACTACCACAAGCTTGTCTCCCTTGAGCACAGGGCCTCCTGAAAAGCTTCCTTGCCCTGGATCAGTTTCACGATCTTGGCTGGAGGAGAATCAGAGGAGAGCCTGCAGGGATCATGGATCAGAGGTCCCGGACCAAACTTAGAACCAAGCTTAGAACCTTTATAAAGACCATGCTTTTATTTTTAATAACAGTTCCTATGCATTTTCATATTGTGTTCCATTTATTTTGCACTTATTTGTGTGTGCATGTATATGTATGTCTTTATTGCAGGTTCTCTTCCTATTGCTGATAAGTATACAACCAAATGACTTAAGGGGTCTAGGGGTTTTATGCTTGCTTACGAATCTCAGTTAGAGGGTTGGGGAGATGGCTTAGTGGTTAAACTTCTACCTTGCAAGCAGAAGGTCCTGAGTTCTTATCCCAGATGTCACATAAAAATGCCAGGCAGAAATGGTGGCAGTCTATATATTCCAGCAAATTCCAGCAAAGCAAAGAGGAGATAAGGCAATCCAGGGTGGTTCCCGATGTCACCCTTGGTCCTCCACAGTCACACACAGTGCCCTCTGATACAGACACACACACACACAGAAACACACACACACACACACACTAAATTAATTAATTAAAAAATAATAGCTTAAAAAATCTCAGAGTTCATAATCCAGCTTGGCAGAAGTGTTTATAGCAACGTAAGGATCTGAATGAAATGGCCACACCAGATCCGCAGAGATTGCAGAGAAAAGGGCAAACTTTCTCTTGCCTACGCGCCTTATGCTAATATATGGCAAAGTACTGAACCAGCTCTCTTCCTCTTCTCCAACTGCAGATCACACACTGGAAGATCATAGCCAACTTCTTCAAATTGTCCTTTACCTCTACATGTGCACAATGATACGTGCACACCCTCACATACATACACCCCCACCACCCCATGATGTCCTCTGTGGTTATGTCACCACTTTCTCCACCAATTAAAAAATAGAATGAAGAAAAGAATTCAGGATGTACAAAGCCAAAATTTACATTTAAAGAGCATTTTTTTAAAAGAACATTTTAAGGTGAATGTAAAGCAATGGAAAGGTAAGATCAAAATTCAATTTCAGTTAAATTAAATAGTTTCCATGTGAACTTGACCAATCTTAACTTTGAGTCTGACCCAACATTTGTTGACATCGCTCGAAAACAAGAGTTGTGGTCAGATCTAAATTCCCAAGTTGAATCATTAGTCTTCACAGATAGTTCAAGTAAAATGTCAAAAATCTTACAAATGTTAGAAGCCTATTAGTCCAAGTTTCCAAAGCAGAAAAATGTAAACTGTTAAGTTATCACTAAATATAAATTGAGATGGAATGTTGCTGAAATCCCAAAGGCAGTAGAATGAGGATCTTTCAGAGACACCACCCCCACCTCATGGCTTGCATCTGTGCTGCTATCTAAGAGTCAAGGTTGCGGGCCATCTGTAATCAGCCTGCCCTGCTGCTGGAAGTCTGCCTCTGCCTTGCTTTAGTATAAAGTACTATATATAGTACTTTAGTATGAAAGTACAAGCTGAACTTGGGCTGGAGTCCTTGAAGAGTGATTTTCGGCTGCAGACCACTGGTGAATAAAGTTCCTTTTTCCCTCCCTAATTGGTGTCTGAGGAATTATTCCAGAGTAATTCTTGCAACAGTTCAATCCCAGCCTATGTTTATTCCTTTTCTACAATCAATGTGATTCCTCCTCTTCTTCCTCCTCCTCCTCCTTTTTTTTTTATTTCCACTCATACAAACTTAACATGTACACCAGTCCCCTCCCTCCCTCCAACCTCCCACCAACCTATGCCCCCTTCCCCTCCCCCCTCCTTCCCATCCTCCTCCTCCTTCTTCTTCTTCTTTTTTCTTTTTTTGCACACACACATACACACAGACACACACACATGTATATATGTGTGTTTGTGTTCAAGACAGTACTTATATGTGTTGTTTCTGTGGAGGGCCAAGGGTAACATCAGAAATCATCCTGATTGCTCTACTTCCTTATTGCTTTGCTTTTGGGTTTCCCAACCTCTGCCTTCCAGGGCTTGAATTACAAACCACCCTGAATTTTTACATGGGATCTGGGGATCTGAACTCAGGTCTCTTTGTTTGCAAGGCAAAAGTTTTAGTCACTGAGCCATTTCCCCAGCTTGTGATTCTTCCTTTGAAGTCACTCTTACTGCTTATTCGTTCCCTTTCAAGCCATCTTCATGATCTGCTGTGTGTGAGGTGTCTGCGCATATTACTTATTATGCTGTACATTCCTTGAGTAGGGTTGAGTGCAGAACCTTACTCTGAGATGCTAAGTAAACATTTGTTCATTTAAATTTACTAATTGATGATATAAGTTTTTTCCCGAAGAGCCATATTATCTCATAGCTTCAATCAGTAATTTTAGTACTGCTACCTAAGTGGTTCTATTTCAATAATATAATTTCTTCATAAATTCCATTAATACTTCCTCCTGGTCATTTTTTGTTAAAGGCTGAAATTCACCATTTACAGGTTGAAGTACTAATCCCATACTTCAGAATGTAAATATATTCATGAATAGTGTTTTTAAAAAGGAAGGTAAAATGAGGCCATGTGAACAGGACAAAATTTAATTTGAGTGTCTTCTGAGAAAAGATCAGGACACAGAGAGGAAAGACACAGAAAAGGCCACCTACAATCTGAGGCAGCAGGCCTCAGAAGAAATCACTTCAAATATCTTGATTTTGGATCTCTACTTTCTAGAAGGGTAAAGAAAAAAATCTGTTGCTAAAGTCACTGGTCTCTGACACTTTTTTTTTTTAATGGCAATTTAGGTTAGTCTTGCTTTTGTTTCTTATTATTTATTATTTATTCAATTGTGTGTGTATGCGTGTGTGCGCGTATGTGTATGTATGTGTGTGTGTAGAACCACGGACGAATTCGGGAATCACCATGGACCGCCTCCACCTCCTCACTGTGCCCCGGTACCCACAGGCTCCGCCCTACCAGGGCCAGAAACACAGCCTCCCCCCCCCCCCCCCCCCCCCCCCCGCTTCCTCCTGGGCATCCAAACGTGGCGTCTAGGATCCGAACTCAGGACCTTCCGCCTGCAAGGCAGAGGCTTAACCCCTGAGCCACCTCTCCATTCCCTTGCCTTTGTTTCTTTAAAAGTATTTATTTATTGTGTGTTTGTGTCTATCAGAGAGCATTGCATATGCCTGGGGAGGCCTGAGGTTGATTTTGGGAATCATCCTGGATTGCTCTATCTCTTTGCTTTGCTCTAGGATTTCCCACCTTCTAAGGCTGGACGTGAAGGCCGCTGCCATGTCTGCTGGCATTTTTACATGGGATCAAGGATCAGAACTCAAGTCCTTCTATTTTTGAGGCAGAGGCTTAATCCCTGAATCATCTTTCCAGCCCTAGCTTCACCTCTGTAATCAGTAGGCTGCCTTTGTAATTAGTGCGCTTTCCCAATTATCTGAAATTCTGGTACTTCCTGAAATTCTCCTAGGCATAAATAAGCAGAGATCTCACCCCTTCTGTCATCATCAACTATCTGTCCCTCCCCTTGTTGTTGCTGATATTAATCTAGTCTGCTTCTTATTTTATAGACTTGTTGAAGCTATTATGCATGTTGCTAATAAATTCACAACAAAATGGTTTAAGAGGGAACAAAGGATTTTATTCTTGCTTATGATTGTCCAGTTGCATCTTTTACTCCAGCTTGGCAGGTGAGTCTACACCAACATCAGGGGTCAGGGAACTGGCTATCCCATAGCTATTGCTGAAAGAAGGATAATTTTCACTTGCCAGACCAGCATGTATGACCGAGTACACTGAAGAATGCTAACTTCTTTAACTAGCTTCTTCCATCGTGTCCACCTGCCTAGGGATTAGTCTCACTTACCCATGGCTAAGTCTCCCCACCAGTCTGGTGATACCCTGAAGATATGCTCAGAACTTAACTCTACTAATTTTTCACAACTGTGCCAAGGTTTAACTCAACTATTAATTCTTCACAACTTTGTCCAAAGCTGAAACTATCAACTGTCAGGTTGATGTCTATATTTACTATGACATGCCTCAATGTATTTCTTCCAACACAGTTATAATATCAGTATCTGATTGCTCTTTAGAGATACAATCACTTGTATTCTGAACGACTCGCTGAGAGACTGACAATTTGACTCCGACTTTGCTCATATTGTTGTCTCTGTTGGGAGTACTTCCCTCGCATCTGGGGCCTGTCGATTTGTGTGTCTGGGTGAATAGCTAGCTACGTGTGTTCTTGCTGACCTCTCATCTGATCTGTAGTATTGACTAATGTTATGTTCTTGAATTTCCTTATCTCAACTTCCAAAAAACTGTCTCTGCCTTTTTCCTGTACCAGATATAATGGTTTATCAAAATGGTTTGAAATGTGAGCTGCCCGCCACAAGCTCGTGTATTTGAATGTGTTTGTTTGGGAAGGTCAGGTGAGCCTTGCTGAAGGAAGGCAGTGTCAGGGGTGGGCCTTGAGGTAGGTTAGCCCTGCCCAACTTCACTGGCTTAGTCAGCTTCTGCGCTTACAGCAGCTCTGAACCTCTGTGATGTCTTCAGTGACTTAAGTCCACTCCAGGTTCTGTCAGCCAGCCATGTCTTTCCTGCCATAAAAGACTGTGTCTCCCCTTGGAATTGTAAGCTGAATTAAATCTCCCTTTTTCCCCTTAAGTTGTTTGAGCATTAACTCACAGCAGCAGCACAAATAACTACCAGTGCACGTACAATAAATATCTCCTAGTGGCCAAAAGGTACTTTTCCATAGAATATATTGGTGGCAGACATTGAAGATTAACATGAGGTTAAGTTAGAGTTTTTAGTTTAGTCTCAAGCTGTTACTAGAGTTAGGGACTATGGCAGCTGTTAAGTCAGGCTCAACCACTCAACTAATAGTGAAAAAATAGAAAGAAAAAACCCACTTTATTTAGTGTGGTTATGTTGGGGACCAGAGACTCAGCAACCTCTGTGAATCCACCTTCAAGGTCCAAGTAGGAGTGTTAAATAGAAAGCAAGAGATTTGCATAAAGAAGTAGTCCTACTTAAGATGTTGTCTTTCCCAGTCATTGTCTTTCCTGCAGGTGGTCTAACAAGTGGCCTTGTGTGGAATCTTTCCCATCTCCAGGGACCATCTACCTCTGTGGCACTTTACTGCTTTCCTTCTCAAAGCCTGAGATTCTTGGAAGAATTCCTAATTCTTCTTTGGGCCTTGATTCAATAGTCCAGGTACCAGACCGAGGGACTCAAGTGTTTCTTTAGAACATCCTTATTCCTTCCAAACATGCCTTTTATGTCTTTTACTAATTACGACACTTTCGTTAACTCTGTGCTTTTAGGATAGTCTTATTTTTTTTAACCTCAACTCCAAAGTTAAGATAACATTTAATTTCATTTGGATATCTACAGAAAAATAGAGTAGGCAGAAAACAGAGTTGGAAGTCATAAAGAAAATAATATTTACTGTTATTTGCTATGTTTGGCTTTCTTGTCATTTCCCATATCATCTTTTATTGCCACTGGTCTTATTTTTACAAATGCTGGTAAACTTCTTAAGGACCCAGATTGTAAGCAATGCCTTCTTTCTCCTTTGTGTCATTCAGTGATTATTTACACACACACACACTACACACACACCACACACACACACCACACACACACACAGACATATAAGTAGGAGGTAAAATTGTTGGGAAGAAGATTCTCAGTAGGAGAAGGAGGGGGAATGAGGTAGGGTAATATGGAGATAAGAATGTCAAATATTCATTGTATGTATATATGAGACTGGTCAGAGCTAGAAATATCCTTTGTTCTATGGACATTTTTTTCCCTGCCAGAGACCTGAAGTGCAGAGATTTGTGGTCTGTTTTTTTTTGTTGTTGTTGTTATCTATTAATTTATTTATTGTTGATAGCTTTTCATTCTTCTAGGTATGAGGATGTGCCTAAAATTCCAGTCTGGACACCAGGTAGAGAAGTGCAGGAACATCTTATGGGGGAGCAAAGGGAGAGTTGAGCTTACGTCCCCCATCTGCTTCAACCCCATACAGATTTATTAACCCCTAAACAATGGCAAACCATCTTCAGGACCTGCTCTGATGTTCAGATGCTCTTCTTTCCCTGAAGCTTCCTTTCTCTTAAGTTCTTACCTACAATAATCACCTTCCCAAAGCTCACCTTTTAGTAGTGAAATGGTGCAACAGGTGAAGGAACTTGCCACGCAGGTCTGGCAAACTGAATTTGATCCCTAAAATTCACACATTAGGACACAGCGTACATACAAAAGTTGCCTGATGCATACTTTGGCATATATACCCTCTCTCTCTCTCTCACACACACACACGCTAGGTAAATAAAATTTAAAAATAATATAAAAATCATTTTCCTGTTGTCCATGGAATTCATTCTTCAAATTCATTGGACAGAGAAGCTGGAAGCCACCTGCCCAGGATAACTTTTGGGGCTGCTGATTCTTCAGGACCCTACCACTCCACAGGAGGAGGAAGCTTCTACTGTACCCAAGGACCCTCCCCACAATCAGGTGATTACTTAGTCTATTTAGTGTGAGAAATCAGAAACTTACTCTGATCCAGCATCATCATTACAGCGCCTTCCCTAACTCCCAGAAGTGTGCTTGTTTGTGCAATAATTTGGAAGTCAATAATTTATTTTACACATTTCTTGGGGGGAGTCCTGATGATAAGGAGAGAAGTGAATACAAATGTGAAGGTTCTACTGGTAAGAATATTTCAGTTAATGGAGAGTCCAAGTCCTGTATATAAATGCACTGTCTTTAAATGGATGTAGCTGAAACTAGCCAGCTGCACTTCACTGCAATGCTGATGTGATTGGTCTTTAACTTTGGAAGCTATCCTTGAATGCCAATCAGTCCTAAAAGCTATTAATCACACTGTTTAAATGTGTTATTAAAAGTTAAAGATGTCTGGATTTTTTTATTGTTTAATCCATGTTGCCCTGTGAATTAAATCCAAGCCTTGTGTACCAGCCCCTGGACTCTGGAGTTTTGTTTTTTTCCTATGTTCTTTGAGGGACAGTCTCACCATGTCACTTCAATTGGCCCTGAATTTGAGTTCTTCTGCGTCTGACTCCCAACTGTTATGATCACAGGAAAATATTCCCCCATCCCCACCCACCACCACACACACAGTCCATGTCTGGCTTTGATTTTTGTTTGCTTCCAACTGCTTAGGATATAAATGTATATAATTGTGTCTAGTTAAAATATAAAAAATAAGTGTGTCCTCTATTACCAATTTCCCCTCTTCTACTTACTCTCACTTTTTTCATATGTAAATAAATTTTAGGGCTGTGGATGAAGAATAGTGGTAGGTGTTTGGTTATGAGGTATAAGACTGGGAGTTCTATCTTCAACAGCCCCCCCCAATACACACACACAAGACAGACACACACACACACACACATATGCTCACACACACAAATGCACACCAAAACAACACAAAATAAATATTGTATATGAATAAGTATAAGCATTATAACATTCCTTAAAAGCAAACTTTTTTTGTTTTTTTTATTTATTCAATTGTGTGTATGTATGTATGTGCGCGTGTGTGTAGAATCACGGGCGAATTCGGGAACCACCTTGGGCGCCTCCACCTCCTCCTTGTTTACTCTGCCCCGGGATTCACAGGCTTCGCCCTACCAGGACCAGAAATGCAGGCCGCCCCAGCTTCCGCCAGGCATCTATATGTGGGGTCTAGGATCCGAACTCAGGACCTTTTGCCTGCAAGGCAGAGGCTTAACCCCTGAGCCACTTCTCCAGCCCCAAAAGCAAAGATTTTTTTTAGGGAGCTGAGGTTGTAGGATCATGATTTAGGCCAGGAGACTTAGTGAGTCGCTGTCTCAAAACAAACCAAACTACAGATTAGCAATTTTAAAGAAATTGACCCAATATTTTTATATTAAACTTTGATACAATACTTCAAAATGCCAAGTAACAAATTCTCACTCATGTGTGGATCATAACTCTGAATTTTTAGTTATTTGTTAGTTATTTGTTTAACCTGGAATGTCTATAGTGTGACTTAGAAGGAACAAAGGGACATAAAGGGAGGGAGTTGGGGTGGAAGAGTAGAAGCACTGGGGTGTTAGGAATGGCAGAAAGTGTCCTGTGGAAAAGAGGTGGGTGGGGAGGGGGTCCAGGCAATGACATAAACTCATTTTGTTTGTATATGAAAAAGTTCTCCATTTAAAAAAAAAAAGAAAAGAGAGGAAAGGAATACTGTGCATGGTAAGATTTAAGCAGGGATTGGGTGAGGGAGAGGGAAAAAGATGAAATTCAGGGTTAACTCCCAGGATGTGTGAGGAAGCCACATAGAACCCACTACTTTATAAATTAATTAAGAGATTCAATTTAAAATAAACTTTGAATGGAGGTACGATGCATGAGTGAATAATGAATGGATATTCATTGACCCAGGTATTACAATACAAAGAAATAGTTGGAGAGGCATGCAGAGATATATGTACATAGGCATTCATTTTTATAATGTCAACAGATGGACACAATTTAATGTTTCATTGATAAGAGATTGATTACATCATGATAATGTTATACAATGGGATAGTTATCAAAATAATGTTATACTTATGAATACAGAGATTCACGATGTGTTTACTTCATGAGCAAAAGCAGATATTAGTTTATATAGTTAGGATCACTGAAGAAAATATTTAATTATACGTATGTATAAACAGTAAAGCTTTTCTGTATATTTATTACAAAATAACATGGAAGGAAACACAAAAAATGTTGATAAAAGAGTGGTAGTATGTTATCTTTTTTACTTTATTATATTTTTATGCCAACTCTACTTTTGATACTAAAGGTAAATTACTTTCAGAATGAGAAATAAGAAACTTACTTTTTTTTTTTTATTTCAGCTCATACAAACTTATTAGGTACACCAGTTCCCTCCCTCCCTCCTCCTCCCCCCGTACCCCCTGCTCCCCCTCCCCACCCCTCTCCCTCCCCATACCCCAGTGCCTCCCACCCCAATTCCCAGAGAGTCCTTTCTTGTGCATGACTGATTTTCCTCTGGGCCCTCCTCTCCGATGACGTACAAGGACCCAGTGGCCTTTGCCGAACCCTTTCCCGTGTTCCCCTTAGGTATAGGAACACTGCTGTGGCTGCCAATCCTTTGCCTCCAAGGATCTTGGTGCCTTTAGCAGATGCTAGACTTTGTGAGGTCAACAGTGTGTTGGACAATGCGCAGGGCATGCAAAGTCCAATTATGATTGCTTCAGCCCTAACTAGTATAGAGTATCTTACATATCATTGCTCCTCCCATCCTTATGCTCTTACACTCTTACCGCCCCCTCTTCCGAAAATTTCCCTGAGCTTCAAGATGGGGAGAGACTAAGCTGGCCTAGTTCTAGGTGATTGATATAGAGTCTCTGAAGTTCTGGATTGTGGTTTGTTGATTTTCTTTTGCAGTTTTGCTGCTCCTGCAATGCCCTTCACTCCATCCTGGTGGGCATTGTATGTTACCCCCTGGCCAGAGACAAAAAGCTGTTAGAGTCTTGTGATAAAAGCACATTCAAAGGTAGATGTAATAAAAGTGGGAAACCACAGTGAGGGAGGGGTCTATCACCCATTTGCAAAATTGTTACTTTTTAATCTGCCAGACTATATGCCCTCTTCTTCTGGTGAGATCACTCCCCCTCAGTAGTAAATGATCAGGAACAAAAGTCTGTGAACTTAATCAGATGTCTCATTACTTATTTGGGTCCTTGGTGGAGGCCTATTTTCCCTGCTGTAACATGGTCCCTTCTCTCCTTCTTTCTGGTGTGGCCCTCCTACCCCATCCCTCCTGTTCATAATCCTTGGAATTCCTGTCTCTAGGTGGGCTGGGTGGGTTTGGTACTAGGAGCCACCTATTAGGGAGTACATACGGTGCTTAATTTTCTGGGTCTGGGATACTTCACTTAATACAATTGTTTCTAATGACATCCATTTCCCGGCAAATTCCAGTAATTCATCATTTTTGATGGCTGAGTAGTACTCCATTGTATAGATGTACCACAGTTTCCTTATCCACTCGTCAACTGTTGGACATCTGGGCTGATTCCATGACTTTGCTATTGTAAACAGTGCTGCTATGAACATGGTCGTGCTTGTGCTATCGAGGCGAACCTCTGCTGTATGGGGGGTTATTCCCAAAAGTGGAATAGCAGGGTCATATGGCATTTCAATCTTTAATTTCTTTAAGAATCTCCAGACGGCTCGCCAGAGTGGCTGTATGAGCCTGCATTCCCACCAGCAATGTAGGAGAGTTCCCCTCTCTCCACATCCTCTCCAGCATTTGTCGTTGTTAGTATTGTGGATTTTTGCCATCCTGACCGGGGTGAGATGATATCTCAGGGAAGTTTTGATTTGCATTTTCTGATGGCTAAAGAAGTGGAGCATTTTTTCAGATATTTGTTAGACATTTTAATTTCATCCCTGGTAAAGTTTCTTTTAAGTTCCAGGGCCCATTTTTTAATTGGGCCATTGGAAGAAACTTACTTTTTGTATTGAAGAAATTAGAATGTCAGTTTTCCAAAAATGATTAAATTATAAACCACTCATTTGGATTTTTTTTTCTTTCATCTGATACAAGGAAATGCTGCCAGCATTTTTTGGTGGTGGCAATTGCTACTGTAAATCTAATACTTCTGTTTCTAAACGAAATTTATCTCTTATCAATGAGAACTGGGTTTGAATATATGAATGAGTTATTAGTGGATAATCAATAGTAACAAATCATAAGCTTAATTTGTAGCAAATGTAGTGGTGTTTTTGGAATCAGGTTATATTTTTGCTTGATAACATTGTATGCTTGGTAACATTGTATGTTTTGGAATCAGGTTATATTTTTGCTTGATAACATTGTATTACTTAGTTTCATTTCATTCTTTTTTTTTTTTAGGTCAAAGGCAGCTTTATTAAAAATGAAAAAGACTGAGGCCTTAAGTAGCTCAGTGGTAGAACACCTGCCTATCACATTCAAAGCTTTAGCTCCAATCCAGGTATGGAAAAAGATAACATTCTTGGCAAGTGGAAAGATGTAGAGAAGGGCTGGATTCCTCATCTTGGTATTCTTAGACTCCATCAATGTGCACCTCTGGGCATTCCTCAGGCCTTCTGTTTGGAGTTGAAAGGAAGACAGATGGTTTAGGCTTAATTTCTCTTGTTTATATCCTCTTGAGCTCTCTAGATGTGGAAGAGAACCTTTGAACCAACACGCATGGTTCTGCCAGCAGGACCTGGGGAAAGAAAACACTGCTAAGCAAGAAAAACTCAGCAGAACTTCTCCTCACTGTGGCCCCCAGTTTCTCAGGTGTTCATTTGTTTTCACAACCTAGTTTCATTCTTAATGAACTAATTTTGGGGCAATAAAAAGAAAATGCTGAGAGAGAATGAAGCAAGAAACAAGGCCTGCATCTGTCCTCATCTTAGATTCCTCCTGAGAACCAGATCTTGATTGGCAATTTCCTGATGTTCGTCTCTATGCTGAGCAGTTATATACAATAACAAAATCAAATCCATCATTTTTTCCATGATCTGCCTTAGTTTCCTAGGTTTCTTATAACCATCTGATAATCCTAATCTTCTCCCAGATCAGAAGATTTTTTTTTCCTCCAGATCAGAAGATTTTAAAATTTGCATAGAGAGAATGGAAGGATGGAAAGAGTTAGAAGGGATAGGAGGTGGGAGAATGGTAGAAACTTTGGTGGCTTTGGAATGTCTCAGCGTTTTACTCACCTAAACTAAACAATAGTCTGTCAAATCAACGGAATGAGTGAAGAGATCTGAAATGGAGTACTAAAATGGAGTACTAAAAGTAACAGATGAACTCATGTTAAAAATTTCCTAAAACTGAGGAAAGGAAAAAGGAACCTCTGAAACAGAGCTAAAAAAAATTAATGTGTTAAACCTAACATGAGAAGGAATGGACATGCTCATCAAGGGCAACTCTGAGTTGGCAAAACTCCTCATGGATTGATGAGGGGAAGGGAGAGGTGTGGGAAGTAGAGATTAGTACTCAATATGCCTATAAAATTAAAATAAATAAATAGATAGAAAGATAGGTAAATAAAAGGAAGGTTTGTGTGCACGGAGCAATATGAAGTCAGCTATTCAGTCTGTTTACTTTAAGCACTGGAATTGTTTTGAATGGATGGGAAGAGCAAGAGCAAGGAGAGTGAAAGAAGTCAAGAATATCAGTTAGAGTATATATATTCATTTCAATTGCTATGGAATGAATTATCACAAATCTAAAAAAAGAAAGAAAGAAAAAATATATGACCATAATGTTGGTGAGATACTCAGTGAGTTAGGCACCTATTTGCAAACCTGGTGAACTGGCGATTTGAGTTTAATTCCCTAAAGTCCGTATGGTGGACAGACAGCATTGACTTCAAAAGTCATCCTCTGTTCTCCATTGACGTAACTTGGCACTCGTATGTGTCTTTCTCATACGCAAATGAATAAAATAATCGGAAATATATGCTAATGAAGCATTCATTAATCATCAAAAAATAAATGACTGGGCCAGAGAGATGGCTCAGGGGTTAAGACTCTGTCTCACAAGCAGAAGTTCCTGATCACAGGTCCCACGTAAAAACACCAGGCGGAAACCTGCATTTCTGACCCTGGTGGGTGGAGCCTGGGAAATCCCAGAGCAAAGCAAGAAGGAGGTAGAAGTAATCCAGGATGATTCCCCAAGTCACCTTTGGTCTTCCACAGGGACATATGTGCCCTCTGATACACACACATGCACACACACACACACACACACACACACACACACACACAATAAATAAATAAATAATTTTAAAAAATGACTGAACAGAAGACTTGCTCTCCATCCCAGGGGGTAACATCTAACACTCATCAGGATGGAGCCAAGGGCGGTGCGGGAACAGCAAAACTGAAAAAAAAAAAATCAACAAACCATAATTCAGAATATCAGAGACTCTGCATCAACCACCTGGAAGCAGGCCAGCCTAATCTCTCCCCATCCTAAAGCTCAGGGAAATTTGCGGAAGAGGGGGCGGTAAGATTGTAAGAGCCTAAAGATGGGGAGGAGCAACGATATGCAAGATACTCCATACAAATTAGGGCCGAAGTAATCATAATAGGACTTTGCATGACCCGCAATGACCAACATATCATTGAACCCCCAAAATCTAGCATGGATCACAGGCACTAGGATCCTTAGAGGCAAGGGATTAACAGCCACAATAGTGTTCCTATACTAAAGGGGAACAACGCACAAAAAAAGAGCTCTAGGCAATGCAACTGAGTCCTATCATCTCATCAGAGAAGAGGAACCAGAGGAAAAGTTTGACATGCACACTATAAGATGCTCAAGGAATAAGGGAAGGGAAAAGGGGAGGCTGGGAGAAAGGGAGGGAGGGGGGGAAAGGAAAGGGAAAAGGTGGGAAGGGAGCAAGGGGATCCAGGGAGGAGCAGAGGGAGGGAGTGGAATGGGGTACTTATCAACTTTGTATGAGTGGAAGAAATAAAAAATATATATATTTCTGACTAAAAAAAATGACCGAACAATTTAGGGGAAAAGGAGATTTTTCTTGCCTTACAATTTCTTCTCACAGTTCATCCACATGGCAGGAGAATTCATACCAGTATCAGGAGTCGAGGGGATTGCACCATATCTATGGGAAACGCTGAGTGAGGATATACTTTCTCACTTTCCAGTTTGTCAATATACCTAACCACTTTTTGGCATGTTATCCATCTGTCCATAACAGTCGTGCCACTGTTGTACCAGTAAGTATCTCTTTCCTGGCAAATTGGTATTTTATCATGCAAAGTCCAAAACTGGGAAAACCATTTCTGATTTTTTTCTCCAACTGTCTAGTTAGCAACCTTTAGCACTGTGACAGCTAGCCACGTAAGTTCCAGCATGGATTTTCCACAACCAAGGTGTGTGGGGTCTTCAGCAACTGGGTCTTATTATTTGGTTCTGATTAGCTGTTGTCAAGGTTAGAAAATACTCTAACTCAAGAAACGTAATGGAGAAAATATTATTTTTATAATTATTTATTTATTATCTTATAAATATTTATTATTTATATAACTTTTATTATTATTTTGGCTTAGGGCTTCAAAAGTGCATACTCAATTATAGTGGAAGGAGTAGCAGCTGAAATAGGAAGTTGGTTCATGTCACAGCAGACATCTGAAGAAGAGAGAAGTAGGGCCAGCTATAGAAACATAAAGACCTAACCCCGTAAATGCCCCCCTTTCTCCAAGTTTCAGAAAGGCTTCATCTATTGAAGGTCCCATTATCTTTTCAAATAGTACAAGAAGATGGGGGCCAAGTATTTAAACACACAGGCCTGTGTGAAATTATGAAATTTACAGAAAAAAGGATGGAACTGGAAAATATCGTATTGAGGCAACCCAGGCCCAGAAAGTCAAACACTGTATTGGAATCACGACCATGACCAAAGGCAAGGGTCATGCATGTGCAGTATTGGTGGTCTTGAATACCTTCCTGGTTAATAATTCCCAGAGGAAGGATCCCACATTTGGCACTGGGATTTTAGTTTCATAACTCATGACTTCTGGCATTGGTACTATCCATTCAGACATGATACCTCCTGTTAGACCTCTGGGGTTTGGCACCTGAGGATTTGAGCACGCTGAAGTAACACAAACTGAGGGGACCCCGAGCATTACTGTGAAGCACTTTTGTAGAATTCTATTCCCCTGAGCAACAGAAACAAGAGGGTAAATTTAAATGTCAATCAAAACAGCCTAAGAATAACTTCATGGAAGTGAAATAGCACGCAGCTTCAGACAACAAGGAGTATAGCTAAACCATCTCCCTTCTCAAGAATATTTTTGAATAGCAGATAATTGGGCCCTGTTCTAAACATGTCATTTGTGTTTGTGTTAGGCAAATCCGGGCTATCAGGAATCTGGGTGGAATTCATTTGTACTAGATGTTCAGTTAGGAAGTACATGACCAGACTTAACCTGACCATGCTCTTTGTGGGTGACTTTTAAGCCTGTTTTCTCAAGCATTCTCAGCAGACTAAGTTTCCAATGGGAACAGCTTGCCAGTCACATATTCTGAGAGCATCCTTTGCTGTTTTCCTCTATAACCTCCTATTCAAAGTTTCTTTTAAATTATGTTTTTTAAATTAGTTTGTAAAAGAGTGGGTTCTATATGATTTCTTCATACATCCTTATTTTTAGTAAGCCCACCTCTGCGATCCATCTTCCTCCCTCTTCTCTATCCCATCCCTTTTAAATCTTGCCACCCACAGTATTCCTTCCCTTTCTTTTCAGAGCATGTATTCTATAATTCCTACCCCATCCACCCCCAATGCCTCTGCTCTTCCACTCTTACTCCCTGTACTCATTGACTTTTGCTACTTCTAGGTCTCACTATCGATGTTCCAAATTAAACAATAACTAAAAATTCAAAGTTATGATACGTGCATGAATAAGAACATGCAGTTTGACTTTTTGGGTCTGGGTTGCCTCACTCAGTATATTTTCCAATTCTATTTATTTTCATGCAAATTTCATAATCTCATTTTCCTTTATAAATAATAATAAAATAACAATAAAACTGCATTGCCTATATGTGTCCCACTTTCCTTATCAACTCATCAATTGATGGACAACTAAGTTGATTCAGTGTCCTAGCTATGGTGAACAGAGCGGTAATAAAAAATCAGAGTCTTTTGGTTATGTGTCCAGGCGTGGCCCAGCTGAGTCATATGATAATTCTAATTTTCAGTTTTTTTGAGAAACCTCATCACTGATTTCTACAGTGACTATACCAGCATAGATTCTTATTAATAGTGAGTAAGGGTTTTCCATTTCTGACATCCTCACTGCATTCATGGTCATTTGTTTACATGACAAAACAGATTTTCTTCTTTAGTATTTTTTGATCCTATTAGTATTTAATGGATGCTCTTTAAAAATACCCTTGAGTCATTTGGAAGTGATTTAAAAAAAACTTCATTCATTCATTCATTCATTCAGAATATGTGTGTTTGTGTATCAGAGGGTACATATGTCCCTGTGGAGGACCAAAGGTGACTTTAGGAATCATCCTGGATTGCTTCTATCTTCTTGCTTCACTTTGGGATTTCCCAGGTTCTGTCTATCAGGGTCAGAAGTGCAGCTCGACACCACTTCTGCCTGGTGTTTTTACGTGGGACCTGGAATCTGAACTCAGGCCATTCTGCTTGGGAGACAGAGTCTTAACCCCTGAGCCATCTCTCTGGCCCAGAACAGTGATATTTAAGTAACATTGTTTATCCTTAACAGAATAAATTATTCTAAGGCCTACTAGTTCTATCCCTAAGCCTTATGGAAAGAATTCAGTCACAAAAGATCTATTCTCTCTAGCTCAAATAAGACAATCTTTGGAAAGAAAGCAATATTTTGGAAGAAAACAGATTTCTGTAATTTTTATATTTGTTAGAAATCATTTTAAGTTACCATGGAGCATTTTATTCTATGAGTAACACTAATTTGGTGGATGATGTTTTGATGAAGCTGAAGAATGTAATATTGAGGTTAATAACTGAAAAATTTCATCTTTTTTACATGAAGTTTTTTAACCCAAGTACAGTATATTCTCATTTGAATGCCACTACCATTGCTGGTTATTTATTTAAATTTTAAAGGTGACTTACAGTTGATTGGTAGACCAATAAATTTAGTTGTTTACCTGAAAACACAAAAAAGAAAAAATCCAAAAGAAAAATATCTCATTGTGTATTTACTTTTTATACTTACTACTTGCAATGTAACAAGTCGGAACATTCTAAGACAGAAACTAAAACAATACTTCTGCCTTCCACACCAACAAAGAACTAGTCTGTTAGACCATGTAGGTTCTGTAGACACATTTAATGTCTTTTGAATTATCTGTCCTGTGAAAACCACTTTCCTATCACAAATCTCTATTTCAATTGCTGTAAAATTTTAGTTTTGTGTTTAAATCTCCCTGAATTATGCTCTCATTTAACTGATAGTTTTACTGCATTGGTTTTATTTCAAAGTAAACTTCAACTAATTAAAAAAAAACTAAGAAAGGAAAGTTTTTTTTTTTTGACCTAAGTTTTATAATTGTACATTATGACTAGGCTATAGAAGCTGTTTTTAATTTTTATAACTTTTTAGGAAAACAACGAAATTGAGAATTGAATTTTCTACACTTGAATGATGGTGAGCAGGGTCATGGTTGAAATTTTCTGTGGAATCTGCAAATCTAAGACTGTATAAACATGCTTACCAAAACCTTGAAAGCCAAACCATGTCATTTCATAGTAATGGGAATGATTTATTTTTTATTGGACAGCTAATGTATTCAGGAACGTCTGGTCCTGTGGGAACCACATCCCTAAACCCTCAAGTCTTCACCTCGCTTTCCTAGTAGTGAAGCAGAAAAGGGATTAAAACTGCTGCCAGCCAGAATAGACTAGGGGAATCCGTCCCCTTCACCTTTCCTTTGGGATAAAAGCTTTTCCTGTGGTGCCTAACAGTCTGGATAACTCTCCATGGTTTTGAGATAAAAGGAATGTTACAAATGGAAACCACAGTGACCACATTGATCTCTGTTGTAAATAGGTGGAAATATAAATTGTCATCTTACCTATCCCCTCCCCATCCTCCATTGATGGTTGTAATTGTTTGAAATGTGAGTTGCTCCTCACAGGTTCATGTGTCTGAATCTTTAGTTGTTTGGGAAAGTCATGAGACCTTTAAGAGGTGGAGCCTTGCTAAAAGAAGGCAGTCACAGGGGGTTGGTCTTGAGGTTGGTGAGCTCCATCCTGTTTGAGTTAGTCTGTTCTTGAGCTTGCAAGTACTCTCATACTCCATGATGTCTGTAGTGACTTAGATCGCCTCCAGCTTCTGTTGCCGGCCATGCTTTTCTCCCACGGAGGACTGTATTGCCCTCTGGAATTGTAAGCTGAATAAATCTCCCCTTTTCCCTTAAGTTGCTTGACTTTGAGTGGTGTCTCATGGCAGCGGAGAAAAGTAACCAGTACAATAGTTATCCTATAAATTAGGCTGCAACTTAGGGAATAGTACTAGACTCCACTGAGCTTTTCCAGAGTTCACCTGTATGCATATGCTTTTCTTTTGTTCCTTTACCTAATAAATCCCCTTATTCTAAGCACTTTAGTGGACTGTTTCTCCAGTTGGGGTAAAGGGAATTTTCCCCCATCAGTAACTCCTGGGCCATCATTAGTCCTGTAGGGCTGCTCTAAAACTGTACAACAAGTACATACTCCTTTTTTTTCTTTTTCACTTTTTTTTGCTTTATTTTGCCTGTGCACACGTGCGTACATCTGTGTGTATGTGTGTGAGAGAGAGAGAGAGAGAAAGAGAGAGGGAGAGAGAGAGAGAGCACTGTGTATCCCTGTGGACCATACATGACTCTGGGAATCATCCTGGGTTGCTTCTACCTCCTTTTTGCCTTGCTCTGGGATTTCTCAGGCTCCGCCCACCAGGGCCAGAAGTGTAGGCAGCTGCCCTTTCTATCTGGTGTTTTTTAGGTGAGACATGGTATCTGAACTTAGGACCTTCTGCTTATGAGAAGAGTTTTTTACCTCTGAGCCATCTCTCCAGCTCCATACTCCATATTTTTTGAGGTACCGAACTAAAATATTTAAATTCATAGGGAAAAATCATATTTATTGTAGAAAGATTGTTGGGACAGAACTCCCACTCGGAAGATGACCCAACTCAGGAGACCACTCTGACAACAAGATCGATGCAAACTGCATGAGGTATTTATTATCCAGCGCGCTGGGGTCGCCCCATACAGAAGAGGAAGAGACGACCCCCAGCACAAAAGGCACAGACTTTTTATACAATTTTTTGTAGGGAGGTGTTGAGGTAGTGAGGTGTAGCCAAATAATTGGCTTATACATTTAACTTTTAAACTCATTGGTGCAAGTTTAGGCGCGAAGGGGAATGGGGCGGGTTTGGTGGAGAGGAGCATAGCAGCAGGTACTCCTGAGTTTACCTGGGGATGAGTGCATTCCCTTGGAATTCCCAAGGTGGGCGGAGGTCCTGGTATCTGGCCTGGACACACATGTCCTTTGCCTTTTTTGGGAATTCTTGGGCTGGGGGTGATGTAGCGTGATTCTGAGACTAGCTCATCACATTCTTGCCATTCTTGCTTGCCTAGGAAATCTCTTCTTCTACATTCTTTTTTGTCTAGAAAGTTTCTTCTTCTGTATTAACTCTTTCATTCTCTTTCAAGATGAAGTTTTTTTCCTCCTGGACTGTGGCTGATAGGTAGTTTTGTTGTTTTCAATGAGAAAGAAGTGGGGGTTGGAGAGGTGGCTCAGAAGTTAAGACTCTGCCTTGCAAGGAAAAGGTACAGAATTGGGATCTCTGGCCCCACATAAAAACGCCAGAAGGCAGAGGCCTGCATTTCCAGCTCTGGTGTGTGGACCCGGGAAATCCCAGAGCAAAGCAAGAAGGAGGTAGAAGCAATACAGGATAATTCCCGAAGTCACCTTTGGTCCTCCACAGGGACAGGCAGTGACCCCTCCCCATACAGAGCAAATAAATAAATAAAATATTCAAAGAGAAAGAAAAGCTGAAAATTGGTTCTGAAGGTCTGTTTTTTTACTCTGTACTCAAGAAAAACCTTAACATTGATCCTAACGTGTTTAGACTCATCAGGACAAAGTTCATTTTTACTCTTTGACTTCTGTTTCCTGAAGATCATTTTTGAGTGGAGATGAATGCTAACTTTCAAATGTGATTATCTATCAGTCAAATTAGAATGAGATTTTGGCATCATTTTTACACCTACTTGAATTCACAAAAGCCAGCCAACTGAGAGAAAATATTTTGATCAGGAATTTCAATGGTAAAGTCAAAATGGAGAGTGAAAATATAACTTTGAGGAGAGTTACAGCATAAGGCATATGAAAGACAATCTGGAATTATGGATAAATAAAAAGGTTTGGTTCAGCTCACTAGACAGCTATGCAATGTCTGTTTGTTGTTGTGATAGAAAATTTAAAGGCGCTAACAAAGACTTGTGGAAAATTACTAAGAATCACAGGGAGAACAGTCCCACCCCCTTCCCTTGACTATAGACAACACAGACGTTTGCAAAGAGAGTAAGAAAATTGCCAAGGTATGCTTCTGAAGAACTGCTTGTTTTTGCATATCAAAGATTTTCTTACATCAAAGCCTCTCTGCCTGGGGGATGGAGATGAGGCTGCAGTACCTTACTGAAAGATCCAGCTCAGTCCACCAGTACAAATAAAAACTTTGCTGTTATCCCTGTAATTGGCTTTGGTCTCTTCATTTTGGAGAGGGGAAATTTTCCCTAACAGAGCCAGGAACTGGGGTAGGGGCAAGGGTGCAAAACAGAAAACATGGTTTTATGGGCCTCAAGGAGTTCATGGTAGCAATCAGTGTCATACAAAAGATAAAATAGAGTAGTTTAAGCTCAAGAAGTGAACTTTATGATGTCAGAATCTAGCTGGATTTATGTGAAATTAATTACTGCTTCACTTTAGAAAATCTTATTTAGGAGGTTGTGAGGACTGTGCACCCAGATAAGCTACAGATGATGAGGTATAAAGTACCATTGCATTTGAGGATTTCTGATTTCTTAGGCTTTCTTTGCTCAGCTCAATTTTTTGAATGCCAATAAGAAAATTCTGTGTAGGTGGCTTTTTCAATGGTGAAATTGATTTCCTGCCAGTACAGAACAGTAAGGGAAATCCTACTAAATGGTTAGTAGATGCTGTCCAGTAGCAGTGTAACCAGATAGCAGTGACAAAAAAATTCTAAAGGAATGCCATGCTTTCCTTCTGGCTATTTGATTGCTGATTCCAAGCACCTCAGGAAACTGGAATCCTCCAAGAATCTCATGTTGAGAACAGAAAGAAGCCTGTCACCAGCTAGGAGAGAAGATACTTCACAGAGTACAGAAAATTTGCAGTTCCGCAGGAAACTCTTGTAGGTTTTCAGAACAGAGAAGTGGGGCACACTGAGGGTTATCCCAGGAAGCAGTTTTATTTCCTGCCATTCTTATCTAAAGATTCAGTCCTAAATATAGTGGGGCTTAGGCTTATATATCCTCCTTTACATCTTTATCTCCTGTATACTCTGGGAATCTCATGTATACTATACTGACTAATCCAGGGTACCCAGTTTCTCCTCCACCCTCCACAGTCTTTCCTGCCATGTATCCTCAGGATACTACTTTCTTGTCTGCAACCTTTTCTTTGTTTTGGGTAGGTATCTGTCATAAGAGAAGAACTGAGGCATGGCAGGTGAGACTGTAGCCTCTTACACTCTGTTTATACCTAAACCACACATCAGAACCTTAGAAACTTTGGGCAATACTGGATATCAGTTTTTCTGATATCATCATATTGAACACATCTTTTTTCTGCTTTTCACTGTAAATTTGACTTTTTAAAAAAGTGATTTATGGAAGATGTGAGCCAAAGCAGGCTGCTAGGCCAGGCTTCTGTAACAGCAGTGCTATAATGAATTCTGCCAAAGAGCTAATCTGATTGGACAAATGCAGTGCCAGATGCTCTAGGACATAGAGAAATTATCTACAAATGAAACCAGATTTCTCCCAGGTTCTTGTGTCCTGGAGTCCAAGACTGAAACCACAGCAGGCAGAAAGGACAAGGCAAGATTACTGATAATGAGATAGAGATAGATAGATAGATAGATAGAGATAGATAGATAGATAGATAGAACTCTATGAGGGTCAAGGGTGCCACCGGAGGTAAGCAAGGTTGGGATACTTTTAGAACAAGGCAGACTTTAAAAAAAGGTGGCTTTTCCTTATTGGTCACCAGTTTTAATTTCTTTAAATCTGTGTGGGACTTTGATCTCTGTAGGTCAAAGGGTAGACTTCTGGTGACCAAGTTGTTTTTCCTGAAAAGGACTCTCTTTTGTAAACAATAAACAGTCTGGGACAAGTTCCTGTAGATCAAGGAATCCTTTCCTACTAAATAGTAAACACAAGTCTTGGGCAAATTTTTGGAACTAGTGACCTTATCTCTTCTCTAGGAATCTGGTCAGTTCTTTAAGGACACTCTTGGCAGGGTGTGTGTGTGTGTGTGGGGGGGAAACTTTGGAGACCTTCCAGGCTGACTACTCTGCTACACTGCCTAAGAAAAACTATAATTCTATTATAAATACATGGTGCATATAAATACCAGTATTTACATTTATTTACACAGGATTAAGAACCTTTTTTTCTTTTTGGAAACTGTACTCTTTTTAGTTCTCTATAGCTATAAATGACACCCAAAGCAAACAGTTCTGTTTCATCTTGTGTTCAGGGACAGATTCATTTCACCTTGCCATCCCTCACCATATAGATAACTCAAAGCAAAGATACTGGCTCAGACTTGAGATTCCTCATATAATAGCAACTATGCTAGTCTAAGAGAGACGACTAGGTTAATAAGTACACCTGCCTCCCACAACTACCTCCAAGATATATCTGGGTTGCCATAAAGCTCCAGGGAGGTCAAATTGTGCTTGGAAAGTTCAGGCAATTCTATCTGGGACATGATAGCAGTAGAGGGGGTGCTATTGATAAATGCAGTTAAAAATTTAGGTAGGTCGGTGACTTGTTTGTTAGAACTTTCCAGTTAGGGCTCCTAAGAGGTTCAGAGACAAAATAGACAGATGAGGAGGTAGAATCATGATGTCAGGGAGAGTGGAAGCTGTATAGACCTCATGAGTATATGTGTTTGTCAGGCAATGTTTTCACTGAGATGTCAGTAATCAGTTTTCTGACATCTTGGTTTGTGCTATAATATCACACATTCTCCTTATGTCTGTGGGAGAAAGTAGAAGAGCCCCACTAGTGTATCCTTCTCCTGTGAACAACTCCTGTCTTAAAAATGCTCATTTTTATCCTGAGGTATGTGTACTTCAGAGTTTATCACTTAACTTTTATATAAATGCTGAATTGTATCAATTAGTGTGTAGCAGAAGACAGATACCAAACTCAAAATAGGCAAACTCATAGCTTTTTTTTGTATGCATGAAGTTATTTGTAAAAGTGCCAGAGGAGAGAAACGGGTAGATGATACAATAAGGAAAGACTCAGTAGAGGTCAGCAAGTCCCTGTCTCTAGTCTTGCAAATCAGAGTGAAGAGGGCTGCTGTTGTGGGGTCCCTCTGGGATCTGTATGTGTCCAAGTTCTTGTGTTTAGGAGTTGAAGACTGAAGCCAGAACATATGTAGAGGATTAAGGCAGAGTTTATTAGAGGGAGAAACAATGAAACTCAATCAACTTTAGACTGTGGAATACCATGAGGGGAAAGGGCTCCATCTAACTGCTGGCAGCTGTTTCTTTTGATGGATTTAGTTTATCTGCTATGGAGAATTGTGTCCATATCCTTTTATTAGCAAAGATTTGGGGGAAGTTAAACACCGTATCTTTGTGGAGGCTTAGAGTCAGTTCCTCTCTATCCACAAGGGTTGTTCTTCCAGGCTAATCCCAGCAGTGGGGAATGACTTTCAGGATCTCCAAAGACCTTCAGAGACAGTCCCAGCATGGCTGGTCTAAATCTGCCTGTTACTAGTCCAAAAGCCAGAAAGTCATTTATCATCAGTTACCATGAGAACGGCAGTGACATGCTGATAAACACAGATGCCTTTTGATGAGGAAACTATAGTTTTACTCCCTTCTTGTCTTCTCATATTCTGAGGAAGCTAAGAAAGTCATTTACTATTATGATTTGTTGTTGCTGTATGCTTTGTGTGTCTACGTACACAAGAATGTATATGTACGTACACAGAGGTCCAAGGGTGGCATCTGGATTCATTCTGGATTATTCTCCCTCCTTATTGCTTTGCTCTGGGATTTACCAGGCTCTTTCCTCCACAGTCAGAATTGCAGCTCACCAACATCTGTCTGGCATTTGTGTGTGTGTTGTGTATGTATGTAAAGCCACCATGTGCGTCGGTGGAGGCCCAAGGGTGACTCTGGAAATCATCCTGGATTGCTTTTACCTCCTGTTCACTTAACTCTGGTATTTTCCAGGCTCTGCTTCCCAGACCTGGAAGTGCAGGCCACTGCCATTTCTGCCTGGTGTTTTTACATAGGATCCAGAATCTGAGCTTAGGTCCTAATTGGGCACTTTTAGAGCAGCCTGATGGGATGGTTTCTGAAGGTCCTGGAAGGTCATCCCCTGCTAGTGGGATTGATGTGACAAATATATACAAACAGCTTTTGAGTTCATTCCTGACACTGGATATTTCAAACTTTAAGATTTTGTCCATTGGTGAGTTTAGAATATTGTCTGATTGTGATTTTGCTGTGCATTTTCCTAATTACTAGGTTTAACTATTCTCACATGTTTAACCAACATTACTTTCTTTTGTTGTATAAATGTCTGTTCAGCTGTGCTTCCAGTGTTTTCTACTGTGCATTTATTTTATTTATTTACTTATTTTGTGGTGGGCAAGGCTTCATTTATCGCAGGTTGGCCTTCGACTGACTAGATGACCTGGAACTTTCAATCCTCCTGTGTGCATTACCTGAGCACTGGGAGCATATACAGTGCTTCCTGCATGCTAGGCAAGCGTTCTACTTTCAAACTGAAGGATAGCCCAGCCCTTATTTTTTTTTATTGACTATATTTGGATACTAATTGTATTAGTTATACCTTTTCTAATTTTGTAGAAAATTAAAAATACATTTGTATGTATACCTAATTGTAAACTTAGGTTTCTAGCTTCAAATAATAAAAATAGATAATTTTTATATTTATCCCATTATCTTTTCTTGCAATCTAGTTTTACTTTTTATTTTTAAAAGTGATTAAATATATATAATAAAATTTTAGCATTTTAACAATTTCAAGTTATTGTACAACCATCACCACTACCCATCTCCAAAACTGTTATGCTTTTCTGTAATTTTTTTTGAGAGGAAGTTTTACTGTATTATGCAGCCGGGCGTCACCTCTCTTGCTTTGGGAGATCCACAAGTGAAAAAAGAGCACAAGTAGCCGAGACTACGAGAGTATGCTGCGTACCAGTGTCTTTATATTGTTTAGGGAATTTAAGTTCCCATTCCATTCAGCCAACTGTCTCCACATCACCCACAATTGCCCATATTTTCTCCATCAACTTGTACAGTGATCTGTCATATATTAGGCTTCTGAATAGTGTGGGATGCTTCTGGATTCTCTATTCTGTTCAATTAATCTGCTTATTCCTGGTCTAATCTCACAATGTTTGAAATGCTATGTAATAACCTTTGCATCTGCTTGAAATGGCTATTATTCCACAACTCGAATCTTTAATCACCTTCTGGTCTTTGCTTTGCGATCACATTCTTAGCCAGCTTTTCCTGGCTACTCATTCTACAATTTCATCTCCTCCAAGAACTTCTCTGGTTGAATTTTTTCTTCTTTTTAGCAGTCATCATTTTACACAGAAATGTATTTGTTTGCTTCTCTTTCTACTAGAATATAAGTTTTAGAGGGCAGGGCTCTTTTCCACTTTCGAATCTCCAGAAAATACTGCCCGATACTTAATAGGAGCTCAGTTGACGATTGTAGAACAAGCCAAAAAAAAAATTCTGTTGTTTGGAAGGTATCAGGTATATGTTCTCTTCAGTTCTCTTGCCCCTTCACTGCTAGACTAATGAAAGTCTAAAGCAAAGGGGAAAAAAACCAGATGTTTGCTTCAGATTTCTTTCTAGCCAGCTTCCAGAAGCGGGAGATGAAGGTGGAAGCGAGGAGGATCCCGAAGCTGGCCAAGTTTGCCTTGTTTTCTATGTGACAGCAATCCTGCTGGAAAGGCTTCCTGTCCTCTGCTTCTAAGGCAGGCAGGCTGTGACCTGGAGCGCATAGCATGCTCACTTGGTAAAGAAATTTACTGCATCGTTTTATTTAAGGGCAACACACTGCAAATAGGGAAGAAGGAACATGCACTTTTATTTACCAAGCATGGCAAATATAATCTCATCTGTATCACACACCTCAGGAAAGAAGTTTTGGAGTTGTGGAATAAACTAAGAGTAAGTGCCGTTTAAGGCCCACTTAACTGATTACAGCCAGGGCCAGCACTGGATTGGGCAGTGATGACGATTCATGGAAATTATTCCAGAAAGGGTGCTCTGTGTTTTATTGTAGAATAAACTGGGGAGCCAAGTCTTTCTGGAAGGAATGTACATAAAATCATCAGATGAGGTCTTGATATTTTTAAGTCTGGAGTCACTTTGATTTAAACCATCTGTTTAATGTGAAGTTGAACCTAGCATTTTTTTTTACATATTTTTCACAGTACTCATCCATCCTGTTCCATAAACACTTGCTGAAGGCTCTTTCAATGCCAAGAAATGGAATTACAGAAATGAACAGTAGACCTTGAGTTTTGAGATAATTACAGCTTACGGAAAGCAATTTTTTTTCCTTTTCTGGTTGTGAGTTCAATGTCTTATTTACCAGGGATAAGCACTGTATTAATCCATTTTTGTTGATGACATTAATAATCCAAAGAGCTTTTTCACTAACAGTGACTACAAAAATATACATATTATTGTGCGTCATTGCTTCTTTGGTATGTAGATTTGTGTTGCAATGGTCTCTGGATACAGAAAATTGTTTTCAAAGTGCAATAGTGATCCAAATTGACATTAGAAAATACTGAAGATTCTGATAGCTGACAGACAATATATGTTACTCCCTGAAACTGAAAAGTAGGTTTTCAATCTGATATAAAGAAAGCTATTATATGATACAGTAAGATTTTGTATGTTAAACATATTTTTCAGGACTTTGTAAAAGTCATGATAAAAGTGACATTAATTCTTTCATCTTTTAATTTGTAAGATGCTTTGGTATTTTAATGATAACATAGACAAACAAAAGGGACTGCCCAAATAAGAGCCTAAATTCAGATAGTTGTGAATTCTCAAGCAACTGCAATTGCTGACCATAAAACTTTTGAAGTTGTGTACAAAGTTTGTATAGTGATGCATTTTCCTGAGGAGATAATTCACCACATTTTCTAGTAGTTCATATTCTCAAAAGACTAAGACCCTCTGCAGTGGAGGAAGACAGAAAAAAAAATGATACCATGTCATAATCATAAAGAACCTGGGGAGGGAAGAGTCAAATGAACAACTTAAAGAGATAGCACTGAACATTTTCATTGTGAAATCTTTGCCAATATTGAAAGGGAAAATTTCATTGTTCATGTTAATAAACATTTTTATACTTTATCATTAATTAATTTGTGAATAATCATTCTTTTTCTATTTTTTAATTTGTCTTAGAATTTTTCTTTAATAAACGGACAAATTCTTTGTATCCTGATAGTATTAGCCTTTTGATGTTATATTTATGGTAAACCTTTGATAATTGAAAAATAAGCCTGGAAATTTTTTAGATACATAATTTTGTATACATGTTTAATATATAATTTGTGCACCTGTGTGTGTGTGTGTGTGCCTGTGGAGGTCTTAGGGTGACAGTGTGAAACAGCCTGGACTCTCTACCTTCCTATTGGTTTGCTTTGAGGGTTCCCAGGCTCTGCCTTCCAGGGTCATCATTTCTGCTCAGTGTTTTTACCTGGCATTTGAGATTGAATCACGTTCTGCTTGTGAGGCAGAGGCTCTAACCCTTGAGCCATCTCTTCAGCACACAACTTTATATTTTTTACAATTAAATCTGATCTTTTTTCTTTGTGATTTTAAGTTCCATTCCTACATACGCATTAATCTTTAATTTTTCTGCAGTCCGTGCCTCAGATACACCAGTTGACATGTTTTAGATGTCTTCAGTAAGCCAGGCGGGGCTAAGAGTCTGTACGCGAGAGAAGGGACAGTAACACCTAGCTGTATTGTCATCTTAGTGGAGTAAGTCAAGTAATATTTTTAGCAAGCGGGGCTTGGTGGCTGTGATTCAATCTGTCTGCTACACATCGGACGATCTTTGGAAGAAAGTTCTTCAATTAAGGATAAAACCGGACCCTAAGCTCTTTGTATGGAGAATAAAAGCATGCAAACGGGTTAAGAACAGGTCCTGGAATAAGGACGAGTCAACTTCATCCACGCCAGGCGGGTATTTCCGTCTTGACATTATTTCCGCACACTGGGCGCAGCTGAAGCCTCAGCTCTGTCCCTTGCCCCAGCACCTTTCCAGGCCCGCGCCGCCACCTTCCCAGGGGCCGCGGGCGTTTCCAGGACAAGAGTCTCCTGCGCGTGGTCAGATCCCGCCCGCGCTGGGCGCCCACGGCCCCGGCTGGGCGCCGGCAGCTTCGGCTCTGCCGGAGAAAAGCGAGCGACACCCGCGCCCGCGCACTGAAGACGCGACCGCCCGGCGCGAGGCTCGACGGGGCCAGCGCCCGAGCCAAAGCCGTCCTGGGAGCCAGCGCAGGGGCGCCGGCCACGCCCACTGGGCGGGACTTCCTTGAGCGGCTTCCGCTTCCGTCTGCACGAAATCTCCCGCCACCGGGAAACGCTGCTCTCAGCGCGGGCGTCTCTGCGGGTTCCGGGGATTGCGGGTGAGAGAAACGCCCGCAGAATGACTCAGGACAGAGAGAAGTGGTGGTGCCGGGTTGTCCCTTGTCAGCCGAGGAATCGAGACTCACCTGTCCTGCGGCCGGGCACAGGCTCGACCTGCCCGCGGGGGGATGGGCGTGCTGCGGGGAGAGCGGGTACCAGGGCCTCGGGGTCCTGGAGGGAACTGCGGTAAGAGGTGTTTGAGTCCTTCCCAAAAGGAGTTCTGCAAGACTGGGTCCAACAGGTAGTTATTCTTTTCCCCAGAACTGTAAGATACAAAGACTCCACCCTTCTTTCCCCTTATTTGACAGCTCTCCCCAAAGCCGCACCCCGTCCTGAGATCAGGGGTCAAAGGGCGGCAACACAGACTTCATTGAGTGAGCAGCCTGACTTCTGTGTTGTTAGAACCCGCACCTGTCTCTTCCCTAGCGTAGCACCTTCCCGTCGTTCAGTGTCAGTGTTCAGATGTGTTACAGAACCTGTACAAGCTTTTCACCCCACCCCGCTCCGCCAGTCGGGATGCGCGCGTGGTCCAGCCGGGCCTCACCCCGCTCCCTAGGACCCCAGATCAGCTCACAGGGACCCGGCTCCGACTCCCACCATCCAGCCGGAGCCGCGCGGGGGCCGAGGGACGAGGAGGACCTCCCCCTGCGCCCCGCCCGCCCCAGCTGCCCTCTGGTTAAATAGCTCCACGCCGAAGCGCCCATCCACCCTTTGCACCCCACCCCTCTCTGCCAGTTGGGACCCGCGCGGGGTCCAGCCGGGCCTGACCCCGTGCCCTAGGTAAGTCTCCGCCCCCGTCCACCCACCAGGACCCCAGGCCAAATAATTCAGTTTAGTAAAATTGAGAGATCTTAAGAGTTAAAATGACAATGCCAAAGTCAAAGTGCAAATCCATGAGAAGCAACACTCAAGTAAACAAATTTCCCACTGAAGAAATTAATCCCATAATGTTAGACTCCAACAAGAACAAACCTGCGGAAAAGGGCCAACAAAGCCTGACCCAGGATAACGACTTTCAAAATATGATCATTACCATGTTCAATACTATGAAAGAGGAAATCCGGGAGGAATTACATAATCGAATCAATCGCTTTGAAGAAGAACACAACAGACATTTGGAGGAGTTGAGAAAAACAGTGCAAGAAACAAAAAGTGGCATAGAGCAGTTAAAACAGACTCAAGCAGAGTTTAAAACTGAGCTACAAGACAAGTTTTCTTCAACCCAGAACTCCACAGAGTCTTATCAACAGAATTAACAAAGCAGAAAACAGAATTTCAGACCTTGAAGATAAAGTGGGAGTACTAACCAGCTCAGTGGAAGAGGTTGTTAAAGCCAAAAAGATACTTGAGAGAAATATCCAAGAGATATGGGACACCCTGAAGAAGCCTAACATGAGTATTCATGGAATACCAGAGCAAGAATCTCAAAATACTACCCCTGAGGAAATTTTTCAAGCGATCATCAAGGAAAACTTTCCTCATCTAAAAAAAGAGAGGCCCATCCATATACAAGAGGCATTCCGCACCCCAAACAGATACAACCAAAATAGAAGCACGCCGTGGCAAATAATAGTTAAAACACTCCACATTCAAGATAAAGAAATGGCTCTGAGAGCTTCAAGGGAGAAAAAACAAGTCACTTTTAAAGGTAAACCTATTAAAATAACAAATGACTTCTCAGTCGAAACAGTAAAAGCAAGAAGAGCTTGGAGAGACATACTTCAAGTATTGAATGAGCAAAAATGTCAACCCAGGCTGATTTACCCTGCAAAACTATCTGTCATGATTGAGGGAGAAAGAAAAATTTTCCAGCACAAAGACAACTTGAAGGGATACATGTCCACCAAACCAGGCCTTCAAAGAATGCTAGAAATGATACTCAAGTGTGAAGAAAAAAACAGCCATATCCAGGAGAACAGAAGGCAAATATAACACCATTAAAAGCGAAGCAATATACTTATAAAAGCTACTAAACATAATAAATGTCTGGAATTAATAGTTTCTCCATTATAACACTAAATGTTAATGGACTTAATTCACCGATCAAGAGACACAGATTACAAACTTGGATTAAAAATCACAATCCATCAATCTGCTGCCTGCAGGAAACCCATCTCACCACAAAAGATAGGCACGCTCTAAAAATAAAAGGCTGGTAAACAATTGTACAAGCAAATGGAAGCAGAAAACAGGCAGGGGTAGCCATTATGCTATCAGACAAAGTGGATTCCAAACCAAAGAAAATTATAAGAGACACGGATGGATACTACATTTTAGTCACAGGTACAATTCACCAGGAAGACTTCACAATACTGAACATATATGCACCCAATACGGGCCCCTCCACATTCATTAAGAAAACCCTACAGCGTCTAAAGCAAGAAATCAACCCCCAAACGATAATTCTTGGGGACTTCAACACCGCCCTCTCAACATGGGATAGATCAACAGGTCAAAAGCTTAACAGAGACACTTTGGAACTTAATCAAACCCTGAAAGAAATGGACCTTACAGATCTCTATCGAACTTTTCACCCACGCACCAAATACACATTTTTCTCAGCAGCACACAGAACTTTCTCCAAAATAGCTCACATATTGGGCCACAAAACGAATCTACACATATACAAGAAAGTTGAAATTCTAACCTGTGCCCTATCAGACCACCACGGCCTAAAGCTGGACATCCACAATACATCAAACAAGAGAAAATACACTAACTCCTGGAAACTTAACAATATGATGCTGAATGAGAACTGGATTCAGGAAGAAATTAAAAAGGAAATTCAAGATTTCCTGAAAGTGAATGATAACGAAAATACAACTTACCAAAATCTCTGGGACACAATGAAAGCTGTTCTAAGAGGTAAGTTCATAGCTCTTAATGCCTATGTTAAAAAAATGGAAACATCAGAAATAAACAACTTAACAATGCAGCTTAAAGCTTTAGAGAAACTAGAGCAATCTGATCCCAAAAGTAGTAGAAGAGAGGAGATTAGCAAAATAAGGGGAGAAATATCTGAAATCGAGATTAAGAAAACGATAGAAAAAATCAACCAATCAAAAAGCTGGTTCTTTGAAAAAATCAACAAGATTGATACACCCCTAGCTAAACTAACCAAAAGCAAGAGAGAGAAAACCCAAATTAACAAAATTAGAAATGAACATGGAGTTATCACTACGGATACCCAAGAAATCCAGAGAATTATAACATCATATTTCAAAAACTTATACTCTGTGAAGTTTGACAACACAAAAGAGATGGATGAATTTCTAAGTAAACACAACTTACCTAAATTGAATCAGGAAGTTGTGAATTATTTAAATAGTCCTATAACATAAGGAAATTGAGGAAGTAATCTCGAATCTTCCCACCAAAAAATGTCCTGGACCAGATGGATTCAGCACAGAGTTCTACCAGACATTTAAGGAGTTAATAACACCAATACTCCTTAAACTGTTCCATCAAATAGCAAAGGAAGGAACACTACCAAATTCCTTCTATGAATCTAATATCATTTTAATCCCAAAACCTAATAAAGATTCACTTAAAAAAGAAAACTATAGGCCGATCTCCCTGATGAACACAGACGCAAAGATTCTCAACAAAGTCTTAGCAAATCGGATTCAAAAACATATTAAAAAGATCATTCATGGGGACCAAGTAGGCTTCATCCCCGGCACACAAGGTTGGTTCAACATACGCAAATCAATAAATGTAATTCATCATGTAAACCAGTCCAAAGTCCAAGACCACATGATACTCTCGATAGATGCAGAAAAAGCTTTTGACAAGATCCAACAGCCTTTTATGATCAAAACGCTAGAGACAGTAGGAATGGAAGGAACCTTTATCAATATAATAAAAGCTGTATACAACAAGCCCACAGCAAGGATTATGCTCAATGGGGAACAATTGGAAGCATTCCCACTTCGATCAGGAACTAGACAAGGCTGTCCACTCTCACCACTTCTATTCAATATTGTACTTGAAGTCTTAGCTGAAGCCATAAGACAAGAAAGGGACATAAGAGGGATTCAAATCGGCAAGGAAGAAGTCAAGCTATCCCTATTTGCAGATGACATGATCTTATACCTGAGTGATCCCAAAAACTCCACCAGGAAGCTCCTGGAACTAATTGAGAAGTTCAGCAGGGTGGCAGGATACAAAATAAATGTGCAAAAATCAGAGGCCTTCCTATATGCCCAGAATGAAAGAAGTGAAAAAGCCTTGAGAGAAACAATCCCATTTACTATAGCCCCTAAAAAAATGAAATACCTTGGTATAAACCTAACTAAGGAGGTAAAAGACCTTTACAATGAAAACTTTAAAACCCTAAAGAAAGAAATTGCAGAAGATACCAGAAGGTGGAAAGACCTCCCTTGTTCCTGGATTGGCAGAATCAACATCATGAAAATGACCATCCTACCAAAGGCAATATACAGATTCAATGCTATACCAATCAAAATCCCAAAGCAATTCTTCAAAGAAGTTGACCAAACAATCTCAAAGTTCATATGGAGGCACAAAAGACCCAGGATAGCAAAGACAATCCTGAGTAACAAAAACACTGCTGGAGGTATTACCATTCCAAACCTTAGTCTATACTACAAATCCATAGTTATAAAAACAGCCTGGTACTGGCTCCAAAATAGACACACAGATGAATGGATAAGGATTGAAGACCCAGATATAAGCCCACAAAATTACAGCCATTTGGTCTTTGACAAAGGGGCCGAAAGAATCCAATGGAAAAAGAACAGCATCTTCAACAAATGGTGCTGGCAAAACTGGATCTGCACATGCAGAAGATTAAAGCTGGACCCGTACTTGTCACCATGTACAAGACTTAATTCCAAATGGATCAAGGACCTTGATATCAGGCCAGAGACTATAAAAACCATAGTTGAAAGGATAGGGAACTCCCTCGAGCTGATTGGGCTAGGCCAACAGTTCCTAAACAGACATCCAATGGCACAGTCGCTGCTACCAACTCTCAACAGTTGGGATCTTGTGAAATTAAAGAGCTTCTGTTCAGATAAAGAGATTGTAAAGCGAGCTCAAAGGCAACCCACAGAATGGGAGAAAATCTTCACTAACCACACATCTGATAGAACTCTGCTGTCCAGAGTGCACAAAGAACTTAGAAAACTAAACACCAAGGAAACCAATGGCCCAATTAAAAAATGGGCCCTGGAACTTAAAAGAAACTTTACCAGGGATGAAATTAAAGTGTCTAACAAATATCTGAGAAAATGCTCCACTTCCTTAGCCATCAGGGAATGCAAATCAAAACTTCCCTGAGATATCATCTCACCCCGGTCAGGATGGCAAAACTCCACAATACAAACAAGAACAAATGTTGGAGAGGATGTGGAGAGAGGGGAACTCTCCTACATTGCTGGTGGGAATGCAGGCTCTTACAGCCACTCTGGCGAGCCGTCTGGAGATTCTTAAAGAAATTAAAGATTGAAATGCCATATGACCCTGCTATTCCACTTTTGGGAATAACCCCCCATGCAGCAGAGGTTCACCTCGATAGCACAAGTGTGACCATGTTCATAGCAGCACTGTTTACAATAGCAAAGTCATGGAATCAGCCCAAATGTCCAACAGTTGACGAGTGGATAAGGAAACTGTGGTACATCTATGCAATGGAGTACTACTCAGCCATCAAAAATGATGAATTACTGGAATTTGCCGGGAAATGGATGTCATTAGAAACAATTATATTAAGTGAAGTATCCCAGACCCAGAAAATTAAGCGCCGTATGTACTCCCTAATAGGTGGCTCCTAGTACCAAACCCACCCAGCCCACCTAGAGACAGTAATTCCAAGGATTATGAACAGGAGGGATGGGGTAGGAGGGCCACACCAGAAACAAGGAGAGAAGGGACCATGTTACAGCAGGGAAAATAGGCCTCCACCAAGGACCCAAATAAGTAATGAGACATCTGATTAAGTTCACAGACTTTTGTTCCTGATCATTTACTACTGAGGGGGTGTGATCTCACCAGAAGAGAAGGGCATATAGTCTGGCAGATAAAAGTAACCATTTTGCAAATGGGTGATAGACCCCTCCCTTAGTATGGTTTCCCACTTTTATTACATCTACCTTTGAATGTGCTTTTATCACAAGACTCTAACAGCTTTTTGTCTCTGGCCAGGGCGTAACATACAATGCCCACCAGGACGGAGTGAAGGGCATTGCAGGAGCAACAAAAGTGCAAAAGAAAATCAACAAACCACAATCCAGAACTTCAGAGACTCTATATCAACCACCTAGAACTAGGCCAGCTTAGTCTCTCCCCATCTTGAAGCTCAGGGAAATTTGTGGAAGAGGGGGCGGTAAGAGTATAAGAGCAAAAGGAGGGGAGGAGCAATGATATAGAAGATACTATATACTAGTTAGGGCTGAAGCAATCATAATTGGACTTTGCATGCCCTGCGCATTGTCCAACACACTGTTGACCTCACAATGTCTAGCATCTGCTAAAGGCACCAAGATCCTTGGAGGCAAAGGATTGGCAGCCACAGCAGTGTTCCTATACCTAAGGGGAACATGGGAAAGGGTTCAGGGAAAGGCCACTGGGTCCTTGTACGTCATCGGAGAGGAGGGCCCAGAGGAAAATCAGACATGCACACGAAAGGACTCTCTGGGAATGGGGCGGGAGGCACTGGGGGATGGGGAGGGAGAGGGGTTGGGAGGGGGAGCAAGGGGTACGGGGGGAGGAGGAGGAAGGGAGGGAACTGGTGTACCTAATAGGTTTGTATGAAATTAAAAAAAATAAATAAAGAAGTTAAAAAAAAAGAAAAAAAAGAAAACCAGGTGTAATGGCAATGGACTGTATGGGGAGGCCCTAGAAGGTGGAGGCTGGGAAACTGCAGACCAAAGCAAAGAGGAGGTAGTGCAATCTAGGGTGATTCCCAAGGTCACCTTTGGGCCTCCACAGGCACACAGTTCCTTCACACAACACACACACACACACACACACACACACGTAAAATAAAATAAAGACCTAAATGAATTGCATGATTATATCTCCCTTTTTTCTTCTCACACTTTAATTTTAATATTTCAGAAATCTGTGATTGACATTTTAATTGTACGTTTTATGTAGTTTGCCACTATTTGTTATTTTGAATCCATGTGCTTTTTTCAAGACAGATCACCACCTTCTCCTAGTCCATTGATGGATCTGTGATTTCAAACCCTCATGAAGTCTCAGATTTCAGAGCAAAAAGCAGAAGCATTCATTGCCTTTGCCATTCCCTGACAGTTGCTTCTTTGTTACCATGCTGTGTAATCTGTTTGCCCCATTCCACTACATTGCACCGATACACTGAAATTGGGGGCTGGGAGTCATGGCCTCTGGCCCTGACAAACACTTACTTAGCAGTGTGTTTTCAACCTATCTATGCTGATAGAGAGAACAGATTATTTAATCACCTCAGTATTTACTAAGATACATCACTTTCCGGAATGGAACCTTGGACGTTAGGGTTCAAAAATAAATTTTTGCTTACTTCACTCTATTGAGAGAAGGTGGCAAATATTAAACATTTCACCCATTAACTTAAGTCAACATTAGCACACTTGATCTCGAATTAATATAGATAATCCCTAAATGTGAATAACACTGGCACTGTAGAGAATCTAAAGTAAAATTTCAAGCTTTTTTTTTTTTTTTTTTTTTTAAATTTTTTTATTATTTATTCAACTGTGTGCATATGCGTGTGTGCGCGTGCGTCTGTGTGTGTGTGTGTGTGTCTGTGTATGTGTAGAACCACGGACGAATTCGTGAACCACCATGGACGCCTCCACCTCCTTCTGCCCCGGGATTCACAGGCTCCGCCCTACCAGGACCAGAAGCGCAGGCCGCCCCCGCTTCGGCCAGGCGTCTATACGTGGGGTCTAGGATCCGAACTCAGGACCTTCCGCCTGCAAGGCGGAGGCTTAACCCCTGAGCCACCTCTCCAGCCCAAAATTTCAAGCTTTTTATGCCCGCTGATCAGTGTGTTTCCTGTGGAGGGGTCATGTTTGTTTGCTTTCCTGCTTCACAATTGAAAGCTGGCAGCTATCCTTCTACCCTGAGGGCTTTTGTTTTTTGTTTTTGTTTTTTGCAGAAATTATGAACTAGTTTTTTCAATTCTTTTTTTTTTTTTCTGGGTTACCGGTTAATTTACTTACATCTTTTTGTGACTTCTTGTGGCATAATTCATCCATCATTGCTGTTTTCTTCTTTCTTGGGAGGAGCTTAATTCATGTAATTTTATGTCAAGTAATTTAACACACTGAATATAATAAGGCCATGCTATTTGCAATTCCAATGCATCAAAACTATATACTATTAAAATACATGAGACCTTTTTCCTTTTTGGAAAATTCTAGCAAATATCAGTCATGCAAATACATTCAAAATGTCAAAAACTTCATTAGGTGAAATTCCTTAAATTGAGTAAACCACCAGTATGACAGAAAATCTCTCGATTTGTTTGTACAGAAAGACATTCTTCTAGTACAAATATTATTGATTTGCAAACATTCCTTGGAAGCAGTATTACAAGTGTCTGAGGAAGAAGCTAGGCAACACATGGTGGCCTCAAGTGGAAAACCATAGGAATAACAGGGAAGTCATGGACATGTTAGCATTCTCTAGCAGAAATCATCAATCAGAGAGGAAACTACATACTGTTTGCAAATCCATTGTCTTGTGGGAAGTAGGAAAGAGCCTTCCTTCCTTCCTTCCTTCCTTCCTTCCTTCCTTCCTTCCTTCCTTCCTTCCTTCCTTCCTTCCTTCCTCCTTCCTTCCTCCTTCCTTCCTCCTTCCTTCCTCCTTCCTTCCTCCTTCCTTCCCCTTTCCTTTCCTTTCCTTTCCTTTCCTTTCCTTTCCTTTCCTTTCCTTTCCTTTCCTTTCCTTTCCTTTCCTTTCCTTTCCTTTCCTTTCCTTTCCTTTCCTTTCCTTTCCTTTCCTTTCCTTTCCTTTCTTTTTCCTTTCCCTTCCCCTTTCCCCTTTCCCTTTTCTCTTTTCCTTTCTTTTCCTTTCCTTTCCTCAGGAAAAGGTGCATTCTGACTTTACCCTTTCGTGCTCTGTCTTATGCAGGCAATTTGCATGGAGTTATCAGTAGCTGACTCCATCTGACCTTCTCCTACTTTGGGTGATATTCACAAATGCAGAAGTGTTAAGTCTGTGTTTGTTGTTCTTGTGAGATGTCCTGTATCCTTTCTTACTGTTTTAAACTTATGAAGAGTGTTTCCATGCATGTGAGGCAAATAGGTACATCATTTTGCTAAGGACACTTTTGTAGTTCATGAAATAATGCAGGTCCCCCTACAAGTGTTCAAACTTAATTCTCCTTTGTTTTGTGCTGTAAAATTTAGATGTTTTCCAAGAGGTATTAGTTAATTTATTACTATGGGAATATGATTCATTTTTATGTTAATTTCTTTGAAATTAGAAGATGACATTTAAGAACTTTTCTTAAGTAGTGGGAGGTGTTTAAATGTTTGAATACTCTCCTACAGGGCATGAGAAATGGTTTAAAATTGAAGATCCAAAAATCATTTGTGTACTCCATTCATGCTGTTCATAATCATGTCTCTATCAAAGCATATGTAAGTTTTATCAGGTCAATATGATTGCAGTTCACAAGTTATTAATTTTGTCAGAACTGTATACCTTTATGTTCATTATTATGCCAATAGTATGCATGGGACTTGTGGTTTAGTTATGTTAAATACATTCCACATAGATTGGAATATCAATTCTATTGAAAATTTTATTTTCATTTGCAAATATTATTTTGCTTAAAATGTTTGAATAAAAGAGAAATAAGCTCTTAGAATCTGTACAAACTTTTACTTTATCTTCTGAATATATTCAAAATTCAGGCCATAGTTACTTCAGCAATTTTTTAGTTTAAATTTGTATTTATTTTTTCCGTAATAATATGAAGTAGTGCAATTTAAAATGATTACCAATTTTCTTTATTCATTTTGAAAACTTTGCATTTTTCATTTACAAACAAAATGGGTTTATGTTGTTACCCAGACCCTCTCCCCACCCACCCCTCTGCTCCCAGCCTTTGCACATACCCCCTCCATTCCCATCCTCCTCTCCCCTCTTCAATCCTGCTGTGTCCCACCCACCCTCCTGTCCCTCTGCATAAGTAGATTACAGGGCTCCCTTTGGGTGCCAGTGTTGCTAAGGGAGTCAGATGTCTGTTGTAGTATATGTGACTCTTCAATAGGCAAAGTCACAAGGGGAGGTTCCTCTGCCCTTGTCCAGTACCTGCCTGAGAGACAGTTTCTGAGAGTAGTTGTTTCTTCTAAGATCCTCACTAGTCCTTAGGGGGAAATATTGACATGTTGGCCTTTGTGTAGATCTGGTGGTAGAAGTTCTCATTGTAAAAGCTCCTGGGTACAGTAACCATGTCGTGACTGGAGTGTGTCGATCAGTACATCACCCCACCTTTAGGCTCTTGGGATCTTATTCACCCCCTTTTCTGCAAGATTCCCTGAGCCTTAGTGTGGGGAAATATTCTGATGGGCTTACTTATAAGGACTGAGCATTCTGGGTTTGCTGATATTCTGCATATTGGCCAAATGTGGTTTTTCTGTCTCACTTGTCTTTCACTGTAATAGGTGCATCTTCGTTGAGTGTTGAGAGCTTTTCTTATCTTTGGGTTAAATAGGAGGTGTTTTATTTTCAAGTTATTTGTAGTTAACACTAAGACATTTTCCTGTCTATTTACTTTCTTTGCTGTTATTTGGTTAGGTTTGCAATATCAAGTATGATTTCCCTGACAGTAAGGGGTTTAGAACCCATCAGAGAGTAATTGTGCATCCATAAGTCTAACATACCACTGTAGCTCCCTGAGATTCTTTTTAACAGAGTTGTAGTAGTTCACAGCCTTCACAACTGGGTGAAGCTCTTGATATTTCTTTACCCTGTGAGCCACTTCCTCCTCCTTCTTTTTCTTTATCCTCCTTCTCCTTTACACATACCTCTTATGAAGACCTATCACCTTACTTCCCTACTCTTTAGGGCTTTTCTTCTATAATGTCCTTATTAGCCTATTTTCCTGTGTTCTTTTGTCTCCACTCCTTTGTTGTCTTCTTCCCACCTGCTGCCCAACTTACATTGCTTTGCAGTTTGTGGATGTTATGGAAATTTCTCTTTGAGTATATCGTTTAGAGGGTTCAGTGCCAGGGTCCCATTATAAGGGAGAACATGCAGTGTCTTTCTTTTTGTATCTGACATACTTTCCTCAGTATAATTTCTTCCAACCCCATCCATTTACCAGCAGATTTCATGAATTCATTTCTCTTAACAGCTGAATAGTATTTTGTCTATATATGTACCACATTTTCATTACCCATTGTCTACTGTTGGACATCTAGGCTGATTCAATTACTTTCCTATTGTAAGTAGAGCTGCAATGAACATGGGTGCACCTGTATCTCTATAGTAAGACGTGCCTTTCTTTGGGATTATTCCCAGAGGTGGCATAGCTGTGTCGAAAGGTATTTCATTTTTTAACTTCTTTAGTAACCTCCATGCTGATCTCTAGAGCAGTTGCACAAGTTTGCAGTCCCACCAGCATTGCATGTGTTTTGGATTTTAGCCATTCTGAGTGAAGTGCAATGATTTCTCAGGGCAGTTTTAGTTAGCATTTCACTAATGTCTAGGGAAGTGGGACATTTTTGAATATATTTGTCAGACATTTGAATTTTGTCCTAAGGAAATTTTCTTTTTGGTACCAAAATCCATTGTCTAATTTGATTGTTTACCTCTTTGGTATTTAATGTTTTGAGTTTTGTGTACTCTGGATGTGAATCCTCTAACAGATGTGTAGTTAGCAGATATTTTCTTCCAATCTGTACATTACCTTTTGGCTTGATTCACAATATCTTTTTGCCAATTTTAATGTCATGAAATTCCACTTGTTGGGTGTTGGCCCCAATTCCTGTGCATTTGGGGTCCTGTTCAGAAAATGTTGGTCTAGGCTAATCAGTACAATGATATTCTTCAGTCTTTCTTTTAGGGTTTTTAATAGTCTCTGCTTTAATAATGAGGTGTTTGATCCATTTGCAGTTAATTTTTGTGCAATGTGACTGGTAAGGGTCCAGTTTCATTCTTCTGCATGTAATATAGTTCCAATGGTTTTTCTGAGGACTTATGTCAAAATCAGTTGACTCTAGATATATGAGCTTATATCGGGTCTTCAATTCTAATGCATTGATCTGTGTGTCAGTTTTGTAGCAAGTGCTATGCTTTTTTTGTTAGTATGGATTTATAGTACAGATTAAGATCTGGTATGGTGATACCTCTAGCAGACTTTTTATTACTCAAGACTTTTTTTTGTCATCCTTTGCCTTTTATGCTTCCATGTAAACTTTGAGATTGTTTTGTCAAATTTATGAAAAATTGTCTTGTAATTTTGACTGATATCGCATTGACTCTGTATATCTCTTTTGGTAGGATGAAGATTTTTATGATGTTAATTCTACCAATCCAGGAACATGGGATGTCTTTCAACCTTTTGTTGTCTTCTGAAATTTCCTTCTTTCGAATGTTAGAATTTTCATTGAACAAGACTCTCATATCTTTGGTTAGATTTATTCCAAGGTATTTCAGATTTTTTGGTATGATAATTGCTTTTCTCAGGACTTTCTTTTTTATTCATCTTTTGGGTATAGGAAAGTCACTGATTTTTTGAACATTAATTTTGTAACCTGTCAATCTTCTGAATTTATTTATTAGTTTCAGGAGTTTCCTGGTGGAGTTTTTAGGGTCTCTCAGGTATGGAATCATGTCATCTGCAAATAGGGATAACTTGAATTCTTCCTGTCCTATTTGTATTCTTTTTATCTTCTTCTCCATAGGTTTTTTTTCTGCTCATGCAAACGTTAATTCTTCTCCACAGTTTTTATGCTACGATTATACTATGTCCCAAAGTATTATACCTATGATCATATTTGGCCTGTTATATTAAGTCTTTGGATTCTGAGCAATATAACAGTGAAAGAAGAGAGTTAATCTGATAGAAAAATAGCTCAGCACCAGTGATTCAAATGTACATGCACATTCATATTCTTTAGCCACTCACTAGGGTCAAGTTCTTATCATTAGTTGTGTCTCATAATCTCTGTCATCAATGTCTATATAGAGAGCACAAGATCATGAAATCAATCAAACCATACTACAAGAACAGAACTGTGGCATGCACATTAAAGGATGCTCCGGGGATGGGAGGGGGAAGCACTGGGGGATGGGGAGGGAAAGGGGAGGGGAGGGGGGCACAGGGGGATAGGCGGCTGGAGGGAGGGGGGGACCGGTGTACCTGTTAAGTTTGTATGAGTGGAAATTAAAAAAAAAGTACAGAACTGATGAGGTAGTGTATAGAAAATGACTTTCTATCTTTAGTTCAGTGTTGCAAGTAAGTATATACGATGAGAGTTTTTTTTATCTATTACCATTAATGGAAATTAGAATATGATAGAACTGAACTTCATGCAGATAAAAAAGATACCATAATCACAAACACTTTTTTGTTTGGTTGATTTTTGTTGTTTAGAAATAGGGTCTCTTACCTTTGTTTTTCATGGTAGGAGGGATCAAATGCAGGATTCCGCATTGACCTCCCAGAGATCAACCTATTGAACTATCTGGAGCTTAGTTTCATTTTCATTTTTGTGGTACAGGACCTTGGTTGGCATCAGACTCCTTGTGATCATCATTCTCAAGCTCTAACATGCTGGCTTCACATCTTCTAAGCCACTATGATGTGGGTGACCTTGAACTCTTGATGTTGCCTCTTTTGTCAAGTTACCTGGATCAGAGGTGTGGGGTACCATGTCGCGCTTGTACCTGTCTTTATTTCTCATTCTTGGTTTTGGAGATAGCCTCCAAGTACCTAACCCTAAGCTGGTTTTAAACTCATAATCCTCCTGAGACAACAACCACTGAAATGCTTGTAAAAAAAAAACAAACAAATGATGGTATGATAGAATTTTATTTATTGTGTTCATTAAACACATTTAGAAACATTTACATTAATTGTTCTCAATCTAAGTGATCAACATTCACGTTTTTATATCTCAAAATTCACAGACAACTACACTCAAAACCAACAATGGCAGAACTACCAAGCAGATGCTATTCCAGAGTTGGGAGCGATTCCCATTAGTGAGTGCACCACATGTTCTTTTTTTTCCCACTCATACAAACATAACAGGTACCCCGGTCCTCTCCTTCCCTCCACCCCTTCCTGGACCTCTCTGCTCCCTCCCCCATTTTCTCCTTCCTTTCCCCCCTCCCTCCCTTTCTCCCAGTGCCCCTTCCCTACATCTCTGAAGCATCCTTCAAGTGTATATCAAACTTTCCTCTGGGTCCTCCTTTCTGATGAGGTGTAAGGACTCAGTGGCATTTCCTAGAACTCTTTCTTGTGTTCCCCTTAAGTATATAGGAACACTATTGTGACTGTTAATTCCTTGCTTCTAAGGATCCTAGTGCTTTTAGTCCATGCTAGACTTTGAGGGGTCAATGATCTGCTCAATGATCAACATACCGCATGTTCTTTTTTGAAGCCAAATGATTTCACATGCAAAACTGAGTTGTGTGGAAAGGCCCTAAGACCAAACATTTACAAGGTTTGTGCTGAATCACTTAGGTAAGTCACATAATCTTTTCTCGTTTGTGATTGGATAGACAGAATTGAGCAGAGAAGTACCCATTAATTCCAGGTAGGGATATGTAAACAATTACCAAAAACAATTAATGTTATTGTACTATGTTTAAGAGCAGCACAGAGCCACAAATTGCTCCTTCTGGCAATGGCCAGAGTGAGTTGTCTACCATTTCCCCCCTGACTCAGACAGTCTCAAGGCTCAGACCCCTTGGACCAGCTCAGATCAGAAATCCACAGAGAGAGCAGAAAGGGGAGGAAAAGAAAATGAAATAGGGAAAGTCAAGGTGCTGCAGCAGGTGCAGTACAATCTGGAGTCTTGAAATTGTTCTTTAATTCCTGATGGGTCATTATTCTAAGCCACCCACATTCCCTCTTTATTAAAATACTGACTTATATAACCCTCTTGTTCATAAAATGAAAATACTTAAACCAAACATTGTGGCATTCACCTGTAATTCCAGGGTTTAGGATGCTGAAAGAGAATAATCGTCAGAAGTTAGACTCTAACTAGGATTGGACACCAAGGTTCTGTCTACACACAAAACACAGAAGTACAGCTCAGTAAGTAGAGAACATGATGGCTGGTATGTGGCTCTATATTTGAGTCTTCAAATACAAAAGTTATACTGAGACAATGCCACAATGCTGCCTGGCCACATTCTTGCCCTGGCCTGCTTTGGAGTTTGGGCTGTTTTCAATCTTTCTAGATATCTCTGAAGACTGACATCTTCCTTCTTGTTGGTCCTTGTCAGTAGGACAGCAGTTTCTTGTTCAGACATGTCTGCTGTACCCCAGTACCCCAGTGTAACCACGATACAGGAGCTCTTTTCTACCTGTGACTTGAAGACATAGCACCAGAGGAAGGGATAGAGTGGACAAAACTACTTTAAGGAGCCGTGCAGATGGCTCAGTGGCTAAAGTGTGTGCTCCTCAAGCCTAAAGACCAGAATTCATTCCCATCACCCAAGGAAAAGCTCTACATGACATTGACCTCCATACACATACAACATGCCCAATACCACCGAAAATAAAATTGAATAAAAAGAAGTTAAAATGGCACCCTTATTCAGAAATCCATCAAAACAGTTAATTAGCACAAAGAAATCTGCCTTCTCTTCTCTACCCAGCAGTTTATAGGGAGGAGAGGGAGGACAAATACAGTGACTTCTGATCAGATAGTCAGCCTCTAAGATGTGATGTCTCTGCTACTCTCTTCTTGTGGCTCCTTTTCCTTGTCATTCTGCACATACCTGGTTTCAGGTGTTTCTTGACACAAGTCAATTTCAGCTGGTTATCAAAGCATCATCCTTGTGCTTCTTCAGGGATACCCCAGCCTGACCTCAGACTTCCTATGTAGATAAAGAAACTTGGTATTTCCTGCCCAGTTATATCTTTTTTCTTGTAACAAAGAACTTGACATCTCAACAGTGTTTCCTTCTAGACAGTCATTGCAAGCACTAATCTGCAGCTTCACTGAAAACTCTTTCAATTGCCTGTTTTTCTTTAATTATTTTGATATTTTGAGATGGGAATGAAAGTTAGGTGCCCAAGCTGGCCTTGTCTTCTGGTTGGCCTGTGATAACAAGACTGTTCCAGCAAGCCAGCAGCGGCTTAAAACATTGATATTACAAATTTGGTATCCAGAGGCAGGTGGCCTGCATCCAACACAACGTGTTATCAGACCACAGACATATGCGGTGAGGGACAACTTCTCTCTCCCTCACCCCACGGCCTCATGGCGAGTTTCTTTCTAAAACTCTATCCATAAAAACCTCCCTCCTACACACACACAAATCATGAAGTCTGAAAAATCTCCCAGAATGGGTGAAAGATATCGACCTATAGCTTCAGGAAAGAAACTAACGAATGTCTATGAAATTCTGTATAATACAGACCTCCAGAAACAACGCACATCTCAAACATGACAAAAAGTCAAATGATCTTCATGGGAACATTGGAAAAAGTCATAGGTGAAAATAATGGTATGGATTCTATGTAATATGTGGCTGATTAGCAGTTAGGACCTCTTGCCAGGCTCCCTGTTCAGATCTGTCTCTACTAGCTGAGATCTTAAGAGACAGACTGGAAAACTGGATTGGAGAGTCATGAAGTCAGAGCAGTCCAACTGTCTTTATCTTATACTTGTTGCTGAGGGCAGGATGGGGTTAGGAGTGCCACTGAAAAACCTACCCTGCCCTTGAACTTGTACTTTCTTCCTCTGACTGTAGTCCTCTGAGAGGAATACATTATGTCAGAGGACATAATCACAAAAAGCCCAAGAATGAGCATCAAAGGCAACACCTCCCAACACGACTAAAGGTTCCCTGAACCCCAATTCCTCACAGATTGTGCTGTTCTGTCTTCTCAACTTTCTCCAGTGCAGTGCCTTGTCTCTTCCATCCACTCAACCCCTCCCTGGGAACCCCCCAGCCCATCATGGGTTGAGAGTTAGAGCAAGGCTGGTGTAGGTCACTGACTGCAGAGCACGGAGCTCACATGGCAAGTTTGCACATTCAAGTTCTGCCTCCTTCTGGTATCCCCTTTTCCTGTTCTCATCCGCTAAGCTTAGACATACTTCCTAAAGTGGACGTTACAAGCCATCATGGAAGGCCTAATCCTCACAGATGGATACTCCATGGTCCCTTCCACACCAGTCTCTGCAGACCAGTGCTGGGTGTCTCTTCAGGTGATGGTGACTTTCTGGTGGACTAGACAAGGACTTCAGAGTCCAGTGTACCCTGCACTGACCTGCTGCCCACACCTGGCTCTCAGCAGGTCTCTCTCCTCATCTACTGCTGTCAAGAACAGCTTTGTTCTCAGCACACAACTCACTCACCATCCATCCCTTACAAAGGCTCTTACAGTTTCCCATGAAGGAAGAAGACATGCTTCGTGCACAGCTCTTTCATCTGAGCAGTTCATTGACTGGAATAGTCTGTTTGGAAACCTAGAAGGGTCTGGAAGCATTTCTAAAAAGGCATTTCTCAAGGTTCTTCCTGCCCGGGTAAAAACACATTGTTAGCATAGCCTAGTGACGCCAGAAGCTGTGCTCATTCAGCTGCTCTATGGCACCCAGCTGCATGGTTCCCAGAACCTTCTATGTCCTGTACATGGACCTGAAGCTGATGCTCAGGCCCTTGCAGCACAGCTGCACCTCTGCCCTTCTCATTCTCACACAGGAGGAAGTGGACTTAGGGTGGGAATGGAATGTCACCATCAATGATAAAGCCTGTAAATATCGGCATGGCCTTCTTCCCCATCTCAGCTGACCAGGGCTCACTGTGGGTGACTCACTGGTGGCCACTGGTAGGCAGGAGGAGCCTTGACTCTATGCCTTCTTTTCTACGGCCTCCTGTTAAAGGGTTCTGATCCACATCCCCCAGTCTGTGCTCTTGTGCCTGTGCCTGATGTGGGTACAACAAGAAGGTGGCTCCCTGTACAGGGAAAGTGTAAAGTTCTCTAGGGAGCTCTGTCTCTGTCTTCTGAAGGCTGAATTGCAGATGCCATCACATCTCTCTAGCACTTACCCAGCTTCTCAGAATCTAAAACTAGTTCCTCACACGTGTAGACCAAGTCCTCTTCCACTGAGCCATTTCCCCAGATCCTGTCTAAAATCTTCAGACCCTTCTCCCTTCTCTACAGCTTCTAGATCAGTGTGAGGGGTACCATGGAATCTGAGAGTTCCTGTGAGTCGGAAAGAGAATTTGGGTTCCAGTGACAGGATTGTGGAGGGAAATCTCTTGTACTTGGTGAATTACAGGCAACAGAATCGATGTAGCAGATGAATTCATTCTTATTCATTAGCCTTGTTGCATCCACACTGCGGCTTCTCCTTTCTCTCCCCACCCACCCTCTTTTAGCCTGCCTCTGCCTGCACCAGCACTACTGCCTGCACAGAAAGGACTCATGGCAGCTCATTAGAGTGGACTTGATCATTGGGTGCCAGCACACTATTCAGTCATAAGTTTATGGACAATACTTTTAAAATATAAATATTCTTTAAAATACATTAGAATGTAGAAAGCTACATTCAAAACTCCAAAAGGAATAACTTCTCATATTGTATGAGATGGAGAAGTGTTGTCTCTGTGTGTCTGCATGCTCACAATTGGCAGAGCTTCATGACTTCATTTGTCTTTTCATTTAGTCCAGGCAGCGTCAGACACATGTAGACAGCAAGGGAAGAGGCAAGGGAAGTAGGGGATGGAGGTCCAATCAAGAAGGAAATGTGTTTTGTACATACCTTAATAATAAGCCAATGAGGTGATATCAACGGAAATGAATGAAGTCATTGCTGAGTGTGGGTTTAAAATCTTACCCTGAACAGTCTCCTGAAGGGCTGAGTTCTAAGACACTCACAGGCCATTGAATTACAAGGCAACCCAAGGGTCTTTGTTGGGTGACCATCACGGCATCCTTATGTTACCCAATGCAACAGGGGATCTCTGGGTACAACTGTGGCTGCCACCTGGAGAAAGCGTGGACCTGGGTGTGTTGATTCTTCTGTAATCTCAGTACCAGAAATGCTGACAGGAGGATTATCTGGAGTTCAAGGCTGGCCCTGGCTACATAAACAATTTTTTTTTTTTAAATTTATCAGTCTCATGGGGATGAAACTCAAGTCACACATCTGCCTGTCAAGCAACTTCAGTCCAGTTTTCTTTTCATGTTTTTGTTTCCAAATATCAAGGACAAAGTCCAGGGCCCCATGAATGGTAGAGCAATGCCTCAGGATATGTAATGACTTAGGTTCAATTCCCAGCCCCACAACTGCAATATATATACATATATATATATGAAAAATAATATTAATCATGGTGTGAAATTTAGTACTTACAAATCTGATGACCTGTGTTTCATTCCTAGAAGCCCATTTGGTGAAAGAAGGAACTGAATTCCAAAGCACTCTTCTGACCTCCACACATACAATACAGAATTTGTGCCTTCTCTCTCTCCCTTCTCTTCTCTTCTTTGAGTGAAAAATAAAAAAGTTTTAAAAATAAGAAACAAGGACTCTACCTCCAACTTCAACCTCAGTCTTTCTGTGTTGTTTTTTTTTCTATTTTTCTTTTTTCTCTGCTATCTAGAATGGAACTCGGGGTACCACACATGCTAAGTAAGCACTGTCCCACTGAGCTACAATGTCAAACCTCAAATCCCTGTTCATACTTTTTGTTTTGAGTCAGGGTCTCACTAAGTTCCATAGGCTGCTTTGAACTTGAGACCCTCTCTTCCAACAGCATTGCAGAGGAGATAGAGCTATACACAGACTTGTGCAGAGTCTGAATTTGCCCTGCCAAAGAACAATACATGCTCCCGTCCTTCAGGAAAGAGCTCAAGCCAGAGAGTATGCTCAGGCATGGCACGGGGCATTGCCCAGAGGTGGGGAGGAAAGCTAGAGGATTTTCAGCTGTAGAAGAGGTTGCCTTGCTCTGCATGCACATGGCCTCAGATGGATGGGTCCATGAGACAGGAAACCCTGTCATCGTGTGTGGAGGCTGGAGGAGCCAGTTAATCGTCAGAGGCTGCTGCTGAGCACAGCCTGATGCTTGGGATTAAGGGCCTCAAGCTTGAGTAGCACAGGAGGAGAAGATGCAGGAGAAGGTGACCCCACAAGAAGAACTTCCTCACCCCCATAGCTCTGCTGTCAGGCACCCCTCTTGCCTTAAAGCAATTGAGCCACTTAGGAAGAACAGAATTCACATGTGGAAGCACGGCATAAGGAACCTGGTCATTTTCTCCTCTTCTCTGCTAATAAGTTGCCCCACAAAGGTGTATGACTGCCTGAATGTGTAGAAAACATAGTCTCCTTGACAAGAACACGTAGGGCTGAAAGAGAAAATTGTTTGGGAATTATTCAAAGATGTCCGATGCTCACACTGATATTCAGGCTCTGAGTACAAGTGTAATTATAAATCCCGTAATAGCCTGTAGCTGCATCTCATGGAAATCAGCCTCCTTCCCCGCTGCCCAGTTCAATATGTGCAGGCATATATCTGTGTCCCATGACAAGACACTAGAAAGGCTATGAAGCTTAGCTTTTCCTTCCTTCATTAACTAATTAGATATCAGAACCCCAACCCAATCCCAAATCTCTTACGGATGGGATAACCCACCAACTGTTTCAACTTGAGCTTTTATCCTGGTTGTATGTTCTCCCAGCTTAAGGTCAAATATGTCCCCAGAGCTCTCTGTGTTCGTAAAGATCCCTGCTATCATGGAACTCTACCTTCTTTCTGCCTCACACTAGCAAGTATACATGGTATATTTATTATGTCTGAAATGGCTCCATCAGGTCACTTGTTCTGGTATTTACCTATTTGAGAGAGAGAGAGAGAGAGAGAGAGAGAGAGAGAGAGAGAGAGAGAGAGAGAGAGAGAGAGAGAGAGAGAGGCAGAGATAGAGACAGAGACAGAGAGAGACAGAGAGAGCCAAAGGCAAGGAAGAGAGTAAAAGGGGAGAAGGCACGCCCATGTAGGCGAAGGGACACGGGAAGAGGGCTCAGGAAAACTTTTAGAAGCCAATTTTTTTTTTTAATGTGCCTTCAGAGAATAGAACTCATATCTCCAAGTTTTCATGCAGGCCTCTTAAACTCTTAATTATCTTATTTCTCTTCAACTTCTCACTTCTGTCAGAGTGAGCAGTACAAGTTCTAACTGAGCCCCTACTTTTCAACCCAGCATCACCAATTTTCCCATGTGTTCATTCACTACCTGAAGTCCAAACACCCTTTCACACACGGGGAATTAAAGGCAGGCTATAGTCCTTCACACAGCGGCTGAGCAAGAGCTCACGTGGGGACTGTGTGGGTTGAGTCCGGCTACTTTCTTGCTTAGTGCACCTTGTTTTGCCTGCTAAAATGCCCAAGCTGGGACGACGTTGTAAAGAGGAAATCAAAACTCACCCTCACCAGATCTCTTTCCCAGTTGCTGGTTCCCTAGCATGGAGATCCATGCAGCCCATCTCTGTGGACACTTCCCTCTGCCTTGCTGAGGTGAGAGGAAAAGCCAGATTTTTCTCCTGTCTCCATCACTGTGGTCTCTAGGGCAATGTAGAAATCACAGGGGTCCACTGGTGTTGAATGTAGCCAAGATAGGCTTTGCTGTGGATTCCAGAGAAAGTTCTCCCATGCTTTCTTATCTGAGCACCTGGTCCAGGCAGCTGTAGAAGAAATGCACTTCATTCAGTTGGTGTCTCTCACATGGGGCAAACCTTCGTGTTAGCAGCACATCCATCCCATCTAGCATAGCCTGCAAAGTCTCCAGGTCTCAGGTCACCATCAGTGCCCACAAAGGAAGGTAAGGAAAAGGCCAAGCCAGTACCATCACCTTCACCATGTGATTTTTTTTCTGTTGATGAAGGATTCCTTCAATAGTCCTGGGAAGAGTTCCATGGGCAGATGTTTCAGTCCAGAGCTGAGCAAGGAATCCTCCCTTATCAGCCTCTTCCTTGCCAGCTGCAAGAGGGTGGGTGTGGCCTGGTGCTCACCTTGATGGGTCTGCAGGAGAAGAAACCTAGGAAGGCTTTCAGTCTTAAACCTTAGAAGTCTTTCTATATCAACCACATAGAACTAGGCCAGCCTAATCTCTTCCCATCCTGAAGCTCAGGGACATTTGCAGAAGAGGGGGCGGTAAGAGTGTAAGGGCAAAAGGACGGGAGGAGCAATGATTTGCAAGATTCTCCACACAAGTTAGGGCCGAAGCAATCATAATTGGACTTTGCATGCCCTGTGCAATGTCCAACACACTATTGACCTCACAAAGTCTAGCATCGGCTAAAGGCACCAAGATCCTTGGAGGCAAGGGATTGACAGCCACAGTAGTGTTCCTGTGCTTAAGGGGAACACGAGAAAGGGTTCAAGGAAATGCCACTGGGTCCTTGTATGTCATTGGAGAGGAGGGCCCAGAGGAGAGTCAGGCATACACAATAAAGGACTCTCTGGGAATTTGGGGGGAGGCACTGGGGGATGGGGAGGGAGGGAGAGGGAGTAGGCTATATCAGTTCTCTAGCATTGGTAGACACTGCACTTTACACAATTCCACTCAATACCTGGTGGTCTCAGTGTCACAGTTCCCCCAAATTGCAACATGGGGGAGGCTCTCCCCAGCAGCCTTGACATTTCCACTACCAATCCAGAGATTCCAGTCCTGCTGCTCCTCTGAATCCCGTTACTCTGGGTAGGGTGACCCAGGAGCAGGCATGCTGAGCCCCTCCATAGACAACCATATGATGGTCCCTCAAGAATCTCACAGGAAGGAATGGAAAAGGTGTGCTTGTTCAGTATGGGATCCAGGCTGGGAGCAACTGAAGATGGATGGGACGGACACTAAACACCGCAAATCCAGCATTACCCATCAGGCAGATGGGCAGATGGTTGTATGAAGAGACTATCGGTTCATAGACATTATAAACAAATATCATCAGAGAAAGTAATTTCAAGAATTAGTTAACCATACCAGACTACATCTGTCCTGCAGACCCATAAAATGTTGCAGCACAGACATAGCAAGGGCCCCAGAGACCTGTGGCCTACTGTGTGCAGCAAGAACTGACATCCCACTGTCCTTCGGACTTCAGCTGTGCTCTCTCTGCTGAGTGGCCTCGGGTCGTCCCCTCCCGCATCTGGAGCTGCCATTCATCAGGATCAGTTCTGGCCCTGGTGGGGACAGCTGACTACATCTCAGCTCTTAACAAGGAGTCTGCAGACGTCATTTATCTAACAATAGGCCCCATGTGTGTACCTGGAGTGTGTGCATGTGTTGCCCAAGGTGACCTCAATTGTTGATTGTCAAAATGGCTGAGTTTGGTGGCTTAATACTTAGGCAGTTTTAGAACGGCCATACTGAGAAGGTTTCTGAGGTTTTTGGAAAGCCATTCCCCAGTGCTGGGATTGTCCTGAAGGAACACGCCCTTTGCTTGTGAAAGGAGATGGAGAAGTGCGCTCTAACCTCCACCCAGGCACTTTTGCACATATCACTGCAATGTTCCTCTCTCTCCCTCAGAAGTTAATATGTGAACATTTGCTCTTTAGGAAATTTTAAAGGCAAGTATTTGGGATGTAGCTCAGTTGGTAAAGCTTTTGAGTAGCATGCAAGACATCTTGAGTTTTTATTAAACACAACACTGCAATTAGAGGGCATGGTGGGGTGAGACTGTTTTCCCAGCACTCAGAAGGTGGAGGCAGGGATCACTAGTTCTGGGGCTTCCTGGCAAATAAGACCAGTGTGATGCCACCCAGGACTATGAGACCCCATCGTGAACAGAAAGCCAAAGTAACAGACAAGCAAAAAGGGCACAAATATAAAAAACCATGAGCCAAAGTACACTCTCAACTACTGAGCTAATTCTAGACTATCTAAATACAAAATAACACTGCCAACAAAACCAAAAATCCGAATTGAAAAATGCCTTTGTATTTGAGATGCAGGCATAAAAACAATTTGGAGTCAAAATCTTCAGTCACTCGATCAGATGAGACACAAAATAGAGCCTCCTCGGCCATCTTGGATCTAAGGTCACCAGTGGAGCCTGGCTAGACTGCATGGGAAAGGGTGTCTCCACGCAGGTAAGCAACTTACTGCACCTGGATGCTGAAGACAGAACCGTGATCCCAGCAGAGTCAGGCAGTGACGCCAAGCTCCAGGACAGCAGGGATTTCCCCAGCTCCTCCTTTCATACACCTATCTATTCACACCTCTTCTTGTAGCCCCACCTCCCAGCCAGGAACTGCCATCTGGTTGGGTGACGTGACTCCACCCACTTCATCTTCAATTATTTTGGGCTTTAGGCAGACTGTTTGAATCACATCTTTATGGACAAAAAAACAGCTGAAGCAAGGGTGAGGATCAAGGGTCTTTCCTGGGCTCACTGCACACACATGAGATAGATTAATTCGTACTTGAACATTTTTCTAACCACATGATCTAATTCTTTAGCTCAGCTAAACCTGAAAGTGACTTTATAGCCATCAGCAACTTCCACATGCCAGAATTCCTCCTGCCATAGCAGCCTCCTCAGATAGAATAAGAGGCAGCAACCACCACACCTGGCTGAGTTCCATTCAGATACTTTCAGCATGATTCTCTCAGTTACTCTACAAGGGTTTGATTCATTCCCAAACTTAGACATAAATTACAAATCTGAAAATGATACTGAGAAAGAACCTTTGGGTTTCAGGAGAACCAGGTACATACTGGTGAATAATTGTGGAATCAGGTCTAGTAGATTTGTTTTATCATGATCATGTTAGCCCTTGGGAGGCTGATGCAAATTTTCACTGGGAATTTGAGCCAGCCTGTGCCACCTGGTGATTTCCAGGAGAGTTTGAGCTATGGGCTAAGACTCTGTGTGAAATGAATGAAAAATTGTGTCCAGGACTGTGATGCATTGGTTGGTTCTCCTAAAAGGACAGGTTGTTTTCAGAAAAGATCAACTCAACACACCTACTGGAGGAGAAGAAATCAAGAATAAGGTCTGGGCCAGCAATTGCCTCAGTGGGGAAGGCACCTGCTCACAAACCTCAGGACCTAAGTCTGATTCTAATCCTTCACAGAGATAAAAGTCACCAAGTTCCTCTAACCCTCAGTTCATGAAAAGGCATGGAGATTAGTTCTCCATTGGATATAAGCCCTACTAGGATGTCGAACATGAGATCAACTAAGATGGACCCCAATATGAAAAGACCAATGAGATGTTGAGCACCAAGAGCTCTGATCAACTTTGCAAAAACTAATGAGCTAACCCTTATGAAAAAGCCACTTTTTCCGGGCATGACTAAAGATATAAATATTCCAAACCCTGGCAGCCACCTCTGGAACCCTTGACCGTCATGGGACTCCAAGTCTGGAGTCTGTGAGTTCCTTTTCTCTCTTTCCCTCACCCTCGTGATTTCCATGCCAGGAGTCTGTGAGTTCTTGGCGGCGCTCTTGCCCCTCACAGATTCACATCCCTGAGTTACATTCTTTCCTCAATAAATTCTGCCTTAATGCTCTATGTTTTGGTTTCAATCTTCAACTCCCCAAAACAAGAACCTGGACATATACACACCCCAGAGGGACCCCATACCACCCGGAAGCCTTCATGGCAGAAGGAAAAAATTGACTTCTGAAACTTATTCCTGACCTCTGCCTCTGCATTACGGCATTAATTGAGCTCTCTTTGTCGTCTGTCACTATCTAAAAATAAAATACTGAAAAACAAAGAATGGATCTGAGTAAGATTGAGAGACATGATATACTCACATCACTGAGGCAGGTGCATTGCTACAAGATCATTGTAACAGTTACTCTGAACTATTGCTGTGCGAGAACACCCAAAGTCAAATACTTAAGAGAGAAAGGAAGACTTATTCAGCCTATGGCTCCAGAGGGGAGAAACAGTCTTTCATGGCAGAAGCAACACTGCTGTTGGCTGAAGCTGGAGGCAGGCTAAGGCACTGCAAACATCCAGTAGGTTAGTGAGTGACAACGACTGAAGGCTGGAGGATTCCTGAAGAGTCACTTCTTCTCGGTCTTCAGTTCTGTGGTTACTTTTATCTGATCTGCTACTGGGAGTTTCCAATCAGGTCTAGGGCTAGTCTTTGTATTGGAAATGTATTGATTCAGATAATCTCTTCTGGTGGTCTCAGCTAATCTTAGTTAATTCCAGGTGTGGTTAAGTTGATATCTAGGATTAACTAACATAATCAGAGTGTTACACACACACACACACACACACACACACACACACACACACACACACTGAATTACATCTGAGAGGTCTTCTCCAAAAGATTATGAAGAAGACAGTGTTATGAGAATTGATTCAACTCCAGGTGTGTTGGGCTACTGCACCACCTAGTAGCACTTTCTTTCCAGACAAAAAAAATGGCTCCGTCCCATAAAATGGTGCCTCCAGGCATGGAGGTTGGACCCATGTGCTCTGCCCCAAACAGGAAGTGGTGCCCAGGAACCCTCCTACCTCATGTACATGTTCCAACCAGGGGGCTCCAGCTCTCCCAAGTTATTCAGTAGCAGAGCATCTTCCCGTGTACGGTGAAACCAGAGCGTTCCTTGCTCCTGCAAGGACTCCTATGCCCTTCTGGGTTGTAGTCTATATAAGCCTAGAGAAACCAAAACCTTGCTGCTTCTGGGTGCTTCTAGACAGCCGCTCTGTTCCCTCCAGCAATAAATCTCTTGTGCACAAGCCAGTCTGCGTCTTTGCTCCTGTGGCACACTGAAGGGGTTGGTTCTCACCTCCATTCAAAGTGGTTGGCCAGAATGGTGCCATCACCACAGTTTACAGTCCCAATATTCAAAGAGCAGAAAGGAGCTTAGGGTGTGTGAATACTTTTCCTGGGGAGTCTCTCGCCACACACAACCATCTACCCTTTCCATTCCTGCCTGACTCCACAGGCCAGGTACACACACACACACACACACACACACACACAGATACACACACATATACACATACACACACATATACACATACACACACATACACACACATACACATATACATGCCACATAGCACTTCCTCAACAGACCAAACTAATGATTGGACCAAGCTCCAACCTGAGGAACCTTTATTTGGCTTACTCACAGGAGTAGTAGCAACAGTTACTTACAGGAGTAGGGAGCTTTGAGCACGACTAATGACTCTCCCATGCTGCCTACCTGGACTCTCCATCCCAGCTAATCTTCCTCTGCTTATATACTCCTGGCCACTCCCACCCTCCCATGTGGGGGCACATGAGTGGACACATGTGTTCTAGTCCCTCATAGGTCTTCTGTCCCTGAGGCCATATCAATAGCAAGCAGGTGTCATCTTGATCATCTTGGACAAAAGGGCAGCTGACTGTTCAGTGGAAGATTCCATTCAGAAGCTTAGGGTGTGCACTAGAGTCTGTGACATCAGTACTTTGAAGCTAAGGCAGAAAGCTTAGAGTTGTGGAGCAGATGAGGTAGCATACATTTGTAATCCCAGCACTCCTGAGCTGAAGTGCACCAAATTCTCTTAGCTCTGGGAGAGTCGGCATTTCCACACTGCTACCTGGCCCTTGTGCTACTGTGGCCCTAGGAGAACTGATCCACCCCCTAGCTCTTGTAATGGCTCAGCAAGACTTTCTATTTCTACACCATTTGGTCTTAGACATTGTGGTTGAGACTTGGGATTGTGCAGATCAATGGTGGAGCACTTCCCAGCAGCACATTAAAAACTGAGGTTCCTAGCACAGAACCTACAAAATGAAACAAAATTTTGAAATCTCAAGTGAGTTTTTGATATACAGAGTTTTAATCTGTAACTATTTGGGTATCTTGGTAGACTAAAATCCCTGCTCAGTCATATTTTCAGGATCCTTCTGCCTGAAGTTGGGCTTCGTGGGATTTTATCCTTTGTTCTCAAGACATAAATGAAGTATGAAAGTTATTTATCTTTGTCATATGAGTTTAAATATAAAATTATAATAAAATGTTTTAAAAGTCATTCATAAAAAATGGAAATATGTTCCCAAACGTGGCAATCTGGAGTGATTTTTTTTCTTTTCAAGGATCTACAGCTGGCTATATTGTGATCTCTCATGCATGTTTTTGTAATTTAGGGTGATTTATACTCATAGTAATTTAAAAATGAAATAAACTTTCTGTGGATTTTAAAGTAAAAAAAATTCACGGGCTGGTGAGATGGATCAGAGATTAAGACTTTCTCTCAAACAGAAGGTCCTGAGTTTAGATCCCAAGTCCCATGGAAAAATGCCATGCAGAAATTGCTGAGGCTACACTTCAGGCTCTGGTGGTAGAGCCTTGAAAATACCAGAGCACCAAAAGATCCGCCCTGGAAAATCACAAAGCAAAGCAAGAAGGAGCTAGAAGAAATCCAGGATGATTCCCAAAATCACCCTTGATCCTGCACAGGGACATACAGTGCCCTTTGATATACACGCATAAAATAAATAAATAAAACATTAAAATATTTACTGATCACACTTCAAGAAGTGTGTTTATCTGTTTTCAATAGCAAAGTCATGGAATCAACCCAAATGTCCAAAAGTTGATGAGTGGATAAGGAAAACTGTGGTACATCTATACAATGGAGTACTACTCAGCCATCAAAAATGATGAATTACTGGAATTTGCCGGGAAATGGATGTTATTAGAAACAATTATATTAAGTGAAGTATCCCAGACCCAGAAAATTAAGTGCACATATGTACTCCCTAATAGGTGGATCCTAGTACTAAACCCATCCAGCCCACCTAGAGACACTCAAGGATAAATCTCTGTAATACCTACAGTAATTGCAAGGATTATGGACAGGAGGGATGGGGTAGGAGGGCCACACCAGACACAAGGAGAGAGGGGACCATGTTACAGCAGAGAAAATAGGCCTCCATCAAGGCCTGCAAGTAAGTAATGAGACATCTGGCTAAGTTTACAGACTTTCGTTCCTGATCATTTACAACTGAGGGGGTATGATCTCACCAGAAGGGGAGGGCATACAGTCTGGCAGATAAAAAGTAACCATTTTGGAAATGGGTGATTGACCCCCTCCTTCACTGTGGTTTCCTACTTTTATTACATCTACCTTTGAATATACTCTTATAACAAGACTCTAGTTTAACAGCTTTTTATCTCTGGCCAGGGGGTGACATCCAATACCCATCAGGATGGAGCCAAGGGCATTGTAGGAGCAGCAAAACTGCAAAAGAAAATCAACAAAACATAATCCAGAACTTCAGAGACTCTATATCAACCACCTAGAACTAGGCCAGCCTAATCTCTCCCCATCCTGAAGCTCAGGGACATTTGCGGAAGAGGGGGAGGTAAGAGTGTAAGAGCACAAGGATGGGAGGAGCAACAATATGCAAGATACTCCACACAAATTAGGACTGAAGCAACCATAATTGGACTTTGCATGCCCTGAGCAATGTCCAACACACTATTGACCCCACAAAGTCTAGCATCTGCTAAAGGCACTAGGATCCTGGGAGGCAAGGGATTGACAGCCACAGTAGTGTTCCTATGCTTAAGGGGAACATGAGAAAGGGTTCAGGGAAATGCCACTGGGTCCTTGTACATCATCGGAGAGGAGGACCCAGAGGAGAATTTGGCATGCACATTAAAGGATTCCCCGGGGATTGGGGGCGGAGACACTGGGGGATGGGGAGGGAAGGGTGAGGGGAGGGAGATGGGGGGGGAGGAGGAGGGAGGGAGGGAACCAGTGTACTTATTAAGTTTGTATGAGAGGAAATAATAATAAAAAATGTTAAAAAAATTCTGAATTTCAGTTAGGTGAGTCAATGTGAAAAATGACCAAATACAGTAGATTAAAAAAAAAGAAGTGTTTTTATATCTTGAAAAGTCCTGAAAGCCTCAGAAATGATGATATTTGATTGATTCTTTTATTTGTTAATTAATTATTTAAATAGGACTTAAGAGATCATCAAACACTAGCAGATGAGCAGGCAGTTGCCTCTCCTGCAGTCACGAGATAATTTTAGGAAGGCATTTCTCTTCCTACCAGTCCTAATGGTGTCATATTTACTTGTTTCCTTTTGGATTTCAGGAGCTTGATCTGAAATAATTCTTGGAAGGAGCACATGACTCTTATAATGTATCATTTATAACAACAACGACAAAATCTTCTGGCTGGAGAGATGACTCAGAGGTTAATGTCTTTCTTCCCAAGCAAAAGGATGTGAGTTTAGATAACCAGATACCATATGAAAGAGCCAGGAATATATGGCAGAACCCTGTGATCCTTGTTCTGGAAAGATGGAGCCTGGGAAACCTCAAAGTGAAGCAATGCAATAAGAAAGTAGAAATCTAGGATGATTCTTGATGTCACACTTGGGCCTCTATATTCAAGTCCACTCTTACACACACACACACACACACACACACCTCTCCCCCTGACACCCTCCCAAGAAATCTGTTTCCAGGCTTTGTATAGGCATTTTTTAATACTTGGAAAATATCATATAATCAGTTGTTGAGAGTGCACATGCGCACATGGGGGACAGAGGACAACTTCCAGAAGTCAAGTTCTCTCCTTCCACCCAGCATGCTCCTGGGATCTTCTGTCACTAGGTTTGCACTCAGGTGCCTCTATCCACGGAGCCGTCTCGCTGACCCTTGGTGTTAGCAATGAAAGTTAACAAGGCTGTGCAAGCAGCTCACAGGGATACTAGGGTGACCCCAGGGCGCAGGAGGAAACTGTCTCACTCCCCCTTGTGATCCACAAGTCAGTACATGCTTCCACCTCTGTCTGAGAGCCTGTCTTCTCACAGCTGAGTCACCAGAGGCAGGTACCAGAATTGGGTGAAAGAATCAAATGGGTGTGGACACAGGAGATCTCTGGAGCCCTCCTGTGGTCTTCCTGAATGCCTTCAAGATTGGGTAGATGTTGTCAAATGCTTGGTGCAGTTCCTCTCTAATCTTGGCACCTGTCAGCACAATTTTTCCAGACCCAAAAATGAGGAGGACAGTTCTGGGTTTGATCATGTGGTACACTAAGCCAGGAAACAATTCAGGCTCGTAGGTGCTGAACTGAGGCTGCGTCAGCACCAGGCCTTCCAGCCGGATGGGGAACATGACATCACAGGTGGCCACCATGTTGTGAATCTTGAAATCTAGGAACTTGGCGGGAAAGCCCAGCTTCTGCACCACTCGAGCGTGTTTCCTTGCCGCCACTCTGCACTGCTCTTCACTCTTGGCTCCTGTGCACACCATCTTTCCAGAAGAGAAAAGCAACGAGGTGGTCCGTGGCTCTCGAATTCTCATGACAACCGCAGCAAAGCGCTTGGGGTTATACTCGGCATTTCGGGCACTGAGCGCGATGGTGTGTAGGTCAAGTTTACAACCGAGATTCACGGAGCATACAATATTCTGCAGCTGTGGGACAATTTGGGGGCTCTCAGAGATTGGTATGTGAGGAGAAATGGGGGTCATTGGGGAGGGGCACAGAGGGATGGGTGCAATGTTCAGTGTTTGGGAACTAGAGAGCTGCGGGCTTTGACCTGGAGACTCCGGGGTTGTCTGCTGGGAAGTTGGCTGCTGTGCTGCGGTGGTTCCTACAGGCTGCTGCTTCTGCTCTGCGTGCTTTTCCAAAACACACGGAATCCCGGTGTTCTGAACAAGTTGTGGCTGCGGTCCTGTGCCACGAGGCATTACTGGAGTAAGGACAGGGATTCCGAGGGTCATGGCATCCTGGGGGGAGGCCCCACGATGAGCATGAGAGAGCAAGTCCACCTTCGGATCCATGGAGTCCACTTTCTTCAAGTGTTTCTTGACCCACTTCTGCACACTCTCCTTAGAAACTTCCGCAGTTCGCGAGTTACTCTTTGCACACCTAGAAAAGAAATGACATTTCAAAGTTGCCAACCGGATATCAGAAGACCAATGTTCACTCCAAGCATACAGATGTTCACATATATGCTGATAAGGTTTAGGTGCAGTTGATGTTGCCTAAATCAATGGAAGAATCTCCCTATCGCTGAGAGAACAAAGGACCCCCAGGATGTCGCTTCAACTTCGCAGGGCACTGTAGAGGTAGAAATGTGCTGGTGGAGAATAAGCAAGCTCCTGAAACCCAGGTGTCCACCAGGACTCCTAACACGGCTCCAGCAGACACCTGACCTACCTTCTGACACTTCTACACTCTATCAGTGTTTCATACATGGCGTTTCCTGTGGCCCGAGCTACAGTGGAATTGGGATCGGAAGATCCCAATTTTCCTACCTGGACTTCAGGGCTGTTGGTTTCACCAGGGGACCTACCTGCCTAGTTACAGGACTTCGTGGATTCCAGGTGCTATGACTTTAGCTTGGCATCTATAGTGAGACAGGAATAGCTTGAGTTCAAAGACTGCCTAGTCTTCCGAGGGGCACCCTTCTCAACACCAGAATAAACTGTTAAGTGTGAGGCACTAGCCTGCAACCCCAGCATGGAGAGGCAGGGACAGGAGGATGGCCACATGTTGGAAGGAACCTTAATAATGTGTTTCAGGTTAACTGAATGTATTAGTGAGAGTTAGTCTCTAAAAAAAAACAAAAGAAACAAGTTTAACAAAAGCAAAAACTCTCCCTAAGAAATCCTAAAGCCTGGTATTTGGGATATAAGTGAGTTGGTGAATTGTTTGCCTAACATACAGGGGGCCCTGTGTTGTCTCAGCACTCAGGACGTCGATGTAGGTATCTCTAGGTCAGGGATTACTCTGCATAGATGAGCAGATTGAGGACAGCCTCAGCTACATAGGCCCTGTCTTAAGTACCAAACCAAATTAACAAACAGTAAAAAAGCCAGAATATATTAACATTTTAAATTTTGCTTAAACATATTAATTTTTTTAAAGTTTTGCGTGCATGTGAGCATTGCGTTTCTCAGAGGGCATTGTGTGTGCCAGTGAAGGCCCATAAGTAAATTGAGGAATTATTCTCGATTTCTTCTCCTTTCTTTTGACTTTACTCTGGGATTTTCCAGACTCTGCCTTCCAGAGCTGGAAATGTAGGCTGTCACCATTTCTACCTGGTGTTTGTACTTGGGATCCAGGATTTGAACTCAGGTACTTCTGCTTTCCAGGCAGAAACTTAACCCCTGAGCCGTCCCTCTAGCCCTGGAAAAGCCACAATATCTTAAAATACCATGAGCCTCTTCTGTCCTGGGTCCCCGGGAGAACTGGTGCCTCACTGCTGTGTTTGTTCATCAGTCTCATGTCAATTCATGATGACGCCTTCAAACCCAGCAGCCTCCACCAACACATCTACCTTTCTCTTTTCTCCCCCTGCCCAAACCCAGTGATCATTAAAGAATTTTATAGCTTTTCAAGAATTTAACAGAGTTCAGAGAAAACCCAAGCAATAGGTTAGTTGAGTAACACAATACAACTGAGGACTTCATAAATTATCCCATCAAAGAGAGAATCATCACTTCCAGCTCTAAGAGAACTAAACCCTTTTTACTTTCCTGTTACTCTCAAATGATAGTCACCACAGCTTAAGATTTCCATATACCCCACACCAAAATCATAAAACTTCAGGGACTTAACATTCACCCTCACACACTTGCCAAAGAAGTAAAAGCTAAAAACTGCACTACCATACTAATCTTCAATTCCCATCTACTAAACCCACCCTAATTGATATAGTAACAGTATAGTAGCCTCACCTAGGAAATAGCACCAAGAAACACTAGACAGACCCATTCATTACCAAGGTAAACATTAGTAATACCTACCCAAGCTTAGTAATACTGTCTAACTCCTATCAGTAAAACACATATCAAGAAAGATATTAAAGATAAAACAAAAAGGGGTTGGGGATTTAGCTCAGTGGTAGAGCGCTTGCCTAGCAAGAGCGAGGCCCTGGGTTCGGTCCCCAGCATCGAAAAAAACAAAACAAAACAAAAAATGCCCAAATCATAATGTAAATCCATGAGAGACAACAAAAACTAAGACAACAAATCTCCTACAAAATGCATCAACCCCATAATGATGAAATCCAACCAGAATAAACTCACAGAAAAAATAGCACAGAAAGTCATAGCTGAGATAATGATTTTCAAAGCCTGATCTTCACTAGGATTAAAATGATGAAAGAGGACATCCAAGAGAAGTTAAATAACTGCATCAAAACAATATGAACAGGAACATAACAGGCACCTTGTAAGATGAGAAAAGCAGTTGAAGAAACAAAACTAGGCATAGAGCAGTTGAAAAAAAGTGTGACACCAAGTCTGTTAGCTAGGGCTGGACCATCCTCTTCAGATAAGGGGCTTTCCAAACCAAATGTCCTCCCTTAAACTAGGCCTGATTTTCCTCCACTTAGAAAGGCCTATATTTCCCCTTCACATCTAAGACTAAACATCTCTTGCTCAGACTAGGGGGTTTCCAACACCAGGTGGGTCCCTGAGGTATGTGTCTTTTAAAAACCACCACTTCTAGGGTCCAGCAACATCCTGGACAGCCGAGGTGGCCTTGAAAACCCAGGATACTCCCATCCCCTGGCTTTAGCAAACTGATTCAATTCTGGGATGGGGCCTGGTGGAGTGGAGGGGTCACTTTCTGGTCCACTCTCAAACTGTAATCAAATCAGAAAGAACTGCTTCCACAATGTTATGTTGTTAATGGGAGTCATGGTAAAGTCTGTGTCCTGATTCTATTTAGCTATCCGTCTCAGTAAATAAATAAATTAATTAAATTAACAATGAAAAGAAAAAACAAACTACCCTCAGATATCATCTCATCCTGGTCAGGTTGTCAAAAATCCAAAATTCAAATGTTGGAGAGATGTGGGGAGAAGGGAATTCTCATACATTGCTGGTGGGAATGCAGACTTATGCAACCACTTTGGAGATCAATATGTCGGTTTCTAAAAAATTTAAGGATTGAAATGCCATATGACCCAGTTATACCACTACTGAGAATAATCCCCCAAAATATATCAATTCACTAGTGTGACTGGAGTACATCCATGTTCACTGCGTCACCATTTACATTTGCAAAGTCATGGAATCGAACCAAATGCCCCACAGTTCACAAATGTATAAAGAAAATGTGGTACATTGGTACAATTGAATACTAATCAGCCATCAAAAAAATGAATTAATGAAATTTGCCAGTAAGTAGATGGAAGTAGAAGAAATTATACTGAGCAAAGTATCCTAGGCAAGGATCCCTTCTAAATGGATCCTAGTTCCAAACCCTCTTAATGACATACTTAAAGGTAAATCTCTGCAACACCCTTTATAAATGTAAAGAATTACACTTGCGAGGGAAGAGGAAGGAACTAAGAGAAAGGAGACAAAAGAACACAGCTCAACAGAGAAATTAGGCCGTGGTCATGAATGGCCTGTAAGTAGGGAAATATCTGACACAACTCACTCCCACTTCACTTCCTGTTTACTTGGAACTGGACAGGTTTGATCTCCCCAGTCATGGAGAGATAGAGACTGGCAGTTGGAAGATAACCAGCTGCAAACTAAGAGACTGACCCCACTCACTACTGGGCCCTAACCTTATTCTTCCTTCTACCTTTAAGCCTTTATACTGAGAACTGCTTTTAAACAGCCTTTTATCTTGGGTTAGGAGATGACTGCACCACCCAGTCAGGATGCATCCAAGGGCAGTGCAGAAACAGCAAAACTGAAAACAACAGCCAACCATAATTCAGAACACTCAAGACCTACAATGCTCAGCCCAACCTAGACCAGCCAAATCTCTCCCCATCCTGAAGCTCAGGGAACCTTGCCGAAGAGCAGTGGCAAAACTGCAAGAGTTTAAAGATGGGGAGGACCACCAATACACAATATAGTCCACTCACGTTGGGACCACCAATACACGATATAGTCCACTCACGTTGGGGCTGAAACACCCAGCTTCTTGCTGCAATGTGATTTGACCTTTCCTGACCTGTACAATGACTGACATGACAACAAGCCCCCATAGACTAGAGAAATCTCAGGGGAGAAGTCTTCAGGCTGTAGGATCCCTAGTGGTAAGGGTTAGACAGATATAAGTAAATTCTCATATTCTTGGGAAGTCCAAGAAGGAGCCCCAAGGTATGCCACAGAGTCCTGAACCCTCACCAGTGTAGAGGATTCAGAGGAAATTTCAGTGCCTCTATAAGCAGATGTTTTGGAGGTGATAGAGAGCAGGCAAGAAATAACAAGGGATGATAGGGAGGGAGGTAAGGGAGAAAGAAAGGAAAAGGAGTAACAACAGGGGGGATAGCAGAGGGGAAAGGAGAGGAAGGGGAAAAGGAAGGGGGCAAGGATAGCTACCTATTGAGCTTATATAACTAGGCAAAAAATTTAAAAAAAAGATAAGGGAAAAAATATCAAGAAGCAAAGCATAAGCAAAACATTTGAGCTCAGCCAGTTATCCCAGCAAGTGGAAGGGTGAGGGGGTGTGTGGAACACACACACGTCATTCCAGCTCTGAGGAGCAGGCCCAGGACGATGGCAAGTTCTCACCAGCCTGACCTAGAGTCATTTCCAGACTACAGATTAGAGGGTAAAGTCCTGACTCAAAACTTAACAGCAAACAAATCCACAAGAACACTAAAACCCCGTGAATATATATATATATATAAATATATAGGAAATTTATTGAGTTGGCTTACAGATATGGCCAAGGTAGTCCAGCGAAGGCTGTCAGTAGCCGAGGTAGTTCCAACGATGGCTGCCAACAGCTAGCTGCTCAGTTCGGTAGTCAAGTGGGTGATGGCTGAAGGCTGGTGAACTCCTAGAGTCTTAGTCTAGTGGAAGGTCGAAGAAACCGGGCAGCCGGAAGGAAGAACAATTCTTAGCACAGCTGCAAGAAGGCATCCGTTCTCCTTGGTGGCTCCTTTTTATATGATTCAGTACTGGGAGGATCCTATGAGAGCTTTGGAGGTCCTGATAGGATCTAGGGCGGGTATAATCCTTCAAATAGTCTCAGCTGATCCTTTCCAGAGGTGGTCTCAGCCCAGCTTAGTTAACACCGGGTGTGTTAAATTGACACCCAGGCTTAACTATCACACAGGTACACCGGTCCCCTCCTTCCCTCCACCTTCCCCCGACCCCCCTGCTCCCCTCTCACTTTCCCCTCCCTCCTCATCCCCCAGTGCCTCCCCCCCCAATCCCCGGAGCATCCTTTAATGTGCATGCCAAACTCTCTTCTGGGTCCTCTTCTCCGATGAGGTGCAAGGACCCAGGGGCATTTCCCAGAACCCTTTCCTCTTAAGCTTAGGAAGAGTACTGTGACTATCAATCCCTAGCCTCCAAGGATCCTAGTGCTTTTCATCCATGCTAGACTTTGTGGGGTCAATAAAGTGTTGGACATAGCGCAGGTCATGCAAAGTCCTATTATGATTGATTCGGCCCTAACTTGTGTGGAATATCTTGCATATCATTACTCCTCCCATCCTTGTGTTCTTGCAATCTTACTGCCCCCTCTTCTGCAAATAATAAAATAATCTTTGAGGTGCAGGAAAAGCTACATTTTGGAGTTAAAACCAGCCTTCAGTCAACTGACCTGAAGGGATAGAAATCAAATACTTCAGGGAGAGGATTAATTGGTTAAGGCATCTGTCTGCAAACATGGCGATGTGAGTTTGATCCCCGGATGTCCACACGGCAGAAAGGAAGCTGACTTCCATCCGTTGTCCTCTCAGTTCCACCCAAGGTCAATGGCGTGTTTGCACCTTCTCTTCTCTTGTTAGGGATCTTTGGTCCCTCAGAGATTCACCACACCCTCTATTAAAGTTCTCTTATCAAGAGAACTTTATCAACTTTATTTCAGAAGCCCACTGGTGACCATACTGCCAAGTATAAAGATGTTAGAGTCAGACTCCGGGTCTAGGATATTCAGAACTTTTAAAGACAGAAACAGGCTGGAGAGATGGCTCAGGAGTTAACACCCTGCCTTGCAAGAAGATGGTCCTGAGTTTGAGTCCCAGGTCCTGTCTTAAAAACACCAGGAGGAAATGGCACCAGCTTACACTTCTGGCCCTAGTGGCAGAGCCTGAGAAATCCCAGGGTGAAGCAAAAAGGAGGTAAAAACAATTCAGGATGATTCTCGAATTCACCTTTGATCCTCCATGGGGACACAGTACCCCTCCCCCCCACCACACACACACAATAAAAACAAGAACCATATTCTTTTGGTGGACTATGTTCCTAGTCAGGAAGGGAGTAGCTCTTATGATTAAACAGCACCAAACCATTAGATATTTTCAGAAAGGACAGATCTGTTTTTTTTTCTTTTCAAACAATATTTATATACTAGATAGAGAAAGCATAAAAAGGAGAAATAAAATGGTTGCTAAAAAGTTATCCTTAACCTAACTTTCAGAAACATCCCCTACCGGCTGCTTAAAAAAAAATCAAACCTTCTGGTCCGTGCTGAATGAAGAGGGTTTTCTCCATGGACATGAGAGACTCACAGGATCAGGACTCTGACAACAGGGAAGACACCAGCAGCCTCAAGCACTGAATGATTCCAGGCTCCAAGGCAGCCAGGGTCTTCTGTGGCTCCTCCTTATATATGCCTCTCTCCTCACTCCTCCCCTTGCAGCCCCACCTCCCAGACAGGAGTGGCCAGAACAGATTAAGTACCACCCTCTTAATCCCATAGGGATTTCAAGCTTTTCCTTCCTTGATTTGATTTACATGTCTTAGTGTGAAAGGGAGATAGCTGACCGTAGAGAAAAGGTCAAGCACACATTCCATGCATTCTCTCCACAAACATGCAGTTCCTTTATTTATTTATTATTATTTTTTATTTTACTTACTTTTTCCTGGATTATTTTTTACATTGAAAAATGCTGTGTAGTATGGGTTGTCCTAGAACTCAGTACATAGCTGGATCTGGCCTGGTACTCATGCCCATTCTCCTATTTTGGGCTCCTGAGTGTTGGAATTATAAAGGTGAGCCATCTTGCACAGCTTACTTTTTGTTCAGAATGTGTTAAATTAATTAATCAGCTAATTTTGGGTAGAGGAACATTTGGAGGTCAGACAATAACTTTGCAAAGTTGATTCTCTCCTTCCACTTTGTGTGCTCTGGGAATCACTCAGGCCATCAGTGACTTGAACTGGGGTCCTCAGGTTTGGGCCACCCTACCTACCCCTACTCATTCATTTAGACTGGGTTTCATGTGGTCCACACTGAACTGGAAGCTGGCTGTGTGACTGAGGCTGACCTTGAACTCCTCATCCACTTGCTTCTACCTCCAGGAATCTGGGATCATGTCATGTACCACATACTCACCTGAATACAAAATTCCATAGTCCTTTTCTTTTTCTGTATCTTCCCAAAGCAAAGTTTTAATTAAACGCTTTAATCTGGACAGAATAGCCAGAATGTCATTGAGTTTCTGTGGTCTGCTATCATCTTCAGAGCATCATGGAGGCATTTATGGGGTGCTTTGCTTGGAGTCACTGAGGTCTCCATATGGGGGGCCAACTTGGCAAGGCATTCAGATTTACCCGTGAACTTTGGAAACTCATATGCTTTTATAAGTGCTGATTTCAAATCTCAGGGGATGGCCAAGTAGTCCAGGGAGCTGACTGCATCCAGTATCAACCTGAAGGGCAGGAATTAGGCTGGTGAAGCCAGGTGCTCCTCACTGACGCACTGCATGAGCACAATGGTGTGGTGCTGCTTCCTGGCCATAGCATCTGAGTGTGGGATGGGAAAAGCTTCAACTACTGCTGACCTCAGAGAGATCCAGGAAATAGGGCCATCAAAGGAGTTCTTATTCTACTGTGAGAGCTCGATACAGGGGTCACCTTGATATTTGAAAGTTGATTTCTGAGCACATTTGTGAGGAATTAGTAGCTAAGACACACCCTGAGTGAGACTGCAGTAGAGGGTCTAATTTAGCTGGGAAAATGCAGCAGTCATGCATGGACCACTCCTTGTGCAGGTGGCTAAGATGGAGGGAGCTTGTTCAGTGATTTGGCACGCTCTGCTTGTTTTATCAGACTTGTTGCCTGACAAATGAGCTTTGCTCCTCTCTCATATGGAAGTGCTTCCTGTAGCTCCTGATGAGCTCTCATGTCAAGCTGGATTATGAACTGTATTAGAGAATTGTGAGAAAAATGAAACCTCCTGTTCTCCTAAAATGTTTGGCCATGAATTTATCAGCAACATACAGAGGAACTACATCATCAACCAAGACATCCAGATGTAGACTTGCTTGGTGAGACATCTCAGTGGGTGCTCTTGCCTGCTTAAAAACCCGGCCACCTCCCTTTCCCCACCCCCACCGCGCGCGCGCGGTCCAGCCAGGCCTCAACCCTCGACCTAGGTAAGCTCCGCCCGCGCCCGCCCACTAGAACCCCAAGTCAGCGCAAGGGACCCAGCTCCTACCCCACGGTCCAGCTGGAGCCACGCGCAGGGCCGAGGCACGAGGAGGACCTCCCCCTGCGCCCGGGCCCCGCCCCAGCTGCCCTCGGGTTAAATAGCTTCACGCCGACGCCCCCATCCTCCCATTCCCCTCCCTGCTCCGCCGGCGGGGACACGCGCGCGGTCCAGCCGGGCCTCATCCGCGACCTAGGTAAGCTCTGTCCCTGACCACCCCCAGAACCCCAGGCCAAATAATTCAGTTTAGTGAAATTGAAAGATCTTAAGAGTTAAAACGACAATGCCAAAGTCAAAGTGCAAATCCATGAGAAGCAACACTCAAGTAAACAAATTTCCCACTGAAGAAATTAATCCCATAATGTTAGACTCCAACCAGAACAAACCCACGGAAAAGGGCCAACAAAGCCTGACCCAGGATAACGACTTTCAAAATATGATCATTACCATGTTCAATATTATGAAAGAGGAAATCCGGGAGGAATTACATAATCGAATCAATCACTTTGAAGAAGAACACAACAGACATTTGGAGGAGTTGAGAAAAACAGTGCAAGAAACAAAAAGTGGCATAGAGCAGTTAAAACAGACTCAAGCAGAGTTTAAAACTGAGCTACAAGACAAGTTTTCTTCAACCCAGAACTCCACAGAGTCTTATCAACAGAATTAACAAAGCAGAAAACAGAATTTCAGACCTTGAAGATAAAGTGGGAGTACTAACCAGCTCAATGGAAGAGGTTGTTAAAGCCAAAAAGATACTTGAGAGAAATATCCAAGAGATATGGGACACCCTGAAGAAGCCTAACATGCATATTCATGGAATACCAGAGCAAGAATCTCAAAATACCACCCCTGAGGAAATTTTTCAATCATCAAGGAAAACTTTCCTCATCTAAAAAAAGAGAGGCCCATCCATATACAAGAGGCCTTCCGCACCCCAAACAGATATGACCAAAACAGAAGCACGCCACAGCAAATAATAGTTAAAACACTCCACATTAAAGATAAAGAACTGGTGCTGAGAGCTTCAAGGGAGAAAAAACAAGTTACTTTTAAAGGTAAACCTATTAAAATAACAAATGATTTCTCAGTGGAAACAGTAAAAGCAAGAAGAGCTTGGAGAGACATCTTCAAGTATTGAATGAGCAAAAATGTCAACCCAGGCTGATTTACCCTGCAAAATTATCTGTCATGATCGAGGGAGAAAGAAAAATCTTCCAGCACAAAGACAACTTGAAGGGATACACGTCCACCAAACCAGGCCTTCAAAAAATGCTAGAAATGATACTCAAGCGTGAAGAAAAAAACAGGCATATCCAGGAGAACAGAAGGCAAGTGTAACACCATTAAAAGTGAAGCAATATACTTATAAAAACTACTAAACATAATAAATGTCTGGAATTAAAAATAGTTTCTCCATTATAACACTAAATGTTAATGAAATTAATTCACCGATCAAGAGACACAGATTACAAACTTGGATTAAAAATCACAATCCATCAATCTGCTGCCTGCAGGAAACCCATCTCACCACAAAAGATAGGCACGCTCTAAAAATAAAAGGCTGGTCAACAATTCTACAAGCAAATGGAAGCAGAAAACAGGCAGGGGTAGCCATTATGCTATCAGACAAAGTGGACTTCAAACCAAAGAAAATTATAAGAGACACGGATAGATACCACATTTTAGTCACAGGTACAATTCACCAGGAAGACTTCACAATACTGAACATATATGCACCCAATACGGGCCCCTCCACATTCATTAAGAAAACCCTACAGCGTCTAAAGCAAGAAATCAACCCCCAAACGATAATTCTTGGGGACTTCAACACCGCCCTCTCAACATGGGATAGATCAACAGGTCAAAAGCTTAACAGAGACACTTTGGAACTTAATCAAACCCTGAAAGAAATGGACCTTACAGATCTCTATCGAACTTTTCACCCACGCACCAAATACACATTTTTCTCAGCAGCACATGGAACTTTCTCCAAAATAGCTCACATATTGGGCCACAAAATGAATCTACACATATACAAGAAAGTTGAAATTCTAACCTGTGCCCTATCAGACCACCACGGCCTAAAGCTGGACATCCACAACACATCAAACAAGAGAAAATACACTAACTCCTGGAAACTTAACACTATGATGCCGAATGAGAACTGGATTCAGGAAGAAATTGAAAAGGAAATTCAAGATTTCCTGAAAGTGAATGATAACGAAAATACAACTTACCAAAATCTCAGGGACACAATGAAAGCTGTTCTAAGAGGTAAGTTCATAGCTCTTAATGCCTACATCAAAAAAAAAAATGGAAACATCAGAAATAAACAACTTAACAATGCAGCTTAAAGCTTTAGAGAAACTTGAGCAATCTGATCCCAAAAGTAGTAGAAGAGAGGAGATTAGCAAAATAAGGGGAGAAATATCTGAAATTGAGATTAAGAAAACGATAGAAAAAATCAACCAGTCAAAAAGCTGGTTCTTTGAAAAAATCAATAAGATTGATACACCCCTAGCTAAATTAACCAAAAGCAGGAGAGAAAACCCACATTAACAAAATCAGAAATAAACAGGGAGTTATCACTACTGATACCCAAGAAATCCAGAGAATTATAACATCATATTTCAAAAACTTATACTCTGTGAAGTTTGACAACACAAAAGAGATGGATGAATTTCTAAGTAAACACAACTTACCTAAATTGAATCAGGAAGTTGTGAATTATTTAAATAGTCATATAACAGATGAGGAAATCAATGAAGTAATCGCGAATCTTCCCACCAAAAAATGTCCTGGACCAGATGGATTCAGCACAGAGTTCTACCAGACATTTGAGGAGTTAATAATACCAATACTCCTTAAACTGTTCCATCAAATAGCAAAGGAAGGAACACTACCAAATTCCTTCTATGAAGCTAATATCGTCTTAATCCCAAAACCTAATAAAGATTCACTTAAAAAAAGAAAACTATAGGCCGATCTCTCTGATGAACACAGACGCAAAGATTCTCAACAAAGTCTTAGCAAATTGGATTCAAAAACACATTAAAAAGATCATTCACGGGGACCAAGTAGGCTTCATCCCCGGCACACAAGGTTGGTTCAACATACGCAAATCAATAAATGTAATTCATCATGTAAACCAATCCAAAGTCCAAGACCACATGATACTCTCGATAGATGCAGAAAAAGTCTTTGACAAAATCCAACAGCCTTTTATGATCAAAACGTTAGAGACAGTAGGAATGGAAGGAACCTTTATCAATATAATAAAAGCTGTATACAACAAGCCCACAGCAAGGATTATGCTCAATGGGGAACAATTGGAAGCATTCCCACTTCGATCAGGAACTAGACAAGGCTGTCCACTCTCACCACTTCTATTCAATATTGTACTTGAAGTCTTAGCTGAAGCCATAAGACAAGAAAGGGACATAAAAGGGATTCAAATCGGAAAGGAAGAAGTCAAACTATCCCTATTTGCAGATGACATGATCTTATACCTGAGTGATCCCAAAAACTCCACCAGGAAGCTCCTGGAACTAATTGAGAAGTTCAGCAGGGTGGCAGGATACAAAATAAATGTGCAAAAATCAGAGGCCTTCCTATATGCCCAGAATGAAAGAAGTGAAAAATCCTTGAGAGAAACAATCCCATTTACTATAGCCCCTAATAAAATTAAATACCTTGGTATAAACCTAACCAAGGAGGTAAAAGACCTTTACAATGAAAACTTTAAAACCCTAAAGAAAGAAATAGCAGAAGACACCAGAAGGTGGAAAGACCTCCATGTTCCTGCATTGGCAGAATCAACATCGTAAAAATGACCATCCTACCAAAGGCAATATACAAATTCAATGCTATACCAATTAAAATCCCAAAGCAATTCTTTAAAGAAGTTGACCAAACAATCTCAACTTTCATATGGAGGCACAAAAGACCCAGGATAGCAAAGACAATCCTGAGTAACAAAAACACAGCTGGAGGTATTACCATACCGAACCTTAGTCTATACTACAAATCCATAGTTATAAAAACAGCCTGGTACTGGCTCCAAAATAGACACACAGATCAATGGATAAGGGTTGAGGACCCAGATATAAGCCCACAAAATTACAGCCATTTGGTCTTTGACAAAAGGGCCCAAAGAATCCAATGGAAAAAGAACAGCATCTTCAACAAATGGTGCTGGCAAAACTGGATCTGCACATGCAGAGGATTAAAGCTGGACCCATACTTGTCACCATGTACAAGACTTAATTCCAAATGGATCAAGACCTTGATATCAGGCCAGAGACTATAAAAACCATAGTTGAAAAGATAGGGAACTCCCTCGAGCTGATTGGGCTAGGCCAACAGTTCCTAAACAGACATCCAATGGCACAGTCACTGCTACCAACTCTCAACAGTTGGGATCTTGTGAAATTAAAGAGCTTCTGTTCAGATAAAGAGATTGTAACTCCAGCACAAAGGCAACTCACAGAATGGGAGAAAATTTTACTAATCATATATCTGATGGAGCTCTGTTATACAGAGTGCAAAAAGAACTTAGAAAATTAAACACCAAGGAAACCAATGGCCCAATTAAAAAATGGCCCTTGGAACTTAAAAGAAACTTTACCAAGGACAAAATTATAATGTCTAACAAATATTTTATAGCAGAAAACAAAGGAGAATTAAGTTTGAACACTTGTAGGGGGACCTACATTTTTTCATGAAATACAAAAGTGTCCTTAGCAAAATGATGTATCTATTTGCCTCATATGCATGGGAACACTCTTCATAGGTTTAAAACAGTATGAAAGGATGGACGACAGTACTCATCTCACAAAAACAATAAATACAGCCTTAACATTTCTGCATATGTGAATGTCACCCAAAGTAGGAGAAGGTCAGATGGTGTCAACTACTAACAACTCCATGCAAATTCCCTGCATTAAGACAGAACATAAAAAGGTATAAAGTCAGAATGCACCTTTTCCTGAGGAAGGGAGGGAGAGAGGGAGGGAGGGAGGGAAAAAGAGAAAGGAGAGAAAGAAAAAGAGAGAAAAAAGAGGGAAAGAAAAAGCTAGAGAAAGTGAAAGAGAAAGGCAGAAAAAGAAAGAAAAAGACAAAGAGAAACAGAGAGAGAGAGAGAGAAAGATGAAGGAAGAAAGGAAGGAAGGAAGGAGGGAGGGAAGGAAGGAGGGAGGGAAGGAAGGAGGGAGGGAAGGAAGGAGGGAAGGGAAGGAAAGGAGGGAGGGAAGGAAGGAGGGAAGGGAAGGAGGGAAGGGAAGGAAGGAAGGAAGGAGGGAAGGAGGAGGGAAGGGAAGGGAGAGAAGGAAGGGAGAAGAAGGAAGGAAGGAAGGAAGGAAGGAAGGAAGGAAGGAAGGAGGGAAGGAGGAGGGAAGGGAAGGGAGAGAAGGAAGGGAGAAAAGGAAGAAGGAAGGAAGGAAGGAAGGAAGGAAGGAAGGAAGGAAGGAAGGAAGGAAGGAAGAAGGAAGGAAGCTGTCTTCTACGTCCCCACAAGACAATGGATTTGAGAACAGTGTGAATCAATCTCTCTGATTGATGATTTCTGCTGGAGAAGGCTACACATGTTCATGACTTCCCTGTTATTCCTATGGTTTTCCACTTGATGCCACCACGTGTTGCCTAGCTTCTTCCACAGAGACCTGCAATACTGCTGCCAAGAAATGTTTGCAAATAAATACTGTTCTTACTAGAAGAATGCCTTTCTGTACAAATAAACTGAGTGATTTTCTGTCATACTGGTATTTTACTCAATTTAAGGAATTTAACATAATAAAATTTTTTGATATATTGAATATATTTGCATGACATATTTGCTAGAATTTGCCAAAAAGGAAAAGGGTCTCATGTATTTTAATAGTAATATACTTTCGATGCACTGGAATTGCAAACAGCATGGTCTTATTATTTTCAGAGAGGAAGGGAGGGAGAGAGTGAGAGAGAGGGAGGGTGGGAGGGAAAAAGAGAAAGGAGAGAAAGAAAAAGAGAAAAAGAAAGAGGAAAGAGAAAGAAAGAAAAAGAGAGAAAGCTAGAGAAAGTGAGAGAAAGAGAGAGAAAGGAAAAGAAAGAAACATACAAAGAGAAAGAAAGAAAGAGGAGGAAGGAAGGAAGGAAGGGGGAAGGAGGGAGGGAGGGAGGGAGAGAGGGAGAGAGGGAGAGAGAGAGGGAGGGAAGGAGGTAAGAAGGGAAGGAGGAAGGAGAAAGGAGGGAAGGAGGGAAGGAAGGAGGTGTGTTAAATTACTTGACAAGATTGCATGAAATAAGCTCCTTCCAAGAAAGAGGACAACAGCAATGATGGATGAATGATGCCACAAGAAGTCACAGAAAGATGTAAATAAATTGACCAATAACACAGAAAAAGAAAGGACTGAAAAAACTAGTTCATAATTTCTGCAAGAGAAAAAAAAAAAAAAACCCTCAGGGTAGAAGGATAGCTGCCAGCTTTCAATTGTGAAGCAGGAAAGCAAACAAACATGACCCCTTCGCAGGAAACACACTAATCAGCGGGCATACAAAAGCTAAAAATTTTACTTTAGATTCCCTACAGAGCAGTGTTATTCACATGTAGGGATTATCTATATTAATTCAAGATCAAGTGTTCTAATGTTGACTTAAGTTAATGGGTGAAATGTTCAATATTTGCTACCTTCTCTCAATAGAGTGAAGTAAGCAAAAATTTATTTTTGAACCCTAATATCCAAGGTTCCATTCTGGAAAGTCATGTATTTTACTAAATACTGCCGAGATTAAATAAATCTGTTTTCTCTGTCAGCATAGATAGGTTGAAAACACACTGCTAAGTAAGTGTTTGCTTTGCTTTGCTTTGGAATTTTCCAGCTTCCGCCTTCTAGAACCTTCCTATATAGTCTATTGCCAGTAAACCTGGTGTTCTTTTTTTTTTTTTTAAAGTTTTTTTAAATTTATTTATTCAATTGTGCATGTGTGTGTGTGTGTGTGTGTGTGTGTGTGTCTGTGTGTGTAGAACCACGGACGAATTCGCGAACCACCAGGGACGCCTCCACTTCCTCCACCCCGGGATTCACAGGCTCCGCCCTACCAGGACCAGAAGCGCAGGCCGCCCCGCTTCCGCCTGGCGTCTATACGTGGGATCTGGGATCCGAACTCAGGACCTTCCGCCTGCAAGGCAGAGGCTTAACCCCTGAGCCACCTCTCCAGCCCCCATTTACTTCCTTTATTAATGAAAGAATTCTCTTTGGATTAAAAACATGCTCACTGATTCTTATTTTTATTTTCATAGTCTAATTTGCCAGATGACTGGCAAATATATTCTTAGGATTAAAAAAATGAAGTAGATGCAAGGTTATTATAAAAATTGAGTTTATTTTGTTTGGAAAATATCTGTGGTACTACAGAGATAGGCACTAAGAACACATTTTTATAATATTGGACAGAATTACCTTTAATTATTCTGTCTTCAAAGATTGAAAACATAAGATTTTTTAAATTTTTATTTTATTCAATTGTGCGTGTGTGTGTGTGTGTGTGTGTGTGTGTGTGTGTGTGTGTGTGTCGGTGTGTGTAGAACCACGGACGAATTTGTGAACCACCATGGACCGCCTCTACCTCCTCCTCGTTTACTCTGCCCCGGGATTCACAGATTCAGCCCTACCAGGACCAGAAATGCAGGCCGCCCCTGCTTCCACCTGGCGTCTATACGTGGGGTCTAGGATCCGAATCAGGACCTTCCGCCTGCAAGGCAGAGGCTTAACCCCTGAGCCATCTCTCCAGCCCAAAAATATAAGATTTTAAAAAGCAGGAGTTTCTATTATCCAAGTATTTGTCTTTAGCTGCAGAGTCTCTCTGCTCTATCATATGATCTGTTCCTGAGAATCATTTGGACAGAGAAGCATAGTATCCAATTTCCAATGAATTAAATTATTATCTATATTTTATTACTTACATATCAAATATGTTGGCTCCTTTCAACTGTAACTACCTTCTGATTCATTGTATTTTTATTAGTTGCTTTCTGTATTAATACAAGAATTTTCATTTCTATTAAACGCATGTTTATTTTCTGATTTGCCATTTTCACAGTCTAGTTTATTTTCTCTGAAACCTTAGAAGATGACTGACAACTATATTCCTAGGATGGAAGAATGAAGAATTAAAGATTGAGCTTTTGGGTCACTGAAATGCCTTAATGGATAAGGCACCTGCTAGCAATCCTGGCCTCTTGGGTGCAGTTGCTGCAAGTCATATGATGAAAGAGAGAACTGACTTCTTAAAAGTTGTTCTCTGACCTCCATCTGCTCCAGTGGCAAGAATCTCCCCACTCCCCTGCCATGTATCTGGAAAAAATATATTGTAACTGTATAGTCACATTTATTTAAAAAAAAACAACTAAAGAGGAGATCTGAGATGAGGAAAAAGACCGTCAGGTTCTTCAGATAATCATTTACTTCAGAGTTTGCATATATTTTACGAATGCTCTCCTTCGTGTTTTATAGGATGTGTTGGCTCCAAAATTCATACTGTGCTCCAACTAGCTGGACCCACCTTCCTTCATTAACCTTCTCAAAAGATTCTGAATCTGTAGACATGTTTCATCTCTAATGTTTCTCTGATTGTGACTCATGAGATATATTCTGCAGGTTTCAAGGTTGTCAATAAATTTTCTTGGTATTACTCTCACATGTTTTCTTCTTTAGTAGTGATAGGTCATAAGGACACAGAAAACGTTCAAAGTAATTATGTGCTATTATAACAAGACTCCAATTTAACAGTTTTTTGTCTCTGACCAGGGGGTGACATACAGTGCCCATCAGGATGGAGTGAAGGACATAGCAGGAGCAGCAAAACTGCAAAAGAAAATCAACAAACCACAATCCAGAACTTCGAGACTCTATATCATCCACATAGAACTAAGCCAGCCTAATCTCCCCCCATCCTGAAACTCAGGGACATTTGCCGAATAGGGGGCGGTAAGATTGTAAGAGCAAAAGGATGGGGGGAGCAATTATTTGAAGAGTCTCCACACTAGATAGGGCTGAAGCAATCATAATAGGACTTTGCATGCCCTGCACCATGTCTGTCACACTATTGACCTCACAAAGTCTAACATCGGCTAAAAGCACCAAGATCCTTGGAGGCAAGGGATTGATGGCCACAGTAGTGTTCCTATGCTTAAGGGGAACATGAGAAGGGGTTCAGGGAAATGCCACTGGGTCCTTTTACGTCATCAGAAAGGAGGACCAAGAGGAGAGTTAGGCATACACAATAAAGGACTCTCTGGGAATTGGGGGGGGGGGAAGGTACTGGGAGATGGGGAGGGAGGGAGGGGGAACAGGGGTTCGGGGGGGAGGAGGAGGGGGAGGGAACTGGTCTACCTATTAAGTTTGTATGAGCGGAAATAATAATAAAAATGTTATAAAAAAGAAAACATTCAAAGTAATTAATTTTTTTATTTCCACTCATACAAACTTAACAGGTACACTGGTCCCTTTCCTCCCTCCAACCCCTCACCACCTCCCCATCCCCCAGTACCTCCCCCTCCCATCCCCGGAGCATCCTTTAATGTGCAAGCCAAACTCTCCTCTGGGTCCTCCTCTCCGATGAGGTGCAAGGACCCAGTGGCATTTCCCAGAACCCTTTCCTGTGTTCCCATTAAGCATAGGAACACTACTGTGGCTGACAATCCCTTGCCTCCTAGGATCCTAGTGGCACAAAATAATTAATTAAGAGTTAAATTTCTTTATATGTGCTTAGTAACTCATGAATCACTCAGTTCTCATTAAGACATGAAAATAATTCATCTTATTCTATAATAGGAGCAAAATATGAAGCAAAAATTGTGACCGCCATTGTTATTTGGTCTAATCTTTACTATGTGCTAAATTTCCTAAAAGTATAAAGGAGGATTTTCTAAAATTTTACCTATTTAGGAGAGAAATGAGATAGTTAGAGAGCACACAATATACATGCTGCGACCCACAAATCGAGGTCAGAGAACAACTTTTGGAAGTTAATTCTCTCCTTTCCTGATGTGAGCTTCTAAGGCTTGAACTTAGGCGCCTGGTTTGTGAGCAGGTATCTCACCTGCTGAGCTCACTCACTGGTCACTGCGGATGGGTATTACTATCAAAAAGCCATCAGCACATTGAAAGATTTTATCTCACTCCTCCTATAATGCTAAATAGAGACTGTGCGTGTAAGCATTTTTTAGAGAAGCAATAAGGCAAATGTACAGTGAAAATTTTTACGAATCTATTAATGAACAGCAATCAAAAATCCAAATGGACCTGACAAGAGCTGGGCTCAGGAGTCCATACCATGGGCTTCCTCCATCTGACAGGTAACTGACAAAACTGCCATTCTTTAGCCTTATCAAGGATTCTTAACCAATCATAATGCATATCTACTAATTCAGTGTATTTTCTCTTATTGCTCATCTATTACAATATATTTAAATACTATATTTTATATTATATTTAAGAAGTAGACAAGAAAGTTGGATGGAAAATTGTTGGGGGAATGTTACAGGGAGTTAAGAAGCAGAAGATAAACATGATAAACTGTATTGTATATGTTCATGAGATGGTCAAAGAATGTATAAAAATATTAGTCTTAAAAAAACACATGAAAGTAAGAGGGCATCTTGTTGGGAAGAAAAAAGGACTGGGTGAAAAAAGAAGAGGGACAAAATGTATAATGGGATGATATGATCAAAGTACATACACATACTAATATATATTTATATATATATGAAACTGAACAAATTAATAAACTTAAAAACAATAAATTCTTAAAATCTAATTCCTTATAGTATATCACTATAGATGTACATGATATAGTTTCATTAATCAGTTTGAATATTTTCTAATTCTGATAAAGACAATGAATAAAAATCACTTTCCTTTGAAAAAAATTCTAACATGTATCCTTAAAGTAAAAGGGGGAATAAAACAGAATCATATGGATTTATTGGAGAGATATACAATACAATTTGTCAGATTTAGCTATTTAACACATATTGTACGAATGGAACTTAGAATGATAAAAACCAAGTTTAAAGACAAAAAATAAATAAGAAAAATGGTTTCCTGGCATTTACTAATGTGCTTTATTGGAATGAATTATGGCAGAAAGTTCTTTTTCTATATGATCCATACACAATTGTACTCTAATGAGTATAATTCTGTTAAAATACCTCTGTGAACTTTTCCGTTTAATTATCTCCATCATTTTAGACACTGAAAACAGTAACAGATAATGATTAAAACTAGTTCTAATAATCTTGGCATGGGAGACTGGCAATATAAAACTACAAATTGAAGCTACTGAGAATGTCCTCCTCTAACTTGCAGGTGAAATCTCTTCTTTATGTCAAGAAGCAAAAAAGTACATCAAAGACTCAATGGTTGCTTGAAGATTTACACCAAAACTTTTCATTTGTACTGAATTATCTCAGGCTACAAATTTAATGAAAATTAGTTGCAAAGGAGAGCAAAAGCTCAAAAATAAAATGATTCCCCTTGGTGTTCTTACTATATATTGCATTTATTGTGTATAACTGGCAAAACAATGATAAAGTTAACAGACATTCAGAGATTGGTTAACTCCTATTAGAGATATTTGTTCTAAGAGTTGAGTTATTACCATATTAAACATGGTGGTTCCATTAATTTAAATCAAAACTATTGGAGGGATCTTCAATATTATTACTTCCTTACTTTCTGTATATTTCTGATAATTCTATTCCTTTGCATTTTTGAAAGTGAGGTTATTTTCTCTTTGTTGGTTTCAGAGTCATTATCTGTTAAAGATATTTCAATTATAGTAAGGCAAAAAGATGAGAAAAGATAGTGACATTTATCAAAACCTTTCCTACATGAACGAGGACGTCATAGAACTAAGAAGAGTACCTAGTTCTATTCTTTTGCTAACAAACACAATTTCAAATTGCCTTCTGAATATTTGTTTTTAAGTAAAACCATTTGTGAAACTTTTATTCTCTATCCCACAAGATATTTTTTGCAACAGATAGTGGCTGGTAAAAAATAGATGACTGTGGAGCATCTAGTTCTTGGGCATCTAGCTTTGTGTTTTCATGGATCAGGGAACATTTCTAATGAGGGAGAAGAAAGAAAAAAAATACTTCACTCAGCCTCAAGTAGGGAACCCTTTCATCATCATGATCAGAGGTGAATACAGAGTACTATGACTGCAGGAGATGCCAAGAAGGAATAAAGGGAGAATTCAAGCCTCAGCATGGACACTGAACTGCCTGCCCCAAAAGGCTCGAGGACTTCTGTAAAAGAGGGGGTGGAAAGAACGTGAGAGATAGAGTGCAGAGAAAAGACTTGTGAAATGCCATCCTCTAAACACTACTCAGCCTAAGTAATGGCAACATAGAAGTAGTTAATGACATTAAGCCTACAGGGACCTACCTGGACCATGATCGGCTATGAAATGAGGAGAAACCCATGAGCCTCATAAAGTAGTGAGAAACAAAGGGTAACCAACAGTTGAAAGAGGGGGTGAAATCCCATTGCATGTGCACAGAGGAGCACTGAAGAATACAAGAGACATTGCCAACCCAAGGATCACTTACGAGACTATGGCTGAATCTAGTCTACAAAGAACAAGAGAAAAGGACATAAAAATGAAAAGAAGCCTTTCAAGAAAGGAGAGATTCCTGAGCAGTGGTAGAGATGGGGGAAGAACAAAAGGGTGAAGAAACAGAATGCTTGGTATACATGTAGGCAATTGTCAAAACCAAAATTGATTAGTGAAGAACAGTGGAGGGGGGTGAAAGACTCCTTTTCTTTGGAAAATATTTGCAGAATTACACAGGAATGTACTCCATATGTATCTTCACACCACAGTCACGTGTGAATCTCTTATGTTAGAGAGAATTACCAAGAATGCGTTTCTCCCTTCAAAAGTACAAGGCAGCTGTCCTCCATGAGAACAAATTTCCACTTCAGACTTTCCAAAATTGTTAGGAACTCTCTTCTTCCATCTTTTTGTGTGGCGCTTGACATGAAGTGTGTCCTCTAATGCACTTTGTTGCATCAACCGTCCATCATTCTTTCTCACAGTGTGATGTTCTGAGTGTTTAGGTGTATAATCCATATCATACTTACTGACTCTTTGTTTTGGGGGGGTTCTGTTGTTTAGAGAAAGCAAATGGGGTAGTTGGCTTACTTTCATTGTCGGACATATGTTTGGGAAGTATTCTTTCCTAAATAAACTTGTCCTTATCCTATAAAGGGTGTGATGGACAGAATAGGAAATAAAATGTGTAATGTTTCTCTAATTAAATGCCGAATATACACTTAGCTATGCACAAAAATTAACTTAGCAAAGAAGAGCAAAATTGTTACTTTCAAGATTAAACTTTCTCAGTACATCATTGAAGAAACACATTCAGATCACATTTGACAAAATGACTCGAAGATTTTTTAACATGAGAACCTTATTCTCACATTAAAAGGGTTTACCTTACTGTGTGTTGAAAAAGGGTGAAATCTGAACTGATTCTTCATGCTTACTCTTTCTTTAATGTCACATAGTGGAAAGTATACAACTTTAAATTATGAAGACCTTAATCAATCAAAACCAACCAAAATCAGAAATTTGTTCTTAAATTTACCTTTAAGCAATTATTATGATGCATATATATAGTCTGCAGTAAGAAGGCCATAGATGACAGTTTCGATTTTACCCTAATGTGATGTTATGGACAATATCATAATTTATTCCAATTCTCCAAGAAAAAAATGAAGTATGGTTAAAAAAATCAATAGTAATGATGGGTTTGACTCATATACCTATTATTCTGATACCTTTGAAATGATATTTCCTCTCTAAAATTGGACACTGAGGTAAGTTAGCACTCAAGTTGCAGAATAAGTAAATCCACCTGACTGGAACAAATGAGTGAAATATATCCAAACTTAAAGGCACGGGGAATATACTGCAGTTTCTTGAAACTAAGCCATCAAATTAAATGATCATAGCTCAGTAACTACAAGGGAGACTGAAATGTGATCACCAGGAAACAAGAAGTCCACAAAAATATTGTGAGGAAAAAAACATTGGCTATAAAGACATCAATAACTTTAACTGGATAAAACAGAAATGTATTTTAATAGTATTTTATATTACAATAAAATTGGTCTCCGTTCAAGATTTAAGAAAAAGAGTGAATCTCAAAATATATAATAGTTAATCTAAATTCAAATGACAAACTATCCAGATTATACTTCCTATCATGAAAACACTGCAACACATATACCGTTATAGCTACAATGAACAGAAAGGTGATTTTTGAGAGTGTGCATAAACAACATAGCTATAGCCATTAGTCATCTAAAAATTCTTCATATCATCTACAAAGATGTTATATGCATTGCACATGACACATAGTTGGTGGTTTTATGTAAATGATGTGGTCTAATATTGATCCACCAACATAAAGGATCCTCGAACACAAAAGAAAATGCTTTCAAAATCCAATTCCTAACTTCAGAAATTAAAATTAATATTTAATAATTATTTGTTAATATTTTACTTTTACCTAGTTATACCAGTTCAATGAGTAGGTATCCTTGCCCCCTCTTTCTCTCCTCCCTACCCCGCTTCTGTCCTCTATTCCACCCTCTCTTCATGCTTTTTTAAGAAATAGAAAAATCAAATAAATCACATTCACAACAGACTAAACTAGGATAAAATACAATTTTACTACAATATATACCAAAGTCGGCTAAAAGGTTCTATTACTCAAATAGGCAATTAGGAACTAATTTAGATTCTTGGATGGTTTCCATTGATTTAGATCATTATTTCTACACATGATAGTGACAAAACAGCATCTGTTTTACTGATTTCATAATAGGAAGTACACTCCATATAGATTAGCATTTGAATTTACTTAGATAAACTATTGTACTTTTTATTCAAATTTACAGTGTCTTTAAACATTTAACAGAGAAACATTTGACACAATGTAAAACACTGTTAGAAAACAATTCTGTTACACCAATTTAATCTTCTGCATGTCTTTAGAATTGAAGACAATTTTTTTTTCTAAAAAGAATTTAGTGTTCTCCTTGGTATCATTGCTATTAGTAAAATGAGAATAAGATTTTTGCACCCATCATCCTCCATTCAGAAGTATCTTTTGATAACAGGCACTGAATGGTAGAGAATAGATGACTGTGAAACACCAGACACCTGTCCGATCCTCTCAAGAGTCAGGGAACATGTCAGAAGAGGGAATAAAGACATCCCTCAGCCTTAAGCCTAGGAACCTCCCATCATGATGACTGGAGATGAGGAAGAGAACTATGGTTACACAGAAGCTTAGAGTAACTGAAGTGACAATTCAGTTCTCAGCATGGTATGGCAACTACCCTTAAGAGGCTCAAGGACATTTGCAGATGATGGGGTGGAAAGAAAACGAGAGTCAGCAGACACAGAAAATGACTGTGGGAAAGACATAAAGACATTAAGTCTATGCACAAACTATCTAGGCAGTGATCAGCTATGAAATGAGGAGATATCCAGGTACTCCACAGAGAACACATGAACAAGGAATGACCAATGAATTGAGAAAGCTGGGCAAAATATCTGGTCCTGTGTCCACAGAGGAGCTTACTTGAGGCCAGAGAAGATCCCAACTCCAGAACCATACAGAGAGCCCTGGTTAAACACAACAGATACAAAAGGAAACAAATGATGGGATTAGGGAAGGAAGACAAAAGAAAAAGGCAGAATCCATCCAGGTGAATAGAAGTCTGTGGCAAAGGTAGATGGGCAGAAAACACAAGGGTGAGTCAATGAACTGTTTTCTCTATAAGGAAATTGGATAAAAACACACTGTTCACTATGTTTGTGAGATATGCACACAGCCACAGAGACCAGTGCTGCATATGTTACCTTTCCATCACATTCAAATGTATGACTTTTTAAAAAATTTTATTTATTTATTATTTATTCAATCGTGCGTGTATACATGTGTGCGTGTGTGTATGTGTGTGTGTGTGTGTGTAGAACCACGGACAAATTCGGGAACCACCATGGAAGCCTCCACCTCCTCCTCGTTTACTCTGCCCCGGGATTCACAAGCTCCACCCTACCAGGACCAGAAGCACAGGCCGCCCCTGCTTCGGCCCGGCGTCTATACGTGGGGTCTAGGATCCGAACTCAGGACCTTCCACCTTACAAGGCAGAGGCTTAGCCCCTGAGCCACCTCTCCAGCCCCTCAAATGTATGACTTTTAAATTAGAAGAAATTACAAATAACCAAGGTCTCTCGTCACAGCTACCAGATAGAGGTACTTCCTCAGAACTAATTTTCCTGTCAGAGACTCTTGAAACTTTAGGAAATCTCTTCTTCAATACTTTTGTGTCTTGTTTGGCACATGGCGCTTCTTCTAATGCACTGTGCTTCATTGGCTCTTTGACATTCTCTCTCACACAACGTTCGAAATGCTCGTGTGTGCTTTCCACATCATATTTCTTCACTCTTGGTTCTTGAGAGATTTTCTGTTGGTGAGAGAAAGAAGTGGCTGATCTGCTTGCTTTCATTCATCACATGTTGTTTGGGTGTATTTCTTTCTTGAAAGATTTCATCCTTGCTAGCCACACTTGTCGTCACAGAATGTGAAGAAACTCGTGGTACTCAATAATTAAATGTCTTCATACATACATAACATGCATTTATCACTAGGGTTCCATGGGGAAGTAGAAAAATTTACCTTACAAAGGATAGGACATGAGTATCGACTCCAAATTTCACTTTCTCCTTTTGGTGGAAGAAAAATCTGCATTCTAGGTCACATTTGCCAAAAACCCATGCAGAAGTGTTCCAAGGCGACAACACTCTCCTCACATTTAAGCATTTTGCTACTGTGCTTAAGAAGGTGACACTTGCTCTGATTGCAAATCCTTCCTCTGAAGGCCACTCACTGAGAGGCTAGGAACTTTTAAATCATGAAGTTCTAAATTGATTGAAACTATTCAAAAGTCCACATCAATTCCTAAATTTTCTTTTTAAGTTTAATACAAAACATAAAAAGCCATGTCTAACATATCCTAGCTACAGCGAATTGATTTGATAAACCATTGTCAAAATCTGCACTGATTCTTGAGGTTAAAAAGGAAGCAAGCTTAAAAATTAATTACTGAGAATGAGACATGGCTCATGGTTTAAGGCTCTGCCTCATAAGATGAAAGACTTGAGTTCAGATCCCAAATTCCACCAAAATCACCAGGTGGAAATGCAGTGCCCTGCACCTCTGACTGGAAGGTGGAGTCTGAGAAATCCCAAAAGGAAGCAGAAAGAAGGTAAAAGTAATCCAAAGTGATTCCCAAAGTCATTCTTGGGCCTGCAGAGGCACAAATGGTGTCCTCTGATGCATACACACATGTACACACACACACACACACACACACACACTCATACCAATAAATAAATAAATAAATAAATAAGTAAATAAATAAATAAAATGTAAAAATAAATCGCTATGCAGTATTCCTGGGCTTGGCATTCGGAGTTATTATTCTGCTAATTTTTGAGCTGTATGTTCTCCCTCAGGCTCAACAATGAATTCAATTAGCGCCCAAGAGACAGAATTATACAGTCATCCCAACCAGAATGAGTGATAGGCAAGACATAACTGCACTGAAAGTTACTGAAAATATCCACCTCTTACTTGAATATACATCACTGCAAACCATAGTCACAATCCTCATAATTTAGCACATATTAGAAAGTCTCAAATTTGATCACTTTGCACTAACAGCAATCACACCAAGGAGAGCACAAAATCTTTTGAAGAAAGGAAAGTAGCCACAATTCTAACTCCAGAATAATAATTCCAGTGACAGTTAAATGTTTCTCTCTTAAAGGTTCAAAGACACAGTGTGAATATGAAGAAAAATACAATAGTTTATCTGAGTGATTTCAAAGGATAAAGTTTCCAGATTATACTTCCTATCATGAAATCACTTAAACACATGTGCTCTTGCTGCAATGAACAGAAAGATGATGTCTCTGACACTGTGCACAACCAATGGAGCTACAGTCGTTAGTCACCTAAAAGTCTTCATTATTGTCTGTAGGCAAATATACTAAACATTGTGTGTATGACATAAACCATACAGCATGTATGAAGTAAGCATATGCAGTGGTTCCATGAAAATGATTGGCTCTAATATTCAGAAGCATAGCCCAGCATCTAAAAATATGTTGCCAAAATATCAATTCCTAATTTCAGAAATTAAATCAATCTTTAAGGAATAGAAACATTGAATAAATCGTTTTCATAAAAAATAGAAACCAACGTGAATACTCTGCAAATTTATTACAAAATATACAAAAGAAAACTACAAAGTTCTACTACTCGAGTAGGCAATTTAGGTTAATACCGATTATTGGATGGTTTCCATCGATTTCAATCACTATTTCTACTCGTGACAGTGACAAAACAGCACCTGTGTTAGTGATTTCATAATAGGAAATGCCACCATATAGGCTAGCATTTGAATTCACATAGATAAACCATGTTAATTTTATTCAGATTTACACTGTGCCTTGCACCTTTAACAGATATGTAACACAATGTAAAGTACTATTAGGAAAAATGTCTGCTTCAAGAATCTAACCTACTGGATTGTCTTTAGAATCAAGGACACTTTTTGCTTGAAAAGAATTAGTGTTCTCCTTGGTATACTGCTAATGGTCTGATATGATTAAAATTTTGTGCAACAATTGTCTTCTATCCAGAAGCATAATTTGGTAATAGGTACTGGATGGTAGAGTAATAGATGATTATGAAACACGTGGACACGTAGCCCTCTCCTCTCAAGGATCAGAAACATCTCAGAATAGGGAAAGATTAAATAAGAGACAAAGTCATATCTCAGTCTTAGTTTAGGAATCTCTCATCATTATTACTGGAGGTGAATGAAGAGAACTATGGTTATAGAACTGAAGTGACGACTCAGTCCTCAGTGCAGTCTGGCCACTACACTCAGAGGCTCAAGGACATCTGCAGATGATCGGGTGGAAAGAAAGTGACAGCCAACAGAGGTAACAAAAGACTGTGGAAAGGATTAAGAACTATCAATCTATGCGCAGCCTATCTAGGCAGTATCAGCTATGAAATGAGAAGACACCTGTGCACTGCATGTAAAACTAATGAACCACCAACAAATTGGGAGATCTGTGTAAAATATCTTGTTCTTTGCCCACAGAGAAGATCCCAACCCACTATACAGACACATCGTGAACACACGATGGATTAAGGAAGGCCGACATAAAGAAAGGGCAGAATCTGTCAAGGCCAGAGAAGATTTGGGCAATAAGTGGACAAAAGAACAAAATGGGTGAGTAAATAGACTGTTGTCTCTACGGGAGAATTGGATATAAAAACACACTGTGAGTCTTCCCCATAGACTTACTACCATAGTGGTTCTGCTCTTATGTGTTCCTTTCATAATCTTGGTATTGTTTTGTATACACTTGGTTCAACCAGGGCCATTCATATGGTTCTTGGGTTGGGGTCGTCTAAGTAAGCTCCTCTGTGGCCCAAAAGTGGATATTTTGTTTTGCTCTCCCAACTGCTGGTTATTCATGTTTGTTAGTTTCTCTGTGGAGTGAATGTTTGGTTTTTTTTTCTAATTTCATAGCTGATCATTAGCTAGTGTCATTCCCCACTTCTCTTAGAGGTTTCCAATGCAATGGCTGAGATTGGTTAGAGGAATGGTATTTCACAATTCTTTTCCTGTCTTATGACTCTACTTCTTCCACCCCATTATCTGCAGAGGTCCTTGCCATTTTAGGATAGCATTCAGATCAAACTGTGCCACGGACTGACTGAGTCAGGACCAGGACAGGGAATCCAGGGATCCTGAACCAGGTGGGCGAAGGAGTCGGCGATGGGAAACAGAGGACACACAACTCTAGGGAAGGTGAATCTGAGTCCCTTTACTGGGCAATAGCTACAGCTTAAGTATCAATTTTTTTGCCAAGCAAAAGCAGGTTGCGTAGGGACAAAACATAAGGAACAAAACAAAATCCTAAGAGTGAAGGACAATAATTGGGACATAGCCAGTGTTTTTTCTGTTTTGGAGAAATCGAGCTTCCTTAACAACTGAAATATCATGTCTTAGGACAGGTTAACTATTAACCACTGACTAGAGTTCAGTAGACAATGGTTGGCATGTTTCTAAAATTCTTAAGCTCACATAGCTAAAATTGTAGACGTGAGAAACTGCCGCAGACCAGAGTCGCGGCCTCGAGACCAGGGCTCCCCCACCAGGTGAGAACAGAACACACAAACTCTCTAGGGGTGCCATGGCTTGGATATTCAAGGGCCCTAAGCGCCTATCGTGTGGTCCTGTTGATGGAGCACTCTGAGATATGTGCTGAAGGAATCACTAGTTATTAAAAGAATAATTTCTCCTATGATAGCATCCTTCCATTCTTTTAATAGTAAGGTTGCTTATGTCTTCCTATGAGGAATTCCAGAAATATATTGCCATCAGTTAGATGACCCGTCTGTGAATCATGCATACTCCAAACTGGGGTCCATACTGTCGGGCCCCATATGCCAAGGTGTCTCTTTCGGGCAGGCGATCATGGTGGGAGTGCACTCGAATGGTCCATCTCTGTGATTTCTCATAAGTGCTGTTTGGGAAAGGAAAGACACAGCCCCCTTTGCTACCGACATGGATTCTCCCAGTTTGGATTGCAAATACCATCTCAGGGGCAGTCTTGGCGCTAGACTTTCTGGCATGATGGTCTCTTCCTTGGCCTTCAGCCAGGGGAAGAGGGTATCACAGTTTAAAGTTCTAGTGAACTGATAGCACAGTCTGCTTCTGGAATTTCTGAGTTACAATCATACGTGTAACAAAATTTGTTTTGTAGCCAAGTTAAGAAATCCAGGCCTTCAGGAGTTTCTATATTAAATTTTTCATCTGTTTCATTTAATCAAAGCTGAAGGATATCCCAAAGCTGTTAATGATTTACTAAACATTAAGCACAGATACACGTAACAGCCAAACAGCATTTCATAGAAAGAGAAAACATGGCACGACTTATCCAGGAAAATGGACTTCCTTGAAGCCATTTTCTTCCGATGGTGACTTTGTCAGGACAGCGGAATGGACTATGTCGTGGCAAAGCTGAGACTGAACCCTCACTTCAGTTTTTCTGGGCTTCTTGTGCAACCAGTTGTCTGTATTCACCTCCTTTCATGATGATGAAGATTCCTAAGCTAGAGGCTGTGAGGTGCCTTTGTTTTCTTTCTGCTCCCTCTTCTGGCAGGTTCCCTGATCTTTACGGGAGAGGGCTAGGTGACCAAGGGTTCTGTAGTCATCTATTGTCTACCAACCAGCATCTGTTACAAAAAGAAGCTTCTGGATGTAGGATGATAGTGCTCAAATCTTTAAAATCAATATCAGATTATTATATTGTGCCTTTTTGAAAAAATATCCTTAGTTATTCTGCTGTGACCTCTCTGAATGCAGAGGGACAGTTTTGGGATAGGTCATTGCGTCTGCTCCAACATTGTCTCCTGGTAACATACTTACCAATCATCTCCTGCATTTTAACTAAAAATAAGTTGGACTGTAAAAATAACAAATAGAAAAGTGAACATGCTTTAAACAGAAGGGAAGTGAATTGTGTGTGTGTGTGTGTGTGTGTGTGTGTGTGTGTGTTGTGTGTGCAGATGACACAATGCCAAAATGTCACTGGGTGAAAGTAGTTAGTATCCAATCTCATAATGGATGAAAATTTCACGGAACCCTGGCATCATGAGCCTGTCAGTTTCTTATGCTGAAATCAATATACTTGCATTCAGTAAAAACAATACGTAGGAATCACTTGATAAATGAACTTCAGAAATGAGTTGGAATTAGACATTTAAATATCAATCAGAGATCTCAGAAAACACTTGCATTTACTTAAATACTTAAAGAAAATTCTCCAAATACACATCTTAAATTCTTTTCATACACTTTGAATCATCTTTCAAAGAAGATGATATTAAAGAAAGAAAATTCTTCCCATGTAAATCCTTGCCTTGTACACATTGATTTGGAAGCACACTCACTTACGGGCTCCATGTGTCATTTTTTGGAATGTGACTTGTCCCTCACAGATTTGAATCCTTAGCTGCTACCAGCATCTGGGAAGGTCATAGTACCTTTAGGAGGTGGAGCCTTTCTGAAGGAAGACCTTTCTGAAGAAGGTTGGTTAGCTCTGTCCTGCTTGAGTGAATGAGTCTGCTTTTGAGCTTGCAACAGCGGCTGTCTGACTCCATACTGGATGTAACTTAGGCCTCTTTCAGCTTCTGCCACCGGGTATCTTGTCCAGCTCTCCCAATCTCTTAATTGTTCATTTTTCATTAGTTTTCTGTGGGGTGCAAGGCCATCTCCTCACTTCATAGCTGATCACTGGCTAGAGAGTTTGCATGTAGGCTTAGTGTCATTAACCATTTCCCACAGTTCTTGGTCTGTCTCCTGGCTCTCACTTTTTTTCCACCCGTCCTCTGCAGGTCAAGATCCTCCTTGGCCAGACCAAGCTGAGGACTGAATTGTCACTTTTGTAACTCTTGGCTTCTTTGGTAACTATAGTTCTCATCATTCACCTCCAATCATGATGATGAGAGGTTCACCACCCAAGAATCTAAATTAATTCCTATATTGCCTGTGTGAGTAGTAAAATTTTTTTGCTCTCTTTGGTCTATGTTTTAATAAAATTGCAGTGTATGCAAGCGGGCTTATATTTATTTTATGAAGTTATTTTTGTTGTATTTATTCCTTAAAAATGATTTTAACTTCTGAAGTCAGAATTGGTATTTAATAAGCATTTTCTTAGGTGTTGGAGGATGCCTCTCTATTACAGCAAATCATTTGCATGGATTCACTTGCATTCTTGCCTCACACATACTATATGGTTCATGTCGTATAAAGAACATGTGACATATTTGCCTATGGACAATACGAAAACTCTCAGTGACTAACAGCTGTAGCTTTACTGGTTATGTACAGTATCAAAATATCATCTTTCAAGTTCATTGCAATGACAACAGTGTATGTGTTTCAGTTATTTTATGATGAGAAGCATAATATGGATAATTCATCATTTGATTTCACCCAGATAAACCATTGTATTTTTTTCTTCAGATTCTCACTTTATCTTCAAATCTTTAAGATAGAAACATTTCCCTTTCCCCACCCACCCGGGACGCGCATCACGCAATCCAGCCAGGACACACTGCGCCTAGGTAAGCACCCCCTGCTCACCCCCAAGCCCCAGGTAACCCACTAGTCCCACTCTCCTCCCACCAGCCAGTCAGAGCAGGCACTGCTCCAGGCCAACGAATTCAGTTCAGTCAAAAACACACAGAAATTGAAAGAACGTCGTAAGAGATAAAAGGACAAGGGCCAAGTCAAAGTGCAAATCCATGAGAAACAAAACCCAAGAAAACAAATCTCCCACTGAAGGAATTAACCCCATAATGATAAGACTCCAACCAGAACAAATCCACAGAAAACAGCCAAGAAAGCCAGGCCCAAGATGACGACTTTCAAAACATGATCATTACCATGATCAATACTATGGAAGAGGAAATCCGGGAGGAGTTAAATAACCACATCAACCACTTTAAAGAAGAACACACCTGATACTTGGAGGAGTTGAGAAAAATAGTTCAAGAAACAAAAATAGGCATGAGTAGTTAAAACAGACTCAAGCAGAGTTTAAAACTGAACTAAAAGACAAGTTATCTTCAACCCAGAACTCAACAGAGTCTTATCAGCAGAATAATGAAGCAGAAAACAGAATTTCAGACCTTGAAGATAAAGTGGGAGTATTAACCAGCTCAATGAAAGAGGTTGTTTAAAGCCAAAAAGATACTTGAGAGAAATATTCAAGACTTATGGGACACCCTGAAGAAGCCTGACATGCATATTCATGGAATACCAGAGCAAGAATCCCAAAATACCACCCCTGAGGAAGTTTTTCAAATATCATCAAGGAAAACTTTCCTCATCTAAAAAAAGAGAGGCCCATCCATATACAAGAGGCCTTCTGCACCCCAAACAGATATGATCAAAACAGAAGCACGCCACGGCAAATAATAGTTAAAACACTCCACATTCAAGATAAAGAACTGGTGCTGAGAGTTTCAAGGGAAACAAACAAGTCACTTTTTAAAAAATTTTTATTATTTATTCAATTGTGTGTGCGTGTGTAACCACGGGCGAATTCGGGAACCGTGACCACGGACCGCCTCCAACTCCTCCTGTTTACTCTGCCCCGGGATTCACAGGATCCGCCCTACCAGGACCAGAAACGCAGACCGAACCTGCTTGCGCCAGGCGTCTGTATGTGGGGTCTAGGATCCGAACTCAGGACCTTCTGCCTGCAAGGCAGAGGTTTAACCCCTGAGTCACCTCTCCAGCCCCCAGAACAAGTCACTTTTCAAGGTAAACCTGAGGAGCAGGTCCCTCCACGCGCCGATCCTCCAGCAGCGGCAGTTCTCACTCTATTGCAGGATGAGTCGGGTTCGCGTCCGTCCGAGGAGGTCTTTCTCATCTCGCTAGGCTGCAGGAAATCCGAATGAAGCCACTGAGGTCCGCATGGAGAGAGAAAGGTACAGTTCCGTAAACTCTTTATTGGTGGCTTAACCTTTGAAACCACAGAAGAAAGTTTGAGAAACTACTATGAGCAATGGGGAAAGCTCACAGATTGTGTGGTTATGAGGGATCCTGCAAGCGAAAGATCAAGAGGATTTGGTTTTGTAACTTTCTCATCCATGGCTGAGGTTGATGCTGCCATGGCTGCAAGACCTCGTTCAACCGATGGGAGTAGTAGTTGAGCCAAAAACGTGCTGTAGCAAGAGAGGAGTCTGGAAAACCTGGAGCCCGTGTGACTGTGAAGAGCTCTTGTTGGTGGAATCCAAGAAGATACCGATGAACACCACCTTAGAGATTACTTTGAAGAATATGGAAAAATTGATACTATTGAAATAATTACTGATAGGCAGTCTGGAAAGAAAAGAGGCTTTGGCTTTGTTACTTTTGATGACAATGATCCTGTGGATAAAGTTGCATTGCAAAGTATCACACCATCAATGGTCATAATGCCAAAGTAAGAAAGCCACTGTCCAGGCAAGAAATGCAGGCGGTTCATTGCAGTAGTGGAAGAGGAGGAACTTTGGTTTGGGAGATTCACTTGGTGGTGGTGATTTTGGACCAGGACCAGGAAGCAATTTCAGGGGAGGATCTGATGGATACGGAAGCGGACGTGGATTTGGGGATGGCTATAATGGATACAGAGGAGGAACCTGGAGGTGGCAATTTTGGAGGTAGCCCTGGTTATGGAGGAGGAAGAGGAGGCAACCTGGATATGGCAACCATGGTGGGGCTACGGAGTGGTTATGACAACTATGGAGGAGGGAATTATGGAAGTGGAAATTGCAGTGATTTTGGAAATTATAACCAGCAACCTTCTAATTATGGTCCAATGGAGAGTGGAAACTTTGGTGGTATCAGGAACATGGGGGACCATATGTGGAGGAAACTATGGTCCAGGAGGCAGTGGAGGAAGTGGGGGTTATGATGGGAGGAGCCGATACTGAGCTTCTTCCTACTTGCCATGGGCTTCACTGTATAAATAGGAGAGGATGAGAGCCCAGAGGTAACAGAACAGCTTCAGGTTATCGAAATAACAATGTAAGGAAACTCTTATCTCATCATGCATAAATATGTAGTGATATGGCAGAAGACACCAGAGTAGATGCAGAGAGCCATTTGTGAATGGATTGGATTATTTAATAACATTACCTTACTGTGGAGGAAGGACTGTAAAAAAAAAAAATGCCTTTGAGACAGTTTCTTAGCTTTTTAATTGTTGTTTCTTTCTAGTGGTCTTTGTAAGAGTGTTAGACGCATTCCTTTCTTTGATAATGTTAAAATTTGTAAGTTTCAGGTGACATGTGAAACCTTTTTTAAGATTTTTTCTCAAAGTTTTGAAAAGCTATTAGCAGGATCATGGTGTAATAAGACCTAACGTTTTTCCTTAAAAAATTTAAGTGTGTGTGCAGAGTTAAGACGCTGTTTGTACATTATGATTTAATAAAATAATTCTCAACAAAAAAATAAAAACACTAAAGGTAAACCTATGTACAATAACAAATGACTTCTCATGGAAACAATGAACACAAGAAAGAGCTTAGAGAGAGTACTTCAAGTATTAAATGAGCCAAAAACGCCCAACCCCAGACTGATATACCCGGCCAACTATCTGTCATGATCCAGGGAGAAAGAAAAATTTTCCAGCACAAAGACAACTTGAAGGCTTACATATCTAACCAAAGCAGGCCTCCAAAAAATGCTAGAAATTCCCCCTTTTGCACTCAAACCCGCTCCGCTGGTCGGGACGCGCGCGCGCGGTCAGCCGGGCCTCAAACCCCGCGCCCTAGCTGGTGAGGCCCCCCCCCCCCCCCCCCCCCCCGCGCACCGCCCACAGGACCCCAGGCCGGCCCAAGGGACCCGGCTCTGACTCCCACCATCCAGCCGGAGGCGCGCGTGGGCGGGGCCGAGGGACGAGGAGGACCTCCCCCTGCGCCCGGCCCCGCCTCAGCTGCCCTCGAGTTAAATAGCTCCACGCCGTCCCCCCATCCCCCCTTTGCACCCCACCCCGCTCCACCGGTCGGGACGCGGTCCAGCCGGGCCTCACCCCACAACCTAGGTAAGTCTCCGCCCGCCCCGCCCACCAGGACCCCAGGCCAAATAATTCACTTTTGTGAATTGAGAGATCTTAAGAGTTAAAATGACAATGCCAAAGTCAAAGTGCAAATCCAAAAAGATCATTCACGGGACCAAGTAGGCTTCATCCCCGGCACACAAGGTTGGTTCAACATACACAAATCAATAAATGTAATTCATCATGTAAACCAGTCCAAAGTCCAAGACCACATGATACTCTCGATAGATGCAGAAAAAGCTTTTGACAAGATCCAACAGCCTTTTATGATCAAAACGCTAGAGACAGTAGGAATGGAAGGAACCTTTATTAATATAATAAAAGCTATATACAACAAGCCCACAGCAAGGATTATGCTCAATGGGGAACAATTGGAAGCATTCCCACTTCGATCAGGAACTAGACAAGGCTGTCCACTCTCACCACTTCTATTCAATATTGTACTTGAAGTCTTAGCTGAAGCCATAAGACAAGAAAGGGACATAAGAGGGATTCAAATCGGCAAGGAAGAAGTCAAGCTATCCCTATTTGCAGATGACATGATCTTATACCTGAGGATCCCAAAACTCCACCAGGAAGCTCCTGGAACTAATTGAGAAGTTCAGCAGGGTGGCAGGATACAAAATAAATGTGCAAAAATCAGAGGCCTTCCTATATGCCCAGAATGAAAGAAGTGAAAAAGCCTTGAGAGAAACAATACCATTTATTATAGCCCCTAAAAAATGAAATACCTTGGTATAAACCTAACTAAGGAGGTAAAAGACCTTTACAATGAAAACTTTAAAACCCTAAAGAAAGAAATAGCAGAAGACACCAGAAGGTGGAAAGACCTCCCTTGTTCCTGGATTGGCAGAATCAACATCGTGAAATGACCATCCTACCAAAGGCAATATACAGATTCAATGCTATACCAATCAAAATCCCAAAGCAATTCTTCAAAGAAGTTGACCAAACATCTCAAAGTTCATATGGAGGCACAAAAGACCCAGGATAGCAAAAACAATCCTGAGTAACAAAACACTGCTGGAGGTATAACCATACCAAACCTTAGTCTATACTACAAATCCATAGTTATAAAGACAGCCTGGTACTGGCTCCAAAATAGACACACAGATCAATGGATAAGGATTGAAGACCCAGATATAAGCCCACAAAGTTACAGCCATTTGGTCTTTGACAAAGGGGCCCAAAGAATCCAATGGAAAAAGAACAGCATCTTCAACAAATGGTGCTGGCAAAACTGGATCTCCACATGCAGAAGATTAAAGCTGGACCGTACTTGTCACCATGTACAAGACTTAATTCCAAATGGATCAAGGACCTTGATATCAGGCCAGAGACTATAAAAACCATAGTTGAAAGGACAGGGAACTCCCTCGAGCTGATTGGGCTAGGCCAACACTTCCTAAACAGACATCCAATGGCACAGTCACTGCTACCAACTCTCAACAGTTGGGATCTTGTGAAATTAAAGAGCTTCTGTTCAGATAAAGAGATTGTAACGTGAGCTCAAAGGCAACCCACACAATGGGAGAAAATCTTCACTAACCACATATCTGATAGAGCTCTATTGTCCAGAGTGCACAAAGAGCTTAGAAAAACTAAACACCAAGGAAACCAATGGCCCAATTAAAAAATGGGCCCTGGAACTTAAAAGAAACTTTACCAGGGATGAAATTAAAATGTCTAACAAATATCTTAAAAAATGCTCTACTTCTTTAGCCATCAGGGAAATGGAAATCAAAACTTCCCTGAGATATCATCTCACCCCGGTCAGGATGGCAAAAATCCACAATACTAACAACGACAAATGCTGGAGAGGATGTGGAGAGAGGGGAACTCTCCTACATTGCTGGTGGGAATGCAGGCTCATACAGCCACTCTGGCGAGCCGTCTGAAGATTCTTAAAGAAATTAAAGATTGAAATGCCATATGACCCTGCTATTCCACTTTTGGGAATAACCCCCCATACAGCAGAGGTTCACCTCGATAGCACAAGCACGACCATGTTCATAGCAGCACTGTTTACAATAGCAAAGTCATGGAATCAGCCCAATGTCCAACAGTTGACGAGTGGATAAGGAAAAGGTGGTACATCTATACAATGGAGTACTACTCATCCATCAAAAATGATGAATTACTGGAATTTGCTGGGAAATGGATGTCATTAGAAACAATTATATTAAGTGAATTATCCCAAACCCAGAAAATTAAGCGCCGTATGTACTCCCTAATAGGTGGCTCCTAGTACCAAACCCACCCAGCCCACTAGAGACAGTAATTGCAAGGATTATGAACAGGAGGGATGGGGTAGGAGGGCCACACCAGAAACAAGGAGAGAAGGGACCATGTTACAGCAGGGAAAATAGGGCCTCCACCAAGGACCCAAATAAGTAATGAGACATCTGATTAAGTTCACAGACTTTTGTTCCTGATCATTTACTACTGAGGGGGAGTGATCTCACCAGAAGAGGAGGGCATATAGTCTGGCAGATAAAAAGTAACAATTTTGCAAATGGGTGATAGACCCCTCCCTCACTGTGGTTTCCCACTTTTTTTTTTTTATTAAAAATTTAATTATACATTTTAAATTTTTTACCAGTTCCCTCCCTCCCCCCTCCTCCCCCTCCCCTTCCCCCAGTGCCTCCCCCCAATTCCCAGAGAGCTCCTTTATTGTATACGCCTAACTATCCATTGGGTCATCCTCTCCGATGACATATAAGAACCCAGTGGCATTTCCATAAGCCCTTTCTCTTGTTCCCCTTAAGCATAAGATCACTACTATGGCTGTCAATCCCTTGCCTCCAGGGGTCTCGGTGCCCTTAACAGATGCTAGACTTTATGAGGGCAACAGTGCGCTGGACATTGCGCAGGGCATGGCAAAGTCCCATTACGATTGCTTTGGCCCCAACTATTGTTGAGAATCTTGCAAATCGTTGCTCCTCCCATCCTTTTGCTCTTACAATCTTACCGCCCCCTCTTCCGCAAATGTCCCTGAGCTCCAGGATGGGGAGAGATTAGGTTGTCCTAGTTCTATGTGATTGATATAGTCTCTGAAGTTCTGGATTGTGGTTTGTTTGATTTTCTTTTGCAGTTTTGCTGCTCTTGCAATTCCCTTCACTCCATTCTGCTGGGCACTGTATGTAACCCCCTGGCCAGAGACAAAAAGCTGTTAAACTGGAGTCTTGTTGTAATAGCACATTCAAGGGTAGATGTAATAAGAGTAGGGAAACCTCCCTGAGGGAGGGGTCCATCACCCATTTGCAAAATGATTACTTTTTATCTGCTAGACTATATGCCCTCCCCTTCTGGTGAGATCAGGAAAGAACTGTCTGTGAACTTAACCAAGTTTCTCATTACTTACTTGCAGACCTTGATGGAGGCCTATTTTCTCTGCTGTAACATGGTCTCCTCTCTCTTTGTTTCTGGTGTGGCCCTCCTAACCCATCTCTCTTGTTCATAATCCTTGCAATTACTGTGTTTCATAGGTTTACTTTTGAGTGTCTCAATGTGGGCTGGGTGAGTTTGGTACTAGGAGCCACCTATTAGGGAGTACATACGGCGCTTAATTTTCTGGGTTTGGGATACTTCACTTAATATAATTCTTTCTAATGACATCCATTTCCCAGCAAATTCCATTAATTCATCATTTTTGATGGCTGAGTAGTACTCCATTGTATAGATGTACCACAGTTTCCTTATCCACTCGTCAACTGTTGGACATTTAGGTTGATTCCATGACTTTGCTATTGTAAACAGTGCTGCTATGAACATGGTCGAGCTTGTGCTATCGAGGCGAACCTCTGCTGCATGGGGGGTTATTCCCAAAAGTGGGATAGCAGGGTCATATGGCATTTCAATCTTTAATTCTTTAAGAATCTCCAGACGGCTCGCCAGAGTGGCTGTATGAGGACTGCATTCCCACCAACAATGTAGGAGAGTTCCCCTCTCTCCACATCCTCTCCAGCATTTGTCGTTGTTTGTATTGTGGATTTTTGCCATCCTGACTGGGGTGAGATGATATCTCAGGGAAGTTTTGATTTGCATTTCCCTGATGGCGAAGGAAGTGGAGCATTTTTTAAGATAATTGTTAGACATTTTAATTTCATCCCTGGTAAAGTTTCTTTGAAGTTCCAGGGCCCATTTTTTAATTGGGCCAGTGTTTTCCTTGGAGTTTAATTTTCTAAGTTCTTTGTGCACTCTGGACAGTAGAGCTCTGTCAGATATGTGGTTAGTGAAGATTTTCTCCCATTCTGTGGGTTGCCTTTGAGCTCGTGTGACAATCTCTTTATCTGAACAGAAGCTCTTTAATTTCACAAGATCCCAACTGTTTGAGAGTTGGTAGCAGTGATTGTGCCATTGGATGTCTGTTTAGGAAGTGTTGGCCTAGCCCAATCAGCTCGAGGGAGTTCCCTATCCTTTCAACTATGGTTTTAAAGTCTCTGGCCTGATATCAAGGTCTTGATCCATTTGGAATTAAGTCTTGTACATGGTGACAAGTACGGGTCCAGCTTTAATCTTCTGCATGTGGAGATCCAGTTTTGCCAGCACCATTTGTTGAAGATGCTGTTCTTTTTCCATTGGATTCTTTGGGCCCCTTTGTCAAAGACCAAATGGCTGTAACTTTGTGGGTTTATATCTGGGTCTTCAATCCTTATCCATTGATCTGTGTGTCTATTTTGGAGCCAGTACCAGGCTGTCTTTATAACTATGGATTTGTAGTATAGACTTATGTTTGGTATGGTAATACCTCCAGCAGTGTTTTTGTTACTACAGGATTGTTTTTGCTATCCTGGGTCTTTTGTGTCTCCATATGAACTTTGAGATTGTTTGGTCAACTTCTTTGAAGAATTGCTTTGGGATTTTGATTGGTATAGCATTGAATCTGTATATTGCCTTTGGTAGGATGGTCATTTTTACAATGTTGATTCTGCCAATCCAGGAACAAGGGAGGTCTTTCCACCTTCTGGTATCTTCTGCTATTTCTTTCTTTAGGGTTTAAAGTTTTCATTGTAAAGTTCTTTACCTCCTTAGTTAGGTTTATACCAAGGTATTTCATTTTTTTAGGGGCTATAGTAAATGGTATTGTTTCTCTCAAGGCTTTTTCACTTCTTTCATTCTGGGCTTATAGGAAGGCCTCTGATTTTTGCACATTTATTTTGTATCCTGCCACCCTGCTGAACTTCTCAATTAGTTCCAGGAGCTTCCTGGTGGAGTTTTTGGGATCACTCAGGTATAAGATCATGTCATCTGCAAATAGGGATAGCTTGACTTCTTCCTTGCCGATTTGAATCCCTCTTATGTTCCTTTCTTGTCTTATGGCTTAGCTAAGACTTCAAGTACAATATTGAATAGAAGTGGTGAGAGTGGACAGCCTTGTCTAGTTCCTGATCGAAGTGGGAATGCTTCCAATTGTTCCCCATTGAGCATAATCCTTGCTGTGGGCTTGTTGTATACAGGTTTTATTATATTGATAAAGGTTCCTTCCATTCCTACTGTCTCTAGCGTTTTGATCATAAAAGGCTGTTGGATCTTGTCAAAAGCTTTTTCTGCATCTATCGAGAGTATCATGTGGTCTTGGACTTTGGACTGGTTTACATGATGAATTACATTTATTGATTTGCGTATGTTGAACCAACCTTGTGTGCCGGGGATGAAGCCTACTTGGTCCCCATGAATGATCTTTTTAATATATTTTTGAATCCGATTTGCTAAGACTTTGTTTAGAATCTTTGCGTCTGTGTTCATCAGGGAGATCGGCCTATAGTTTTCTTTTTTAAGTGAATCTTTATTAGGTTTGGGATTAAAACGATATTAGCTTCATAGAAGGAATTTGGTAGTGTTCCTTCCTTTGCTATTTGATGGAACAGTTTAAGGAGTATTGGTGTTATTAACTCCTTAAATGTCTGGTAGAACTCTGTGCTGAATCCATCTGGTCCAGGACATTTTTTGGTGGAAGATTCGAGATTACTTCCTCAATTTCCTTATATGTTATAGGACTATTTAAATAATTCACAACTTCCTGATTCAATTTAGGTAAGTTGTGTTTACTTAGAAATTCATCTATCTCTTTTGTGTTGTCAAACTTCACAGAGTATAAGTTTTTGAAATATGATGTTATAATTCTCTGGATTTCTTGGGTATCAGTAGTGATAACTCCATGTTCATTTCTAATTTTGTTTAATTTGGGTTTTCTCTCTCTTGCTTTTGGTTAGTTTAGCTAGGGGTGTATCAATCTTGTTGATTTTTCAAAGAACCAGCTTTTTGATTGGTTGATTTTTTTTATCGTTTTCTTAGTCTCGATTTCAGATATTTCTCCCCTTATTTTGCTAATCTCTTCTCTTCTACTGCTTTTGGGATCAGATTGCTCTAGTTTCTCTAAAGCTTTAAGCTGCATTGTTAAGTTGTTTATTTCTGATGTTTCCATTTTTTTGACGTGGGCATTAAGAGCTATGAACTTACCTCTTAGAACAGCTTTCATTGTGTCCCAGAGATTTTGGTAAGTTGTATTTTCGTTATCATTCTCTTTCAGGAAATCTTGAATTTCCTTTTTAATTTCTTCCTGAATCCAGTTCTCATTCAGCATCATAGTGTTAAGTTTCCAGGAGTTAGTGTATTTTCTCTTGTTTGATGTGTTGTGGATGTCCAGCTTTAGGCCATGGTGGTCTGATAGGGCACAGGTTAGAATTTCAACTTTCTTGTATATGTGTAGATTCATTTTGTGGCCCAGTATGTGATCTATTTTGGAGAAAGTTCCGTGTGCTGCTGAGAAAAATGTGTATTCTTTGGTGCATGGGTGAAAAGTTCGATAGAGATCTGTGAGGTCCATTTCTTTCAGGGTTTGATTAAGTTCCAAAGTGTCTCTGTTAAGCTTTTGACCTGTTGATCTATCCCATGTAGAGAGGGCGGTGTTGAAGTCCCCAAAAATTATCGTTTGGGGGTTGATTTCATGCTTTAGACGCTGTAGGGTTTTCTTAATGAATGTGGAGGGGCCCGTATTGGGTGCATATATGTTCAGTATTGTGAAATCTTCCTGGTGAATTGTACCTGTGACTAAAATGTAGTATCCATCCGTGTCTCTTATAATTTTTTTTGGTTTGAAATCCACTTTGTCTGATAGCATAATGGCTACCCCTGCCTGTTTTCTGCTTCCATTTGCTTGTAGAATTGTTGACCAGCCTTTTATTTTTAGAGCGTGCCTATCTTTTGTGGTGAGATGGGTTTCCTGCAGGCAACAGATTGATGGATTGTGATTTTTAATCCAAGTTTGTAATCTGTGTCTCTTGATCGGTGAATTAAGTCCATTAACATTTAGTGTTATAATGGAGAAACTATTGTTAATTCCATACATTTATTATGTTTAGTAGCTTTTATAAGTATATTGCTTCACTTTTAATGGTGTTATATTTGCCTTCTGTTCTCCTGGATATGCCTGTTTTTTTCTTCACGCTTGAGTATCATTTCTAGCAGTTTTTGAAGGCCTGGTTTGGTGGCCATGTATCCCTTAAAGTTGTCTTTGTGCTGGAAAATTTTTCTTTCTCCCTCGATCATGACTGATAGTTTTGCAGGGTAAATCAGCCTGGGTTGACATTTTGCTCATTCAATACTTGAAGTATGTCTCTCCAAGCTCTTCTTGCTTTTACCTGTTTCGACTGAGAAGTCATTTGTTATTTTAATAGGTTTGCCTTTAAAAGTGACTTGTTTTTCTCCCTTGAAGCTCTCAGCACCAGTTCTTTATTTTGAATGTGGAGTGTTTTAACTATTATTTGCCGCGGTGTGCTTCTATTTTGGTCATATCTGTTTGGGGTGCGGAATGCCTCTTGTATATGAATGGGCCTCTCTTTTTTTAGATGAGGAAAGTTTTCCTTGATGATCGTTTGAAAAATTTCCTCAGGGGTGGTATTTTGAGATTCTTGCTCCGGTATTCCATGAATACGCATGTTAGGCTTCTTCAGGTGTCCCATATCTCTTGGATATTTCTCTCAAGTATCTTTTTGGCTTTAACAACCTCTTCCATTGAGCTGGTTAGTACTCCCACTTTATCTTCAAGGTCTGAAATTCTGTTTTCTGCTTCATTAGTTCTGTTGATAAGACTCTCTGTGGCGTTCTGGGTTGAAGATAACTTGTCTTTTAGCTCACGTTTTAAACTCTGCTTGAGTTTGTTTTAACTGCTCTATGCCACTTTTTGTTTCTTGCACTGTTTTTCTCAACTCCTCCAGATGTCTGTTGTGTTCCTCTTCAAAGCTATTGATTCGATTATGGAATTCCTCCCGGATTTCCTCTTTCATAGTATTGAACATGGTAATGATCATATTTTGAAAGTCGTTATCCTGGGTCAGGCTTTCTTGGCCTTTTTCCGCGGGTTTGTTCTTATTGGAATCTAACATTATGGGATTAATTTCTTCAGTGGGAAATTTGTTTACTTGAGTGTTGCTTCTCATGGATTTGCACTTTGACTTTGGCATTGTCATTTTAACTCTTAAGATCTCTCAATTTCACTAAACTGAATTATTTGGCCTGGGGTACTGGTGGGCGGGCCCGAACCGGGACTCACCTAGGGCGTGGGGTGAGGCCCGGGTGGACCGCGCGGGTGTCCCGACTGGCGGAGCGGGGTGGGGTGAAAGGGATGATGGGCGCGTCCGCGTGGAGCTATTTAACCCGAGGGCAGCTGGGGCGGGGCCCGGGCGCAGGGGGAGGTCCTCCTCGTCCCTAGGCCCCGCGCGGCTCCGGCTGGATGGCGGGAGTCGGAGCCGGGTCCCCGTGGGCTGACCTGGGGGTCCTAGAGCGCGCGGTGAGAGCCCGGCTGGATCTCGCGTATGTGTCCCGACCGGCGGAGCAGGGGGTGTGGCGAAAGGGGACCGGTTTCCCACTTTTATTACATCTACCTTTGAATGTGCTTTTATCACAAGACTCTAACAGCTTTTTGTCTCTGGCCAGGGGGTAACATACAATGCCCACCAGGATGGAGTGAAGGGCATTGCAGGAGCAGCAAAACTGCAAAAGAAAATCAACAAACCACAATCCAGAACTTCAGAGACTCTATATCAACCACCTAGAACTAGGCCAGCTTAGTCTCTCCCCATCTTGAAGCTCAGGGAAATTTGCGGAAGAGGGGGCGGTAAGAATGTAAGAGCATAAGGATGGGAGGAGCAATGATATGTAAGATACTCTATACTAGTTAGGGCTGAAGCAATCATAATTGGACTTTGCATGCCCTGCGCATTGTCCAACACACTGTTGACCTCACAAAGTCTAGCATCTGCTAAAGGCACCAAGATCCTTGGAGGCAAAGGATTGGCAGCCACAGCAGTGTTCCTATACCTAAGGGGAACACGGGAAAGGGTTCGGGAAAGGCCACTGGATCCTTGTACATCATTGGAGAGGAGGGCCCAGAGGAAAATCAGTCATGCACAAGAAAGGACTCTCTGGGAATTGGGGTGGGAGACACTGGGGGATGGGGAGGGAGAGGGGTGGGGAGGGGGAGCTGGGGGTACGGGGGGAGGAGGAGGGAGGGAGGGAACTGGTGTACCTAATAAGTTTGTATGAGCTGAAATAAAAAAAAATGCTAGAAATTATACTCAAGCTTGAGGAAAAAAACAAGCCCATCCGGGAGAACAGAAGGGAAGGATAATACCACCAAAACTTAAAAGCCAAACAATACACTTATAAAAGCCACTAAACACAAAAAAATGTACAATTAAAAATAACTTCTCAGGGCTGGAGAGGTGGCTCAGGGGTTAAGCCTCTGTCTTGCAGGCTGAAGGTCCTGAGTTCGGATCCTAGACCCCACGTATAGATGCCGGGCAGAAGCGGGGGCAGCCTGTGTTTCTGGTCCTGGTAGGGCGGAGCCTGTGAATCCCGGGACAGAGTAAAGGAAGAGGAGGTGAGGCATCCATGGTGGTTCCCAAATTCGTCCGTGGTTCTACACATACACACACACACACACACACACATGCGCACACACATACACTCACAATTGAATAAATAATAATAAAAAAATTTTAAAAAATAATTTCTCCATTATAACATTAAATGTCAATGGTATTAACTCACCGACCAAGAGACACAGATTACAAACTTGTATTAAAAACCACAACCCATCAATCTGCTGCCTTCAGGAAACTCATCTCACCACAAAAAATAGGCACAGCCTAAAAATGAAAGGCTGGTCCAAAATTCTGCAAGCTAATGGAATAGGAAGCAGGCAGGGGTAGTGATTAAGCTGTCGGAAAAAGTGGACTTCAAACCAAAATAAAACATAAGAGACACAGATGGATAGTACACTTTAGTCACAGATACAATTCACCAGGAAGACTTCACACTACTGAACATATATGCACCTAATACGGGCCCCTCCACATTCATTAAGCTAACCATACAGCATCTAAAGCAAGAAATCAACCCCCAAATAATAATTCTTGGGGACTTCAACACCGACCTCTCAACATGGATAGATCTACAGGTCAAAAGCTTAACAGAGACACTTTGGAACTTAATCAAACCCTGAAAGAAATGGACCTTATAGATCTCTATCGAACTTTTCATCCATATACCAAAAAACACACATTTTTCTCAGCAGCACACAAAACTTTCTCCAAAATAGGATCACATATTGGGCCACAAAATGAATCTCCACATATACAAGAAAGTTGAAATTGTAGCCTCTACCTTATCATACCACCACAGCCTAAAGCTGGACATCCACAACACAACAAACAACAGAAAATACACTAACTCCTGGAAACTTATCACTATGATGCTGAATGAGCATTGCATTCAGGAAGAAATTAAAAAGGAAATTCCACATTTCCTGAAAGTGAATGATAACAAGAATACAACTTATGAAAATCTCTGGGACACAATGAAAGCTGTCCCAAGAGGTTCATAGCTCTTAATGCCTACATCAAAAAAATGGAAACATCACAAATAAACAACTTAACAATGCAGCTTAAAGCTTTAGAGAAACTAGAGCAATCTGATCCCAAAAGCAGCAGAAGAGAGGAGAATAGCAAAAGAAGGGGAGAAATAGCCGAAATTGAGATTAGGAAAACGATACAGAGAGTCAACCAGTCAAAAAGCTGGTTCTTTGAAAAAAACACTAGGATTGATACACCCCTAGCTAAATTAACCAAAAGCAAGAGAGAAAAAACACAAATTAAAAAAAAATTAGAAATGAAAATGGCGTTATCACTTCAGATACCCAAGAAATTCAGAGTATTATAACGTCATATTTCAAAAACGTATACTCTGTGAAATTTGACAACACAAAAGAAATGGATGAATTCCTACGTAAGCACAACTTACCGAAATTGAATCAGGAAGTTGTGAAGGATTTGAATAGTCATATAACAGATGAGGAAATCAATGAAGTAATCTCGAATCTTCCCACCAAGAAATATCCTGGACCAGATGGATTCAGCACAGAGTTCCACCAGACATTTAAGGAGCTAATAACACCAATACTCCTTAAACTGTTCCATCAAATAGCAAAGGAAGGAACACTACCAGATTCTTTCTACGAAGCTAATATCGTCTTAATCCCAAAACCTAATTAAGATACATTTCAAAAAGAAAACTATAGGCCAATCTCGTTGATGAACACAGAAGCAAAGATTCTCAACAAAGTCTTAGCAAATCGGATTAAAAAACATATCAAAAAGATCATTCACGGAGATCAAGTAGGCTTTATCCCAGGCATACAAAGTTGCTTCAATATACGCAAATCAATAAATGTAATCCACCATATAAACCAGTCTAAAATTCAAGACCACATGATACTCTCGATAGATGCAGAAAAAGCTTTTGACAAGATCCAACAGCCTTTTATGATCAAAACCCTAGAGACAGTTGGAATGGAAGGAACCTTTATCAATATAATAAAAGCTGTCTACAACAAGCCCACAGCAAGGATTCTACTCAATGGGGAAAAACTTGAAGCCCAGCCCCTGCCCAGCACAGCACTGGCTCCAGTTGGCTGGGGGGAGGAGCTGGGTCCGGTAGGCTGCCTGGGGTTTGGGGATGGGCAGGGGGAGCTTACCTAGGTCACCTTGAGTCCCCACTGGACTGTGCACATCCTTGGCAGGTGTGGAAAGGGCCTAAGCAAAATTTCTTAAAATGAGTATTTCTATCTTTCTATCTTTCAATCCCACTTACACGAAATTAACATAAAAATCATGTTCAGATAAATTAATAAAATCTGGGGCTGGAGAGGTGGCTCAGGGGTTAAGCCTCTGCCATCAACATCAGCCCCTCTGCCTCTCCGGCCCACCGGGGACCCACGCACATGGTCCACGGAAAACTCACTGCTACTCAGAATTCAATAGAGTCCAAAGAAAACTCAAGCAAAGGTCCAAGGGTCAAAGGCCATACATCTGAAGACCTCTACAATCATCCTATCACATGGGAGAGATTCTTCATATCCAACCCAAAGATAAGTAAACCTCTTTTTTTTCACCTTACTGTTCCTTTCTTGTAGTAATCACTGTAGATTAACTTTTCCATACAGACACCCCAAAAACATATACAACTCCCGGGAGTACACCACTCACCCTCACATATCACCAAGATACTAAATCATAAAAGTGCACTAGCATACTAATATTCGCCCCCTGTCTACTTAACCTGACTTAACTGATGTACTAACAGCATAATAGCCTCATCTAGGAAATAACAATAACAAAAGACAAACGTACCCAACTCCAAGGCAAACACTAATAATAACTGCCCAAGTGTAGTAATACCAACTAAATCATTTCAGTCAAAAACACACAGAAATTGAAAGGTCCTAAAAAGCAAAACAACAATCACCAATTTGGGAAATGGTTACTTTCTATCTGCCAGACTATATGCTCTCCCCTTCTGGTAAGATCATACCCCATCAGTTGTACATGATCAGGAAGGATAGTCTGTGAACTTAACCAGATGTCTCATTACTTACTTGCAGTCCTTGATGGTGGCCTATTATCTCTGCTGTGACATGGTCCCCTCTCTCCTTGTTTCTAGTGTGGCCATCCTTCCCCATCCCTCCAGTTCATAATCTTTGCAATTACTGTAGGTATTACAGAGATTTATCTTTGAATGTGTCTCTAAGTGTGTTTGGTACTAGGATCCACCTATTAGGGAGTACATACGGCACTTAATTTTCTGTATCTGGGATACTTCACTCAATATGATTGTTTCTACTTCCATCCATTTCCTGGCAAATTTGCATTAATTCATCATTTTTGATGGCTGAATAGTATTCCATTGTATAAATGTACCACATTTCCCTAATCCACTCATCAACTGTTGGACATTTGGGTTGATTCCATGACTTTGCTATTGTAAACAGTGCTATGTATATGGTCGTGCTTGTGCTATCCAGGTGAATTTTTGCTCTATGGGGGGTTATTCCCAAAAGTGGAATAGCTGTGTCAAATGGCATTTCAGTCTTTAACTTCTTTAAGAATCTCCAGATGGCTCGCCAGAGTGGTTGTTTGAGCCTGCATTCCCACCAGCAATGTAGGGGAGTTCCCTTCTCTGCACATCCTATCCAGCATTTGGTGGTGTTTGTATTGTGGATTTTTGCCTGAGATGATATCTCAGGGAGGTTTTGATTTGCATTTTCCTGATGGCTAAGGATGTGGAGCATTTTTGAAGATATTTGTTAGACATTTTAATTTTGTCCCTGGTAAAATTTCTTTTGAGTTCCAAGGCCCATTTTTTAATTAGCCCATTTGTTACCTTGGTGTTTAGTTTTCTAAGTTCTTTGTGCACTCTGGATAATAGAGCCCTATCAGATATGTGGTCAGTGAAGATTTTCTCCCATTCTGTGGGTTGCCTTTGAGCTCGTGTTACAATCTCTTTATCTGAACAGAAGCTCTTTAATTTCACAAGATCCCATCTGTTGAGTGTTGGCTGTAATGACTGTGCTATTGGATGTCCATTTAGGAACTGTTGGCCTAGCCCAATCAGCTCCAGGGAGTTCCCTACCCTTTCAAATAAGGTTTTTATTGTCCCTGACCTTATAGCGAGGTTCTTGATCCATTTGGAATTAATTCTTGTACATGGTGACAAGTACGGGTCCAGTTTTAATCTTCTGCATGTGGAGATCCAGTTTTGCTAGCACCATTTGTTCCATTGGAATTTTTGGGCCCCTTTGTCAAAGATCAAATGGCCGTAGTTGTGTGGGCTTACATCCGGATCTTGAACCCTTATCCATTGATCTTTGTGTCTATTTTGGAGCCAGTATCAGGCTGTTTTTACCACTATGGATTTGTAGTATAGACTAAGATTTGGTATGGTTATACCTCCAGCAGTGCTTTTGTTACTCAGGATTGTTTTTGCTATTCAGTGTCTTTTGTGCCTCCATAGGAATTTTGAGATTGTTTGGTCAACTTCTTTAAAGAATCGCTTTGGGATTTTGATTGGTATAGCATTGAATCAGTATATTGCCTTTGGTAGGATGGTCATTTTCACGATGTTGATTCTGCCAATACAGGAACTTGGGAGGTCTTCCCACTTTCTGGTGTCTTCTGCAATTTCTTTCTTTAGGGTTTTAAAGTTTTCATTGTAAAGGTCTCTTACTTCCTTGGTTAGGTTTATACCAAGGTATTTCATTTTTTTAGGGGCAATAGTAAATGGGATTGTTTCTCTCAGGGCTTTTTCACTTCTTTCATTTTGGGCATAGAAGAAGGCCACTGATTTTTTACATTTATTTTGTATCCTGCCACCCTGCTGAATTTCTGTATTAGTTCTAAGAGTTTCCTGGTGGAGTTTTTTAGGATCACTCAGGTATATGATCATGTCATCTGCAAATATATATAACTTGATTTCTTCCTTGCTGATTTGAATCCCTTTTATATCCCTTTCTTGTCTTATGGCTTCAGCTAAGACTTCAAGTACAATATTGAACAGAAGTGGTGACAGTGGACAGACTTGTCTAGCTCCTGATGAAAGCCAGAATGCTTCAAGTTTTTCCCCATTAACTTTTTTCACCATTGAGGCAAATTTGTGTGCCTGCGATAAAGCAGCTTATGTTTTTTGATGTCACCTGTTTTTGACTCTTATTCTTTTTTGTAGATTGTGACCATGATTTCATTGTTTTCATGATGATTTTATTAATTTTTTTAAAAAAATTTAAATTTATTATTTATTCAATTGTATGTGTGTATGTATGCGTGTGTATGTGTATGTGTGTGTGTGTGTGTGTGTGTGTGTGTAGAACCACGGACGAATTCGGGAACCACCATGGACTCTTCCACCTCCTTCTTGTTTATTAGCCCCGGGATTCACAGGCTCCGCCCTACCAGGACCAGAAACGCAGGCCGCCCCGCTTCCGCTGGCATCTTATACGTGGGGTCTAGGATCCAAACTCAGGATCTTCTGCCTACAAGGCAGAGGCTTAACCCTTGAGCCACCTCTCCAGCCCCAGATTTTATTAATTTATCTGAACATGATTTTTATGTTAATTTCGTGTAAGTGGGATTGAAAGATAGAAAGATAGAAATACTCATTTTAAGAAATTTTGCTTAGGCCCTTTCCACACCTGCCAAGGATGTGCGCAGTCCAGTGGGGACTCAAGGCGACCTAGGTAAGCTCCCCCTGCCCATCCCCAAACCCCAGGCAGCCTACCGGCCCCAGCTCCTCCCCTCAGCCAGCCGGAGCAGGCGCTGCGCTGGGCAGGGGCTGGGCTTCGAGTTTTTCCCCATTGAGCAGAATCCTTGCTGTGGGCTTGTTGTAGACAGCTTTTATTATATTGATAAAGGTTCCTTCCATTCCAACTGTCTCTAGGGTTTTGATCATAAAAAGCTGTTGGATCTTGTCAAAAGCTTTTTCTGCATCTATCGAGAGTATCATGTGGTCTTGGATTTTAGATTGGTTTATATGGTGGATTACATTTATTTTTCTAAGTTTTCCAAGCATATTGAGTACTTGTCCCTGATTACCTGCATCCGCCCTCTCTCCCATCCTCCTCCATTCCCTCCATCAATCCATCCTACTCTCTTCCACCCTCCTTCTTGTCCAGTTCTATAGACCCCATGGTTCCCTCTGGCTTGTCTACTGTTGTGGGCATTCAGGCCTCTGTGACAACCAAGTTGCCTCTCTTCAGGCCACTCCACTGATTGGGACATTTCCCTTCAGTCATCCAGCTTTAGTCCCTAAGGTTTCCACTGTGTTGTCTTATCTGTCTTGAGTTACTTCATACTCTTTGGGGGCATGTTGCTGTGTCAGTCATCATGCAGATCTGGTAACGACAAGTCTCATAGAAATGAGTTCCTGGAAGCAGCAGTCCTGCCTTAAATGGAATGTTTTGTCCAACAGTGGACCTTCTCATCGTTAAGTTCCTACATTCTTCCTGCCCCTCTTCTGCCAGGTTTCCTAAGCCTTAGGATGGGGAGAAATTAGGTTGGCTTGATGGCTGAGCCTTGCTGGGTCACCAGTACTGCATTATGGCTGGCTGTTGTTGTCCACTTCACTGCTCTTCTACTGGCCTAGGCTGCATCCTGTCAAGGTGTTGAAATCCTCTGTTTATGTTGTAGGAGTAAATTTCTGGGCTGAGTGTTAAGTGCTCTTCAAATCTGTGGGTATTTAAGAGCGGTTTGGTGTACTGTCTTCCTACCTGTAGGTTCACTGTCTGTTTTCCCTATTGATCTATTTCCTCCCCTTTTTTAGGTTCTTGTTCTACTTTACAATAACAGGAATGGGTTCCAATCTGACAAGTGGGTCTTGAGTTCAATCAGAAGGCTGGTTGTTTTCTCCTTGATACTCATGCTACTATTACACTGGTGGTTACCTGTTGCCATTGTGATTTTTATTGCAAAATGTAGATCTCATGAGTTGATGAGGCTTCTGATTACTTCTCTTCTCCAGTAACTTACATAGTATTCCTTGGTACTGTGTAAGCTGTCCAGCAAGGAGGAATTTTTCAGACCAGTTCCAGTCGATGTATTATTTTACACATGTTCTGTGATACATATGAGCTGTGTCTTCAGTAATAGGGTCTTACTGACAGCAACCAAGAGCAGTAGCAAAGCCTACAATGTTTGGGGGCCTTTCAAAGCTCTTTGACTAACATTTTATCATCAGGAGGTGTAACATTCCTGTTACATTTAGTGTAGTTGTAAGGTCACTGGGTTCTAGGTGGATCAGCTCAGAGCATTTTTGTCGTCGTTGTCTTGTCCTCTTTTCCTCACTCTCTGCTCCTCGGCATAGGGATTGCCCATTCTTGTACCTTTCTTTAAAAGACACGGATTTACAAAAGGAGATTCCTATGCGGTTATTTCCCACAGTCTTAGAGTTTTTCTATATGTCCCTCTGTCCCTCCTATCTCCTGTCTCCACAGACCCCCTTATATGTTCTTCCTACTTATTCCCTCTCTCATCCTACTTTCCATGGTATCTCAAATCTCCCCTTTAAAATGTTCCACCCTAATCATTTCTTCCACCTTCCCACTCATTGGATCCTTTAGAATTTTCTGGCTCTTACATAATTCCAATCAAATACATTGACAGGCATATCAGTGCTATCATCTGCATATATAAGAGAGAACATGCTGTGTTTATTGTTCCTTATCTGAGATACCTCACTCAAAATTAAATTTTCTGGTTCCATCCATTTACCAGCAAATTCCATAAACTCATCCTTTCTGATGGCTGAGTAATTTCCCATTATATCTGTGTAGCACATTTCTATTATCCATTCTTATGTTGATGACCGTGTTAGCTGATTCCATTTTCTCACTATTGTGAATAGAGCTGCAATGAACAGAGATGAACAAATGTCTTTGTAATAAAATGTGGAGACTTTTAGGAATGTTCCTAGGAGTGGTATAGCTGGGTCATATGGCAATTCCATTTTTAACTTTCTGAAGACCCACCAAAGTGATCTCCAAAGAGGCTGTACTAGTTTACACTTCCACCTGCAGTGAATAATGTCCCTTTCTCTCCACATACTCACCAGCATTTTTGCTGTTTGTGTTCTTGATCTTAGCCATTTAGACTGGGATAAGATGGCATCACAGGGTAATTTTAATTTATATTTCTCTTATGATCACATATTTGTTTGGCATTCCAGTTTCTTTTTGAGCGAAGCCCTTTTTTATTGCAATGTTTGCTCTTAATGTTTAGCTTTTCATGCTCTTTTGAGATTAATCGAGATTAATCCTTTGTCAGATTCATAGCTAGCAAAAATTTTCTCCCATTCTGTGGGTTGTCTTTTAGCACATTAACAGTTTCTTTTGTAGAACAGAAGTTTTTAATTTCATGAACTCTCATTTGTTGATTATCGGTTTTAGTTCCTGGGCAGAAAATTTTCTGTTCTGTTTAGAAAATGTTTACTTAGGGCTATCAATTCATGTGTGTTCTCTAATCTTTCTTTTAACAGTTTCAACGTTTCAGGTTTAATATTGAGGTCTCCATTTGGAGCTGATTTGTGTGTAAGGAGAGAGGCGACAGTCAATTTTTGTTTTTCTACATGTAGATTTCTAGATGTCCAATATTCCCAACACCACTTGTTGAAGATGTTATCTTTTCCCCGGAGTGCATGTTTGGCACCTTTGTCAAAAAAACAAGTGGCTGTATGTGTGGGAGTTTATATCTGGGTCCTCTCTTCTATTCCATTGGTTGATATATCTGTTTTTGTGACAATACTAAGCTGTTTTTACTACTATAGCTCTGTAGTATAGTTTGAAATCTGATATGGTGATACCTCCAATAGTCTTCTTATTGCTCAAAACTGTTTTGGCTAATCATAGTCTTTAGTTCTTCCATATGAATTTTAAGATTGTTTTTTCACTTCCATGAAGAATTGCCTTGGGATTTTGATTGGAATTGCACTGGAACTGGTCACGGTTCCCGAATTCGCCCGTGGTTCTACACACACACACACACACACACGCATGCACAATTGAATAAATAATAAAATGTTTTTAAAAAGTGACTTGTTTTGTTTCCCTTGAAGCTCTCAGAGCCATTTCTTTGTCTTGAGTGTGGAGTGTTTTAACTATTATTTGCCGTGGCGTGCTTCTGTTTTGGTCATATCTGTTTGGGGTGCAGAATGCCTCTTGTATATGGATGGGCCTCTCTTTTTTTAGATGAGGAAAGTTTTCCTTGATGATAGTTTGAAAAACTTCCTCAGGGGTGGTATTTTGGGATTCTTGCTCTGGTATTCCATGAATATGCATGTCAGGCTTCTTCAGGGTGTCCCATAAGTCTTGAATATTTCTCTCAAGTATCTTTTTGGCTTTAACAACCTCTTTCATTGAGCTGGTTAATACTCCCACTTTGTCTTCAAGGTCTGAAATTCTGTTTTCTGCTTCATTAGTTCTGCTGATAAGACTCTGTTGAGTTCTGGGTTGAAGATAAGTTGTCTTTTAGTTCAGTTTTAAACTCTGCTTGAGTCTGTTTTAACTGCTCATGCCTATTTTTGTTTCTTGAACTATTTTTCTCAACTCCTCCAAGTGTCAGGTGTGTTCTTCTTTAAAGTTGTTGATGTGGTTATTTAACTCCTCCCGGATTTCCTCTTCCATAGTATTGATCATGGTAATGATCATGTTTTGAAAGTCGTCATCTTGGGCCTGGCTTTCTTGGCTGTTTTCTGTGGATTTGTTCTGGTTGGAGTCTTATCATTATGGGGTTAATTCCTTCAGTGGGAGATTTGTTTTCTTGGGTTTTGTTTCTCATGGATTTGCACTTTGACTTGGCCCTTGTCCTTTTATCTCTTACGACGTTCTTTCAATTTCTGTGTGTTTTTGACTGAACTGAATTCGTTGGCCTGGAGCAGTGCCTGCTCTGACTGGCTGGTGGGAGGAGCTGGGACTAGTGGGTTACCTGGGGCTTGGGGGTGAGCAGGGGGTGCTTACCTAGGGCGCAGTGTGTCCTGGCTGGATTGCACGTGATGCGCTTCCCGGGTGGGTGGGGAAAGGGAAATGTTTCTATCTTAAAGATTTGAAGATAAAGTGAGAATCTGAAGAAAAAAATACAATGGTTTATCTGGGTGAAATCAAATGATGAATTATCCATATTATGCTTCTCATCATAAAATAACTGAAACACATACACTGTTGTCATTGCAATGAACTTGAAAGATGATATTTTGATACTGTACATAACCAGTAAAGCTACAGCTTTTAGTCACTGAGAGTTTTCGTATTGTCCTTAGGCAAATATGTCATATGTTCTTTATACGAAATGAACCATATAGTATGTGTGAGGCAAGAATGCAAGTGAATCCATGCAAATGATTTGCTGTAATAGAGAGGCATCCTCCAACACATAAGAAAATGCTTATTAAATACCAATTCTGACTTCAGAAGTTAAAATCATTTTTAAGGAATAAATACAACAAAAATAACTTCATAAAATAAATATAAGCCCGCTTGCATACACTGCAATTTTATTAAAACATAGACCAAAGAGAGCAAAAAAATTTTACTACTCACATAGGCAATATAGGAATTAATTTAGATTCTTGGGTGGTGAACCTCTCATCATCATGATTGGAGGTGAATGATGAGAACTATAGTTACCAAAGAAGCCAAGAGTTACAAAAGTGACAATTCAGTCCTCAGCTTGGTCTGGCCAAGGAGGATCTTGACCTGCAGAGGACGGGTGGAAAAAAAGTGAGAGCCAGGAGACAGGACCAAGAACTGTGGGAAATGGTTAATGACACTAAGCCTACATGCAAACTCTCTAGCCAGTGATCAGCTATGAAGTGAGGAGATGGCCTTGCACCCCACAGAAAACTAATGAAAAATGAACAATTAAGAGATTGGGAGAGCTGGACAAGATACCCGGTGGCAGAAGCTGAAAGAGGCCTAAGTTACATCCAGTATGGAGTCAGACAGCCGCTGTTGCAAGCTCAAAAGCAGACTCATTCACTCAAGCAGGACAGAGCTAACCAACCTCAAGGCCCACCCTCTGTGAAGGTCTTCCTTCAGAAAGGCTCCACCTCCTAAAGGTACTATGACCTTCCCAGATGCTGGTAGCAGCTAAGGATTCAAATCTGTGAGGGACAAGTCACATTCCAAAAAATGACACATGGAGCCCGTAAGTGAGTGTGCTTCCAAATCAATGTGTACAAGGCAAGGATTCACATGGGAAGAATTTTCTTTCTTTAATATCATCTTCTTTGAAAGATGATTCAAAGTGTATGAAAAGAATTTAAGATGTGTATTTGCAGAATTTTCTTTAAGTATTTAAGTAAATGCAGGTGTTTTCTGAGATCTTGATTGATATTTAAATGTCTAATTCCAACTCATTTCTGAAGTTCATTTATCAAGTGATTCCTACGTATTGTTTTTACTGAATGCAAGTATATTGATTTCAGCATAAGAAACTGACAGGCTCATGATGCCAGGGTTCTGTGAAATTTTCATCCATTATGAGATTGGATACTAACTACTTTCACCCAGTGACATTTTGGCATTGGGTCATCTGCGCACACACAAACACACACACACACACACACACACACACACACACACACACACACACAAATTCACTTCCCTTCTGTTTAAAGCATGTTCACTTTTCTATTTGTTATTTTTACAGTCCAACTTATTTTTAGTTAAAATGCAGGAGATGATTGGTAAGTATGTTACCAGGAGACAATCTTGGAGCAGACGCAATGACCTATCCCAGAACTGTCCCTCTGCATTCAGAGAGGTCACAGCAGAATAACTAAGGATACTGTTTTTTCAAAAAGGCACAATATAATAGATCTGATATTGATTTTAAAGATTTGAGCACTTATCATCCTACATCCAGAAGCTTCTTTTTGTAACAGATGCTGGTTGGTAGACAATAGATGACTACAGAACCCTTGGTCACCTAGCCCTCTCCCCGTAAAGATCAGGGAACCTGCCAGAAGAGGGAGCAAAAAGAAAACAAAGGCACCTCACAGCCTCTAGCTTAGGAATCTTCATCATCATGAAAGGAGGTGAATACAGACAACTATGGTTGCACAAGAAGCCCAGAAAAACTGAAGTGAGGGTTCAGTCGTCAGCTTTGCCACGACATAGTCCATTCCACTGTCCTGACAAAGTCACCATCGGAAGAAAATGGCTTCAAGGAAGTCCATTTTCCTGGATAAGTCGTGCCATGTTTTCTCTTTCTATGAAATGCTGTTTGGCTGTTACGTGTATCTGTTGCTTAATGTTTAGTAAAATCATTAACAGCTTTGGGATATCCTTCAGCTTTGATTAAATGAAACAGATGAAAAATTTAATATAGAAACTCCTGAACAGCCTGGATTTCTTAACTTGGCTGCAAAACAAATTTTGTTACACGTATGATTGTATTAACTCAGAAATTCCAGAAGCATGAGACTGTGCTATCAGTTCACTAGAACTTTAAACTGTGATACCCTCTTCCCCTGGCTGAAGGCCAAGGAAGAGACCATCATGCCAGAAAGTCTAGACGCCAAAACTGCCCCTGCAGATGGTATTTGCAATCCAAACTGGGAGAATCCATGTCGGTAGCAAAGGGGGCTGTGTCTTTCCTTTCCCAAACAGCACTCCTATGAGAAATCACAGAGATGGACCATTCGAGTGCACTCCCACCAGTGATCGCCTCTGCCCTGAAAGAGACACCTTGGCATATGGGGCCCGACAGTATGGATCCCAGATTTGGAGTATGCATGATTCACAGACGGGTCATCTAACTGATGGCAATATATTTCTGGAATTCCTCATAGGAAGACATAAGCAACCTTACTATTAAAAGAATGGAAGGATGCTATCATAGGAGAAATTATTCTTTTAATAACTAGTGATTCCTTCGGCACATATCTCAGGAGTGCTCCATCAACAGGACCACACTCTAGGCGCTTAGGGCCCTTGAATTTCCAAGCCATGGCACCCCTAGAGAGTTATGTGTGTTCTGTCCCTCACCTGGTCTGGGGGAGCCCTGGTCTCGAGGCTGCGACTCTGGTCTGCGGCAGTTTCTCACATCTACAATTTTAGCTATGTGAGCTTAAGAATTTTAGAAACATGCCAACCATTGTCTACTGAACTTCTAGTCAGTGGTTAATAGTTACCCTGTCCTAAGACATGATATTTCAGTTGTTAAGGAAGCTCGATTTCTCCAAAACAGAAAAAACACTGGCTATGTCCCAATTATTGTCCTTCACTCTTAGGATTGATTTGTTTTGTTCCTTATGTTTTGTCCCGACACAACCTGCTTTTACTTGCTAAAAAATTGATACTTAAGCTGTAGCTATGTGCCCAGTAAAGGGACTCAGATTCACCTTCCACTAGAGTTGTGTGTCTCTGTTTCCCGTCGCCGACTCCTTCGCCCACCTGGTTCAGGATCCCTGGATTCCCTGTCCTGGTCCTGACTCAGTCAGTCCGTGGCACAGTTTGATCTGAATGCTATCCCTAAAATGGCATGGACCTCTGCAGATAATGGGGTGGAAAGAAAGTAGAGTCATAAGACAGGGAAAAGAATTGTGAAATACCATCCTCTAAACCAATCTCAGCCATTGCAATTGGAAACCTCTAAGAGAAGTGGGGATGACACTAGCTAATGATCAGCTATGAAATTAGAAAAAAAAAAACCAAAACATTCACTCCACAGAGAACTAACAAACATTGAATAACCAGCAGTTGGGAGAGCAAAACAAAATATCCACTTTTGGGCCCACAGAGGAGCTTACTTAGGAAGACCCCAACCCAAGAACCATATGCATGGCCCTGGTTGAACCAAGTGTATACAAAACAATACCAAGATTATGAAAGGAACACATAAGATCAGAAACCACTATGGTAGTAAGTTCTATGGGGAAGACTCACAGTGTGTTTTTATCCAATTCTCACGTAGAGACAACAGTCTATTTACTCACCATTTTGTTCTTTTGTCCACTTATTGCCCCAAATCTTCTCTGGCCTTGACAGATTCTGCCCTTTCTTTATGTCGGCCTTCCTTAATCCCATCGTGTGTTTCACTTTTGTGTCTGTATAGTGGGTTTGGGATCTTCTCCGGCTTCAATAAGCCCCGCTGCGGGCAAAGAACAAGATATTTTACACAGATCTCCCAATTTGTTGGTGGTTCATTAGTTTTACATGCAGTGCACAGGTGTCTTCTTATTTCATAGCTGATACTGCCTAGATAGGCTGCGCATAGACTGATAGTTCTTAATCCTTTCCCACAGTCTTTTGTTACCTCTGTTGGCTGTCACTTTCTTTCCACCCGATCATCTGCAGATGTCCTTGAGCCTCTGAGTGTAGTGGCCAGACTGCACTGAGGACTGAGTCGTCACTTCAGTTCTATAACCATAGTTCTCTTCATTCACCTCCAGTCATAATGATGAGAGATTCCTAAACTTAAGACTGAGATATGACTTTGTTTCTCTTATTTAATCTGTTCCCTATTCTGAGATGTTTTCTGATCCTTGAGAGGAGAGGGCTACGTGTCCACGTGTTTCATAATCATCTATTCTCTACCATCCAGTACCTATTACCAAATTATGCTTCTGGATAGAAGACAATTGTTGCAAAAATTTTAATCATATCAGACCATTAGCAGTTATACCAAGGAGAACACTAAATTCTTTTCAAGCAAAAAAGTGTCCTTGATTCTAAAGACATCCAGTAGGTTAGATTCGTGAAGCAGACATTTTTCCTAATAGTACTTTACATTGTGTTAAATTTTCCTCTGTTAAAGGTGCAAAGTCACAGTGTAAATCTGAATAAAAATTAACATGGTTTATCTATGTGAATTCAAATGCTAGCCTATATGGTGGCATTTCTTATTATGAAATCACTAACACAGGTGCTGTTTTGTCACTGTCACGAGTAGAAATAGTGATTGAAATCGATGGAAACCATCCAATAATCTGTATTAACTCCTAAATTGCCTATTTGAGTAGTAGAACTTTGTAGTTTTCTTTTGTATATTTTGTAATAAATTTGCAGAGTATTCACATTGGTTTCTATTTTTTATGAAAACGATTTATTCAGTGTTTCTATTCCTTAAAGATTGATTTAATTTCTGAAATTAGGAATTGATATTTTGGCAACATATTTTTAGATGCTGGACTATGCTTCTGAATATTAGAGCCAATCATTTTCATGGAACCACTGCATATGTTTACTTCATACATGCTGTATGGTTTATGTCATACACACAATGTTTAGTATATTTGCCTACAGACAATAATGAAGACTGTCAGGTGCCTAACGACTGTAGCGCCATTGATTGTGCACAATGTCAGAGACATCATCTTTCTGTTCACTGCAGCAAGAGCACATGTGTTTAAGTGATTTCATGATAGGAAGTATAATGTGGAAACTTTATCCTTTGAAATCACTCAGATAAACTATTATGTTTTTCTTCATATCCACACTGTGTCTTTGAACCTTTAAGAGAGAAACATTGGTGCAATATAAAGTACTATTAAAAAGCATTTAACTGTCACTGGAATTATTATTCTGGAGTTAGAATTGTGGCTACTTTCCTTTCTTCAAAAGATTTTGTGCTCTCCTTGGTGTGATTGCTGTTAGTGCAAAGTGATCAAATTTGAGACTTTCTAATATGTGCTAAATTATGAGGATTGCAGTGATGTATATTCAAGTAAGAGGTGGATATTTTCAGTAACTTTCAGTGCAGTTATGTCTTGCCTATCACTCATTCTGGTTGGGATGACTGTATAATTCTGTCTCTTGGGCGCTAATTGAATTCATTGTTGAGCCTGAGGGAGAACATACAGCTCAAAAATTAGCAGAATAATAACTCTGAATGCCAAGCCCAGGAATACTGCATAGCGATTTATTTTTACATTTTATTTATTTATTTATTGGTATAAGTGTGTGTGTGTGTGTGTGTACATGTGTGTATGCATCAGAGGACACCATTTGTGCCTCTGCAGGCCCAAGAATGACTTTGGGAATCACTTTGGATTACTTTTACCTTCTTTCTGCTTCCTTTTGGGATTTCTCAGACTCCACCTTCCAGTCAGAGGTGCAGGGCACTGCTATTTCCACCTGGTGATTGTTGGTGGAATTTGGGATCTGAACTGAAGTCTTTCATCTTATGAGGCAGAGCCTTAAACCATGAGCCATGTCTCATTCTCAGTAATTAATTTTTTAAGCTTGCTTCCTTTTTAACCTCAAGAATCAGTGCAGATTTTGACAATGGTTTATCAAATCAATTCGCTGTAGCTAGGATATGTTAGACATGACTTTTTATGTTTTGTATTAAACTTAAAAGAAAATTTAGGAATTGATGTGGACTTTTGAATAGTTTCAATCAATTTAGAACTTCATGATTTAAAAGTTCCTAGCCTCTCAGTGAGTGGCCTTCAGAGGAAGGATTTGCAATCAGAGACAAGTGTCACCTTCTTAAGCACAGTAGCAAAATGCTTAAATGTGAGGAGAGTGTTGTCACCTTGGAACACTTCTGCATGGGTTTTTGGCAAATGTGACCTAGAATGCAGATTTTTCTTCCACCGAAAAGGAGAAAGTGAAATTTGGAGCTCGATACTCATGTTCTATCCTTTGGTAAGGTAAATTTTTCTACTTCCCCATGGAACCCTAGTGATAAATGCATGATTATGTATGTATGAAGACATTTAATTATTGAGTACCACTGAGTTTCTTCACATTCTGTGACGACAATGTGTGGTTAGCAAGGATGCAATCTTTCAAGAAAGAAATACACCCAAACAACATGTTCCTGATGAAGAAAGCAAGCAGATCAGCCACTTCTTTCTCTCACCAACAGAAAATCTCTCAAGAACCAAGAGTGAAGAAATATGATGTGGAAAGCACACACGAGCATTTCGAACGTTGTGTGAGAGAGAATGTCAAAGAGCCAATGAAGCACAGTGCATTAGAAGAAGCGCCATGTGCCAGACAAGACACAAAAGTATTGAAGAAGAGATTTCCTAAAGTTTCAAGAGTCTCTGACAGGAAAATTAGTTCTGAGGAAGTACCTCTATCTGGTAGCTGTGACGAGAGACCTTGGTTATCGGTAATTTCTTCTAATTTAAAAGTCATACATTTGAGGGGCTGGAGAGGTGGCTCAGGGGCTAAGCCTCTGCCTTGTAAGGTGGAAGGTCCTGAGTTCGGATCCTAGACCCCACGTATAGACGCCTGGCCGAAGCGGGGGCGGCCTGCGTTTCTGGTCCTGGTAGGGCGGAGCCTGTGAATCCCAGGGGCAGAGTAAACGAGGAGGAGGTGGAGGCTTCCATGGTGGTTCCCGAATTTGTCCGTGGTTCTACACACACATACATACATACACACACGCACACATGTATACACGCACGATTGAATAAATAATAAATAAATAAAATTTTTTAAAAAGTCATACATTTGAATGTGATGGAAAGGTAACATATGCAGCACTGGTCTCTGTGGCTGTGTGCATATCTCACAAACATAGTGAACAGTGTGTTTTTATCCAATTTCCTTATAGAGAAAACAGTTCATTGACTCACCCTTGTGTTTTCTGCCCATCTACCTTTGCCACAGACTTCTAGTCACCTGGATGGATTCTGCCTTTTTCTTTTGTCTTCCTTCCCTAATCCCATCATTTGTTTCCTTTTGTATCTCTTGTATTTAACCAGGATTCTCTGTATGGTTCTGGAGTTGGGATCTTCTCTGGCCTCAAGTAAGCTCCTCTGTGGACACAGGACCAGATATTTTGCCCAGCTTTCTCAATTCATTGGTCATTCCTTGTTCATGTATTCTCTGTGGAGTACCTGGATATCTCCTCATTTCATAGCTGATCACTGCCTAGATAGTTTGTGCATAGACTTAATGTCTTTATGTCTTTCCCACAGTCATTTTCTGTGTCTGCTGACTCTCATTTTCTTTCCACCCCATCATCTGCAAATGTCCTTGAGCCTCTTAAGGGTAGTTGCCATACCATGCTGAGAACTGAATTGTCACTTCAGTTATTCTAAGCTTCTGTGTAACCGTAGTTCTCTTCCTCATCTCCAGTCGTAATGATGGGAGGTTCCTAGGCTTAAGGCTGAGGGATGTCTTTATTCCCTCTTCTGACATGTTCCCTGACTCTTGAGAGGATCGGACAGGTGTCTGGTGTTTCACAGTCATCTATTCTCTACCATTCAGTGCCTGTTATCAAAAGATACTTCTGAATGGAGGATGATGGGTGCAAAAATCTTATTCTCATTTTACTAATAGCAATGATACCAAGGAGAACACTAAATTCTTTTTAGAAAAAAAAATTGTCTTCAATTCTAAAGACATGCAGAAGATTAAACTGGTGTAACAGAATTGTTTTCTAACAGTATTTTACATTGTTTCAAATGTTTCTCTGTCAAATGTTTAAAGACACTGTAAATTTGAATAAAAAGTACAATAGTTTATCTAAGTAAATTCAAATGCTAATCTATATGGAGTGTACTTCCTATTATGAAATCAGTAAAACAGATGCTGTTTTGTCACTATCATGTGTAGAAATAATGATCTAAATCAATGGAAACCATCCAAGAATCTAAATTAGTTCCTAATTGCCTATTTGAGTAATAGAACTTTTTAGCCGACTTTGGTATATATTGTAGTAAAATTGTATTTTATCCTAGTTGGTATATATTCTGTTGTGAATGTGATTTATTTGATTTTTCTATTTCTTAAAAAAGCATGAAGAGCGGGTGGAATAGAGGACAGAAGCGGGGTAGGGAGGAGAGAAAGAGGGGGCAAGGATACCTACTCATTGAACTGGTATAACTAGGTAAAAGTAAAATATTAACAAATAATTATTAAAATATTAATTTTAATTTCTGAAGTTAGGAATTGGTATTTTGAAAGCATTTTCTTTTGTGTTCGAGGATCCTTTTATGTTGGTGGATCAATATTAGACCACATCATTTACATAAAACCACCAACTATGTGTCATGTGCAATGCATATAACATCTTTGTAGATGATATGAAGAATTTTTAGATGACTAATGGCTATAGCTATGTTGTTTATGCACACTCTCAAAAATCACCTTTCTGTTCATTGTAGCTATAACGGTATATGTGTTGCAGTGTTTTCATGATAGGAAGTATAATCTGGATAGTTTGTCATTTGAATTTAGATTAACTATTATATATTTTAAGATTCACTCTTTTTCTTAAATCTTGAACAGAGATCAATTTTATTGTAATATAAAATACTATTAAAATACATTTCTGTTTTATCCAGTTAAAGTTATTGATGTCTTTATAGCCAATGTTTTTTTCCTCACAATATTTTTGTGGACTTCTTGTTTCCTGGTGATCACATTTCAGTCTCCCTTGTAGTTACTGAGCTATGATCATTTAATTTGATGGCTTAGTTTCAAGAAACTGCAGTATATTCCCAGTGCCTTCAAGTTTGGATATATATTTTCACTCATTTGTTCCAGTCAGGTGGATTTACTTATTCTGCAACTTGAGTGCTAACTTACCTCAGTGTCCAATTTTAGAGAGGAAATATCATTTCAAAGGTATCAGAATAATAGGTATATGAGTCAAACCCATCATTACTATATTGATTTTTTTAACCATACTTCATTTTTTTCTTGGAGAATTGGAATAAATTATGATAATTGTCCATAACATCACATTAGGGTAAAATAGAACATGTCATATATGGCCTTCTTACTGGCAGACTATATATATGCATCATAATATATTGCTTAAAGGGAAATTTAAGAACAAATTTCTGATTTTGGTTGGTTTTGACTGATTAAGGTCTTCATAATTTAAAGTTTGTATACTTTCCACTATGTGACCCTTAAAGAAAGAGTAAGCATGCAGAATCAGTTCAGATTTCACCCTTTTTCAACACAGTAAGGGAACCCCTTTTAGTGTGAGAATAAGGTTATCATGTTAAAAATCTTCTGAGTCATTTTTGTCAAATGTGATCTGAAATGTGTTTCTTCCATGATGTACTGAGAAAGTTTAATCTTGGAAGTTAACATTTTGCTCTTAGTTGCTAAGTAATTTTTGTGCATAGCTAAGTGTATATTAGGGCATTTAATTAGAGAACATTACACATTTTCTTCCTATTCTGTCATCACACCCTTTATAGGATAAGGACAAATTCATTTAGGAAAGAATACTTCCCAAACATATGTCCGACAATGAAAGTAAGCCAACTAACCCATTTGCTTTCTCTAAACAACAGAACCCCCCCAAAACAAAGAGTCAGTAAGTATGATATGGATTATACACCTAAACACTCAGAACATCACACTGTGAGAAAGAATGATGGACGGTTGATGCAACAAAGTGCATTAGAAAGGACACACTTCATGTCAAGCGCCACACAAAAAGATGGAAGAAGAAAGTTCCTAACCATTTTGGAAAGTCTGAAGTGGAAATTTGTTCTCATGGAGGACAGCTGCCTTGTACTTTTGAAGGGAGAAACCCATTCTTGGTAATTCTCTCTAACATAAGAGATTCATACGTGACTGTGGTGTGAAGATACATATGGAGTACATTCCTGTGTAATTCTGCAAATATTTTCCAAAGAAAAGGAGTCTTTCACCCCCCTCCACTGTTCTTCACTAATCAATTTTGGTTTTGACAATTGCCTACATGTATATCAGCATTCTGTTTCTTCACCCTTTTGTTCTTCCCCCATCTCTACCACTGCTCAGGAATCTCTCCTTTCTTGAAAGGCTTCTTTTCATTTTTATGTCCTTTTCTCTTGTTCTTTGTAGACTAGATTCAGCCATAGTCTCGTAAGTGATCCTTGGGTTGGCAATGTCTCTTGTATTCTTCAGTGCTCCTCTGTGCACATGCAATGGGATTTCACCCCCTCTTTCAACTGTTGGTTACCCTTTGTTTCTCACTACTTTATGAGGCTCATGGGTTTCTCCTCATTTCATAGCCGATCATGGTCCATGTAGGTCCCTGTAGGCTTAATGTCATTAACTACTTCTATGTTGCCATTACTTAGGCTGAGTAGTGTTTAGAGGATGGCATTTCACAAGTCTTTTCTCTGCACTCTATCTCTCACGTTCATTGCACCCCATCTTTTACGAAGTCCTCGAGCCTTTTGGGGCAGGCAGTTCAGTGTCCATGCTGAGGCTTGAATTCTCCCTTTATTCCTTCTTGGCATCTCCTGCAGTCATAGTACTCTGTATTCACCTCTGATCATGATGATGAAAGGGTCCCCTACTTGAGGCTGAGTGAAGTATTTTTTTTTCTTTCTTCTCCCTCATTAGAAATGTTCCCTGATCCATGAAAACACAGAGCTAGATGCCCAAGAACTAGATGCTCCACAGTCATCTAGTTTTTACCAGCCACTATCTGTTGCAAAAAATATCTTGTGGGATAGAGAATAAAAGTTTCACAAATGGTTTTACTTAAAAACAAATATTCAGAAGGCAATTTGAAATTGTGTTTGTTAGCAAAAGAATAGAACCAGGTTCTCTTCTTCGTTCTATGACCTCTTTGTTCATACAGGAATGGTTTTGTATCAACTTTGTATGAGTGGAAAAAATAAAAAAAATATATTTTTCTGACTAAAAAAAAATGACCGAACAATTTAGGGGAAAAGCAGATTTTTTTTGCCTTACAATTTCTTCTCACAGTTCATCCACATGGCAAGAGAATTCATACCAGTATCAGGAGTCGAGGGGATTGCACCATATCCATGGGAAACGCTGAGTGAGGATATACTTTCTCACTTTCCAGTTTGTCAATACACCTAACCACTTTTTGGCATGTTATCCATCTGTCCATAACAGTCGTGCCATTGTTGTACCAGTAAGTATCTCTTTCCTGGCAAATTGGTATTTTATCATGCAAAGTCCAAAACTGGGAAAATGGTTTCTGATTTTTTTCTCCAACTGTCTAGTTAGCAACCTTTAGCACTGTGACAGCTAGCCACGTAAGTTCCAACATGGATTTTCCACAACCAAGGTGTGTGGGGTCTTCAGCAACTGGGTCTTATTATTTGGTTCTGGTTAGCGTTGTCAGGGTTATTCTGCTGTGAGAAAATACTCTAACTCAAGAAACTTAATGGAGAAAATATTATTTTTATAATTTATTTATTTATTATCTTATAAATATTTACTATTTATATAACTTTTATTATTATTTTGGCTTAGGGCTTCAAAAGTATATATTCCATTATAGTGGAAGGAATAGCAGCTGAAACAGGAAGTTGGTTCATGTCACAGCAGACATCTGAAGAAGACAGAAGTAGGGCCAGCTATAAAAACCTAAAGACCTAACCCCGTAAATGCCCCCCTTTCTCCAAGTTTCAGAAAGGCTTCATCTATTGAAGGTCCCATTATCTTTTCAAATAGTACAAGAAGATGGGGGCCAAGTATTTAAACACACAGGCCTGTGTGAAATTATGAAATTTACAGAAAAAAAGATGGAACTGGAAAATATCGTATTGAGGCAACCCAGGCCCAGAAAGTCAAACACTGTATTGGAATCATGACCATGACCAAAGGCAATGGTCATGGATGTGCAGTATTGGTGGTCTTGAATACCTTCCTGGTTAATAAATTCCCAGAGGAAGGATTCCACACTTGGCACTGGGATTTTAGTTTCATAACTCATGACTTCTGGGATTGGTACTATCCATTCAGACATGATACCTCCTGTTAGACCTCTGGGGTTTGGCACCGGAGGATTTGAGCACACTGAAATAACACAAACTGAGGGGACCCCGAACTTTACTGTGAAGCACTTTTGTAGAATTCTATTCCCCTGAGCAACAGAAACAAGAGGGTAAATTTAAATGTCAATCAAAACAGCCTAAGAATAACTTCATGGAAGTGAAACAGCACGCAGCTTCAGACAACAAGGAGTATAGCTAAACTATCTCCCTTCTCAAGAATATTTTTGAATAGCAGAAAATTGGGCCCTGTTCTCAAACATGTCATTTGTGTTTGTGTTAGGCAAATCCGGGGTATCAGGAATCTGGCTGGAATTCATTTGTACTAGATGTTCAGTTAGGAAGTACATGACCAGACTTAACCTGACCATGCTCTTTGTGGGTTACTTTTAACCCTGTTTTCTGCGAGCATTCTCAGCAGACCAAGTTTCCAATGGGAACAATTTGCCAGTCACATATTCTGAGAACATCCTTTGCTGTTTTCCTCTATAACCTCCATTCAAAGTTTCTTTTAAATTATGTTTTTTAAATTAGTTTGTAATGAGTGGGTTCTATGTGATTTCTTCATACATCCTTATTTTTAGTAAGCCCACCCCTACAATCCATCTTCCTCCCTCTTCTCTATCCCATCCCTTTTAAATCTTGCCACCCACAGTATTCCTTCCCTTTCTTTTCAGAGCATGTATTCTATAATTCCTACCTCTCCACCCCCAAGGCCTCTGCTCTTCCACTCTTACTCCCTGCACTCATTGACTTTTGCTACTTCTAGGTCTCACTATTTCCTTCTAGGTCTCATTTTCCTTTATAAATAATAATAAAATAACATAAAACTAAACTGCATTGCCTATCTGTGTCCCACTTTCCTTATCAACTCATCAATTGATGGACAACTAGGTTTGATTCAGCATCCTAGCTATGGTGAACAGAGCGGCAATAAACATGGTGACCAGTATCTCTGTGGTAGAAATCAGAGTCTTTTGGTTATGTGTCCAGGCGTGGCCCAGCTGAGTCATATGATAATTCTAATTTTCAGTTTTTTGAGAAACCTCCTCACTGATTTCTACAGTGACTATACCAGCATACTTTCTTATTAATAGTGAGTAAGGGTTTTCCATTTCTGACATCTTCACTGCATTCATGGTCATTTGTTTACATGACAAAATAGATTTTATTCTTCAGTATTTTTTGATCCTATTAGTATTTAATGGATGCTCTTTAAAAATACCCTTGAGTCATTTGGAAGTGATTTTAAAAAAAACTTCATTCATTCATTCATTCATTCATTCATTCATTCATTCATTCATCCATCCAGAGTATGTGTGTTTGTGTATCAGAGGGCACATATGTCCCTATGGAGGACCAAAGGTGACTTTGGGAATCATCCTGGATTGCTTCTATCTTTTTGCTTCACTCTGGGATTTCCCAAGCTCTGCCTACAAGGGCCAGAAGTGCAGCTTGACACCACTTCTGCCTGGTGTTTTTACGTGAGACCTGGAATCCGAACTCAGGACATTCTGCTTGGGAGACAGAGTCTTAACCCCGGAGCCATATCTCTGGCCGAGAACAGTGATTTTTAAATAGCATTGTTTATCCTTAACAGAATAAATTATTCTAAGGCCTACTAGTTCTGTCCCTAAGCCTATGGAAAGAATTCAGTCACAAAAGATCTATTCTCTCTAGCTCAAATAAGACAACCTTTGGAAAGAAAGCAATATTTTGGAAGAAAACAGATTTCTGTAATTTTTATATTTGTTAGAAATCATTTTAAATTACCATGGAGCATTTTATTCTATGAGTAACACTAATTTGGTGGATGATGTTTTGATGAAGTTGAAGAATGTAATATTGAGGTTAATAACTGAAAAATTTCATCTTTTTTACATGAAGTTTTTTAACCGGAGTACAGTATATTCTCATTTGAATGCCACTACCATTGCTGGTTATTTATGTACGTTTTTTAAAATTTATTCAATTGTGCGTGTGTGTGTATGTATGTGTGCGCATGCGTGTGTGTCTCTGTGTGTGTAGAACCACGGACGAATTCGGGAACCACCAGGGACGCCTCCGCCTCCTCCACCCCGGGATTCACAGGCTCCGCCCTACCAGGACCAGAAACGCAGGCCGCCCCCACTTCTGCCTGGCGTCTATACGTGGGATCTGGGATCCGAACTCAGGACCTTCCGCCTGCAAGGCAGAGGCTTAACCCCTGAGCCACTGTAAGTGACTTAAAGTTGATTGGTAGGCCAATAAATTTAGTTGTTTACCTTAAAACAGAAAAAAGAAAAAATGCAAAAGAAAAATATCTCATTGTGTATTTACTTTTTATACTTACTACTTGCAATGTAACAAGTCAGAACATTCTAAGACAGAAACTAAAACAATACTTCTGCCTTCCACACCAACAAAGCACTAATCTGTTAGACCATGTAGGTTCTGTAGACGCATTTAATGTCTTTTGAATTATCTGCCCTGTGAAAACCACTTTCCTATCACAAATCTCTATTTCAATTGCTGTAAAATTTTAGTTTTGTGTTTGAATCTCCCTGAATTATGCTCTCATTTAACTGATAGTTTTACTGCATTGGTTTTATTTCAAAGTAAACCTCAACTAATTAAAAAAAAACTAAGAAAGGAAAGGGTTTTTTTTTGCCTAAGTTTTATAATTGTACATTATGATTAGGATATAGAAGCTGTTTTTAATCTTTATAACTTTTTAGGAAAACAACAAAATTGAGAATTGAATTTTCTATACTTGAATTAGTGATGGTGAGCAGGGTCATGGTTGAAATTTTCTGTGGAATCTGCAAATCTAAGACTGTGTAAACATGCTTACCAAAACCTTGAAAGCCAAACCATGTCATTTCATACTAATGGGAATAATTTAGTTTTTATTGGACAGCTAATGTATTCAGGAACGTCTGGTCCTGTGGGAACCACATCCCTAAACCCTCAAGTCTTCACCTCGCTTTCCTAGTAGTGAAGCAGAAAAGGGATTAAAACTGCTGCCAGCCAGAGTAGACTAGGGGAATCAGTCCCCTTCACCTTTCCTTTGGGATAAAAGCTTTTCCTGTGGTGCCTAACAGTCTGGATAACTCTCCATGGTTTTGAGATAAGAGGAATGTTACATCTGGAAACCACAGTGACCACATTGATCTCTGTTGTAAATAGGTGGAAATATAAATTGTCATCTTACCTATCCCCTCCCCATCCTCCATTGATAGTTGTAATTGTTTGAAATGTGAGTTGCTCCTCACGGGTTCATGTGTCTGAATCTTTAGTTGTTTGGGAAAGTCATAACACCTTTAAGAGGTGGAGCCTTGCTAAAAGAAGGCAGTCACAGGGGGTTGGTCTTGAGGTTGGTGAGCTCCATCCTGTTTGAGTTAGTCTGTTCTTGAGCTTGCAGGTACTCTCATACTCCATGATGTCTGTAGTGACTTAGATCGCCTCCAGCTTCTGTTGCCGGCCATGCTTTTCTCCCACGGAGGACTGTATTGCCCTCTGGAATTGTAAGCTGCCCAAATAAGAGCCTAAACTCAGATAGTTGTGAATTCTTAAGCAACTGCAATTGCTGACCATAAACCTTTTGAAGTTTTGTACGAAGTTTGTATATTGATGTATTTTCCTGAAGAGATAATTCACCACATTTTCTAGTAGTTCATATTCTCAAAAGACTAAGACCCTCTGCAGTGGAGGAATACAGAAAAAACAAAATGACACCGTGTCATAATCATAAAGAACCTGGGGAAGGAAGAGTCAAATGAACAACTTAAAGAGATAGCACTGAACATTTTCATTGTGAAATCTTTGCCAATATTGAAAGGGAAAATTTCATTGTTCATGTTAATAAACATTTTTATACTTTATCATTAATTAATTTGTGAATGATCTTTTTTCCTACTTTTTAATTTGTCTTAGAATTTTTGTTTAATAACCTGACAAATTCTTTGTATCCTGATAGTATTAGCCTTTTGATGTTCTATTTATGGTAAACCTTTGATAATTGAAAAATGTCTGGAAATTTTTTAGATACATAATTTTGTATACATATTTAATATATAATTTGTGCATGTGTGTGTGTGTGTGTGTCTGTGGAGGTCTTAGGGTGACAGTGTGAAACAGCCTGGACTCTCTACCTTCCTATTGGTTTGCTTTGAGGGTTCCCAGGCTCTGCCTTCCAGGGTCACCATTTCTGCCCAGTGTTTTTACCTGGCATTTGAGATTGAATCACGTTCTGCTTGTGAGGCAGAGGCTGTAACCCTTGAGCCATGTCTTCAGCACACAACTTTATATTTTTTACAATTAAATCTGATCTTTTTTCTTTGTGATTTTAAATTCCATTCCTACATACGCATTATTCTTTAATTTTTCTGCAGTCCGTGCCTCAGATACACCAGTTGACATGTTTTAGATGTCTTCAGTAAGCCAGGCGGGGCTAAGAGTCTGTACGCGAGAAGGGACAGTAACACCTAGCTGTATTGTCATCTTAGTGGAGTAAGTCAAGTAATATTTTTAGCAAGCGGGGTTTGGTGGCTGTGATCCTGGGTTTCAATCTGTCTGCTACACATCGGACGATCTTTGGAAGAAAGTTCTTCAATTAAGGATAAAACCGGACCCTAAGCTCTTTGTACGGAGAATAAAAGCATGCAAACGGGTTAAGAACAGGTCCTGGAATAAGGACGAGTCAACTTCATCCACGCCAGGCGGGTATTTCCGTCTTGACATTATTTCTGCACACTGGGCGCAGCTGAAGCCTCAGCTCTGTCCCTTGCCCCAGCACCTTTCCAGGCCCGCGCCGCCACCTTCCCAGGGGCCGCGGGCGTTTCCAGGACAAGAGTCTCCTGCGCGTGGTCAGATCCCGCCCGCGCTGGGCGCCCACGGCCCCGGCTGGGCGCCGGCAGCTTCGGCTCTGCCGGAGAAAAGCGAGCGACACCCGCGCCCGCGCACTGAAGACGCGACCGCCCGGCGCGAGGCTCCCGGGCCAGCGCCCGATCCAAAGCCGTCCGGGGAGCCGGCGCAGGGCCCCGGCCACGCCCACTGGGCGGGACTTCCTCGAGCCGCTTCCGCTTCCGTCTGCACGAAATCTCCCGCCACCGGGAAACGCTGCTCTCAGCGCGGGCGTCTCTGCGGGTTCCGGGGATTGCGGGTGAGAGAAACGCCCGCAGAATGACTCAGGACAGAGAGAAGTGGTGGTGCCGGGTTGTCCCTTGTCAGCCGAGGAATCGAGACTCACCTGTCCTGCGGCCGGGCACAGGCTCGACCTGCCCGCGGGGGGATGGGCTGCTGCGGGGAGAGCGGGTACCAGGGCCTCGGGGTCCTGGAGGGAACTGCGGTAAGAGGTGTTTGAGTCCTTCCCAAAAGGAGTTCTGCAAGACTGGGTCCAACAGGTAGTTATTCTTTTCCCCAGAACTGTAAGATACAAAGACTCCACCCTTCTTTCCCCTTGTTTGACGGCTCTCCCCAAAGCCGCACCCCGTCCTGAGATCAGGGGTCAAAGGGCGGCAACACAGACTTCAGTGAGTGAGCAGCCTGACTTCTGTGTTGTTAGAACCCGCACCTGTCTCTTCCCTAGCGTAGCACCTTCCCGTCGTTCAGTGTCAGTGTTCAGATGTGTTACAGAACCTGTGCAGAGGACAGCATCTCGGCCCTAGGACATCGTTCAACATTCCGCGAATGTCTCCAATGTGCAGTGGTGTCTGTGTGTGTATGTGGGCGAGCTTTGCTTTTTATTTTAAATCACTGTTTTCCATCATTTAAAGATTGTTATGTTCTTTTTTCCAAAGGCGACCAAGATGCAGTTTTCAGGGAGATTGCGGAAGAAACTGAGATTGGCGGGTGACCAGACCTGTTACCCTCACAGCCTTCAGTTTTACCTGCAGCCACCCTCAGAAAACATACCTTTGATAGAATTTGAAAACCTGGCCATTGATAGAGTTAAATGTAAGTGATGTGTATATTCTTGAGCTCAGTTATGATTTGTAGGAATGAATGAAAGCTGTTTATTTCCTTCATGCAGCAACTCATTCTATAAATAGTTATTGAGGATTTGCTGTTGAGGGTTTATGGTTCACGTATTCTTTGTAAAAAATATCGCTGTTCTAAACATTGTGCACAGATTTTGTGAAGAATAATGTCATATCTTTTTCTTTTTCTTAAGGCAGAGTTTATTAGAGGAGAAAAAGAATGAAACTCATGGACATGAATTCTGTGAGGGGCAAGAGAGCCCGTCACTCATCTTGCTGCAACTGTCTCTAGGAATAGAAACATGCATCAAAAATAGAAATCATAAATACTGTTTTCTTTTTTCTTTTTTTTTTTACTGCTTTGGTAGAAGTAAATAATAGTGCTACTGAAGCATAAAAGTGGGAGCAACCAAGTTAATTTAATTAAGGCTTCTAGAGTAGCTGAAACATGACCTGGCTCCTTAAGTATGAATAGAAAATCTCCAACAGAAGAGATGAAGGACTTTTCCAAGCTCATGTAAAGGCCTGCACACAGATTTTGAAGGTCTGAAGAAGAATTCTGTGTTTGAGGGGACAGTAAGAAGTTGTGGTTGAACAGTGTATGGGTCACTAAAGGCATTTGGTGCTAGGGTGATGGTACAATATTTGAGTTTAAGAAGGATGAGGCCACTCAGCTGGACTCCTGTTATCCTTTGTGTATTGAGAAAAAAAGAAAGAATGAGCCAGACATAGAGTGTCTTAAGTTTTTCTGATTCAGAATATCTTTGGCAAAATCAGGAAAGGGAAGATACTGTATTCTTTACTAGAGAAATGGGGTAAGAAGTGTTAATGTAGGGAGGAGACACTCATTATTTCTCTGAAAAGGCAGAAGAACAGAGATTCTAGAAAACTTAGCTTGTCAAATGTTTCACAGGAATGAAGTAATGACTGGTGTCTCTTTGCTTTGGTACTATAGAGGAAATTATAAGTCCCCAAACTAAGATTTAAGGACACCAAGAAGTGTCAGTAATAGGGTTAGTTGTTTGGATGTGAGGAGTGGGGAACCAAGTGAAGGGTGGCTGATGTCCCTGCTTTGGCAAAACTTTACTTATGGATATGGGATGGCAGGAAGCTGGCAGGGAGAAGTGTTTTAAGAGAATTCATTTGAGGAGGCATTATCCATGGCTTTAGAGACCTTTGAATAGGATGGTTTTGCTTTTTTCCCCTGCTTTGTCAGGAAAGGAAGGCATACTTTTTATGTTTCTATTTATTTTTACTTTTTACTTTTTTTTTTAAATGATGAACCTGTGCTGAGTAATTCAACTAGACTTCCAGATAGGTACCTGCACATGAAGATTGTAATGTGTTTCCCCGTATGCACTTAACGGCCTTTTTCTTCTTAACAGTGGTGGCTCATACAGCAGCAAGGACTCCACCTCTTCCCTCTTTCCTGGTTGAGAATCTCTAGTGTTGGGTTATTTTGTACCAAATGTACATTTTCTGTATGTAGATGGAGATTATCCTCTTAAAAGCAGACATATAGTTCATATAATGTACTTGCAGAAAAAACAATACTACCATGTTCTAAAAACAGGTAAACATGGATATTGCTGTCTATAAATTATTTCTTGGGTTTAACTTTAAAAAAACTTTGGCTTTGTACTTTTTGTCTTTTACTTCTTTTTCTTAGTGCTAAAAGCAGTTGAAAATCTTGGTGTGAGCTATGTGAAAGGAACAGAACAATACCAGAGTAAGTTGGAGACTGAGATTCGGAAGCTCAAATTTTCCTACAGAGTAAGTAAAAAGAAGCAGATAGAGTGATGGGATGGGGTGGTGGGACGGGGAGGTGGGTGGGACATAGAGAACCCTTGAGTTTGTATGTGTTTTTGTTACTGAGTGTAACTTTTGTATGGGAAAAGTCTTTTCTTGGATATGAGACTTTTATGAAGACTAATGTAGTATAGACTGTTGTGAAAGTACCTATCAGTCAGTTTGCTTGAGTGATTGACACAGTCAGATGATTATCATATCATTTTGAACCTATTAATGTCTCGTTACAGAGACTAAGTTCTTTGCCATCTGCTCACTGTGTGACTCTAGACTACCAAGTGTATCCTGTATAATTCAGGGTGATGAATGCTATTTATTGATCCAGGAACTCCAAAAGCATGTACTACTATTATTCAGCTCTGACTGGGGAGGTTTAGGAGTTTTTCAGATGAGATGATACTAGAACTACATCCTTTTATTTTTGAGACAGGGACTTGTTATGTAGCATAGACTGTCTTTGAAGTTACTATGCAGACCAAGTTATGTATACCACACCTGGCATGGAACCATACCTTGAAAGATTTGATCTGATTTTCATTTTAGGATGGTAGTTGATAGAATTATCGGAAGAAACAGAATCCTGGAAATAGTGAATTTATGTGAGATGGGGACTGATTGAAGAGATAATAAGAAGATAGAGTGAAAAGACTTTATTGACTTACTAAAGGGTGAAATCAGGGAGAAAAATGACATCAAAATTTCTAGTTATGACAGTGTATTAATTGCTGCTGTAATAAAACGACAGGAACAATCTATGAGAGGAAAGATGTTTGGTTTTTGGTTTTGATGGTAAGGGTCCATCACAGGGGTCAAAGCATGGCACAATTCATAGTGATGGAAGCGATGGGGCTTTTCACATTATTATGATAGATTGGGAGCACAGAACACAGGTTGGAATGAAGTGGGCATGATCTTTAAAGGTTTGTTCCTAGTCAACCTAGTTTAGTCATTGAGGTGTTCAAAGATTGTCAACTTCCCACAATATTCAACAGTATTGCCAACTGGGGATCAAATGTTTAAACCTACAAGTCTGTGTTTCAGATTTCAGGTTCACAACATTATAATTTAGATGATGTAATATTACACTATATGCATTTCAAGAAAAGCTAGAGTTTGAATAATAGTGATCATATTGATAATGACAATACAGGAATAACAACAAGAGATGTTTATATTATGCTTTCTTTGTGCTAAGTATGGCTTTAATATTTTACTTAATTGATCCATGTAATTGGAGCAATAATCTTAGGAGGTAGGTACAAGGACCATCATTATTTTACATATGAGGGTACTGTGGTTAGTAATATTTACTGTCTGTCAATAAATAATTTACCCAAGCTCATAAGATAATAAATATTCAAACCAAAATTCTAAATCAGACATTTTGTTTCTATGATGGTGTACTTAACTGTTAATAGTTTCCAAAGCTTAAGGTTGATCATCTAAGGTGTGTTATACAGTGTGCAGTAGATTTAGCAGCTAGGTGGGCTCTTGTAGATAGGACAGAAACCAGAGCAGTGATTGTAGCTGGAGGAGAGAGGTGGAGATAGATATGGAATACATACTATTTTAAGATGTCTAGCTAAAATTACAGGGGAGAAGTAGGGCAGAATGTAGATGTTTTAGGGAAAAGAGAAGATGCACACATATACACAAATATATATGCTATTCATGTGTGTTTGTGTGTGTGTATAGGGGTTGTATGCATATATATAGGTAAGCTACCTGTGTAGGTGAGTGTATGGAGTTTGGAAGTTGGCACGTCTTTGGAAGTTGATTACTTTCCACCTTACTGTTTTTTGAGACAGGATCTCACTAAACCTAGAACTTGCTGTTTCAGCTAGACTAGCTGGGCAGCAAGCTTCTGGAATCTGCTTATCTCCACACACCAGATAAGAGGTTATTGGTATTGTATTGCCATGCTTGTTTTTTTTTCCTGGGTGCAAGGATTTAAGCTCAAGTTCTCATGTTTCCTTTAGAAGCCTTGTACTCACTGAGGTACAAAAGAAGGTAGAGATCTTTAAGATACTTCCTGCAAGCATTGGATAATCAAGGACCTAATGAAGTAGAGAAAATGAGTTGGAGGTTTTAATCGTAGGACAAGGAAGGAGAGAAGCTGTGTCCATAAATATAGAAGAGAAGGCAGCACACCATGTGGATGAAGAAGCTAGGGGCTAAAGAATCACCTGGTATCTTTCATTTTCTGGGAAGTTGGTGAAAACTTTTCTAAGAACGAGGAAGGAGACGATTATGTGTAAACTCCAACCCTGCTTACGGGCTTTGTGCTGCAGGTTTATCTGGAGTGTTTCCCAGACCTAAATGTTAAGACTTGGTTCTCAACTTGGTGCTTTTGGGTCACCATCTCTAAGAGGTGGGGCCCAGTGGGAGTTTCTGGTTATGGAGGCATCCATTGATGGAGTTGCGGGGCTGCTTTGCTCCAAGGTGTGCTCCCTACTGTAGTGTTCTGCTGTGCCAGATGGCCAGGTAACCATGGATCAAGAGTCCTGAACCATGAGCCAGAAACAAACTTATCCTTTTTAAAACCTTGAGCATCTCACTTTTTGTTACTATAGCAGAAAGCTAACTAGTTTTGTGTTTCTGAGAAGTTACTCGATGTCTTCACCTTTCAAATGGGGGTACAGGATTATATGAATTTCTTTTTCTTTTTCATGTATGTGTGTATATGGAATGCTTATGTGTGTATGTGTGTGTGTGTGTGTACATGAGTGTACTCGAGGATGTGAGCCTAAGGAGACCCAAGGGTGACATTGTGACTCATCTGTGATTGCTTTTCCACCTTTTTGTCAGCCCGAGTCTCTAAATCCAGAGAATGCCTGACATTTTTACGAGCGATCTGGGGCTTGTACTCAGGTACAAGCTTTTGCTTTTGCAAAAGGGTTTAACTGCTAATCCATCTCCCCAGCCCCTATTGCAGGCTTTTTAAAAATGTATTAGTGTATTCAAAATGCTTTGAACAGTGTCTGGTACCTAGTAAGTGTCAGAGAAATGTTCAGTCTTGCTATTTAGGGAATTGATAATTATCCAGTTCAGAATGCAGACTGTGAATCTACATTCCTGTACTTGCATTTTTTTTTCTCCAAAAGTTCTTAGCATTAGAGAATAGGACTGTAGAGTATGGCTGTATATTGATCTAGAGTTCAGGTTTTGCCAAGTCTAGAACAGTTGAAATTAAAGAAGCCAAGGATTGATTTCAGAAATCGTTGAGGTGATGAAGACTTTGGCCGTGGGGTGGGTAAGAAAGTAAGTTAAGGGAGTGGTTGTCAGGAAGGGACTAATTGGGTTCAAGCCCCAGAGCTTATATTGTTTAAAATATTGGAACCGTGTTTTGAAGACCTCATTTTAATATAGCATGTGATAATTTTAATTAATTAATTATGTATGCCCGTACTTGTTTATGCATACAAATGTAGGTGTGTGGGCGCTGTGGTGCACTTGTGGAGATTAGAGAACAACTTGTGGAAATCAGCTCTTTCGCTTTAGCATGCACGTTCCAGAGGTAGAACTCAGGTTGATTTGTGTGGTAAGCTCATTTACCTGCTGAGCCATCTTGTCTGCCTGAGTTCATTTTATGTTCTTCATATCTCTCAGGAGTTCTTAATTAATAGTTCATTTTTTGGATTAACTAAAATGATCATTGTCCTGGAAAGTGCATTAAGAAATGTGTTTTGCAGATTGCTCTGGAGACACCTCCCCTACTCCATGTCCACCTTCTGAGGCTGGAATTAGAGGTCGACACTGTCATGGTTTGAAATGTGTCCCCCACAGTCTCATGTGTTTGGGAAGGTCATGGCACCTTTGAGAGGTGGAGCTTATGGGAGAGAGGCAGTCACAGAGGGTGGGCCTTGACAAGGTGGATTAGTACCACCCTACTTCTAGGAGAGGTCTGCTGTGGCTCTTGCAGTCTTGCAGCGCTCAGCCTCTAAGATGTCTTCAGTGACTTAGCCTGCCTCCAGCTTCTACCAACTGCCATGCCTTTTCCACCATGAAAGGACTGTTTTTCCCCTCTGGAACTGTAAGCTAAATAAATCTTTCTCCCTTTTTAAAAAAAGAAAAGGATGTGTTTTGAAACCTTGATGTTGGCTGTGCTGAATCAGTTTATACCTCTTATCATTCTAATACATTCATTTTATTCATGTGTCATTTTTAAGGAAAACTTAGAAGATGAATATGAACCACGAAGAAGAGATCATATTTCTCATTTTATTTTGCGTCTCGCTTATTGTCAGTCGTGAGTATACACTTATACTATCAATAGATTTGATATCTTGGGTATTAAATTGGTCATGGAAGTTGACATGCTATACATATAATGTTGGAAAACTCAATGATAATCAGGAAATAGTATGTCATGGGTTAAATATGACATGATGCTAATTTTATTAATTTATAATATTGTAGTTAATTAATTTTGTGTTGTCTTTTGCTTAACACAAGTTGTTTAACTAAAAGATACTGAAAAGAATTGTTGCAAATTTACTCGAGACACTATTAATTTAATGAGAAAGACTACATTTTGGTTTTTAAAATTAGAAGGAATTTCCATTAGGAAGAAGACTTCTGATAGCTTTCCAGTAAAAAAGTAATAAAATTAGTAGGAAGCACTGGTTCAAGCACATACTTGAATTTGATTTAAGTTTCAAAATTTGAGATTTGAGTTTATTTAGTATTTTCAGTTTTTAGTTGTTGATTTATGTGTCAATACTGCCACCTAGTGGCGAAAAGAATTAATTGCTTTTTAAGATTTTCCACCTTTTAAATTTTGGTCAAATAATTGATTTATGGTCTTTATATTCGTAGGTTTATTATCTTACTATCTCTAGAACATAATTAAGAAGCTATCAGTTTTGGTTTTAGAGTTTTTCTGTTATATAAAAAAAGCGTATTTAATTTGTGTAACTTGCATAGTAACTGAATTATTGACAATCTGAAAGTCATCTTATAGAAATCAAATCATTTTGTATGAAGTAGGGTAATTACTTTATAATACAACACTAATGTCAGTTACATATTTCTTTTGTATCATAGTGTACTTTTATGTGAGCTTTGAAATATCGAAGTATACTATACAGCTTATTTTAAATGGCAGAGTTTGCTGATTTAATCTGTTCAGAGATAGAAATTACCTTAAAACTGTGTTTACTTGTTATTGACAAAATTACTTAAAAAGAGAGTACTCCACTTTGGGCTGGAGAGGTGGCTCAGGGGTTAAGCCTCCGCCTTGCAGGCGGAAGGTCCTGAGTTCGGATCCCAGATCCCACGTATAGATGCCAGGCGGAAGCGGGGGCGGCCTGCGCTTCTGGTCCTGGTAGGATGGAGCCTGTGAATCCCGGGGCAGAAGGAGGTGGAGGCGTCCATGGTGGTTCCTGATTCCTCCGTGGTTCTACACACACACATACACACATGCGCGCGCACATACATATGCACACACGCACAATTGAATAAATAATAAAAAAAAAAACCAAAAAAAAACCAAAAAAGAGAGTACTCCACTTTGAAATGTAATTTGACTTTCTTACAGTTATGTTAAATTGATTGTGCTATTTTTATGTTCTTCAGTAATAATGCAGACAGGCTGTAGGTATTTTGCATGTAATTTTTCATGTTCATTGAATCCCTCTTATGTGCAACAAGGACCTACAAGGTTGTGGTTTACAGAGCTAATGCTCTCTTTTTCATAAGGAGAACTTTTCTGCATCAGCATTCTACTTGTCTTTAACCTGTGTGTGTGTGTGTGTGTGTGTGTTTGTGTGTATCAGAGGGTACTGTGTACACCTATGGAATCCCCAAGGGTGATTTCAGGAATCATTCTGGATTGCGCTACCTTCTCTTTACTATGGAGTTTCCTGAGTCTTCCTTTCTGGGTCAGAAGTAGTGGGCCAGCATCATTTCTACCTGGCGTTTTTTAACGTGGGATCTGGGAATTTAGGAGCTTCTGTTTGTGAGACCGAGGCTTAATCCCCGAGTCATCTCTCCAGCCCCCATACTTGCCTTTGAAACTTGTTTCATAAAATTTCTTGAATTTAATAATCATTGGAGTTTTGAATTACACTAATATTTGTTGTTTCTGTTTCAGTGAAGATCTTAGAAGATGGTTCATTCAACAAGAAATGGATCTCCTTCGATTTCGATTCAGTATTTTACCCAAGGACAAAATTCAAAGTTTCTTAAAAGATAGCCACTTGCAGTTTGAAGCCGTAAGTGTGTGTGTATATAGATGCTTTATCCCTTTGTTTTGTCTTTGTGAAACAAAGTGTTGGTTGGATCGTTGTCACTCTTCCTGTCTTACCTACTAATTACAAATGCCTAGCTTATAAGTGTATTTTTGTAGTTATTTCCAATTTTGCCCACTCTTCATCCCATTCTTTTAAGTGTTGGTATATGTGTGATGTTTATTCTCTTTATTGTATTCTTTAAGCACCTGTCTGAAACAGAAGCTAGTAGCTTTGAAGTGTTATTTATTTGTGGAAATGAAGTTTAGAGACAGTGGTATTTTATTTTGAAAGTCCGTTGTCAGTAAAATCTGGGTTGAATAGATTTAAATAATTTTGAATTTGCAATTGTGTAAAAAGGAAACATCTTGAATTGTAGGTAAAAATAGGAATTATGCTTGTTTTCTTGTTTGTGTGTGTGTGCCTGTGCCTGTGCCTGTGTACTTATATGTGTGAATGTGCACTTGTCTATGCAGGTGCACGTGGAGCCTGAGCTTGATAATGGGAATCATCCTAGTTTGCTCTTCTATTGAGACCCATCTAGTGGAAAATGGGGATTTTCACATCTGAGAAAATCATCTAAAGTGCTTGGGAAAGTTTCTCTATAAGTTCTGCAATAAATTAGAAGTAAGAAGGCATCAGCTGGCACCACTAATATCTGAATACTCCTCCTGTGGTAGAGCAAGAATTTGAGACTAAGGAGGATTTCCATGAAAGTAAGGATGTATATGGTGAAACTATTCTCCTGTGGAAGATGCAAATCTCAGTAGGTGAGCACAAATGTCACTGTGACTGTCTTCCCTTTCCACTCACTTCCTTATCCCCTTCGGCCACTCAGGTCTCACAATCCCAATGCTGAGGACTCATTCCCTTTTGTAAGCCAATCAAAGGTCTCTGAGGACGCTTCCCCCTATATAAATAAATATTTTGGAAGTTGATGGATGGTACACTCATCGTATTCCCATTAAGGCTCATCACCCCACCTGTAATGCGATGGTTTTTTTTTTTAAACCTCTGTATCTCTGCGTTTTTCTTCCTTCTGTTTGATTTTTCTTCAGTCTCAGGATGCTGGTAGATTTAGATACTAGGAGAAAATAGTTTAGTGTACTCTTATACTTTCTACCTTACTCTTTTGAGACAGGGTCTGTAATCACATGGAGAGCTTGTGGATAGGGCTAGACTGACTAGCTAAATTATGGGGGATTCCTAGTCTTCACCTTCCAAGGTTGGAATTACAAGAAGGCTGGCACACTCACCCTGAATTTTTTTGAGGAATCTTGGCATCTGGATTTAGATCCTTTTATTTGTGTAGAAAGCACTTTTAATCTTTAGGACGTTTCCTCAGCCTAGAAGTAATGTCTTTTAGTTGTTGTAAAAAAGATTTTTTTTTTGAACATTAAAATAAGTGGTGGTAGAGTCAAATAGTAGTATGATAGATTGGGGTTCTGTTTTTCTAGAATGTTTGGCCTAAGGACAAATAAAACTAAAAAGCAGAATATGATGTAGGTAGAACATATTTGTTCCTACTGAAGATTACCGTAGGAAGGTTAAGAAGTCCGTAATGCCAACCAAGAAGAAGCAGTTTTTAAAACTTGTTTTCTGTTCTCTTACTAATATCAGCTAAGTTTGGTTGATCTAAGGGAGTCAGCAAATGTTTAGTAGACATGAAGTATCTATTATTTGTCAGTGTAGTACTTTCCGTAGTTTCCTTTTCTTATTAGTGCCTCTAAATCATGTTGCCCTAGGCACAGGTAAGAGTTGTGCACATGACTGTTGGACCCAAACCCAGTGCTTCTTCCACTTGGCTCTTACCTTGGTGAAGTGTAGTATTGCTATTGTCAACAGTTAATTTATCCTTTCTTAGTAGGAATTATTTACTTCTTGCTATTGAAATCACTGACTTTCAATAGAACAGAATAAAACTGTCTTTAAGATGCATTTTTTATTCTAGAGTGTCTCAACAGATTGCCATATGTAATATTTAAGTAATGTATTCTTGGGGTGGAGAGATGGCCTTTGTCTTACAAGCAAGAGGATCTGAGTTTTGATCCCAGACCCCATGTAAAAATGCCAGGCCATGGGGGTAGAACCTGGGAAACCCCAGAGCCAAGCAAAAAAAACAGGTAGAACAATCTAGGATGATTCCTAAAGTCATCCTTGGATTTCTGTAGGCACACACATTATCTTCTTTTACACACGCATCTCCACACACACGTACACATACACAAGTAAAACTTGAGATATAATTCAAATATCTAGACATCATGCTTTTAGAGTGTTTTTTTTTTTTTTTTTTTTAGTATAATCAGAACTATGCAATCATCAATACCATATAATTTTGGAACATTTTTGTCATGCTGAAAGTAAAGTCTCGTATCCATTAGTAGTTCCTCCCTGTGTTAGTTGACTTTTTTTTTTTTTTTTGCTGTAACAGTTGTCTGAGAAAATAACTGCAAGGGGAGGACAGATTTATTTTGGTCACAGCATCAGCAACTCCAATCCCTGTCCAATACCTCCAGTGTCGAGAACATCATAGTGGATGGGTGTGATGGTGTCGTGTTGCTCACCTCATGATGGCAGGCAATGAAGAACTCATGAAATTAAGCAGGTTGTTACACAAAATACTGTGGTGGGATAGGTGGGATGGGGTAAAAATTCTTACTCTAAAAGGAGAAATAAGCTAAGGAAATGAGTAATCGAGCCAAAGCAAATTTGGAAATTCCCAAAGTAGATATTAAAGCTTAGCACATTCTCTCTTTTTTTCTGAGGAAAAAGAGTGCTGGAGATCAAGCCTAGGGCCTTGTGCCTACAGGGCAAGCACCGAACTTTACCATTAGCTAACATGAAATCTTAAAGCTAGAGGACAATTTTTCACTCCATGTCCCATTTCCTGGGCAAACTTGGGCAGTGACCAGGCTCCTTGCTTTCTTTGTTGGTATTGCACCCTGCTGCCTCTGGCTTTTTTGGGTGGGTAGTCCAAGCTGCTTATGGCTCCACTGTTTTGGGGTCCCTGTGTTCTTGTTACCTGGGCTTCATTAGGCATGTGCCTGCAGCAGATTTATTTCTAGGCTCCTAGGTAGCTCTGTCCTTACTTCCATCAGCATTCTGTTATGAATGTTTAGCCTTGAAAAACTTCTGAATTTTCTCATTTTCTGAGCCTGCTGTAGGATTTCCCTTAATACTTTGTTACAAATACAGTAATTACTAATCACTAATACGGTAATCTTCTGCTCTTCTAAGCTCTTCTATTCTGTGGCCTTTACTGTTTCAGATCTGGTTCCATTTTCAGTTAATGTTTTCCAAAGACCCTTCTTGTTATCTTAGTCTGTTTTCCATATTACAGAGTAAGAATGGACAAGACTGGGTCATTTATAAATAAAAGTTTTTTTTTTTTTTAGCTCAAGCAATTCTGTTAGATGGGAAGTGTAGGATAGCTGGCTGCATCTGCCGAAGCAGGGGCATGCAGAGAGATGGGATACTCTTGTGTTTCCAAGTAGCCAGTACAGTCCTGTATGAATGAAACTCCATAGCTGATTCTCAAGGACTCCCTCCTAATCACCTCATCTCATCCCAGCACTACCACATTGAGAAATTAATCTGCAATTATGAGTTTTGGTGGGGAAATGACATAGCATAGGGTAGAGTAAAATCCTAGTCTTGAGAATCTAACTTTGTTCAGTTTTCTAATGTGTATTTCTCTCTCTCTCTCTCTTTTCTGTCTTTCTAATGCTAGAATTAAACCCATGCTCATGCACATGCATATTCTTTCCTACTGAGTTACATCCTTTTCCTTATCCTTCAAATGGGGATACTAATAGTTCCTCCCAGCTATTTGAGATTTAAGCAAGATAGTGTATACATCAACTGTTACTGCTATGTAATAACTATGTCTGGCAGCACACACACACACACACACACACACACACACACACACACACACACTTCTTTCACTTTGCATGTATGAACATATGTATGTGTGTATGTATATCTGAAGTTGATATCTGGAGTTATCAATGATCACCCTTCCACCATATTCCAGAGCTCGCCTATTATGGTTAGTTTTGGCTAGCCAGCTTGTTCTGGAGATCCCCTGTCTCTGCCTGCTGAAACCAGAATTACAGGTGGGTTGCTATGTCCATCCAACGTTTATGTAGGTTTTAGAAATCTGGGCTCTGTTCCTTTTACTTATGTATCAAATGCTTTAATTATTGAGCCATTTCACATGCCCTCTATCTGACTTATATATTAACTAGTAATATTATAAAAGATAAAGAAACAGCAAAAATGCTTATATTTTGCAATTTGCAGTTAGATTGATGCATTTTGCAACAATTAAAAAATCTAGTTTGGGTTTTTATTTTAAGAAACAAATTTACTGATTTATGGGAAATTTATGAATAATTTTAACAAATGTTATTGGCAATAGATATCATAGTTTTTAAGGTTACTTTAGTTGCTTGTGATCTGTTTACTATAATTTATTTACATCTTTATATCTTTCACATTGCAAGTTATTTCAGGTGTATGATAGTTTTTTTTTTTTTTTTGTCTTGGAGATACATAAACTTTTTAAGATTTTTTTTTGTTGTTTTACAAGTATATTAGGTACTAGTCCCTGCTTCCCTCCATATCCCACCTTCTCCCCTCCTTCCCATTCTCCTCCCTTTCCCTCATCAATCCATTCCACTCCCTTGTACCCTTCTGCTTGGCCACTTCTATGGACCTCAGGATTCCCTCTGGCTTGTCTCCTCTTGTGCGGGTTCAGGCCTCTGTGGGATACCAAGTTGCCTCTCCTTGGGCCACCTCACCAATACTGGCGTTTCCCTTCACTCTTCTACCTCTAGTTTCTAAGGTTTCCACTGTGTGTTATCTTTCTTGAATTCCTCAGTAGTCTATGGGGTATGTTGGTCATATGCAGGTCTGGTAGGACAAGTCTCACTGCAGTGAGTCCCTGATGCAGCAGTCTTTCCTTGATTGGAATGTCTTGTCCAACAGTGGACTTTCCTATCTTTATAATCTCACTGCCCTCTTCCTTGAGGTTCCCTAATGTTAGCATGAGGAAAGATTAGATTGGCCTGATTCTGGGTGAGCATTGCCGAGTTGCCAATATTCTGCATTTTGGCTGGCCATCATCATCCACTTCATTGCTCTTCTACCGGGCAAGGCTCCATCCGGTCAGGGTGTTGAGATTGTCTACCTCTGTTGTAGAAGTCCTCTAGGATAAGTTCTAAGTACTCTTCAAATCTCTGAGTATAATAATAGCTACTTGCAGAGCAGTTTGGCATACTGTCTTTCTACCTATTGGTTCATTGGCTGTTTTTCCCTACTGATCTATTTCCTTCCGTTTTTTAGGTTCTTGTTCTAGTTAACAGTTGCAAGAATGTGTTCCATTCTGACAAGAGGGTCTCAAGTTCAATCAGAGAACTGTTGGTCGTCTCTTTGATACCACTATTACACTGGTGGTCATCTGTTGCCATGGTGATTTGTATTACAACTTGCAGAACTCATGAGTTGATGAAGACTGTGATTATTTCTCTCACCAAGAGCTTCTATAGATAGTAGACATTTAAGATTTAGGAATATGATAAAACTGCTTTAGTCGAAAGGAAAATTAATGTACATTCTAGGTAGTCTTGCACAATTTTTATAGGGAATAGTAGTAGTAACTTTGGCTCCTGAATATTTGTTTAGTTTTCTCTTCAGGCAGGCAAAGAGGATGGAAAGATATTTTTCTTAGAGCTCACATCAGAAGATATGTGGAGTACGGAAAACAAGCCTTACCTTTTTCAAATATAAACTGTGGAATATAAATCTTGATCAGATGTTTGTCTTCATCTTACAGAGTGGAGAGCAGGCTGGAGAGATGGCTCCGGGTTAAGACTCTGTCTTGCAAGCAGAAGGTCCTGAGTTGGGATCCCAGGTTCCACGTAAAAACTCCAGGCGGAAATGGCAGCAGCCTGCGTTTCTGACCCTGGTGGGTGGAGCCTGGGAAATCCCAGAGCAAAGCAAGAAGGAGGTAGAAGCAATCCAGGATGATTCCCAAAGTCACCCTTGGTCCTCCACAGGGACACACGGTACCCTCTGGTATAGATACACACACACACACACACACACACACACACACACACACACACATCAAAAAAAAAAGGAGAGAGCATTGCAGAGATCCTGGCAGAAAGACATTTCTGTGATCAATTACAGTCACTATCCTGATAGAAGTCTTTTCTTTTTTTGATAATCTCCTATGGTATTTGATACTTGAATTTAGGTGCTATTGATTAACTTATCGTCAAGTCTCTGTAAACTCTATTTCATTTTAGGCCTTTTTTCATTTTGGTAGATTTTTTTTTTTTTTGGATACTTTCGTACATAAAAGCAACTCACTTGTGAGTATGCACCCCTTACTACCCAATCCCATCCTTCCTCCTCTCCCACTTCATACTTTCTTCTTTCCAGACAATATCTCTTCTATTTTAACTTTGCATGTATGTCCCAGTGGGTTTCATCTGGATGCCTGTATTGGCAAGTGCCTGAATATTGGATAAAATTTGGAAAAGGTAACTGGCTTAAATTTGAGTTTCTAGTAAATAGTGGATTATGACTCTTTGTGACATAGGACATGAAAATATATGAAAAGAAAAAAGTTGATTTTTTTTATTCTTTGGTTTATAACTTGGATTTGAAACTTGTAATTCTGAGGAGGATCAGAGAGGATTGCGTATTGTCATCTGTGGGGATTATTCTGGATTTCTCATGGCTGAGTTGGCTGAGTTCATTAGGAGTTATCACAGAGGTGATGTTATCCTTAAACTGACTTATAGTTACTTTAGTTGACCCATTAGGAAAAGGTCAGGTTTTGACAACTGTCAGCCTCACAGATAGAGAATTCGAGTACTGTGGCAGATCAGATCCCAACGGCAGCTTTTGATACACTAGGATGTTGTTTAAAACTTTCTTAGGACATTTTATTTGAAATGCCAATAGATCTAATGCCAGCATACTTTGATTATAATAGTGCAAAGTGTCAGAGACAATAAAGACAGGAGAGTATTCTGTTGCTACAAATGAAAACTCTTTGTTATATCAAGCAAACACACAAATAAAACAAAAAGTTTTTGGAGAAGGCAAGTACCCTCCTTGCTTGGTATACTGAGAAAAAGCACACATTAAACTTTGACCAGTTTAGTTTTGCTTATTTTAAAATAGTTTTCTTATCCTAAACATAGCACTTAAAAATTTCTTATCCCTTGTTTGACACTTTAATTTTACTTTTTTTAATCTTAGAAAATATGTCCTGTCATTTTGGTTGGTAACTTCTTTTTAGTGAACATGATCTAAAGTTCACTTTGTCATTTATTACTAAAAATGACAGTTATAGATTTAGTAAGAACTTTTGGTTGCTTTTATGTATTAGCATTGGAACATTGATTAGATTTTTACATGTGTAGAAGTTTTTGCTTAGGCATTTACAAGTTGGTCTGGAGAAGTCATGGTTTTCTTTTCATTTCTAGGCCTTATAATTGGTTTGTTGCAGTTCTTTTGGACTGTGTATTCATCAGTGTGATCTTCATTTTTGTGTGTGTGCATGCGTGTGTGTGTGTATACCTGAGGGCTCTTGAATGTGTGTGCCTCTGGAGACCCAAGGGTGAATTTGGGAGTCATCCTGGATTGCTCCTTATTGCTTTGTTCTGGGCTTTTCCAGGCTTTAACTTTCAGTGCCAGAGCTGGAATTGTATCTTGTGGCCATTTCTACCTGATACTTTTATGTGGGGTTTGAGGATTCAAAAATCAGGTCCTTTTTGCTTGCAAGGCAAAGTTTTTTAACCACTGAGCCATCTTCTCAGCCCCTCCATTTTTTAAAATTTAGAATATAGAATGTCATTCATCTGATAGATCTCCTAATAAGTACCTTTGGATTCTCAAGTTATTATAAATTAATATATTGGTCATTTATTTTCAGTTTAAGTTCCATAGAATGGGAGATATGTATTCCTTTGATTCCTATTGACACAGTAAGTTTCTACAAGTTTGGAATCTGGTGATATAATTGAGAGGGCCATGAGGGTGTATGAGAAGTGCAGGTTAGAGAACAGGTGATTGATAAGAGCCTGACAGCTCTTCTGACAATTCATGGTGTGAGACAAGTGCACAAATGGAGAGTTGCAAAGTAAAGAGGATGCTATGGCCCTCTCTCAACATTTTTGGTGGACTTTCCAGATCTAGAAAGAGCTAAAGGGAAAAGGATTTATAACCAAATAAAGTTGGGCTGTAGAGATGGCTTGGTTTAAGAAAGCCTTGAAAGCAGAAGAACCTGAATTCAGATCCCAGATGCCTTGTAACATGCCAGGTGGAATTGGCGGCAGCCTGCAATTCCAACTCGGGGGGATAGAGCCTAGGAAATCCCATAGCAAAGCAAAGGAGGTAGAAGCAATGCAGGATGATTCCCGAAGCCACCCTTGGTCCTCCACAGGCACACACAGTACCCTTTGATGCACACACACACACACACACACACACACACACAGACACACATACACACACACACACAGAGCTACAGCCACAGCCACAAACACAGATACACAGATACACGGAAAAATATTAAGAAAGGATAAGGAAAATGAAGGAAGGGTATTAAAGTAATTATTCCTGACAACTGTTAAATACAAGAGGAAAGACTATTGAAAGGGGGCTACTGCAGTATAGTAGTGAAATGCGACTTTAAAAGCCAAAGAGCAAGAAGGAGGTAGGGACAGGTGGGAAATTATGAAGTAGGGTTCTTTGCAAACCTGACTGAAAGGGATTTGAGAAGGTGGAATGAGGTGATAGGATTTTGAGGATGATAAAACCAAGGATTGAAAACTTCTTTAACTAACTAACATTCTTGCTATATCCGAGTCTTTAGGACCTAGTCAAGAAAGATTCATGAACTTGATTACAGTCAGGTCAGGAGAGAATCCTTCTCAAAGGTCACACTTACTTTTGGAGTGTGGAGATCAAGTGTTTTTTGGTTTTAGTTTGTGCAGTAAGAGTGATGGTGTCTATCATGGTGCTCTGTGAGTAAACTAATTTTGAATTAATTTCTAGAGAAAATAGTAATAGCACTGAAAAGATTTGTTCCTGTTCTGTTTTGTGAACACTAGATATCTTTAAGGTCAATGAAGTAACATTATCCTTTCTCTAGGTTAAATATTAGGTAAAAGGTATATATTATGTATGAAGGGAGCTTTTCCTGTATAAGTGGTTTAAAGGGATTGTGCTGGTAAGCAAACCTCAGCTTATTCTGTACGTACATAAAAATATTGTGATTTAGACAGAGATCTTTATATTTCTGTTAAATTGCATATCTTTGAATTCACGCCACATAATTTATTTTTTATTTTTTATTTTTTTTTCATTTTCTAACTCTGATTTTATTATTCATTTAATAAGTACCAAGTTTATTAAATTATAAGAACAATTATCAGGGTTTAACCAATTTATATGTAACATGGAAAAAAGATGAAACAAAGTAACCCAAGCTTTAAAAATGTAAAAACAATCCTCAAAAATGCATAGTACAAAGTAGTTTATATTACCAGATTCAATTGACCTCATACATGTTATATTTATATTTAATGTCTCACAGGTCAACTAACCAGGTTTAAGAAAGAAATAGAACAGTATATTTCTTCTCAAGCATCACGAATCCAGTATTATTCAGGTGTTTGCATATTCAAAATTTATTGTGCTATCTCTGACTCCTCCAACACATTTGCTGATTTTCTACATGGGAGGTAGGCAGTACAATTGAATGAATATCATTGATCATAAACAAATGAAGGAGTGAAGGTTAAGAATTCCAGTTAAAATTATTCATTTTAATAAAGTATGATATTGCATTATACTAAAAATCTAACATTTGTGAATCCCCTTTCTTTTGTTATTTCAAGTTTATTGGAGCAGTTCCCTGTATTTTGTCTCTTCCCTGGAGTCTTTATATTTTCTTTTCCTGTTGCCCTGGCAACTCAATACTCATACTTAATCATCTGGTATGAAGTAAAAAATCTAGTCATGTTAGCTTTCTAAACCTAGTTTGGGTAATTACTAGACCTGAGGAGAGTCCAATTGTGTATTTAATAGCTGTGAAAGAACTTTGGATTGCACCTGTCAGTAAGAAGCAGTTGATGTTTACAAAGTAAGTCTTTTTAAACTCATTTAAAATTTTTATTTCATAAGAGTAATACAATATATATATGTCAAAAGAAGATGATTTATTTTTTAAATATTATCTCTTCATCACAGTGCTATAACATTTGTCCTTAACCATGCCTGGCTATACAGTGAAATATTTAGAGGAAAATACTAATGATTTTCTTTGCCCTGAGTTACATGGATTTATTGACAGGAATATCCTCCTAGAGAAGGAAATGCATGTCCAATGATAAGCCTCCTCAAGGTATATGTTTTCTATGTCTATCAAACTCAGCTGTTCTACCATTCCACAAGATTTACTTACATGGTGTTTCTTTTTTTTTTTAGTTTTTATCAAATGTTTATTTATAATTTTTTAACATTTTTATTATTAATTCCGCTCATACAAACTTAATAGGTACATCGGTTCCCACCCTCCCTCCTCCTCCCCCCTGACCCCCCTGCTCCCCCTCCCCTCACCCCTCCCTCCCCATCCCCCAGTGCTTCCCCTCCCAAACCCCTGAGAATCCTTTAATGTGCATGCCAGACTCTCCTCTGGGCCCTCCTCTCCGATGGCGTACAAGGACCCAGTGGCATTTCCCTGAACCCTTTCCTGTGTTCCCCTTAAGTATAGGAACACTACTATGGCTGTCAATGCCTTACCTCCAAGGATCTTGGTGCCTTTAGCAAATGCTAGACTTTGTGGGGTCAATAGTGTGTGGGACATTGCGCAGGGCATGCAAAGTCCAATTATGATTGCTTCGGCCCTAACTTGTGTGGAGTATCTTGCATATCATTGCTCCTCCCATCCTTGTGCTCTCACAATCTTACCGCCCCCTCTTCCGCAAATTTCCCTGAGTCACCACATACTTTAAATGAACATGTTTACGTAGAGCTTCCTTTCTCTATGGACTTACTACTTTTGTTCTCATAGTGGTTTGTAGCATTGAATAATTATGTAAGCTAACCTTATCATGTGTACTTATTGGAGAGCTATAATGTTGGTGAATTTTGTATTTGGAGACTGGGAAAAATGTTGAATTTTCACCTAATTAAGACTTAGCTATTTATGTGTATAGATGTAAAGAAGACATGGTAGTCTTTTGTGGTAATATTTTAGAGTTCACAAAATTCATATTTTCCTTAGAGTCACAAAATTAGGATTTGTTCATCGTAAGGTGGTTTAATCCTAGAGCTGTTAGGTCTAGATGTAGAGATGCAAATTGAGTTATCCTTGAAGTTTAAAGTAAACACGGACACATTCTCAAATAATCTTGTGGAAATCACCTTTCTTTAAAAATTCCATACAGTTTTCAGATAAAGAATTGCATATATTCATATTGTTTGATGACTATGTTGATGACTTTGCCCTTGGAAATATAAGATTTTAAATTATGTAGTTTTCCATGTATAGAGCTGTGCTTCAAATGTTCTACAATGTGATAGGTAAATACATATGCATATGTGGTACATATATTTAGATTTTATAAGAATGAAATTAGTCTTACTAAATAATCACATCCAGTGTTAAATATTAATTTACGATGTAAAGCATTATTCATGTTTTCTGAAAATGTTCTGGAAAAAGATATTGAAACTTTTTTATGTGCTTGTCGTTTTCATTTCATAACCTTCCTAACCTTTCGCTCTTCCCTTCAAGTTCCCTGAAAATGTAATCATTTTTAGTCGAAATCTTGTTTCATGGACTGGGTTAAAGCTTAGGTCAGATTGCATTATCATAGGTCTTTTGGAAAAAACGTGTTTGTGTATTCTTGGGCCTGGTGGCACAGGCCCGTGATCTCTGCATTTAGGAAGCAGAGATGGGGGATCACAGCAAGTTCAGGTCTTGTGTGGTCTACTCAGTGAATTCCAAGTGAATACCATCTTGGAAAATAAAATAAGGAAAAGAAAAAAAGAATTTGGTATGTGGCAAGCCAATGGAATTGTAAAAAATTAAAAATTTCATGTTCTCAGTCATCCGGTAGCTAAATCTGAGTTACAAAGTTAGTTCCATACAGTTAGCCCAATTGCTAAGAGTAGATCTGTCTACTACTTCCTACTCTCTGAAGGCACATGAGGAACAGAGCAATGGATATCCCTGTTCTTTATTAGCTCCATCATTTTTTCACCTGCTGCTGGATGATGGTGTCTGACTTTCAAGACCTTGCGCCATCATCCAGACATTGATAGCTGCTTCTGTAGCTTTGTTTTCTTGTTCTTCTCTGGTCAGAGCTGGTGTCTTCATGCTAATGTACTCTCTACTAGAGCTTAATATTTCAGCTCCTTTAAATGAACTAAAGACTAAGATTGCTGCATGAAATTAGGAAACTCAGAACTATGTACAAACTTGCATGAGATTCTTATTTCCTTAAGAAGGAGATGGACAGGATTGAATAGAGTCTGGGTCTGTTCAGTGATGTAAGGAGGTGGAGAAAAGTTAATCTTCAATAGTTAGCTTTTGTGCTGTGTCTATTAAATATCAGACACTTGGTTAAATGCTTTACAAAGATTATGTAATTAAATTTTCTTAATAATTCCACTGGGAAATTGAAGATCAGAGAGGCAAAGTAGGGCTGGAGAGATGGCTCAGGGGTAAAGACTGCCTCACAAGCAGAAGTTCCTGAGTTCGGATCCCCAGTCCCACGTAAGAATGCCAGGTGGAAATGGTTGTGGCCTGCACTTTTGGCCTTGGTGGGCGGAGCCTGGGAATTCCCAGAGCAAAGCAAAAAGGAGATAGAAGCAATCTAGGATGGTTCCTGAAGTCACCCTTGGGGAAAAAAAAGCACAGATAGCTAAGTAACTTCTCACAGGTCATTCTTCAAGAAATTTTTGAGGTGCGTAAAGTACAAAGTATGTTACTAAATATATGAGCAAATTTCTTGACTAGCACTAAAAGGAAGTAGATAGGTTTAAGTAGCTGACATTTAAGATGATAGGGCTCATCAAAAAGGATATGCAAACATATCCTTAGAGGTTTACATTAATGTAGGAAATTATAGCATTAGCTGTAATTTTGCTAAGTTGTTTTCTTTTTAACTGTTAGTGGAAGACCTAGAAAGTTATTATATTAAACATACTGCAAGTAGGCTGTTGATCCAGGTCACCTGTATTCCTCAGTTGGTTTCTACCCCATTTGTAAACTTTTTAGTTAGATTCATTTAATATTCTTTGAAATTTCATGCAGGAATAGAGTGAATTCTTGTATCTTCACACTCCCATTTAGCTCCACTCCTTCCTTTCTAGACCTGCCCTTCTCACATCCTCCTCCCATTCTCCATTCCAGCCACTGTTTCCCTCTTGCTCCCACTTGTGCATATGTGGTCCATTGGACCTGTATGGCAAGTACCCAGGCACTTGCTGTGGCTTGAACAGTCTACCAGTGGGGAAACTGATGAGTGGAGAAGTTCCCCTTTTCCTATCTTGCACCAGCTTTAATTACTATCTCTGGGTGGTGCTATATCTCCTAACATCTTAGTCCATTGGGAGCATTTTTTAAAAAAAAAAATTTATTTATTTTTATTATTTATTCAATTGTGCGTGTGCACGCGTGTGTGTATATATATGTGTGTATATGTATGTGTGTGTATGTAGAACCATGGGCGAATTCGGGAACCACCATGGACCGCCTCCACCTCCTCCTTGTTTACTCTGCCCCAGGATTCACAGGCTCTGCCCTACCAGGACCAGAAATGCAAGCCGCCCTTGCTTCTGCCTGGTGTCTATACGTGGGGTCTAGGATCTGAACTCAGGACCTTTGGCCTGCAAGGGAGAGGCTTAACCCCTGAGCCACCTCTCCAGCCCCCATGGGAGCATTTTGATAGGCCAGCTATTGTGTAGTGGAGGTAGACTTCACTGCAGTGAGCACCTGGGTGCAGTAGTCTGTCATGACCAGAATGAAGTGACTGGTAGATTGCTACCCATCCTTAGGCTCTTACAATCTTACTCTTCCCTCTGTCACAAAGTTCCTTGAACCTTGGGATGAAGTGTGATTTTTATGGCCTGTTTAGGGCTGAGAACTCTAGTTATAGCTGCTCTGCAATCTGGCCAGTTGTAGTTTTCTGTGTAACATATTTTCCAATGCAAGGAGATGCTTCTTGGTTGAGTGTTAAGAATTTTTTTTTATCTAAAGATATAATTAGAAGTGTTTAGATGATAATTTACTCTCAAGGACTTATAGTTAACACCAAAATATCTGTTCCTCTTTAGGCCTGTGGTGTCTCTACTATTAATTTGGGTGACTTTATGCGTTTCATGCCAATAAATGGGCCTTCAAAACTATTCAAAGAGCAACTGGGTACCGGAGTACATTACATACCACTATTTCACCACTGGATTCTTCCTGCTGAGAGTTATTATTGTGGCTTAAAACATTTGCGACAGCAGGAGGCTGATTGTTTTTCTTTCCAAGTCACTTGCATTTTTGTTCCTCTACCCATTCCTATCTTATCCCTCTACTTCTTTCCCCTTTAAAACTTTCCTTTCATAATTGCCCATTTCACCTTCTTACCTTTGTTCTTTTGCATTCACTCTTTTAGGACCTTCCCCATGCCCCCTGACTTAGGTTCCTTTGTAGTTTGTAGCTGTTGTAGATGTTTCCATTGGAGTAAAACCTTCTGGAGGTTCAGTGTTAACTACTACTTGTAAGGGAGAACATACAGCATCTCTCCTTCTGCATTTGAGATGTTGTGTTGAGTATAATTTCTTCCAATCCTATCTATTTGCCAGCAAATTCAATTAATTCATTTTTCTTGATAGCTAAATACTATTGCATTATATATGTGTAATGCATTTTCATTATTGATTCTTCTACTACTAGGTTGATTTCATTTTTTGCTATTGTGAATAGACCTGCAATGAATGTATATGTAGAAGTTTCTCTCTAATAAGATGTGGTGTCCTTTGGGGATATTTCCAGGAGTGGGTCATATGATAGTTCAGTTTTTAGCTTTTTGAGGAACCTCCACACTTTTCTCCAGAAAGGTTGTATAGGTTACATTCCTCCAACAATGAATAAGAGATCTGATCCTCTCTGTTATTTGGATACATTTACAATACTGGGCTTGTGCTCCCTGGCATTAAAGGTGTGTGTGTGTGTGTGGGGGGGGGGAGGTTAGAAGCTAAAATTAGCAGGTAATTGATTACCTGAAAGCTAACCTTGCTCCTTACTGTATCCTATCTCCATCCTTCCCTCCCCATGTAATCTCAACACTCAACCAAGGTACAACCTTTTGCAATGGAAGAATAATGACTTAGAAAACCACAACTGACCAGAGTGCAGTGTATCAGTGACTCTAAAATGCTGAGTTCTAATCAGACCATCCAAATCTTTTTGCTTCCTAAGGTTCAGGGAAACTTGCAGAAGAGGGGGTGTAAGATTGTAAGAGCCTAAAGATGGGGAGGAACACACAAGGTCATTCTAGTTGCAAAAGGGCTGCAGTGAGATCTACTCCCCCTCCCCCCCCGATCTACACCATGGCCAATGTGCCAATATTGCCCCATGGACCAGTGAAGATCTCAGAAGAAATAACTACATGCAGTGGGAAGTATAGGGGTAGGTGTTAGGCAGGTGAAGAGGAGCATCCCTACCAGCAGGTTTACCCACTGAAGGACCAGTTATACTGCCACGGAGGTCTAGACCCCTACTAGTACAGACAACTGGAAGGGAGTCCTGTACAGGTTGCACACAAGCAGAGAGTCATGAGAGGACAGGGATAGATTGAGGAAGGGAGGAGAGGATTGCAGAGGCTTTTTTTAGTTGGGAGACTTAAAATTACTCTTTCAATTTCATCTTGTTATTGGTCTGTTTAACGTATCTATTTCATCTTGAGTCAGTTTTGATAGGTTGTATGTGTTTAGGAATTCATCCATTTCCTTTAGATATTCATTGCAGTTTAAGAGTGTATAAATTTTTAAAGTATGTCCTTATGATTCTCTGGATTTCTCCAGTACGTGTTGTAATTTCCCCCTTTTTATTTCTACCTTTGTGTATTTGAGTGTCCTCTCTTCTTTTTTTAATTAGTGAAGCTAGGGACTTGTCAATCTTCTTTATCTTTTCAAAAAACCAGCTCTTTGTTTCATTGATTTTTTTTTTTTTGTATTTTTTTTCCACTTTTAATTCATTGATTTCTGCTCTCATCTTAGCTATTTCTTCCTGTGTGCTCTTTTGGGATTGCTTTGCTCTTTTTTTTCTAAGTCTTTCAGGTGTAACATTAAGCCATTTACTTGGAATTTTTCCTTTTATGTGATGTAGGCATTTAGTGCTATAAACTTCCTCTTGGAACTGCTTTCAATGTGTCTCATAGATTTTAGTAGGTTGTGTCTTCACTTTCATTGGCTTCAAGAAGTTTTTAATTTCCTGTTTTATTTCATTTTTGACCAATTTCTCATTTAAAAATGTGTTATTTAGCTTCTGTGAGTTTGTGTAGTTTCTATTGTTTCCTTTGTTGTAGATATATACCTTTATTCCATAATGGCCAGATAGCATGCAATGAATGATTTCAATTTTTCTGTATATATGGAAGTTTGATTTTTGTCCTAGTATGTGATCTATTTTCAAGACTGTCCCATGAGCTGCTGAGTAGAATGTGTATTCTTTAGTATTGGGATGGAAAGTTCTGTAGATATCTGTTAGGTCCACTTGATTCATTTAACTCCAGTGTGTCTCCACTTTTGGCCCATTGAGCTGTCCAGTGGTATGAGTGGGATATTGAAGTCTCCTGTTATTACTGTATTAGGGATGATTCATTGTTTTGTCTCTTGTAGTGTTTTTTTTTTTTTTTTGATGCATTTGGGTGCTTCCATGTTTGGTGCACATATGTTTAAGATTGTATGTTTAAGATTGTCTTCTTGCTGGATTTTCTCTCTACTAAGATGTAGCATCCATTTCTATCTCACATGGTTTGCTTTAGTTTGAAGTCTATTTTGTCCAGTATTAAGATGGCAACTCCTGCTTGTTTCCTTTTTCTGTTTGCTTTAGAGTACTTTCAACCATCCTTTTATGAGACATGTTTCTTGGAGGCAGAGAATTGATGGATTTGATCCAAGTTTTAAGCCTGTTTCTTGATTGGGAAGTTGAGTCCACTGACATTTAAAGTTATTATTGAAAGTTATTTAATGGTTCCTGACATTTTGTTGATTTTTGTGGTGTTTGTCTTTTTTAGTCCCTCTTTCAATTCTTGGGCTGAGATTGTTTGTTACCTTTAGCTTCTTTGATCCTTATCTTCCATCTTGTGCATTTCTTCCAGTATTCTCTGTAGTCCTGGCTTAGTGGCCATATAGTTTTTAGTTTGTGTTTGTCATGGAGTATTTTTCTTTCACCTTGTATCATGACTGACAGTTTTGCTGGATGTAATAATTTGTGTGTGGCAGTTGTATTGTGTCTTTCCAGGCTCTTTTGGCTTTTACCATTTGTACTGAGAAGTCATTTTTTAAATTTTTATATTTATCTTTTCCCAATCATACAAGTTTAATAGGTACTCTGGTCCCCTCCCTCCCTCTACTCCTCCCCAGACCCCCTTGCATTCTCCCCCCCTTTTCCCCTTCCTTTCATCTCTCGCCCTCCCTTTCTCCCAGTATCCCTCCCTTCTTCCCCTCCCATTCCCTGGAGTATCCTTTAGTGTGAATGTCAAACTTCCCTCTCAGCTCTCCACTCTAGTGAGGTGTAAGGACTTAATGGCATTGCCCAGAGCCCTTTCTTGGGCTCCCCTTTAATATGGGAACACTATTATGACTGTTAATCCCTTACCTCTAAGGATCCTAGTGCCTGTGACCCATGCTAGGCTTTAGGGGGGTCGTTGACATGTTAGTCATTGTGCAGGTCCGATTATGGCTACTGTGGCCCTAACTTGTATGGAGTATCTTGCAAATCGTTGTTCCTCCTCATCTTTAGGCTCTTACAATCTTACTGCCCCTCTTCTGCAAGTTCTCCTGAGCTTTAGGATGGGGAGAGATTTGGTTGGTCTGGTTCTAGGTGATTAATGTAGGGTCTCTGATGTTCTGAATTATGGTGTGTTGTTGTTTTCAGTTTTGCTGTTACCATACCGCCCTTGGCTCCTTCCTGATTGGTATTGGAGGTCACCTCCTTAGGAGCAGGGGGTCCACCCTGGTCCAGATCCGGGGCAAAAAGGGTCAGTTGTTATTGTGATGGGTTGACTTCTGAATGTGACTTGTTCCTTTTGTCTTGCAGCTCTTAAGATCTTGTCTTTAATGTATGTATTTGGTGTGTGGCCTATCCTATGTTGTGGGGTGTTTCTATTTTTGGGCCTGGTGTTTGGTTTACTGCATACCTCTTGAATCAGGATAGGTCTCTCTTTTTTTGGGTCAGGGAAATTTTCCTCTTATTATCTCATTGATTATACATTGCGGATCTTTCTTTTGTGTGTCTGTTTCTGGGATACCCATGATCCATATACTGGGCTTTTTGATGGTTTCCAAGAGTTTCTGTATGTTCCATTCATTTTCAGCTAATCAGTTTCTCTCATTGACTTATGAATCTCTTCTATCTTATCTTTCATTTCTGAGACTCTGTCTTCTACATGATCAGTTCTATTTTTGAGACTCTCTATTGAATTTTTTATTGTACTGTTTAGTTTTTTTGCAACATTGTTTCTTTTTTTTATTATATTTATTTTTTTCCCAATCATACAAGCTTAATGGGTACCCGAGTCCCCTCCCTCCCTCCACCCCTCCCCAGACTCCCTTGCATTCTCCCCCTCTTTTCCCCTTCCTTTCACTCCCCCTCCCTTTATCCCAATAGCCCCTCCTTCCCCCCTCCCATTCCCTGGAGCATCCTTTAGTGTGAATGTCAAACTTCCCACTGCATCTTCCATTCTGATGAGGTGTAAGGACTCAGTGTCATTGCCCAGAGCCCTTTCTTGGGCTCCCCTTTAGTATGGTAACACTATTATGACTGTTAATCCCTTGCCTCTAAGGATCTTAGTGCTTGTGATCCAGGCTAGACTTTGGGGTGGCATCATCGACATGTCAGTCATTGCGCAGGTCATGCAAAATCTGATTATGGCTTCTGTGGCCCTAACTTATATGGGTATCTTGCATATCGTTGATGCTCCGCATCTTTAGGCTCTTACAATCTTACTGCCCCCTCTTCTGCAAATTTCCCTGAGCTTTAGGATGGGGAGAGATTTGGCTGGTCTGGTTCCAGGTGATTAATGTAGGGTCTCTGATGTTCTGAATTATGGTTTGTTGTTGTTTTCAGATTTGCTATTCCTGCACTGCTCTTGGCTCCATCCTGATTGGTTTTGGAGGTCATCTCCTAACCAGAGATAAAAAGCTGTTTAAATAGAATCTTACTATAAGGGTAGATTCAAAGTTAGATCATGTTGCAGTCTGCCTGCATGCTTGCTGATAAATGACCATCAAATGACTTAAGGGAACAAGGGATTTATTCTCTTACGATTACTGGTTACAGTTCATAGTCCAGCTTGACAGGAGAGCACACACCAACACCAGGGCCGAGGGAACTGGCCACACCATCAGCACGTAACAGCTGAGAGAGGGACAATCCTTACTTGCCAGACCAGTGTGCCTGGCCAAGTGAACAGAAGGATGCTGACTTTTTCAACCAGTTCTCCATGATTTATTCCAGGGCCTAGTCCCACCTACCATGGGCTGGGTCTTTCCCATCAGCTAGACAGTCTCCTTTAGGTTCACTCTGGGCTCAACTCAGTCACTAACTCTCCACAAATGTGCCTAAAGCTCAAACCCTCAGCAGTCAAGTTGATACCTGTGCTTAACTATGACAGATGGAATAGGAGTAGGAGACAGTAGTGTGTGTGTGTGTGTGTGGGGGGGGTGGTCAGTGTTCCATTTTCAGGATGGTTACCATCTATCTGCCAGTCCCTGCACCCTCCCTGATTGGTGAGATCAAACCTCCTCAGTTGCAAGTGACCAGGAAGGAAAATGAAAGTGAGCTTCACCAGATGTCTTGCCTACTTGCAATACTTGATGGTGACTTATTTTCTCTACTGAAGTATGATCCCCTCTCTCCTTATTTCTGGGGGGCCCTCCTTCCCCTTCCCTCCTGTTTATAATCTTTGAGATTACTGTAGGTATTACAATGATTTATGTTTGAATATGTCATTAAGTGGGTTTGGTACTAGGATCCACCTATTAGGGAGTACATATGGCACTTAATTTTCTGTGTCTGGGATACTTCACTCAATATAATTTTTTCTAGTTCATCCATTTCCTGGCAGATTTCATTAATTCATCTTTTTTGATGGCTAAGTAGTATTTCATTGTATAAATGTACCACAGTTTCCTTATCCACTCATCAACTGTTCGACATTTGGGTTGATTCCATGACTTTGCTATTGTAAATAGTGCTGCTATGAGCATGGTTGTGCTTGTGTCACTGAAGTGAATTTTTGCTTTATGGGGAATTGGGAATAGCAGAGTCATATGGGATTTCAATCTAACTTTTTTAAAAATCAGCAGACGGCTCTCCAGAGTGGTTGTATGAGCCTACATTCCCACCAGCAATGTAGGAGAGTTCCCTTCTCTCCATTTCCTCTCCAGCATTTGGTGTTGTTTGCATTGTGGACTTTTGCCATCCTGAGTGGGGTGAGATGATATCTCAGGGAAGTTTTGGTTTGCATTTCCCTGATAATTAAGGAGGTGGACTTTTTTTTTTTTAACATTTTTTATTATTATTTCCGCTCATACAAACTTAATAGGTAGACCAATTCCCTCCCCCCCTTCTTCTCCCCCCGAACCCCCTGCTCCCCCTCCTTCCTCCCCATCTCCCAGTGCTTCCCCCCCCAATTCCCAGAGAGTCCTTTATTGTGTATGCCTAACTCTCCTCTTGGTCCTCTTTTCCGATGACATAAAAGGACCCAGTGGCATTTCCCTGAACCCTTTCCCGTGTTCCCCTTAAGCATAGGAACACTACTGTGGCCATCAATCTTTTGCCTCCAAGGATCTTGGTGCCTTTAGCCGATGTTAGACTTTGTGAGGTCAATAGTGTGACGGACATGGCGCAGGGCATGCAAAGTCCTATTATGATTGCTTCAGCCCTATCTAGTGTGGAGACTCTTCAAATCATTGCTCCCCCCATCCTTTTGCTCTTACAATCTTACCGACCCCTCTTCCGCAAATGTCCCTGAGCTTCAGGATGGGGGGAGATTAGGCTGGCTTAGTTCTATGTGGATGATATAGAGTCTCTGAAGTTCTGGATTGTGGTTTGTTGATTTTCTTTTGCAGTTTTGTTGCTCCTGCAATGCCCTTCACTCCATCCTGATGGGCACTGTATGTCACCCCTTGCATTCCTTGGAGGTTGATTTTCTCTGCTGTAACATGGTCCCCTCTCTCCTTGTGTCTGGTGTGGCCCTCCAACGCCATCCTTCCTTTTCACAATCCTTGCAATTACCGTACTATATAGGTTTACCCTTGAGTGTCTCAATGTGGGCTGGATGAGTTTGGTACTAGGAGCCACCTATTAGGGAGTACATACGGCGCTTAACTTTCTGGGATTGGGATACTTCACTTAATATAATTGTTTCTGATGACATCCATTTCCCAGCAAATTCCAGTAATTCATCATTTTTGATGGCTGAGTAGTACTCCATTGTATAGATGTACCACAGTTTCCTTATCCACTCGTCAACTGTTGGACATTTAGGTTGATTCCATGACTTTGCTATTGTAAACAGTGCTGCTATGAACATAGTTGTGCTTGTGCTATCAAGGCGAACCTCTGCTGCATGGGGGGTTATTCCCAAAAGTGGAATAGCAGGGTCATATGGCATTTCAATCTTTAATTTCTTTAAGAATCTCCAGACGGCTCGCCAGAATGGCTGTATGAGCCTGCATTCCCACCAACAATGTAGCAGAGTTCCCCTCTCTCCACATCCTCTCCAGCACTTGTGGATTTTTGCCATCCTGACCGGGGTGAGATGATATCTCAGGGAGGTTTTGATTTGCATTTCCCTGATGGCTAAAGAAGTGGAGCATTTTTTAAGATATTTGTTAGACATTTTAATTTCATCTCTGGTAAAATTTCTTTTAAGTTCCAGTGCCCATTTTTTAATTGGGCCATTGGTTTCCTTGGTGTTTAATTTTCTAAGTTCTTTGTGCACTCTGGACAGTAGAGCTCTATCAGATATGTGGTTAGTGAAGATTTTCTCCCATTGTGTGGGTTGCCTTTGAGCTCCTGTGACAATCTCTTTATCTGAACAGAAGCTCTTTAATTTCACAAGATCCCAACTGTTGAGAGTTGGTAGCAGTGACTGTGCCATTGGATATCTGTTTAGGAATTGTTGGCCTAGCCCAGTCAGCTCAAGGGAGTTCCTTATCCGTTCAGTTATGATTTTTATAGTCTCTGGCCTGATATCAAGGTCCTTGATCCATTTGGAATTAAGTCTTTTTTTTTTTTTATTATTATTATTTTATTCAACTGTGCGCATGTGCGTGTGTATGTGCGCGTGCGTGTTTGTCTGTGTGTGTGTGTGTGTCTGTGTGTGTGTAGAACCACGGACGAATTCGCGAACCACCATGGGCGCCTCCGCCTCCTTCTGCCCGGGGATTCACAGGCTCCGCCCTACCAGGACCAGAAGCGCAGGCCGCCCCCGCTTCCGCCTGGCGTCTATACGTGGGATCTGGGAACCGAACTCAGGACCTTCCGCCTGCAAGACGGAGGCTTAACCCCTGAGCCACCTCTCCAGCCCTGGAATTAAGTCTTGTACATGGTGACAAGTACGGGTCCAGCTTTAATCTTCTGCATGTGGAGATCCAGTTTTGCCAGCACCATTTGTTGAAGGTGCTGTTCTTTTTCCATGGGATTCTTTGGACCCCTTTGTCGAAGATCAAATGGCTGTATTTTTTTGGGCTTATATGTGGGTCTTCAACCCTTATCCATTGATCTGTGTGTCTATTTTGGAGCCAGTACCAGGCTGTTTTTATAACTATGGATTTTTAGTATAGACTAAGGTTCGGTATGGTAATACCTCCAGCAGTGTTTTTGTTACTCAGGATTGTCTTTGCTATCCTGGGTCTTTTGTGCCTCCATATGAATTTTGAGATTAATTGATCAACTTCTTTAAAGAATTGCTTTGGGATTTTAATTGGTATAGAATTGAATTTATATATTGCCTTTGGTAGGATGGTCATTTTTACGATGTTGATTCTGCCAATCCAGGAGCATGGGAGGTCTTTCCACCTTCTGATGTCTTCTGCAATTTCTTTCTTTAGGGTTTTAAAGTTTTCATTGTAAAGGTCTTTTACCTCCTTGGTTAGGTTTATACCAAGGTATTTCATTTTTTTAGGGGCTACAGTAAATGGGATTGTTTCTCTCAGGGCTTTTTCACTTCTTTCATTCTGGGCTATAGGAAGGCCTCTGATTTTTGCACATTTATTTTGTATCCTGCCACCCTGCTGAACTTCTCAATTAGTTCCAGGAGCTTCCTGGTGGAGTTTTTGGGATCACTCAGGTATAAGATCATGTCATCTGCAAATAGGGATAGCTTGACTTCTTCCTTGCCGATTTGAATCCCTTTTATGTCCCTTTCTTGTCTTATGGCTTCAGCTAAGACTTCAAGTACAATATTGAATAGAAGTGGTGAGAGTGGACAGCCTTGCCTAGTTCCTGATCGAAGTGGGAATGCTTCCAATTGTTTCCCATTGAGCATAATCCTTGCTGTAGGCTTGTTGTATACAGCTTTTATTATATTGATAAAGGTTCCTTCCATTCCTACTGTCTCTAGCGTTTTGATCATAAGGCTGTTGGATATTGTTGAAGGCTTTTTCTGCGTCTATGGAAAGTATCATGTGGTCTTGGACTTTGGATTGGTTTACATGATGAATTACATTTATTGATTTGCATATGTTGAACCAACCTTGTGTGCCAGGGATGAAGCCTACTTGGTCCCCGTGAATGATCTTTTTGATATGTTTTTGAATCCGATTTGCTAAGACTTTGTTGAGAATCTTTGCGTCTGTGTTCATCAGGGAGATCAGGCTATAGTTTTCTTTTTTAAGTGAATCTTTATTAGGTTTTGGGATTAAGATAATATTAGCTTCATAGAAGGAATTTGGTAGTGTTCCTTCCTTTGCTATTTGATGGAACAGTTTAAGGAGTATTGGTGTTATTGACTCCTTAAATGTCTTGTAGAATTCTGTGCTGAATCCATCTGGTCCAGGACATGTTTTGGTGGGAAGATTCAAGATTACTTCTTCAATTTCCTTATATGTTATAGGGCCATTTAAGTAATTCACAACTTCCTGATCCAATTTAGGTAAGATGTGTTTACTTAGAAATTCATCCATCTCTTGTGTGTTGTCAAACTTCACTGAGTATAAGTTTTTGAAATACGATGTTATAATTCTCTGGATTTCTTGGGTATCAGTAGTGATAACTCCATGTTCATTTCTAATTTTGTTAATTTGGGTTTTCTCTCTCTTGCTTTTGGTTAATTTAGCTAGGGGTGTATCTATCTTATTGATTTTTTCAAAGAACCAGCTTTTTGACTGGTTGATTTTTTTCCTATCGTTTTCTTAGTCTCGATTTCAGATATTTCTCCCCTTATTTTGCTAATCTCCTCTCTTCTACTACTTTTGGGATCAGATTGCTCTAGTTTCTCTAAAGCTGTAAGCCGCATCGTTAAGTTATTTATTTCTGATGTTTCCATTTTTTTGATGTAGGCATTAAGAGCTGTGAACTTACCTCTTAGGACAGCTTTCATTGTGTCCCAGAGATTTTGGTAAGTTGTATTTTCGTTATCGTTCACTTTCAGGAAATCTTGAATTTCCTTTTTAATTTCTTCCTGAATCCAGTTGTCATTCAGCATATTGTTAAGTTTCCAATAGTTAGTGTATTTTCTCTTGTTTGTTGTGTTGTGGATGTCCAGCTTTAGGTCGTGGTGGTCTGATAGGGCACAGGTTAGAATTTCAACTTTTTTGTATATGTGTAGATTCGTTTTGTGGCCCAATATGTGATCTATTTTGGAAAAGGTTCCGTGTGCTGCTGAGAAAAATGTGTATTCTTTTGTGCGTGCGTGAAAAGTTCGATAGAGATCTGTAAGGTCCATTTCTTTCAGGGTTTGATTAAGTTCCAAAGTGTCTCTGTTAAGCTTTTGACCTGTTGATCTATCCCATGTTGAGAGGGCGGTGTTGAAGTCCCCACGAATTATCGTTTGGGGGTTGATTTCTTGCTTTAGGCGCTGTAGGGTTTTCTTAATGAATGTGGAGGGGCCCGTATTGGGTGCATAAATGTTCAGAATTGTGAAGTCTTCCTGGTGAATTGTACCTGTGACTAAAATGTAGTATCCATCTGTGTCTCTTATGATTTTCTTTGGTTTGAAGTCCACTTTGTCTGAAAGCATAATTGCTACCCTGCCTGTTTCCTGGTTCCATTAGCTTGCAAGATTTTGGACCAGCCTTTCATTCTTAGGATGTGCCTATCTTTTGTGGTGAGATGAGTTTCCTGAAGGCAGCAGATTGTTGGATTGTGGTTTTTAATCCAAGTTTTTAATCTGTGTCTCTTAATTGGCGAGTTAATACCATTGACATTTAATGTTATAATGGAGAAATTCTTTTTAATTCTGGACATATTTTATGTTTAGTAGATTTTTGTAAGCATGTTGTTTGATATTTATGTTTTGGTGGTATTATACTTCCCTTCTTTACTCCTGGATACGCTTGTTCTTTTCTTCAAGCTTGAGTATCATTTCTAGGATTTTTTGAAGGCCTGGTTTGGTAGACATGTATCCCTTCAAGTTGTCTTTGTGCTGGAAAACTTTTCTTTCTCCCTCAATCATGACAGATAGTTTTGCCGGGTATATCAGTCTGGGTTGGCATTTTTGCTCATTTAATACTTGAAGTATGTTTCTCCAAGCTCTTCTTGCGTTTACTGTTTCCATTGAGTAGTCATTTGTTATTCTAATAGGTTTACCTTTAAAAGTGACTTGCTTTTTTTTCTCTTGAAGCTCTCAGCACCTTTTCTTTGTCTTGAATGTGGAGTGTTTTGACTATTATTTGCCGTGGCGATTTTCTATTTTGGTCGTATCTGTTTGGAGTGCGAAATGCCTCTTGTATTTGGATAGTCCTCTCATTCTTTAGTTGTGGGAAGTTTTCATTTATGATGAATTGAAATATTTCCTCAGGTGTGGTATTTTGGGCTTCTTGTTCTGGTATTCCATGAATGCGCATGTTAGGCTTCTTCAGGGTGTCCCATATCTCTTGAATGTTCCTCTCCAGTATGTTTTTGGCTTTAACAATCTCTTCCTTTGAGCTGGTTAATTCTCCCACTTTGTCTTCAAGATCTGAAATTGTATTTTCTGCCTCATTTGTTCTGCTGATAAGACTCTCTGTTGAGTTTTGGGTTGAAGATAACTTGTCTTTTAGTTCAATTTTAAACTCTGCTTGAGACTTTTAATTGCTCTATACCTATTTTTGTTTCTTGAACTGTTTTTCGCAACTCCTCCAAGTGCCTGTTGTGTTCCTGTTCAAAGTGGTTGATACGGTTTAACTCTTCTCGGATTTCCTCTTTCATAGTATTAATCATGTTAAGGATCATACTCTGAAAGTCGTTATGTTGGGTCTGGCTTTCATGGCTATTTTCTGTGGATTTGTTCTGGTCAGAATCCCTCATTATGGGATTGATTCTTTCGACAGGAGATTGGTCTTCTTGGGTTTTGTTTCTCGTGGATCTGCACTTTGACTTGTACATTGTTGTTTTGTTTTGTAGGACCTTTCAGTTTCTGTGTGTTTTTCACTGAATCCACCTAGTTGGTATTGTTACGCTTGCGAGTTATTACTAGTGCTTGCCTTGGATTCGGTATGTTTGTGTATTGTTATTATTATATCCTAGATGAGGCTACTAGGCTGTTAGTACATCAGTAAAGTCAGGTTAAGTAACCAGGGGGTGAATATTAGTTTGGTAGTGCACTTTTACGATTTAGTTTCTTGGTGAAATGTGGGGGTGAATGGTGTATTCCCTGGAGTTGTATGTTGTGGGGTGGCTGTATGAGAAAGTTGATCTACAGCATTGATACTTTAAAGGATCAGTAAGGTGAAAAGAAAAAGTTTACTTATCTTTGGGCTGGATGAGAAGAAACTCGCCCACGTGATATAATGATTGTAGTGGAGTCCAGATGTATGGCCTGTGCTCCCTTTGTTCCTTAGAATTTTGCTTGAGTTTCCTTTGAGCTCTATTGAATTCTGAGTAGCAGTGTGTCTTTTGTGGACCACGTGCGTAGGTCCCCGGTGGGCCAGAGAGGCAGAGGGTCTGATGTTGATGGCAGAATTCTTCACCTGCGACCTGGGAAGGTGGGCGCGGAGAGGGGCGGGGCCGGGGCAAAGCCTGTGGCTGTGCATTGCGGTGCTGCTGGCCGGGTGGCTCCCGGGTGGGGGGCGGGGCTGGGCTGGGCTGGGCTCTTTCGCTCCCTGGCTCAATGGCAGAATTCTTCACCTGGGATTCAGGGGGGTGGCTAGGCGCACAGGGGGCAGGATGCGAGGGGCTTGGGTCCGGGTCGGGGCCCTGGCTAAGCCGCAGTCGGCCTGGGTGCTCGCCGCCGGGACGCGTGGGGCTCCGGGGTGGTTGGGGGCTGGGCTGGGCACTCTCTCGCTCTCTCTCTCACCCACTTTGGGCAGTGGGCGGCGGGCGGGGGCTAAGGAAGTGGACTTTTTAAAAGATATTAGTTAGACATTTCAGTTTTTGTCCCTGGAAAAGTTTCTTTTGAGTACCCAGGCCCAATTTTTAATTGGGCCCTTAATTTCCTTGGTGTTTAGTTTTTTATGTTCTTTGTGCACTTTGCATAATAGAGCTGTATCAGATATGTGGTTAGTGAAGATTTTTCTGCCATTCTGTGGGTTAGTTTTTGTTTGGTTTACAATCTCTTTATCTGAACAGAAGCTCTTTAATTTCCTAAGATCCCATTTGCTGGTTGTAGTGACTGTGCTATTGGATTTCTGTTTAGGAACTGTTGGCCTAGTCCAATCAGCTCGAGGGAGTTCCCTACCTTTTCAACTAAAGTTTTTATAGTCTCTACCTGGTGTTTTTTTTTTTTTTTTTTTTTTTTTAACCTGGTACCTGGGTCCAAACTCAGGACCTTCTTCTTGTGAAGCAGTCTTAATCCCTGAGCCATCTCTCCAGCCTCTGCTTAGTGTTTTTGATAGCTTTTTCCCCTCCTTATATCCTCTTGAATGTGTTTTTTCTGGTCTTGAGTATTTCCTTGTAGTATTTTCTGATGTCTGTATTGGTCTTTAGTCTGCTTTGGTCATGGAAGTTTTTCTTTTGCCCTCAGTCATGGTGGGTATAGTAACCTGAGTTGGTATTTGTGATCCTTTATGACTTTCATGTCTCTCCAAGCTCTTCTGACTTTTACTGTTTCCATTGAAATATCAGATGTTATTTTGATAGGTTTGCCTTTGTATATGACTAGGTTTTTCTCTCTTGCAGTCCTCAAAATTTTTTCTTTAATCAGCACCTGTAGAGCTTTAACTATTATGTGTTTTGGGGTCTTTTCATTCTGGCCTTGTTCATTTGGCTTTCTCTAAACCTCTTGTACTTGGATAGACACACATGTCTTCAGATGTGCAAAGTCTTCATCTATGATGCTGTGGAAAATATACTCTGTACTTTTTTCCCTTCGGTTTCTTTCTTGTTCTGGGTTCCACAGACACATAAGTGCGACTTCTTCATGGTGTCCTGTAGCCCCTCAATATTCTTATTATGGACTTTTTACTACTATCGGAATGGTTGTAAGCTCAACATCAAGTTCAGAAGGTGCTGCCCAAAGCAAATGTAGTTCTGGAAAAGGGGGAAAAGGAGGTGTGCTTGTGTGAATGACAGTGCTCACAAGAAGGGTCAGGGACCCAAAGGTCGTGGCAATGCAGTGAACACATTTCGTGTGAAAAACATGGCAAAATCATGGACGCCATGGAAAAGTTAAAGTCCGGAGTGAGATTCAATGAAGTGGCCACACAGTACAGTGAAGACAAAGCCAGGCAAGAAGCTCGCTGGGTTGGATGATCAGGAGGTCCGTGGTGGGACCATTTCAGGAAGTGACATTTGTCTTGCTTGTGAGTGGGATGAATAAGCCTGTGTTTACAGACCCTCCCATTAAGACAAAGTTTGGGTACCATATTATTATGGTTGAAGGGAGAAAATAAAATCATGGTAGATTAAAAAAAATTCCTATCATGTATTTTTTAAGCTTTACCAACTTCTTTGAATGACTGATGCAATTCTGCCAAGTTATCTTCTAATTCTGATATTCTGTGTTCTGCTAGATCTGTTCTATTGGTGAAACTTCCTACTGAGTTTTTTTCTGTGTTTGTGTGTGGGTGAGAGAGAGAGAGAAAGAGAAAAGACAGAAGAAAGATGGAGAGAGAGAGAGAAAAAGAGAGAGCGAGAGAGAGCACGAGCCTGTGGAGGCTCAGGAGTGACTTCAGGAATCATTCTGGATTGCTTTATCTCCTATTTGTTCTGTTTTGGGGTGTCTGAGGCTCTGCCTTCCAGGGCCAGAAGTGAAGTGTGCCAACATTTTTGTCTGGTGTTTTTATGTGGGATCCAGGATCTGAACTCTGGTCCTTCTGCTTGGGGGGCAGAGGCTTAACCTCCAAACCTCTACTGGGTTTTTGATTATACTTATCGTAGTTTTGATTTCAGTTTGGTTTTCTTTTCAACAATTTTACATTTATTTTCACTTTCTCCGTTTTCTTCATTTTGTTTATATTTCTTCAAACATTTGTCTCCTTGCAATTCATCTCATAGTTCCTTTACTTATTGATCTTTGCAGTTCATTGTTTTGATTTTTTTCCCCTATTATCCAAGATGTTATTGGTTTGCTGATTTTTGGATTAGAAATATTTTCCTGTTTTTTCTTTTTCTTCATGTGTGTAATTTGTGTTTTTTATACGTGGTTTTGGTATCTTGAGTTAGTCCTTGTCTTTTTGCTTTGTTATGTTTCTCATTTTCTTTCATCCATTGGGACTGTTGGGTATCTGTAATAGGAACTTCTCTGGGCTTGGGTGGGTTGGTGTTGTTTTAAGGTCAGTCGAGGGCTGGTCAGTGGAGGTAGCCGTGGTACATCTGGTGCCTTTGGGTTCGTTTCAGTGATGTTATGGAGGTGCAGTGGTCTGTGAAGTCCTTTTAATTGATGAAGTTAGGATTGGTTGTCAAATCTCATGGGTGAGATTTGGCTTGAGTATTGGAGTAGTTTTGAGAAAAGATCGGGTAGGTAATAGTACTTGTAGTGCAGGTTAGGAAGCCACAGATATTTGAGGATTTTGTACTTCTAAGGGATATATATATGGATAGGAATACACAGATATTTGAGGATATTGTACTTCTAAGGGATATATATATATATCGCATATTTATGTATTCCTTATGTATATATATCCCTTATATATTAATGGACAGTCAAAAGGGGGTGAATACATGGATATAGACTTGAGAGATGGCAAGGGTTGGTGTTTTGGGAGTGAATGAGTATATAACTTACATGGAGAAACAAGAGATCCCAATCTTAATTTGAAATCCATGCTAACAAAAATCCAACTATTTTGAGACTTATTAAGGATTGAAGATTATGTAAGTATAAATAGAAGAAAAAGGGTCCTTATAGCTTGGTGGGGTTAGTTCTCCTGTTATGAATGGTGAGGTTCTAACCATCCTGTCTTTGGGGATGAGTAGTTAGAAGTCTTTGGTGTCTGCCGTGGTTGGTTGACTTGTAGATTTTCATTTATTTATTTATTTTTGTGAATTTTTTTTTTTTTTGTGTGTGTGTATGTGTGTGTGTGTGGTGTGTCTGGAATCAGAGAAAGCATGGGTCTGAGGTGCAGGTGTGTGGGGAGAGGCTCCTATAAAGGGGGGTCTGGGACCAGGGAAAGCTGCCATGTGGATCCTGATTTCAGGTCCTCTTGCTTGTGTAGCATTTTACCTATTGGGCCATATCACTAGCCCCATTTACCCCCCTCCCCTTTTTTTTTCTTTCTTTTTTTGTATGTATGTTTGTGTTTGTGCCTGTGGATGCCCAAAGGTGACTTTGAGAATCATCCTGAATTGCTTCTACAACCCCTCCATCCCCCCTTTTTTTACTTCGCTCTTGGAGTTCCCTGGCTCTGCCTCTTTAGAGTCAGAATTGTTTAAGAGTCAGAATTGTGGGCTGCTGACATTTCCACATGGTATTTTATGTGCGATTCGGGATGTGACTTGTCATCCTTCTGCTTTCAATGTAGAGTCTTATCCTTGAGCTATCTCTCTAACCCTTCCCCCATTTACCCTTTTCAAAACATTTTTGGATGCCTTTATTCATGATCAACAATTGATTCTGTAATATTCAAAAGCTGTTGTAAACTAAAATCCAAGCATTAAACTTTGTGTGCTACTTGGGAACAATTTAATTGGTCGGCTTCTTAGTTCACAAGAGAGCCGTTATTATGGGAGGTTTACTGATTGTTTAAAGTCATTTCTTTTTTTAGGATTGCTTATTAGTTGAATTCTCCCTCCTTCCCTCCTTCCATTCCTCTGTCTTTTTCTTTCTTTCTTTCTTTCTTTCTTTCTTTCTTTCTTTCTTTCTTTCTTTCTTTCTTTCTTTCTTTCTTTCTTTCTTTCTTTCTTTCTTCTTTCTTTCTTTCTTTCTTTCTTCCTTCCTTCTTTCTTTCTTTCTTTCTTCTTCTTTCTTTCTTTCTTTTCTTTCTCTTCTTCTCTCTCTCTCTCTCTCTCTTTCTTTTCTTTCTTTCTTTCTTCTTTCTTTCTTTCTTCTTTCTTTTTCTTTCTTTCTTCTTCTTTCTTTCTTTCTTCTTTCTTTCTTCTTTCTGTCTCTCTCTCTCTCTCTCTCTCTTTCTCTTTTCTTTTTTCATTTTCATCTGCCAAAAAAGTCATCTTAATAACACTAAAATAATTGTCACTCCAAAGACGTTGCTTTTTATATCTAAAGTTCTGTTTGGATATTTTTTTATTTCATGCATGAGTGTGTGTGTGTGTGTGTGTGTGTGTGTGTGTGTGTGTGTGTGTGTGGCAGTGTGTGTCTTTGTGGAGGACCAAGGGTGACTTCAGGAATCATTCTGGTTTGCTTCTACCTTCTTGCTTCCCTCTGAGATTTCCCAGGCTCCACCCACCAGGGCAGGAACTGTAGTTCACAGCTATTTCCATCTGGAGTTTTTATGTGGGAACTAGGATCTGAACTCAGGATCTTCTGCTTGTGAGGCAGAATCTTAACCCCTGAGTCATCTCTCCAGTCCCCTGAATTAAAATTTTAAACTCTTAGTAGTTAATTCAACATTTAGATCTTGGATATAAAAGAAAGCACTTGCTATTTTGTTTTTCCTCTGCTTGGTTGCCCTCTTTGGCTTTAGAGCCCTTGTTGTAGACTTTGTGTGGTATAATTGTTTCATCTTTGATTTTCTCCTCATTTTTTTTTTAAAGTAAATTCCTTTACCCTTTGAGACTTAACAAGTAAACTCTTGGTTGAAATCTAATGTTCTTATTTGACTAGGTTAAGGGGGCATGAATGAGAGGCGATGATACCAAAATTAAATCTAGCTCTGACAGATTTCATTCTAAGAAGATGGGCTTTAAGGAACCCACTTATATTGACCATTTTTTTTTTTTTTCTTCTTTGGCAGGATTATTGTACTCTGTAAGTGTCATTTGGGGGAGCCAAAGCTCTACACTTTATCAATAGTTCATTCAGCATATTAGAGGAAAAAAATAGTGAAATGAATTGAAACTTCATTCTTTATAGGTGTTTATGTATTTCTTCCTTCTGTTTTAATAGGAAATGGTTACAGGATTAACTTTTTATACTAGCATTTTTGTTATTCTGCTGAAAACTTATGGGCTAAGAAAAATTAATATTTTCAGATGAATAAGTATCATAGTATTTCAAAACTACTGTATCTTTAGCCTGAACTGTGAGTTCTTTATCTAATTGAGACCCATGCTAAAATGCTTAATTGATTTTTTTTTCTAGTCAGCGAATTGACCAATATTTTTTGAGTGTTTGTTGAAGCAAAACACTATAAATTATTTAAAAAGCGTTGCAACTTGAGTAAGTATATCCTTAAAGAAAGTTTTGGAGCCATTTGGTTGATTAGTGTATATCAATCAGAACTATTGTTAAGTCTCTGTAGATATAGGTTATTTAGGGAGGTAACGCATCTGCCTGCAAAAAGATTAGAATTTGAATTTAAAAAGTATAAGATTCTTACTGTGTTCTGTCTGTCCTAGTTTTCCTTCAGCTTGTATATTTGTAAAAAGTAGTTTAGAGTTTATTAATTTATTTTCTTTCTTTGTGGTATAATCTTGGCAGGTTTAATTTAATTTTATTTTCACTATTCCTCTTGTGATACAAGCATATGCATTTGTGCAGATACACACAGAACTTCTACAATTGGTGTAGTATTTATAGCAAGTTAAAGGTATTTTTTATTTGAGTTTCTCACAGATTGCTCTCTGTAGACATAAGTTTTGAATTTTGTTGCCTTTTTTTGGTTGAAAGTTGGATTCTACAGTGGAAGGGCTGTCTTCCAAGACCCTGACTTTATCAGAAATTGGAACTTAATGTGTACTAGAAATGATCTATTCCTCTACTATCGCTTAAGCTCCTGTCATTATTATGTAGCTGTTGTTTATATAACTCAATGTTGCTTGCTTTTCTTAGCAAGTAGGGACTTTCTGGTTGCATTAATAGAAGAAATACGTATCTCTATATTTTTGTCTATGCCTATATCTGTATATCTCCATTTATAGTCATCTCTATGTCTATCTATATCAGTAAATCCTAAAAATTAGCATCTGTCTGTGTGAGAGAAGATATTCTTGTCAGAGAAAGTAGTAGTTAGGTTGTAATGTCGAAGTGTCAGCTTTGCTAACTTTTTTCCCTTCTGCTTTCTCTCTTTGTATAGTGATGGAAATAGATAGCATTACCTGTAGACTTCTGAGTTTCCTGTGAGTTCTTGGAAAACTGATGAATACCTATGAAAGAACTGGCTTCTGCTGTAGAGTGGCAATGTGGAAGGAAGCTCTTTTCTTTTTCCATCTCCCCCCCCCCTTTTTTTCCCTTAAAAATTGTTATTCGATTTTAATGTGAGTGAAGATGACCTCTGGAGAGTTGATAAAAAAGTAAAAGAAAGTAGTTTCTTTTCTTTTAATTTTTGTGTTAATTTGCTCCAGATGATAGAATTATCATAAATGTTGCAAAGTGCTAGATTTCAGAAAATGAAGTCTAATTTATATTTATTTTTACCTTATATTGCCACAAAATAAGATAATAAAAAAGATAATTAGGGTTCAAGGAATTCTAAGTGATAATTTACTTTCAACTTCTTATCTTGTGTTTGCTTAACTTATGTAAAATGTTAATTTGTTAATTATCTCAATTTGGTTAGAGGCAGATGCTGATTATTTGCACTAGTCTAATGGACTTTTTGAAGATGGCTTTCATTATTTAAGATCAACCTGTCAAACATTAAAACTGACTTAAAGAATAACAAATACCAGTAGCTATCTGTGTATTTGTACGCAATGCAGGGCAGGGAAGTTCAAAAATGTTGTGCACCAAAGATGTGCAGGGTAGTATGTCAGTCAGTATTTTTAGTAATCTCGGGGGCTGGGGATGTAGCTCAGTTGGTAGTGTGTGTCAAACATGCATGAAATGCTGACTTCCATTTCAAGCACCCCATAAACCTGGCATTGTGGCATATGTGCCTATATTCCCAGCACTTGAGAAGGAGGTGGAAATAGGAGGATTTGAAGTTCTAGGCAAGTTGGAAGCCAGCTTGGGATGCATAAGACCTGGCTTTAAAAACAAGCAAGCAAAGCACAAATGAAAAATTAGATGTTGAACTTTTTTTAAATTGAGTTGAGATTCTCTGGCTCCCCATTTGCTTCCTGCTGTGAGCCCAAACAACATCAAGGGAGCAGAGGTAATCTTATCTGTGTATATTTAAAGTATGCATAGAAACAGCTAGAATGTTCCAGGCACATATGCCAGGCTGTCATTACAGTTGACCAGATCTTCTCGCAAGAGAGTCTTGGTTCAGTAACTGAACAAGAATTTGAATTACACATCTCATCTGCATCTTCCTGCTGTGTTTGGCTAGTGCTTCTACCATTACTGTTGTTTTTCCACTTTAATTTGGTTCCTTATCTACAAAAGAGAGAATACTGCAAAAGAGAGAGACACTAAGCCATAAGGTTGGACACCTTAAAATTATTTAGAAATGCAACCGGCATATTAGGCATATAATAAATTATATTATTTGTAATTATTTGCTACTGTTCTAGCATTTGTATGAGATTTATGTAAGATGGTTTTGTGTGTGTGTATGCGTGTGCACAAATGTGATTCAGTACCTACTTGTCATTTATATGTGCTGCAAGTATATGTATGATAAGAAATTATAAGAACTTCAGGTATAAAAGCTAATAGATTTTGAAATAGTAGTTATATAATGAATGAGTATAGATTTTAGTTCAACTCATGATTCCTTTCATGTAGTGTGAGAGGGTTTAGGATTTATATGGATGAATGCTAGTTTAGCAATTGGACCATTTGGAGATCTTGATCATAAGCATTTTTTACATTGAAATTTTAAGGATACAAAGGGGAGATCTTTTATGTTCAGTTGTTTTCTTGTTCTCATAAAGCAAGTTTCAGTTGAATATAGTAAGGAGTATAGAGTGCTGCTGTCAATTCTATGTCTAAATGTCTCTGAATCTGTCATCTTCACTCATCTTCATTGCTTACTGTTTTAGCTTGGACGCCGTAATTTTCTTATGCCACCAAATTTTCACTCTGAAACATCAATTCAGATATCTATTATATAGCCTTCCAGTCCTTATTAATTTTCTATTAGCAAGCTAACAATTCTGAATCATCCGTCATGTTTTAATTTATACAGATTTTCTTTCTGTGATATTTCTCCAATATTGGTTTAGAAATCTATCCTATACTATTAAATATTCTGTATTTCTTCTGTCAAGCCTCTTATACTTGAATGTCATCTTCATCCTGTCAGTGAACTCTTAAGTTTTCAGAAAGTCTTGTTTACTTTCAAACACAATTCTTTTTACATTGGAAGTACTTGATATATGCTGGTTTAACGAATGGGCAAATAAATGAATTAATGACTTATAGGTGTTTCCCCAGAACAAAACATAGATTACTTTAGCTTCCTAGAAATGATTCAGCCTTCTGAATGTCTACTATGCATTTATTTAATAGTCTGTAGTTTGTTTTTCTTATCTTAGTGTGTGCCAATAGTTATGGAAGGGCTAAAGGACTACAATTTCTACAGTGGGTCAGAGAACTCAAGTGTGAATCACTGTTTCCTAATTGTGTGTTTATGGAAGTCAGAATGATCTTACTGCAGACCTTGGGGTGGGATTATAAACATCCTGGTTTGGTAGATGTTGCAGATCCACATGTGCTGTGTCTTTCATGTGTACAAGACCTCTAGAATGTTGCTAGTTTATGCTGGGTTTCAGTAGAGAGGAATATTATAATATCTAGATTGTCCAGAATTTTCAAAGTTGATTTTTGAATTTTATCTCATGTTAAATCTTTCACATGGGTTTAAGAATTTCTCAATGTTAATGAGGTAAATGAAGATAAAACTTAGTTTTATTGATAAAAATATTTTTGAGGTGTTAGAATTAAAAATAAATAAATTTCTGTTTTTTCAAGAATGAGCTATGTAACATACTACATTCTGTATTAGTAGTGCATCAGCCAAGTAGTCTTCAAATAATGAAGAAGGCTAAGAGGGACTGTATGTGCTTGTAACTATGAATATCTTACTGTAACAGTTACTTTTTACTATTGCTGTGAGAGAACACTCAAAGTCTATCAACTTAAGGGAGAAGGGAGATTTATTCAGCTTACGGTTCCAGAGGGAAGATACATTTTCTCCTAATGGAGGCGGCATGGCTGGCTGGCCAAAGCTGGAGGAGGCTAAGTCACAGCCATCATCTTGGAAGCTGAGAGCTGCAGACTATTTGCAGCAAAGGCCGACTTCTCCAAGAGGTAGGGTGGGACTCATCCACATCAAGGCCCAACCCTTGTGACTGCCTTCCTGTAGCAAGGCTCCACTTCTCAAGGTGCTATGACCTTGCTAAACACATGAGACTGTGGGGGACACATTTCAAACCATGACATTCCACCCCTGGCTCCCACAGGCTCATTGCCATCTCATTATGCAAACCATACTCAGTCTAACTTTAAAAGTTTTCATAGACTGCATCAGTAGTCCCAACACTGTCCAAAAGTCCAAAGTCCAAAGCCTGCTGTAAAAATCACAATACAAATTACATACTTCCAACATACAATGGCACAGAATAAACATTCCCATTCCAAAAGGAAGGAATGGGGGCATATCCAGGAAAGATTGGTTCATAACAAGACGAAAAACCAGCAGGACAAACCCCAAATCTTGTAGCCCCAAGTCCAACAGGTGAGCCTCTTGTTGAAATCATCTCCGTTCCAAAGGGCTTTGGATCCACCCCTCCAATGCAGCTGCCCATAGAATACGTTGGTCTCTTGAGCTGACTCCTCCCAGGGTATACAGCTCTCCTTGGCAGGTATCCCACTTTGTCTCTGGAATCTCTAACATCTTTACTTCTCAATGGCAAACCAGGCATTAACTCCACAGCACAAACTGCCCTTCTTGGACCTCTAAACTGCAGACTTCTTGCCTCGTGATGTCTGGATTCTGCCAATTTTTTCAATCTTGGAGGAGGATTCCACAATCTCATCCCTCTTGCATCACTAAGCCTCTAAAATCAGAACCGCGTGGACGACTTTGCCAAGACTGGCCCCCTTGAATCACAGCTGATTCTGCTTCTCTATGTTGACCATCTCTTTCACTGCTGGGCAGTTGTCTTGTAAGAGAAATCAACTCTTGCTTTGGAACTCTACTGAAAGGTTTTGCATTCTTATGAGTGGGAGCCTTCCCTGAGGATCTTGCCCTCAAGCTAGGGCCTCTCCTATTATTCAAATTGAGAGCAGGCTTTGATTTACAAATGGAGCTAATCTCTTTAACAGCCATTTTGTTCTATGCTTCTTCCTGGTTCAACTTTTTAAGTTTGGCATTGTATTTTTCATCATCAGATCTTACAGTTTTTGCTTCTTCCTGCTTGATTCTTTGCTCTTTTTCATGACTCTGAAGTCAACTAAAAAATAGCCATATCACATTGTCAAGACTACATTGCTTGTGAAATTTCCTCCATCAAGCACTCCAGTTTAACTTCAGGCAAGCTTTCAGGACGAGGGGAAAACTTCACTAAACTCTCGCCCAACACATGGCCCGTGTGTCACTCGTCCAGTTGCAAACACAGTCTATGTTCCTCTCTGGACCATCACAAGCTGGGCTTCCACTGCCTGCATCTCTCACAGCATTGCTCTCTTCTGAGCTCTCACGAGAAAGGCCCATTTGGCCCCCTTGCCAAGATGCAAAGACTTTCTCAGCACAAAGTCCCAAAGTTCTTCATATTTCTCCCAACAAACAGTTCCAAAGGCACACTAGCCACATCATAGCATTAACCATACTGCTGGGTACCACCCTCTCTCAGCTTCACAAACAACTTCATGTTGTGGTAGCAGGTGTTCTAATCTCACAGCAATATCCCACTACCCGGTACCAATTTCTGTAACAGTTACTCTTAACTGTTGCTGTGAGAGAACACTCAAAGTCAGTCAACTTAAGGGAAAAGGGAGGTTTATTCAGCTATGGTTCTAGAGGGCATCTCACGATGGAGGCGGCATGGCTGGAGGAGGCTAAGTCACAGCCATCATCTTGGAAGCTGAGAGCTGCAGACTGCTTGGCTGCAAAGACCGACTTCTCCTAGAGGACCTCAGGGCCCACCCCTTGTGACTGCCTTCCTCCAGCAAGGCTCCACCTCTCAAGGTTCTATGACCTATCTAAACACATGAGACTGTGGGGGACACATTTCAAACCATGACACCTACTTTCCAAGAGCTGACCTTAGCTGGTATAGTGAAATAAAAATGGTCAAAGGTTGATTAGTAGATACAGCTTGGAAGTTAAAGCAACAGGCTTTTAGCTGTACTTGTGAAGGGTGATTCATACAAGTGGAGCCACCTTGAGCCTTGAAGGTGCGTATAGTCACCGGCTCAGCATTCCCTGTGATCTGATCTGATGTCACATGAAGTAGGTGGACTGCATCCTTTTTGGAATACTTACCTTGCTAACACAGTAGAGAACTTCAGTAAAATGTTGTTGCAGTCAGACCGCATGGTTGTTGCTAAATCACCATCAAATGGCTTAAGAGAACAAGGGGTTTATTTTCTCTTACGATTACTGGTTACAGTTCTTAGTTCAGCTTGATGGGAGAGCATGCACCAACACCAGGGCAGAGGGAACTGGCCACACCATCACCACATAATGGCTGAGAGAGGGATGATCCTTACTTGCCAGACCAGCATGACTGGCCATGTACACACAAGGATGCCAACTTTCTCAATTGAATCTCAGTATTTTATTCATCTGTTCAGGGCTTATTCCCACCCACCATAGGCTGGGCCTTCCCCATCAGCCTTCCCCAATCTCCTGCAGGTTTGCTCTGGGCTTAAACCAACCACTGATTCTCCACAAATGTGCCCAGAGCTCAAACCCTCAACAGTCAAGTTGATTCCTGTGCCTGACTATGACAAATGGCCATTGCTTTAAACAGCAAACTTTTTAATTCCTTTGTGATACAGTAATATCTAATTGAAATTGGCAGCTAAACTAAGAGCTAAAAACAAAATCTGTATCCTGATTATTCCTGAATAACCCTTCCATGATCTGGAAGGTGTTATGAAATGTAATGAAAGATACCTTGAGACTGCTACTAGCAGTGTGGAGGTTGACATTCTCCCCTGGGATGAGTAGAGAAGATAGTTCCAAGGGAGCTCGAATTACTTAATGGGACCAGAAATACTTTTACCTTGCAGAAAGCCAATGGGCAAAGCTGCTTAAAAAGAGTTTGCAGAGAAATTGAAAGCATTTTCATTTTGAACAAGAGATTTTCTCGGAATGTGAAAAATTTTTAAGGTCTTCTTTATTTCCAAAGACAGCTTTTACCTTTCAGGACTCTGGGGAGCAAAGTAATAAGATATAAAGTGTAAGATATACAGTATGAGGTGATAAGGTTTATATTTCTATATGGTACTTTTTGTCCCTGAGAGTTTTCCAGAATGTAAAATAAACCAATGTGGCATGCTTATTTCATAACACAGATTGTGGGTGGACCTTTCTGCGTACTAATTCAGCTAAGTACCTGGTATGTTCAGGATGTGTTGCAGGTGCCTGTGTGGGCCATTTAAAGCATTTTCTTAAATGGGAGAGATATAAATGAACAAATAAAAGTATGTTTCAGTTATTATAGGCAACATAACATATAGGCATCTCCATTTTTTTAATGATGGTGGATTTTTGTCCTTTTTAAAAAAATTAGCATTTTTCTCTTTGTATTATTAAGTTGAGATACAAAGTTTGGATCTTTTTTTATTATTTTATTTTATTTTTTCCACTCATGCAAATTTGATAGGTACCCCATTCCCCTCTCTCCCTCCACTCCTCCCTGGATCCCCTTTCTCTCTCCCCCCTTTTCCCCTTCCTTTCCTCCCCTCCCTCCCTTTTTCCCAGTGGGGGCCCTCCCCCATTCTTGGAGCATCTTTTAGTGTGCATGTCAAACTTCCCTCTGGGTCCTCCTCTCTGATGAGGTGTAAGGACTCAATAGCATTGCCTAGAGCTCATTTTTGTGTTCCCCTTTAGTATAGGAATACTGGGGGGAGTCAATGACATGTTGGTCATTGTGCAGGTCATGCAAAGTCCTATTATGATTACTTCAGCCCTAACGTGTGTGGAGTATCTTGCATATCGTTGCTCTTCCCCATCTTAAGGCTCTTACAATCTTACTGCTCCCTCTTCTGCAAATTTCCCTGAGCTTTGGGATGAGGAGAGATTAGTTTGGCCTGGTTCCTGGTTATTAACGTAGGATCTCTGATGTTCTGAATTATGGTTTGTTATTCTTTTTTTCTTCTTATTCTTCCAGTTTTGCTGTTCCTGCACCACCCTTGGCTCCATCCTGATGGGTATTGGATGCCACCTCCTAGCCAGAGATAAAAGGCTGTTAAAATAGAGTGTTATTATAAGAGTAGATTCAAAGGTAGATGGAATAAGAGTAAGAGCATGATCCCCTCTCTCCTTCTTTCTGACGGTGCCCTCTTTCCCCTTCCCTCCTTTTTATAATCTTTGCAATTACTGTAAGAGATTTATCTTTGAGTATGTCATTAAGTGGGTTTGGTACTAGGATCCATCTATTAGGGAGTAAATACGGCGCTTAATTTTCTGTGTCTGGGATACTTCACTCAATATAATTTTTTCTAATTCCATCCATTTCCTGGGAAATCCCTTTAATTCATCATTTTTGATGACTGAGTAGTATTCCATTGTATAAATGTACCACATTTTCTTTATCCACTAGTCAACTGTTGGACATTTGGGTTGATTCCATGACTTTGCTATTGTAAACAGTTCTGCTATGAACATGGTCATGCTTGTGCTTTCAAGGTGAATTTTCGCTTTTGGGGGGATTATTCCCAAAAGTGGAATAGCAGTGTCATATGGCATTTCAATCTTTAACGAAGTTTGGATCTTCACAGGTAAACAAGGAGGTGTTTGGATTTATATAGGAAAAAATGACTACTTTTTAAATTTAAAATCAGAAAATGCATATTACACAAGAACATGTATTTCATAGTCTGGGGAAACAGGGAGTTAGGCCTAGGAAAGCCTTCTGTTTTGGCCGGGGCTGTGGTATAGTTGCTTAAGGTTCAGGAGGATCCTGTACTGCAGACACATACACAGCTGTGCTGATCTGCTGCTCTGTTTTCTGGATTCCTTCAGTCGATCTTCTTCAGACTATAGAGGTAAGGGACAGAATAAACAGAGTAGTGCATCAAAACTCTTTAAATGCTGGCTGTGGTTGATATAGGTCTATAATCCTCCTTTCATGGGAGACTGAGAAAGAATTTTTAATTTCACTTTCAGAGTTAGCCTTACCTAGTGAGTTCAAGGTCAGTCTGGGCTGTGTAATGACCTTGGCTCAAAAACAGTGATTTTTCTTTTTTCTTCTAAGTTTCGTAAAGCTTCTGTTATTTCTCCAAAATATAGACAATAATGCACATTGCTTTTTTTCTTCTTTTGTAATAAGTCAAAACTTATAGTAGCAAGGAAAATACAGATAAGAAGTGACTGATTTTTTTTTTTAGCAAGAAATCAGTGTCAAGGCTGTAATAGAGAACAATGGGCTGGTGAGATGGTTTGGGTGGGTAAAGGTGTTTGCTTCCAATTAAGCTTGATGACTAGAGTTTTGTCCCTGAAACCCATGTGATAAAAGGTGGAACTGATTCTCTCAGCTTATCCTCTGATCTTCATATGCATACTTACCATTCATGAGTGTGAGTACATGTGTATATGTGATGCACACACAGGAACACAGACAGACACATGATAAATGTTAAAAAGTAAATAAAACAGATACTGTATGAATTCTGTGCTTGTCTTCTCTTTGTGCAGTTTTTGGAACATAGAACAAAAATGGCCACATTAGGCAGGATAGGAGGAATAGGGTTTAGGAGGAACAGAAATGATATTTCAGTGTAAACGAAGTATGTATTTGGAGGGTTACAAGGATAGCTGATGCTGGGTATCCCAGGCCAGGCAGTAGTCTTCCTGCCACCTTCTGGTATTAGAGGACTTGGGAACCTGATGCTTCTAAAACACTGTCCCTTTTGAGTGGCATAACAGGTTCTTTTTGTATTTATATTTTATTTCTTTATTTGAGATAGAGAAAGAGGAAAGGGCGGGGAGAGAGAGTGAGAGAGAAAGAGGGAGAGAGGAGGAGGAGGGAGGCATGAAGTCAGTTCTCTCCTGCCCTTCTACCGTGTGGGCTCTAGGGTTGCTAGGGGTCATGGTTTGAATATGAATTGTTCCTAACAGATTCATGTGTTTGGATCCTTAGCTCTTGACAGTGTTTGGGAAGGTTGGCAGCTTTGGAAGGTGGAGCCTTCTTTGAAGAAGGCAGCCCTGGGGGTGACTTAATGTTGGTGAGCACCACCCTGCTTCGGTTAGTCAGTCTTGCTCTTGAGTTTGCAGTTTTTGCTTTCTTTCTGTCAGTTGCCACTGCTTTTTCTGCTGTAAAAGACTGTATCTCTCCTCTGGAACTGTAAGCTGAATCAATCTCCTTCTTCCTTTGAAGTGTTTTGAGCCTCAGTGGTGTCTCATAGTAGCCCAAAGAGTAACCAGTAGACTAGGTTTGCAAAAGGCACTTTGTCCATTCAGCCATTTCTCCAGCCAGGCTCATGTTTTCCTGTATTTTATGTATATCTTGAGTGGAGGTAACGTTTTTGAGCATTGGAGGAATATATTTAGGAATATTCTGGGATAGGTTACAAGCCAAGGGAAGGAAATGATTGGTGGACTTTGCAGTAAGTATGGGTGAAGTGGTACTGAGAACAGGTCAGAGGCATCTACCTTTTTCTAAAAGTATTTGATTGGGGATCCAACATCATTAGGTACTGTGAAAAATGTTATTTTCATGTTTGGTATTTATTGTAAGCAACCTTTGATGTTTTAAATGGACAAAACCTATCAGGATTAGGGCAGCTGCCTGCTTGGTTAATGACTTTAGAATCATCTGCGCTGAGTGGAGAGCTGACGCCCAAACAGTCCCGTCTTTGGCACCTAGCCTGGCTGTAAGGAATTCCATTCTAGCTGCAAGGACCATTGCAACCGCAACTAATGCTGACACCACAACTCCTGCTTCAGGAAGCTTTGCTCCAATCATGACTATTTCAGATAGTTTGAAGCTTTAGAATACTTCACTCTGTGCAAGTCAGGTCTCAGTGAAGTCTAGATGACCGTGCTTATTCTTATTCATGAAGAGTGGGAAGTCTGGTCCCATGACAGCATAAAAGCTGTGATTGATGCAGTGCAGGGTTTGTGATGGAAGGAACTGGAAGTGTGCATGACTGCTTCTGGTGACATTATGTGAGCGCAACCCTCGTGACATGCTCCTTCACGCCTCCCACAAGATGTTTTCAGTATCTCTGGGTGACTCCTGCAGACTTCTCTTTTTTTAAAAATTTTTTTTATTATTTATTCACTTGTGCGTGTGTGCGTGTGTGTGTGTGTGCGTGCGTGTGTGTAGAACCACTGGCGAATTCGGGAACCACCATGGGCCGCCTGTACCTCCTCCTGTTTACTCTACCCGGCGATTCACTGGCTCAGCCCTACCAGGACCAGAAACGCAGGCTGCCCCCGCTTCAGCCTGGCTTCTATATGTGGGGTCTAGGATCCGAACTCAGGACTTTCAGTCTGCAAGGCAGAAGCTTAATCCCTGAGCCACCTCTCCATCCCCCCTGGAGACCTCTCTTAATTGTATCATTGGATCCCAATACAAGCTTTTCCCAATAGTCTTTCATTGCCTATTTGTGTTTTTTAATCATTAATGGAATAGACTGATCCAGTTGTACAGGAACAGAAAGGGGCTAGAGAGAGATTGCTCAGAATCTTAATCCTCTGGCTGTCAAGCAGAATGTCCTGAGTTCAGATCCCTGGTCCCACATAAGAACACCAGGTGGAAAAGGCAGCAGCCTGCACTTCCAGCTCTGGTGGGCGGAGCCTAGGAAATCCAGGACCAATCAAAAAGAAGGTAGAAACCATTTAGGATGATTCTCGAAGTCACTCTTGGGCCTCCACAGGAGCACAATAATGTCCTCTGAGACACACACACACACACACACACACACACACACACACACACACACACACACACACACACACAGACACACACACACACACAAAAACAAAAAAAGAAAAAAACAAAAAACAACAACTACAAAACAAAACAAAACAAAACAAAACAAAACAAAAAACCCTAGAAAAGTTCTGGGGGATTTTAGCTGCAAACCCACCTTACAGCAGTGAGAAGAATTCTAGAAAGTGGCCAGAGTAGAAACTGGATAGTTAAAACTCCTGGATTGGGGCAATGACTCATGGATTCAAGCCTTTGCCTCAAAAGCAAATGGATCTGAGTTTAGATCCTCCCCCCAGAATCTTTGTAAAAATATCAGTGGAAATGGCAGTGTCTTGTAATTCTGGTTCTAACAGGCAGAATCTGGGGCAAATTCCAGAACAAAGGAAAAAGTGGTAGAATAATCCAGGATTATTACTCATGTCAATCTTGGGATTCCCGAGGCACACACAATGAAGTTCTCTCTCTCTCTCTCTCTCTCTCTCTCTCTCTCTCTCCTCAAGAGACCGAGGAGCCAAAGGCAAGAACTGCAAGTCAGAACTTCTGAAGTTGCCAAGGGTTAAGAGTAGAGAGTATAGAGAGTACTGATGCCTCGTACTTGGGAGTAAACCTTAGCTGCTAGGTACTCTGAATTGAGTACTTAACAGACATGTCCAGCCTGTGACCTAGAACAAAGTGTACACTAAAATGAGAGAGATTTTTGCAACTTCTTTTCTCTTTTCATTTCTTTCCCTCCCTCTTTACGTCTTCCCTTCCCTTCTGCAACTCAGTTGTGAGGTTCTCAAGTGTAAACTCTGTAGATGAGGACATTGTATTGCAATGTCAAAAGGTTGGCCAGACTTGCCTGTTTCTGACATTGAAAACTTAACAGCAATAAGCTCATAGTTATTCCCTATAGCTACAATTACCTGGCTTTGAAAACCCAGAACTTGCTCTGCCCTGAGCACCTGGTGCTATAATCTCTCTAATTTATAAAGCCTAGAGTCATTAGCATCTAGTTCTCAGGGGTTAGGGCTATAAGCCTTTGCATTTATAAGCCCATCTGATATGCCTCTGGCACTTTAAGAGTTCAGGACTGTCAGTATTATGGGAGCTAGCTATTCTTGCCTGTTTCCAGTTTCCATCAGAACAGAACAAAAGGATACTCAGCTAGTTGCTGCGACAGCAGTACAACACTTTAAATAGTCTCCTCTGGTACCAAAAAGTGGCTTAGATGAATGTTTAGCCTTTTAGCTCTCACCCAGAAGGACCCCCATGTTAACATACAACTTATAAATAGCCTGCTTTCTGTTAAAATATTCTTTAAGATAAGCCCCATTGGTGGAATCCTATTTCTGAGTATTACATTGACTTTCTGGAAACACATTGTCCTTTATTATTTATAGCTAATGTTTAGTAACTGTTTTATTCTAAGTATTAATTATGCTTAGAGTTTGAGATTGATGGAAAAGACAAGGAAAAGAGACATGGCAAAATAATTTGGAGTTAGAATGTTTGATACAGTTTATGGGTTGCAAAAAAAGAAAAAAGAAAAGAAGGTATTACTTTGTGCTGCGTGAATCTGGCAGAAAAGAGCAGAGATACTCTGATGGATAAACTCATCCAGCAACTTGAGTTATTAGAATAAATTTTTGAGAATCAAAAGTGTTGAAGTGGATTAGCAAATAGGCTACCACTGTCAAAACATTAAAAATCTGGTTCTAATATTTCAGTTGCAAATGTATGTATATTTGAATATTTTTTAAATAAATTCTTCCCTTTCCTTGACTCCTTGCATAAAACATAGCTAGTACTCTGTCATCCATTTATTTGATTTTGAAATATCCAGTGGAAATATAAATTTAATAATACTTAACCTATTAAAAGCTAATTGCCAGAGATTTAATTTCTTCTTGCTTTTTAAGAGAAAATTATAATAAACCAACTTACTTTTATCATCCTGTTTTTCCTTGATCTTCTATTTCTTTTCTGTTTGTTGGAATAAATGTGGCTGTACCAATTGTTGACCCAACAATTTTTAACTGCTTGATATGGAAGACTCATCCTCATATTTTTTCATTAACCAGAGTGTGGTTTCCTCTCATCCAATGAACTCTTGAATGACTAAGCTGCTGCATAGTTTAAAAGTTAGAATCAAGTTGAATAACTTCTACTGGGCTGTGTTGTAAAAATGAGGAAAGAAAATTTACTCTCTCTCTCTCTCTCTTTTGGGGAGGGAGAAGACATTTGCTAGTTGATGTTTCAAAGAAGATGGAGTTTGGAAGGCTTTTAATGGTGCGTCAAAGGTTATTGCAGAAGATAGAATAAGGGAGATGTCATAAATAAGAGAATTTGGAGCTTAGTGACAAAAAGCTCTGTGAAGAAATAGGTATTCTGCCAGTTATCTGAGTGCTTGAAATACGTAGTTTGGAATTAAACAGTTACAGATTCAAAGACTAGATTCATAAGTATATATGTGGGGTAAGGAATTAACTTCAAAATTACTTTCTTGTAAAGCATACTTAAGTCTTTAACATTTTCTTTTTAAAATATTTATTATCATGATTAATGATTCGATTAGAGGCTTTGAAATAAAACTAGGGTAAAATGGATTATGATCACAGAAATTCAGTCTTTTAACTAATGACTATTGTAATTAAATACATCTTTCCCTAAGTGGACAGAGTATGTATGTCTGTAGGCAGTTGATCCAACAAAAAGCATAATTGGTTTTTTTACTCTCACGTCTTCTCAGCTATGGAAAAAACTGTGACACACTAAAGTGAATAGTCAAATTAGTGCAAAAGCATATTTTTATGGGTATCTTGGAGATGTGTAGAAAATATCAAATGTTCTTTTTTCCATAAATGTCCAGTTGTTCTTATGTTGATGCTGAAGGAAATTTTAAGGCTTTTATTACTATACATTCTTTCCTTATGGTGGATGAAAATGCTTTTTCATTTGAACAAAAGCTAAGGAAGCACAACTCTATGTTGAGACTTTCTTTTAGTCATTAAGTTCTATCATCCTTGTGCCCTTGCCTTTCCTATTTGCCTTTGAGAAGGCATTTGTTAGTCTTCCTGCCCTTTTAAGTCCTTTAACCATAATAAATTTCAACACTGAATTAAAACTTAAACCTTACCACAATATTCTTTCTTGACCCATCAATCATGGGGGTAGCCAAGTATTAATTGTATCCGACATCTGGTTCTTGCTTCAGGGCCATAAAAAGCTTGATCGCTCATTCGTTCCCCTTAAATAAGACATCTCAATGGACTAACTTAAAAATCTTAAGTTAGTAGTTCACTTTAGTGTAAATGAAACATTCTTAACTTGTTGAATAGAATTCTCTTTTACTTTTCCTGCTTATGTTTCATGAGGCTTCTTAAATGTATGGGTTGGTGGCTTATACTAATTTTGAAAATCTCTCTCAGTCATTATTGCTTTAATATTCTGATTCTTTCTCCGGTCTGTATCACCATTCAAATTTATTCCAGATCTTTTAAAGTCAGTTATTAAAATCTGGCTCTCAGACATTCATTTTCTGTTTTCCCTTTTTCTTTTGTTCTTTTTATGCAGAAGATATTTGCTGAGTTACAGACTATTTCTCCTGATCTATTATTTCTGTTTGCTATTTCTCTAGCCTATGTGTATGTCTTCTTCCCTTGAATTTTAGTTGATTTTTGAGATTTTTGTCTTTTTTGGCAGGATATTAGCAGTTGAACCTACACTTTCTGCTTGTGCTAGAAATATATTCTACTGAACTACACATCTCCATATCTCTTTTATTTATTGCTTAAAAAATTGGAGATAGGTTCTAAGTGCTCAATTTGTCCTCAAACTTGCCATCCTCTTGAAGAGCTGGGATGATTAGACTGTGCTGTGCTTTAGTTTTTTTCCTTCTTATTTTAACCCCAAGTTTTACCTTTTTTTTTTAATGGTTTCATTCATTAGAGATATTTTAATATTCTGTTTCTTCTGAAGTTCCTTGTAAATTGCTTCTGAATCTAAAATTGGAAGCTTTAAAGTCTGTATGCTGTGTTTCTGTCACTGTGTTTTTTTTTTTTTTAATGAACAAGATTGTGCTGTGCTTCCTATGTTGGCAATCGGTGAAATGAGGTTGGCCTTAAGCTCCCAAACTTAAGACTTTTCTGCTTCAGCTTCTTTAGTAGCTTTCATGGTTTGGAAATTCAAGACATCGCCCATAGACTCATGTGTTTGAATCTTTAGTTGTTTGTTTACGAGGTGGAGCCTTGGCAGAGGAAGGCAGTCATAGGAGATGAGCCTTGAGGTGGATTAACAACTCCCTTCCCCCAAGTTTCAGTTGGTCAGTCTGCTGTTGCAGTTTGTAGCTATCAGCCTCCTTAATGGGGGTGACTTAAGCTGCCTCCAGCTTCTTTCACTCACTGTGCCTTTCTTTGTTTTCGACAATGAACTGTATCTCCCATCTGGAACCATAACCTTTTCCCCAAGTTTTTTGAGCCTGAATGTTGTCTCACAGAAGCAGCAGAGAAGAGTAATTGCTACAGTAGTTGTACTGTAGGTCCACGCCACCACCATGCTCAGCTTCTGTCTGTGCTTGTTCTAGAGGTTTCTTGTGTTCCTCTTGGTGGTTGTCTACATATTGTGGTCTTTTATTTTTTTAGTTTTATTTTTTAGTGTGTTCAGGATGAATGTGCTGTCCTCAGAGCTGTGTTTGCCTTTGCCAGTCTTCTGAGGATATTCACAGCCAGAGACTCTTTTAAAACTGTATTTAGGTAAGAGCAAAAGGATGGGAGGAGCAACGATTTGCAAGATTCTCAACAATAGTTGGGGCCAAAGCAGTCATAATGGGACTTTGCATGCCCTGCGCAATGTCCAGCGCACTGTTGCCCTCATAAAGTCTAGCATCTGTTAAGGGCACCAAGACCCCTGGAGGCAAGGGATTGACAGCCATAGTAGTGATCTTATGCTTAAGGGGAACAAGAGAAAGGGCTTATGGAAATGCCACTGGGTCCTTATATGTCATCGGAGAGGAGGACCCAGTGGAGAGTTAGGCGTACACAATAAAGGACTCTCTGGGAATTGGGGGGGAGGCACTGGGGGAAGGGGAGGGGGAGGAGGAGGTTTGGGGGGAGAAGGGGGGAGGCAGGGAACTGGTAAAAAATTTTAAAATGTATAATTAAATTTTTAATAAAAAAAAAACTGTATTTAGGGTTTTAGCTCCTGGGTTCATCTATGTTTGTATATACTTAGTGGCTCTAGTTTCTCTACTAAAGCTTTGTTCTTCCTGCTTTGTCCTTTTCTTGATTTTCTCAATGTCAAGAGCATGTGCTCTTCATTTTGTGTGTTTGGGAGAAATATGGTGGATCAATTCTAATTTATTCTTTTCTCAGTGGTTCTGTTGGGAGGTCTCGGTTTACTACAGACAGGATCTTTAAGTGCCCTATGTTGGGCCAGCCCTAATCCTTGTCTTTTGCAGCTCTGCCCTTTGAAGCTGAGGGTCTGAAGTAAAGGGGATGGGGATGGCGGCTTTCCTCAGGGCAAAAGTAGCTTTCTTTATTTTGAGGTTGGCATTGCCTCAAAATATGACTGGTAATTCCTGAGTTTTCAGTTTTGTATTGTTCTTAATGCATTTTTAAACGTTTGTCTAGCTTTTTTTTTGTTTCCAGTTTGTGTAGCTTTTTTTGTTTTGTTTTGTTCCATGTTTATTTAGTATTTTTTAGAAATTTTGTTTCCAGTAGGACATAGATCTGATTAATTTAAGAGATCAGAAACTGGGCTGGAGTGGTAGATGGCTCAGGGGTTAAGACTTTGCCTTGTAAGCAGAAGATCCTGAGTTTGGATCCCAGGTCTCACATTAAAAAAATGCTAGGTGGAAAAGGGTAGCTCAGCCCGAACTTCTGGCCCTGGGGGGTGGAGTCTGGAAAATCCCAGAGCAAAGCAAAAAGGAGGTAGATACAATCCAGGTTTATTCCTGAAGTCTTCCTTGATACTCCAGTTGGACATATAGTGCCCTTTGGCGTGTGCATACATTCTCTCTCTCCCTCTCTCTCTCAGTTACACAAAATAAACAAAGTTTTTTTTTTTAAAAGAAAGAAATTGGAAACTGCTAATGTCCCCTTTATTGGAGCCCATTTATTTGTTCCTGATTGTCAGAGATGTTTTTACAAATGGCACCTCTTTTCCCATAATGTATTTACTAGCCTCTGTCAGGATAGATTACTTGGCTGGAAAGAGGGTAGTGTTAAGATTGAAAAAAAAATACCTTCTTGAATTGAAATATCAAATTAGTAGAATAATAATAGTCTTCCTTTAATTGTTATATTTGGAGAACTTGTGAAGAAAACCTTTTTTTTTTAATTTAAAGATGCTGCTATTTTTAATTAATCCAAGGCATAGTTACGATATGTTTAACTTATTTCATTTTCTTTTTTCTTATTCATTTTTTTCTGTTTTTGTCACAGTCCTCTAATTCAGGGGTTACTTTACCTGACTGCCTGTATGATTAGTACCTTCAGACATTTTTAAAAAATCATTAGAACTGTTCAATTCTGTGTTTATTAATCCTCTCATGAATTGTTTATGTTTTGAGTCAGTATATATTTTTCATATTCTCCCATTAAAATTTTTAACTTTCTGGAATTACATGTGTACAAAATATTTTTTCCCTATTAGTGCATATTTTTCTGAATTTCTTTAGGTTGAATGTTGTTTCCTTCAGTAGTTTGTATATTTTAACCAGGAAATATTTTATCAGGTACTGAGATTTAAAACTAGAAAAATAGTAGATGTAACACATTGGTGTTTTATGTCACCTAGGCTCATATTCTATTGCCAAACAAATTAAATATGAATTCTTATACTGTTATGTATAAATATAAAAGTAAGAATAATGGTCGAGGGTATCTGGGGAAAATTGGCAGCAGTACTGTGTTAAATGCATTAAGGTTTTCCCTTATAAATACAAGGCATGGAACAATATCTCAGAGGTAGTAAATGTAAACTCAGAGATGAACATCATGTACACGCAGGTGTTGCTTCACTGGATGCCAAGACCTGGAGGAGTGGGGTGCTTCAGATATCTTGTTTAGGACTGAGCACTTCATTGTCACTAATTTTGTGGTCTCAGGAGTAAAAGTAACGTTTTGAGTAAATTACATATTCTTAATGCTGCTGTCTGGATGTTGACTCATCACTGCTTTGTATATTGCTGTATTAATGACATTTTTGTAGGCCACATTAATCTAGGAGTGATTCAGCTCATAAATTGAAGGAGGGTGTTTGTTGCAGTTACTTTGCATGTTGCCTATAAATTCATGACAATGGCTCATTAGAACAAGGAATTTTGTTTGGTTTATAATTGTTCTGCTACAGTTCTTAATTCAACTTGGCAGGAGAATTCATACCAACACCAGGGGGCCAAAGTAACTGGCTAGGAACATAGGAGAAAAGGTCAAATTTCAGTTGTCAGACAGTATGTTTAAGTATGCCAAAAAATACCAACTTGTGTAACCAGCTCCCTCCATTTTATCTAACAGTGTAGGGAATAGTTCCACCCACTGTGGGCTGGGACCCCTCACCTCCAATCAACTAGACAATCTCCTGTAGGCTTGCTCAAGGTTTAACTCACTGCTAATTCTTTACAAATGTGTCCGGAGCTCATTGGTCAAGTGGACCTTTGTATCGAACTATGTCCGTGTTGGGTGGTAAAAGGTGAGGTAGAGGTAGTTACAGATACCTTAGTTGATGGGAAGTGATATCCATGTGTGAAATGGCAGGCCCTGGGGATAGTGTTCTCAGTAAATTTTACTCTAATACTGCCTGGTTATCATGGCACACTGGTATTGTCTCAGCCAAAACCATTTTTTTTTTTAAAGCTGTTACACTTTTCACTTCTTTTTAGATAGATTTTAAATAGATAGCAAGTGGGCTGTAGAATTAGTTTCTTAGAGTGTATCTTCTCTCTCTCTTTTTCTCTCTCTCTCCTTTATAGTCTTATTAATCTTGCTCATTTTGAGCTCCAGTCTAAATGGCTTTTTGACTCTTGCTTGGGCCATTTTGATGTTTTTTTCCCTCCTCATCCCTGACAGATTAAGAAATGCTTTGTTGTTAGAGATGTACCAGCTGTCTTTCAGAGTTTGTGCACATTCAGAGCTTCACAAAGTTTATATTGTCTAACTAAATGCTGGTAACCAGGCCTTTTCTTCTTACAAGTGACTGCTTCTTCCAGATTTCATTCTTCATTTTCCTCTTCTTAGCCTTTGCTAAGATTAGATAGTAATACAGTAATACATTCAGTTTGTAAAGAACTACGTTGCTTCTGTGTGTACCATCTGTCAGCATCATGCCTGGCTCACAGAGAGGGATAAACAAGTGTCGTGGAATGTATGTCTTATGTATCTGCCAAATTATAAGGTCCCAACATGCATCTGGTCCTTCTGCTATTTTTGGTTTGTTTAGGAGACTTTTAAGAAGTTTACTTGTATAGATTACCTTGTTGTTATGTAAACTAGCTGGCTGGTTGCTGTGTAGGCCAAGCTGTCCTTGAACTCATGATAGTCCTCTTTTCTCAGTCTCCTGAGTGCTATGGGTAGTTATATGCTACTAAGGCTTCCATTTTTTTCTTTTTCTTTTTAAAAGGAGTGTGTTTTTATGTGGAAGAGATTTGTGCTTTATTCAAAATAGTTTTCTTTTTTAGTGTAAGTTTTGATATATTCTAAATGTGCTCATACTACTAAATAAAATAAAAAGATAATTAGGTAATTGAGTTTTACATTGATTAGCTTGATGGTGTTATGGAGGCATCAACCCACTAATTAGAATGCCGAAGTGTTGAATTATCACTCCTTTTCCAGTTTTAATGTTTCCAGTGATTGCAAAGAACAAAATAAAATTGTGAGTGAAATGCCATTCTTTTAAGTTCAGTTACTTAACATAGGCACATGGTGATAATTATTTCTTTTTATTTTTTGTTTTGTTTGTTTCCTGAAGATTTTCTAATTAAGTATTTTTCCTAGTATATGACTTTTTTGTACATTTAAATAAGAATTGGATTGTAAATAGAAAAAAAATTAACTTTTACCTTAGGTTGACAAGTATCATGGTTATTATTTCTGTGTTACAAATACTTCTGCACCTAAAACAGAAATTCCAAAAATCTAGCATCAAAACGTCAAGTCAAGACTAACTCTGAAACTTAAACTGGACTTGATGGCGTTATCCTCTCCATATGTTGTCACAAGGGCTTACTGATTGGCAGCTAATCTGTTCTGTGATGTTTATGATGTGGGAATCTCTAGAAATTCAGCCTTCAAGAAGGCTGAACTCAGCTGAGATCCTTTCTTTATGATTCCTCAGAATCTCAGTGAGGGCTGTGTGTCCTCTCTGAGTGCAGACCTGTGACTGATATGGTGCCATTCCAGACTGGTCTGAGCAGTTACAGGACTAGCCAGATCCAAAGGGTGGGCATGTAGGTCCCAGCTCTCAAGAGGATGTATGCCAAAACATTTCCAGTTATTTTTAGTCTCCACAGTGACATTAGTAAATAAGTCACTGTGTAGTTGCCTGTTATACTAATATAGAACCTAATTTTAGTAATAGTATTTTGTTAAAAGAAATGTAAGCTTTACTGTGTATCCATACAGCTTTAATTTTATAATTTATTTATAATTTTATTGTTTTATTGATCATCAGATATTTTAAATTCTTTACTCATAGTTTTAATACTGAAAGCAGTAGTATGCCTGTTTTACCTGCTAGCAAAGGTAGGCTTCTGTAATAGTTACTCTTAACAGGTGCTGTGAGATAGCATTCAAAGTCAGTGAACTAATGAGAAAAAGGGAGATTTATTCAGCTTATGGTTCCAGAAGGGAGAAACGGTCTTTCATGGTGGAGGTGGCATGGCTGGTGGTTGAAGCTGGAGGCAGCAGCTAAGTCACTGCAAACATCCTGGAGTCTCTCTTCTAAGTCTTTCGTTGTATGGTTCCTTTTTTCTGGTCCACTACTGGGAGGTTCCAATCAGATCCACGGCTGCTCTTCTGCTGGTCTTCCTGTTGTAATGTATTGATCTGGATAATCTCTTCAGGTAGTCTGACAGCTGACCTAGGTGTGGTCAAGTTGACACCCATGATTAACTATCACAGCCTTACTTTAAGAAAAACTAATACCTAAAATCATTTTTTTTTCTCAAGGAAAGTTGTAACAAAACACAGATGTTCAATCCATAATACATGGATTTGGACAGACACTGAATGCATGGTATTATCAGTCACCTTCTGGTTAGAACCCCAAACCTTCATTTCTAATTCATCAGTTATCTATCTCTAAAATGTATCCTAAAGCTCTCATCTCTGGTTTTCATCAATGCTTTTTTTATATTAATATAATTTATTAATTCATATAATTTATATAATAAATAAAATTAAAAATGATGGGAACTGGCGATAGCTCTCCATTGGTAGAACGTTTGTCTAGTCAAACAAGCAATGCTTTTTTTTTTTTAAGCTTAAACTACTGGCATCTTTTTCCTAACTTATCATTTCAAAAATCTTCTTTTTAAACCCTTTTACAACTCCTGCTCCATTCTGACAACAGTCATTTAAAAATCACAGTGTAAATCAAATCTAACTTTGCCCTTCCTAAAATCCTGTTTGTACTTTAAAAATTGTAGTGTAAAAGGCCTGAGGCCCTGTCTGCTTCTCTGAACATCTCCCTCTCTGAAGCTTGCCACTGCTTTGCCTTGGTTCTCCCTTCCCGTTTCCCAGTCCCTTTCTTCTTAGAACCTTTATGCCAGCTGCTAGTACCTCTGCTGGGGATGCCCTTGCTTTGGATTTAGTGTGATTGAGACCTCTTATTTAAGTTTCTGCTTGTGACTTCTGAAAGTTACTGAACCAAAAGTGTAAATTTTTCCCAGTTTTGTTTGCATCATATATGAAACCTGATGATTTCTTATTCATTATTCTTTTTACTCTATTAAGATGTAAACTTCATGAACAAGTTTTATTTATGACTTTCTCCTTCTGCCTGGGAACTGATAGAACACTGGGTCAGAAACAGGTCCTTTGTTTTGGAAGGAATGGCTAAATTTGAATCAAAAATGCTAGCTGAGATGGAACTTTATAGAAATTCTAAGATGATTTTAGAAAAGAGGATTCTTTTTTTCTGGGTTATGTTTTTTAGAATAGTAACAACTGCTATAGAAATCACTGCTTTTTTATGGAGATTATGCACAAGCCTCATAATTTTATTACTTTTTTTTAGAGAATAAATCCCACAATTGAAGTATGGCTCCTGTGCCAGCAGTCCTGGCTGCTTTCCAGACCTACTAAATCAGAATCTCTGCACTGCTGGATTTTTTTTTGGGGAAAAAAAGCATGTCTCATGGCTTCAAGCTGTGTGTGTAGTGGCATCTGGAGACATAATTTAAATGTTCCACTGGTCAGTCAGATATACATATTGTTTAAAGATCAGAAGGAGATGTGTGTGACTTCAAATAGAAAGCTTCTGGTCAGACTATACATATGATTATAATTGAACATTTTCAGAAGTTTAAATCTCTGGAAAGCCTTATTTACAATTTTTACATTAGAGGTCATTGTAGTAGACTAATGACTACAGAGTGATAAGAAATTATCATTTAGAAGTATGGAAAGGAAACAAAGTGTTCATTGCAAATAGTAATAATAAATACTAAGAATGTGGTATTGGATCAGCCTATGGTAAATACCTCACATACTGTAACTTATATAACCATGCTAATTAAATAGATATTCTTTTTGTTACTTTATTAATAAGAAATTATTGTATACATGAGTGTATTAGTCAGGGTTCTCTAGAGTCACAGAATCAACAGAATGAATATATAAAAAGGGAATTTATTGAGTTGGTTTACGAGATTTGGCTGAGGCAGTTCAACAATGGCTGCCAGTAGCTGCTCAGCCAGTAGTCCAGTGGGTGATTGCTGAAGGTTGGAGGATTCCTGGAGAGGCTTTAGTCATGCTGAAGACTTGGAGGATTGGAGAGCTAGAGGGTCAAAGAATCTAATAAACTGGGCAGCGGGAGGGAAGAGCATTTCCTAGCACAGCTTCAGAGAGTCTCTTCTAAGTCTTCTATGGTTCCTTTATCTGGTCCACTATTGGGAGGTTCCAATCAGTCTAGGGCTGGTTTTGTATTGTAAATGTATTGATCTGGATAATCTCTTCAGGTGGTCTCAGCTGATCTTAGTTAATGCCAGGTGTGGTCAAGTTGACACCCAAGATTACCCATCACAGTGAGCAGGAGTTGTTTAAGATTTGGAGCCAAGTTTTTTTTTTTTTTTTAAACCATCTATTTTATATTCCATTACTGCAGTTTTATAATTGCTCCCTTTATATTTTTACTCACATAAGATTCTGAGGCAGTGAAGCAGAAAGGTAAATTTATCTTATGTAACAGTTACTCTTAACTGTTGCTGTGAGAGAGAATTCAAAGTCAGTCACCTTAAGGGAAAATGGGAGATTTATTCAGTTTATGGTTCTAGAGGGGAGAAACAGTCTTTCATGGAGGAAGAAACATGGCTAGTGGCTGAATCTGGAGGCAGCTAACTTCCTGGAGGCACAGAACTGCAGAGAGTCTCTTGAGAACTAAAACTTCTGTTGTATGCTTCCTTTTATCTGGCCCACTACTGGGAGGTTCCAATCAGATCTAGTGATGTTCCAGTCAGATTTAGGGAGGTTCGAATCAGATCTAGGGCTGGACTTTGTATTGTAAGTGTATTGATCTGGATGATCTCTTTTTTTATTTAATTATTATTATTATTATTTTTATTTATTTTTTCACAATCATACAAGCTTAATAGGTATTGTGCTCCCTGCCTCTAACCCTCCCCAGACCCCCTTGCTACCTCCCCCCTTTTCCCGTTCCTTTCACCCCCCCTTTCTCCCAGTGTGCCCCTTTCTTTCCCCCTCCCATTCTCTGGAGCATCCTTTAGTGTGAATGTCAAACTTCCTTATGAGCCCTCCACTTTAATGAGGTGTAAGGACTCCGTGGAATTGCCCAGAGCCCTTTCTTGGGCTCCCCTTTAGTATGGGAATACTATTATAACGGTTAAACTCTTGCCTCTAAGGCTCCTAGTGCTTGTGATTCATGCTAGGCTTTGGGGGGGTCATTGACGTGTCGGTCATTGCACAGGTCATGCAGTCCTTTTATGGTTACTTAGGCCCTAAGTTGTGTTGAGTATCTTGCATATCGTTGCTCTTCCCCATTTTAAGGTTCTTACAATTTTACTGCCCTCTTCCGCAAGTTTCCCTGAGCTTTAGTATGGCTGGTCTGGTTCCAGGTGATTAATGTAGGGTCTCTGATGTTCTGAATTATGGTTTGTTGTTGTTTTCAGTTTTGCTGTTCCTGCCTTGGCTCCATCCTGATTGATATTGGAGAACACCTAAACAGAGATAAAAGGTTATTTAAATGGAATATTACTATAAGAGTAGACTCAAAATTAGAAGGAATAAGAGTAGGAGATTGCAGTGAGGGGAAGGGGTCAGTGTCCCATTTGCAGGATTGTTACCTCTATCTGCCAGACTCTATATACCCTCCCTGACTGGTGAGATCAAACCCCCTCAGTCACAATTGGCCAGGAAGGAAAGTGAGTGAGCTTAACCAGATGTCTCACTACTTACGTGCAATACTTCATGGTGACCAATTTTCTCTACTGAAGCATGATCCCCTCTCTTCTTATTTCTGGGGGGGGGCTCCTTCCACTTCCCTCCTGTTTATAATCTTTGTAATTACTGTAGGTATTTCAGAGATTTGTCTTTGAATATGTCATTAAGTGGGTTTGGTATTAGGATCCACCTATTAGGGAGTACATACGGCACTTAATTTTCTGTGTCTGGGATATTTCACTCAAGATAATTTTTTCTAATTCCATCCATTTCCCTGAAAATTTCATTAATTCATCTTTTTTGATGGCTGAGTAGTATTCCATTGTATAAATGTACCACATTTTCTTAATCCACTCGTCAACTGTTGGGCATTTAGGTTGATTCCATGACTTTGCTATTGTAAACAGTGTTGCTATGAACATGGTGGTGCTTGTGTCATTGAGGTGAATTTTTGCTGTATGGGGGATTATGCCCAAAAGTGGAATAGTAGGTTCATATGGGATTTCAAGCATTAACTTTTTAAAAAATTGCCAGACTGCTCGCTAGAGTGGTTGTATAAACCTAAATTCCCACCAGCATCGTAGGAGAGTTTCCTTCTCTCCACATCCTCTCCAGTATTTGGTGTTGTTTGTATTGTGGATTTTTGACATCCTGAGTGGGGTGAGATGACATCTCAGGGAAGTTTTGATTTGAATTTCCCTGATGGCTAAGGAGGTGGACCTTTTTAAAGATATTAGTTAGACATTTCAATTTTGTCCCTGGAAAAGTTTCTTTTGAGTTCCCAGGCCCATTTTTTAATTGGGCCATTTATTTCCTTGGTGTTTAGTTTTCTAAGTTCTTTGTGTACTCTGGATAATAGAGGTCTATCAGATTTGTGGTTAGTGAAGATTTTCTGCCATTCTGTGGGTTGTCTTTTTGTTTGGTTTACAATCTCTTTATCTGAACAGAAGCTCTTTAATTTCCTAAGATCCCATTTGTTGAGTGTTGGTTGTAGTGACTGTGCTATTGGATTTCTGTTTAGGAACTGTTGGCCTAGTCCAATCAGTCCTACCCTTTCAACTCGGGTTTTTATAGTCTCTGGCCATACATTGAGGTCCTTGATCCATTTGGAATTAATTTTTGTACATGGTGAGAAGTACGGGTGAAGTTTTAATCTTCTGCGTGTGTATATCCAGTTTTGCCAGCACAATTTGTTGAAGATGCTGTTCTTTTTCCATTAGATTTTTTAGGCCTCTTTGTCAAAGATCAAATGGCTGTAATTGTGTGGGCTTATATCTGGGTCTTCAACCCTTATCTATTGATCTGTGTGTCTATTTTGGAGTCAGTACCAGGCTGGTTTTGTTATTATGAATTTGTAGTATAGATTAAGATTTGGTATGGTGATACCTCCAGCAATGTATTTGTTACTCAGGATTGTTTTTGCTTTTCTGAGTCTTTTATGCTTCCATATGAATATTGAGATTGTTTGGTCAATTTCTGTAAAAAATTGCTTTGGGATTTTGATTGATATAGCATTGAATCTGTATATTGCTTTTGGTAGGATGGTCATTTTTATGATGTTGATTCTGCCGATCCAGGAGCATGAGAGGTCTTTCCACCTTCTGGTGTCTTCTGCACTTTCTTTCTTTAGGGTTTTAAAATTTTCATTGTAAAGGTCTCTCACTTCCTTGGTTAGGTTTATACCAAGGTATTTTATCTTTTTTCGGGCTATAGTAAATGGGATTGTTTCTCTTAAGTCTTTTTCACTTTTTAAATTATGCGTGTCTAAAAAGGCCACTCATTTTTGCATGTTTATTTTGTAACCTACCACCCTGCTGAACTTCTATATTAGTTCTGGGAGTTTCCTGGTGGAGTCTTTAGGATCACTCATGTATATGAACATGTCATCTGCAAATAGAGATAACTTGACTTCTTCCTTGCCAATTTGAATCCCTTTTATCTCCCTCTCTTGTCTTATGGCTCCAGCTGAGACTTCAAGTACAATATTGAATAGAAGTGGTGAGAGTGGACAGCCTTGTCCTAGTTCCTAATCTAAGCGGGAATGCTTCAAAGCATTGAGTATAAACCTTGCTGTTGGCTTGTTGTATACAGCTTTTATTATGTTGATAAAAGTTCCTTCCATTCCAACTGTCTCTAGGGTTTTAATCATAAAAGGTTGTTGGATCTTGTTAAAAGTTTTTTCTGCATCTATTGAGATATCATGTGGTCTTGGACTTTGGACTGGCTTCTATGGTGAATTACATTTATTGAGTCGCATATGTTGAACCAACTTGTGTGCCTGGAATAAAGCCTACTTGATCCCCGTGAATGATCTTTTTGATATGTTTTTGAATCCGATTTGCTATGATCATGTTGAGAATCTTTGCATTTGTGTTCATCAAACAGATTGGTCTATAGTTTTCTTAGGATTAGTATGATATTAGTTTCGTAGAAAGAATTTGGCAATGTTCCTTTGCAATTTGATGGAACAGTTTAAGGAGTACTGGTGTTAGTCGTTCCTTATCTGTGCTGAATTCATCTGGTCCAGTACATTTTTTGGTGGGAAGATTTGAGATTACTTCATCGATTTCCTCATCTGTTATAAGCCTATTTAAATAATTCAAAACTTCCTGATTCAATTTAGGTAAGTTGTGCTCACTTAGGAATTCTTCCATTTCTTTTGTGTTATGAAATTTCACAGAGTGTAAGTTTTTGAAATATAATGTTATGATTCTCTGAATTTCTTGGGTACCAGTAGTGATAAATCCATTTTCATTTCTAATTTTGTTAATTTGGGTTTTCTCTCTCTTGTTTTTGGTTAATTTAGCTAGGGGTGTATCTATCTTATTGATTTTTTCAAAGAACCAGCTTTTTGACTGGTTGATTCTCTGTATAGTTTTCCTTATCTCAATTTCAGATATTTCTCCCCTCATTTTGCCAATCTCCTGTCTTCTGCTTTTTTGGGATCAGATTGCTCTTGTGTCTCTAAAGCTTTAAGCTGCATTGTTATTTATTTGTGCTGTTTGTATTTTTTGTTGTAGGCATTAAGAGCTATGAACTTACCTTTTAGGACAGCTTTTATTGTGTCCCAGTTATTTTGATAAGTTGTAGTTTCATTATTGTTTGCTTCCAGGAAATCTTGAATTTCCTTTATAATTTCATCCTGAATCCAAGTCTCATTCAGCATCATTGCGTTTAGTTCCCAGGAGTTAGTGTATTTTCTGTTGTTTGTTGTGTTGCAGATGTCAAGCTTTAGACCATGGCATTCTGATAAGATACAGGCTAGAATTTCAACTTTGTTGTATATGTGGAGATTCGTTTTGTGGCCCAATATGTGGTCTATTTTGGAGAAAGTTCCGTGTGCTGCTGAGAAAAATGTGTATTCTTTGGTGCATGGATGTAAAGTTCAATAGAGATCAGTAAGGTCCATTTTAGTAAGAGTTTGATTAAGTTCCAATGTGTCTCTGTTAAGTTTTTGACCTGTTGATCTACCCCATATTGAGAAGGCGCAATTGAAATCTGCAAGAATTATCATTTTGGGATTGATTTCTTGCTTTAGATGCTCTAGCGTTTGCTTAATGAATGTGGAGGAGCTGGTATTAGGTGCATTTATTTTCAGTATTGTGAAGTCTTCCTGGTGAATTCTCCCTTTGACAAAAATGTAGTATCCATTTGTGTCTCTTATGATTTTTTTAGTTTGTGTCTCTTATGATTTTTTTTAGTTTGAAGTTCCATTAGCTTGCAGAATTTTTGGCCAGCCTTTTATTTTTAGGATGTGCCTATCTTTTGTGGTGAGATGAGTTTCCCAAAGGCAGCAGCAGATTGATGGGTTGTGATTTTTAATCCAAGTTTGTAATCTGTGTCTCTGGATCGGTGAGTTAATCCCATTGCCATTTAATGTTATAATGGAGAAATTACTTTTAATTCTGGACACTTTTTATGCTTAGTGGCTTTCATAAGTGTATTATTTGGCTTTTAGATTTTGGTGGTATTATGTTCTTCTTCTGTCCTCCTGGATATGCTTATTCTTTTGTTCAAGCTTGAGTATCTTTTTTTGAAGGCCTGTTTTGGACACATGGAAGCCTTCAAGTTGTCTTTGTGCTGAAAAACTTTTCTTTCCCCTCAATCATAACTGATAGTTTTGCCAGGTATATCAGCCTGGGTTGACATTTTTGTTCATTCAGTACTTAAAGTAAGTCTTTCCAAGCTCCTCTTGCTTTTACTGTTTCCATTGAGAAGTCATTTGTTATTTTAATAGGTTTACCTTTAAAAGTAACTTTTTTTTTTTTTTTTTCCCTTGAGGCTATCAGCACATTGTCTTGTATGTATTGTGTTTTGATGATTATTTGCTGTGGCCAGTTTGTATTTTGGTCATATCTGTTTGGGGTGCAGAATGTCTCTTGTATTTGGATAGACCTCTCTTTCTTTAGATGAGGAAAGTTTTCCCTTATGATAATTTGAAAATTTTTCTCAGATGTGGTATTTTGGGATTCTTATTCTGGTATTCCAGGAATGCGCATGTTAGGCTTCTTCAGGGTGTTCCATGCCTCTTGAATATTCCTCTCAAGTATCTTTTTGGCTTTAACACTTCTTCCATTGAGCTGGTTAGTCTGATATCCTATTTTCTGCTTCATTAGTTCTGTTGAGTTCTGGGTTGAAGACAAATTGATTTTTAGTTCAATTTTAAACTCTGCTTGAGTCTGTTTTAACTGCTGTATGCCTATTTTTGTTTCTTTAACTGTTTTTCTCATTTCCTACAAGTGTCTCTTGTGTTCCTGTTCAAAGTAGTTGATGCAGTTATTTAACTCCTCCTGGTTTTCCTCTTTTATAGTATTGATCATGGTAAAGATCAGGCTTTTTTATTTATTTATTCAATTGTGTGTGTGTGTGTGTGTGTGTGTGTGTGCGCGCGTTTGTGTGTGTAGAACCATGGGCGAATTCGGGAACCATCATGGACCGCCTCTATCTCCTCCTTGTTTAATTTCCCCGGGGATTCACAGGCTCCGTCCTACCAGGACCAGAAATGCAGGCCGCCCCCACTTCTGCCCGGCATGTATACATGGGGTCTAGGATCCGAATTTAGGACCTTCCATCTGCAAGGCAGAGGCTTAACCCCTGAGCCACCTCTCCAGCCCCAAGATCAGGCTTTGAAAATCATTGTCTTTGGTATGGCTTTCTTGGCTATTTTCTGTGAGTTTGTTCTGGTTGGAATCTATCATTATGGGATTAATTCTTTCAGTAGGAGATTTGTTGTCTTGGTTTTTGTTTCTCATGGATTTGCGCTGTGACCTGGGCATGACAACTAGATGCACTTCCCTTTTTGCCCCACAACTGGACCAGGGTGGACTCTCTGCTCCTCAGAATTCAACAGAGTCCAAAGAAAACCCAAGCAAACCTTCTTTTAGTGCCTTTGTATTTTTGACTGAACTGAATTAGATGGCATTACTACTCTTGAGCAGTCATTAGCAGTATTTGCCTTGGAGTTGGGTACACTTGTTTGGTATTGGTGTTATTCCTAGATGAGGCTATTAGACTGTTAGTACATCAATTAAGTCAGGTTTAGTAGACAGGGAGTGAAGATTAGTATGGTAGTGTACTTTTTTGGTTTACCTTCTTAGTGTGGTAGGTGAGGGTGAATGATATAGTCCCTGAAGTTGTATGCATTTTGAGGTGGCTATATGGAAAAGCTAAACTACAGTGACTAATAATTGAAAGGAACAATATTTGAGCTGGATTTGAAGAATCTCTCCCATGGGATAGGATGATTTTAGAGGACTTCAGATGTACGATGTTTGTCCCTAGAGGTTTGCTTGGGTTTTCTTTGGACTCTGTTGAATTCTAAGGAGCAGGGAGTCCACCGTGGTCCAGTTGTGGGGCAAAAAGGGCAGTGCATCTAGTTCTCATGCAGATCACCTGGGACCTGGGGCAGGGCCTAGGGCCCTTCCTCAGGGCGAGAGCAGACTGGCTACTGCTTGGCTGGCCAGTGGGATGGGTGGGTGATCTGGGGCTTGGGGCATGGTCTAGGGGCCTTACCTAAGGAGTAGGGTGTCTGCCTTGGCCTGGGTGAGGGTAAAAAGGGCCCTGTGTATCAGGATGCAGCCAAGGGCAGTGCAGGAAAAGGAAAGCTGGAAACAACAACAAGCCATAATTCAGAACACCAAAGACCCTACATTATTCACCTGGAACCAGACCAGCCAAATCTCTCCCCATCCTAAAGCTCAGGGAACCTTGCGGAAGAGGGTCGGCAAGATTGTAAGAGCCTAAATGGGGAGGACCAACAATATGCAAGATACTCCACACAAGTTAGGGCTGCAGCAGCCATAATTGGACTTCGTATGACCTGCCCAATGGCTGACATGTCAGTGACACCCCCCCAAAGTCTAGTATGGATCACAGGGGAGAAGGTTCTTCAGACAGTAGGATCCTTAGAGGCAAGGGATTAACAGTCATAATAGAGTTCCCATACTAACAGGGAGCCCAAGGAGAGGCTCCTGGCTATGCTACTGAGTCCTTACCTATCACCAGGGTGGAGGACTCAGAGTGAGGTTTGGCATTCCTATAAAAATGCTCCAAGGGACGGGAGGGAGGAAAGGGGGAGGGAAGGAGGGGTGTGAAAGGAAGGGGGGAGAGTGTAAGGGATGATGACTGGGAAGGGGAGGAGGGGAGGTAGTGGTCAGGGGTACCTATTGAGCTTGTATGATTAGGAAAAAATAAATAAAATGTGGGAAAAAATAAATAAAAAATAAAGGGCCCTGTGTCTAGTTGGTCATATTGATCACCTTGGGCCTGGGGCGTGGCCTAGGGGCCTTCCCCAGCCCCAGAGCCTACTGGCTGCAGCTTGGCTGGCTGGTGGGATGGGCAGGTGACCTGGGGCCTGGGGCATGGAATCTGACCTGGTCATTGTTTGCTGGGAAAAGAGAGGATAATCTCTTTAGGTGGTCTCACAGCTGATCTCAGTTAATGCCAGATGTGGTCAAATTGACCCACAGGATTAACTATCACATCTTGTTTCTCTCTTTCAGAGGGTGAATACTTTTTATCAGGCTTGTTGCAGTCAGCTCATCTAGAATTATGCTCATATTTTCTCACTAGTTTTTAAGGACAGAGCAGGAGAAAGGAGATTATTTTGGAAATTTGGAATAATCAAATTAGTAAATGTCTATACTACTAAGTAAAGTTTCAGATAATCATAATTTTTCAGTGAGACTTTCTTTTCTTAAATTTTGGTTATAACTAAGTAAATAAATGAAGACAGAGTATTTGATTATCCCAGGCTAAAAGTTGGTGTGCATACTATTTCCCTTTATTTCTTACTCTTTTTCCATGATGGAAATGGAGAAAAACCATTGTTCCTGTGTTAGTCAGGTGTTCTACCTGAGTTTCAGAACTTATCCATAGTTTCTAATCTAATCTAGTTTAAGAGACACTTATTTTTTCTTTTTTGGGGGCTAAAGATTTCAGTGAAAGGAAGTTTTCTTGCACTCTTTTGTTAATCTAGCTTTTAGGTTCTCTAGTTTACGTTGTATTTGGTATTTCTAAGGTAGAACACATTTGGGCAAGTGAAGTCTTGTATAACTTAAATATTCTGCAGTGTGGCAGTTGAACTGAGGTGTACTGCCCTTATAAGCAGTTAATTATTCAGAAGTGATCTTAACTTTGCTAATACACTAATATTTGAAATTAACAGAATGAAAAATCCTATATTATACTACGTTTGGTCTTAGTAGTACATACATACTGCTGGTGTTTGGTTACAACCCAGAACTGTTATTAAAACAAGCATCTACAAGGCTCCTGAAACTAGTTTCTTTGTTGCTGTTATAGTGCTCATAAAAGAGCAGTTAATACATATGATCTCAGCTTCAGTTTTGCCAGATCTAGTCAAAATTTTTCTGTTGCAAGGCAGTACATGTGATAATTGTTCTTATTAATGGTGGGAAACATGCATATTAGAATTTCAAATATGTATTTATTGAGAAAATTTTAAGATGAATATTCACCTAAAATATTGAAATACCATTGTGTTGTGAAGATATGAAAACTTCTTTTTTTCTCCCACATTTTATTATTTCCTAACCATACAAGCTCAATAGGTACCTCTGTCCTCTTTCTCCCCCTTCCCCTCCCTCTTTACTCCCTCATAGTTCCCCATTGCACTTTCCTCCCTTACCTCCTTCCTTTTACCCCTCTCCCTCCCATCCCTTGGAACGTCCATGTATGTGGGCACCAAACCTCCCTCTGTGTCCTCAAACCTCCCTCTGTGTCCTCCACCCTAGTGAGGGTTCGGGACTCAGTGGCATAGTCCAGGGCCCCTTCTTGGGCTTCCCATTAGCATGGGATCTTCTTTGTTTTTTGTCATATTTCCTTGACCACTCTGATTTTACATCAATTGGTATTTAAAAGATTAACTTTGTTGAAAATTATGTTTTAGTTATAAAACATAGTTACCTCTTCTTAGGTTTTCTCTGCCTTGAAAGTCTTGTTATGTATTTGAGTTTCAAAGAATTTCTCTTATGGAATGTAATGAAAGAGATAAATAGCAATCACATAGAAAGTTGCTGACAACAGATTTGTAAACAAAAACTAAAGCAAAAAAAAAAATCTGATGTTAGCTCTTACAGAAATGTTTGCTTTTGCTAAGGCTTAATTTAACACTCCAGAAAAGTGTGCTGATTATATGTAGTCTATGTTTTGACACACTTTTAGATTTATCTGCAAGATTCCCAGTATATTACATTTTTGGTTTCTGTATCTTATCTTGTGCATTTCCAATTGAGGTTAAAAATTTCAGTTGATCATCTTTCCTTCATTATCTACTATTACTTGTTGGCTTGACTTTCCTGTAAAAGTGATATCTCTTTATTATTATTATTATTGTTTTGATACCACATGGTAGAGGGTTTTAGTGTCAGAAATACTTTGGTTGTGGGCTGGGAAGATGGCTCAGGGGTTAAAGTCTTTGACTCTAAAGCAAAAGGACAAGAGTTCAGATACCCATCCCATGTAAAAAGGCCAAGAGGATATGGCAATGACCTATAATTCCAGCCCTGGAAGTCAGAGTCTTGGAAAACCCCAGAGCAAAGCAAGAAGGTGGAAGAGCAACCCAGGATGATTCCCAATGTCACCCTTAGGCTTCCACTCAAGTGCCCTCACACCTGCACACACGTACACCTACGCAATATTAAACACACACATATACATATACACACTGAAAACAAAAAAGAAATAGTTTGGTCCAAAAGCCAGTTTAATTTCTAGTCATGTAAATTAGCTGTAAAGTTAAGAAAATGTCTGTTTTTGTGATTGTTCATAGGATTCTATGAGAAAATATAAGTCAAGTGATGATAACTACAGCTTCTCTTGTTTGGAATGATCTGTAAATTGACATAACTAACTGCCTCCTGTGCTCAGCTGTCATGTAATGAGCAGTGAGTGGCCAGTTTTAACACCATACTGTGCTGACATAGCTGCCCAGGAGCTTCTGTCCTGTTTGGGTTGAGTTGCTCGCTCTGTCTTTGTGTGCTGTTTGTGCCATTGTTTTCCTGTCCTGTGGGAACTTTTCAGGCTGCACTCTGGGAAACAGGCCACAGATGGCAGAGATGAAGCTAGCAGCACAGTGGACTGTGTTGTCGTGTGCAGCATTTCCTCATCCAGACAGAGCATGTGTAATTCCTTCACTCATAAAAGTAAGTTAAAAACTAGTTTTCCACAAAGCACAAAGAAGGAATTGCTTAACAATACTGTGAATATAGAATGATTAGCTAGCTTATGAAAAACAATGATTCCATAGCGACAGTCGAATACTTAGGGTTGGTATTAGCTTCATCTTCTCATTGCTGAATGGAATACAGGACCCAAACTACTTAGGGAACAAAGGGTTTGTTCTAGCTTGACATTTCTCTAGGTTATAATTTATTGTGATGGTAAAAATGTTCATACTAACATCAGGAGGTTGCTATGTAACTGAGGATGATCTTGAAATCCTGATCCTCCTGCCTCCAGGGAGGTTATAGGTATAAGCCACAGCTGGCTCCTTTTAAAATATTTTCTTTTAAAATATTTTCTAATGATTGGGTTACACCATTGAAGTTTTCACTGTGGTTTTAATTTATACTTCCCTGATGTAATTTCTTACAGTTTTGGAATTACCTCTACATTTATTGGCCCTTTGAGTTTCCTCATTTGTAAAATGTCTGTTGCACATTTTTCCATTGGGTTGACTTTTTCTTTTTGTCTGGACCGATATTAGTTCTCTGAATGTTCACATATATTTTAAAACCAAGCTCTCAAGTGTATATGCATTCAGAAACACAAAAGTAATATAGTTTCTCATAATTAAGCATAGGTGTCAACTTGACAGTTGAGGATTTGAGCTTTGGGCACATTTGTGGAGAATTAGTGGTTGGGTTAAGCCCAGAGCAATCCTGCAGGAGATTGTCTGGCTAATGGGGAAGGCCCAGGTGGGTGGGATTAGTCCCTGAGAAAGTTGACATCCTTTTGTACACTTGGCCAGACATGCTGGTCTGGCAAGTAAGGATTGTAACCTTGTTAGTAGTTCTAATAGTTGATGTTTGTATTCTCATGGATTTTCTGAGTATATTGGCCATAATCTGTAAGTCATGAGTTTCTTTTTTTTCCAGTCCTCACACTTTTTCCTTATTTATTTTAAAAATCCTGTCTAGGACTGGAGAGATGGCTCAGGCCTGGCAAGCAGAAGGTCCTGAGTTTGGATCCCAGGTCCAATGTTAAAAACACCAGGTCCTGCCCTGCACTTTCGCCATTGTGGGCAGAGCCTGAGTAATCCCAGAATGAAGCAAAAAAAGGAGACAGAAGTAATCCAGGCTGATTCCTGAAGTCACCCTTGGTCCTCCACAGGGACACTCAGTGCACTTTGACACACCTACACCCCTCCTCACACATAGGCACATACACGCATGCATGCAAAAAAATTAAAAATTGTGTAACTGGCTCTTATGGAGTTTTGTTTCATCATGTTCAGTGTTACCTTTATGTAGTGGACAATATTGAAAGTAGGAGGGTAAGAGCAGTTTTGCTTGAGCTTGAAGTCATTGGTAGTCCCGGGGCTGAGGAGGGGTGTTCCCAGTTGGGAAACAAGGTAATTGGAAACTGTTTTCTGTAAGAATTTATCGTAAATAATGCAGCTTGCTTTTTCCTGACAGACTTTACTGTAATATATTTAATGAGATACTCGTTGAACACCTAAATGTTCTTTCCTTATTCTATTAAATGGTGTGATGATGCAGAAGCATTGTTCCTGTTTTGGACACTGTCCTATTACTTAACATTAATCTGAAGATGGTTACAGTTTTCACTTTTAAGATTTTTCATATGTATTGCTAATGTTGCCCAGCACTGCATATTCTAAATCTTTTTAACTTTCGACATTTTAATAGGTGAAAACCAGTAATATCTTATTATTTCAATTTATTATTAACGTAGTTGACTGCAGTAGTGCACTGTCTATAATCCCAGCACTTGAGTCTGAGGCAGGAAAATTATGAGCTGGAGGTCAGCCTGGGCTATATAGTAAGACTCCAGTAAATAAATACCTTTATTATTTCCTCATGAAATGCTGGCTGCTCATATCTTCCTGTTCTAAAGTCACTAGTACTCATGTGCCACTGCTACCTCTAGGTACCTCTTGAAAGTAACCAGGATGTACACAATGTATAGGCCCCTTAGCTTTGTTTCAGTTTTTTCTTCATTTGTAGGCCATTTTCTGTTTTTTTTTTTTGCATGGAGTCTTAAAGTTTTTATCTGGTGAGATCTATCAGTTTTTTTTTTAAGTATAAAATCAACCTGAGATAATAGATTATTACTTGTTCTTAGGAAAAAATGTAATGTTGGAATAAAGCTATTCTTAAACTCAAATAGGTATTTCAATAAATTAACATAATTCTATTTAGATAATGCGAGGGTCTTCGAACCAGTTTGAACCCATACGATACACGGAAATAGAAGTGGTAGTGGAGGAATTAAAAATCAGGCTGACTCAGAGGGGGGCTAGGATGTTCATCATCCAAGCCAACGTTATCTGCAGCAAGCGCAAGTATTTAAATCAGGGAAAAACCAGGGAACAGCATAGCTAAATTCTTTACAAGATTATGTTAAACATACACATTGTAAAGCTTATCTAGGTCAGCAAAAAAAAAGCAGATGTGACACCTAGTTGTTATATGGGGACAGATCTGGAGTCTTCAGGCAGAATTACCTGTCCACTCTATGGGGACAGATATAGTATCTCCAGATAGAGTTAATTTTCACTGTGACTTAATGTCCATAATCTGTGATCCATAGATAATGGTGTCAAAATGCACAAGGAAGAAACTGCCGAAAGAATGTCTTGGAGTCACTGGTCCTAGTCCAGAGAACAAAAGGCAGATCTGATCTCAGGCAGCGATTCAACTCTTACTAATAATGGGAGAGGGCCTGCCTACAACTGTCTGTCAGACATGTGCCAGTGCATCATACTTAAGGGAGCAGGCTTAGGCCTTGGTGCCTCCCACAAGATAATACTCATATTTACTATACACCTGTATTTTTTTAATGCAGTCTCACTATGTAGCTCAGGTTGGCTATTAACTCATGAACCCAGCTGCTCCAGCGCTGGAATTGCAGGAGTGGCCACAATGTTTGGATGAATTTACTATACTACTTTTGCTCTTAATATTTACTTTTTTCCCCCAGCTAATCTTTTCCCTTTTTAAAAACAAAGTCTTATGTAGCCCAGGCTGGCCTTGAACTTGCTATGTAGTGAAGGATGATTTTGAATTTGTGATCTTCCTTCCTCCATATCTTGAGTACTGGGACTGTGTGTGTGTGGTGCATGATAGGCTAATACTCTACCAATGGTGTTGCTTTTCTATTTTCTGTTCTTCTTCTTATGTATGTCTTCAGAAATTGGTAGAGAATAACTTGAATGCCTCTAAATTTAGATTTCTTACATGTTTTGCTTTTACTAATGATCACGTTTTAGCAATATTGGAAATAACTTGAGTCAGTGTGTTGACTTTTTAAATAAAAATAGAATATTCATTAGAACAGGAAACTATTATGAAAACTAGAGAAATTTTTTAATGCAATATAAAATATGTTTTCTCTTAGATAAGTGATGAAGAAAAGAATCTTCGAGAACAGGAGATTATTGCCTCCTCACCAAGTTTGAATGGGATTAAGTTGGAATCGGAGTCAGTTTATAAGGTATGTGACTATTTAAATATCTTATGGAGTATGCTCAAGGGTAACACTTACACTTATGTACACTTTCAATTCATGCATTTTTGTAAACCCTAAGTGCTTCAGCTATCAAACCTGCACAATGCTGCTCCTTGTAATCTCAGGATGTACAACACTCTGTGCTGGTCTGTCCTGTTACAGACACCCTCCTACCCCTTCTGGGATGAAAACAGGCCCTCCTCGCGTGATTTTCTAACACCTGCAACATTACAGAACTGTCTCTTGCAGGATGACCTCATGTCCCATTTGGCTTCAAAACTTTTTAACTGTTATCTTTCATGGAAGCCTTGCTCTTAAGCTCTGACACTGTAAGCTCGTTTGCTCTTCTGTAGGTATGCCTTTCTTTTTTAATTTATTTTTTTATTTTCCCACTCATACAAATTTAATAGGTACTCTGGTCCCTTCCCTCTACCCCTCCCTGAACCCCCTTGCATCCTCCTCCCTTTTCCCCTTCCTTTCATCTTCCCCTTTCACCTGGTGCCCTCCTCTTGCCCTCCCAATCCCTGGAGCATCCTTTAGTGTGAATGTCAAACTTTTCTCTGTGTTGTCCACTCTAATGAGGTGTAAGGACTCAGCAGCATTGCCTAGAGCCCTTGCTTGTGCTCCCCTTTAGTATGGGAACACTATTGTGACTGTTAATCCCTTGCTTCTAAGGATCCTAATGCCTGTGATCAATGCTAGACTTTGGGGGATCATTGATATGTCAGACATTGCACAGGTCATGCAAAGTCCGATTATGGTTACTTCAGCCCTAACTTGTGTGGAGTGTCTTGCGTATTGTTACTCCTCCCCATCTTTAGGCTGTTACAATCTAACTGCCCCCTCTTCCACAAATTTCCCTGAGCTTTAGGATGGGGGAGATTTGGCTGGTCTGTAGGGTCTCTGATGTTCTGAATTATGGTTTGTTCTTATTTTCAGTTTTGCTCTTCCTGCTCTGCCCTTGGCTCCATCCTGATGGGTATTGGATGTCACCTCCTAGCCAGAGATAAAAGGCTGTTAAAATACAGTCTTACTATAAGAGTAGATTCAAAGGTAGATAGAATAAGAGTAGGAGACCACAGTGAGGGGGGATCAGTCTCCCATTTGCAGGATGGTACCATCTATTTGCCAGTCTCTATGCCCTCCCTGACTGGTGAGATCAAACCCCCTCAGTTGCAAGTGACCAGGAAGGAAAGTGAGTTAGCTTAACCAGATGTCTCACTACTTACTTGCAGTACTTGTTGGTGACCTGTATCCCCTCTCTCTGATTGTTTCGGGGGGGGGGGGAGGCTCCTTCCCCTTCTCTACTGTTTATAATCTTTACAATTACTGTAGGTATTACAGAGATTTGTCTTTGAATATGTCACTAAGTGGGTTTATTACTAGGATCCACCTATTAGGGAGTACATATAGCACTTAATTTTCTATGTCTGGGATACTTCACTCAATATAATTTTTTCTAATTCCATCCGTATCCCCGCAGATTTCATTAATTCATCTTTTTGATGGCTGAGTAGTATTCCATTGTACCACATATTCCTTATCCACTTGTCAACTATTGGGCATTTGGATTGGTTCCATGACTTTTCTCTTGTAAATAGTGTTGCTATGAACATGGTTGTGCTTATGCCATTGAGGTGAATTTTTGTTATATGGGGGATGTTGCAGTCCCCCTGCATGGTTGCTGATAAATGACCATCACACAGCTTAAGGGAACAAAAAGTTTACTTTCTTACAACAGTCCAGTTACAGTTCTCAGTTCAGCATGATGGGAGAGCATACATCAACACTAGGGCTGAGGGAACTGGCCACACCATCACTGCATAATGGCTGAGAGATGGACAATCCTTACTTGCCAGACCAGCATGTCTGGCCAAGTATACAGAAGGATGCCAACTTTCTCAACCAGCTCTCTGTGATTTATCCAGGGCCTAATCCCACCCACCATAGGCCGGGTCTTCCCTATCAGCTAGACAATCTCTTTCAGGTTTGCTCTGGGCTTAATTCAACCATCAACTTTCTACAACTGTGCCCAGAGCTCAAACCCTCAACAGTGCAGTTGACACCTGTGGTTAACTATGACAGGGAATTATTCCCAAAAGTGGATTAACAGGGTCACATGGCATTTCAATCTTTAACTTTTTAAATAATCGCCAGACTGCTCGCCAGAGTGGTTGTATAAGCCTACATTCCCACCAGCAATGTAGGAGAGTTCCCCTCTCTCCACATCCTCTCCAGCATTTGGTGTTGTTTGTATTGTGGATTTTTGCCATCCTGACCGGGGTGAGATGATATCTCAGGGAGGTTTTGATTTGCATTTCCCTGATGGCTAAGGATGTGGAGCATTTTTTAAAGATATTTGTTAGACATTTCAATTTCGTGCCTGGTAAAGTTTCTTTTGAGTTCCAAGGTTCATTTTTTAATTGGGCCATTTATTTCCTTGGTGTTTAGTTTTCTAAGTTCTTTGTGCACTCTGGATAATAGAGCTCTATCAGATATATAGTTAGTGAAGATTTTCTGCCATTCTGTCTGTTGCCTTTTTGCTTGGTTTATAATCTCTTTATCTGAACAGAAGCTCTTTAATTTCACAAGATCCCATTTGTTGAGTGTTGGTTGTAGTAACTGTGTTATTGGATTTCTGTTTAGGAACTGTTGGCCTAGGCCAATCAGGTCCCGGGAGTTCCCTACCCTTTCAACTAGGGCTTTTATAGTGTCTGGCCTTATATCAAGGTCCTTGATCCATTTGGAATTAATTTTTGTACATGGTGAGAAGTACGGGTGAAGTTTTAATCTTCTGCATGTGGATATCCAGTTTTGCCAGCACCATTTGTTGAAGATGCTGTTCTTTTTCCATTGAATTTTTTGGGCCCCTTTGTCAAAGATCAAATGGCTGTAATTGTGTGGGATTATATCTGGGTCTTCAACCCTTATCCATTGATCCGTGTGTCTATTTTGGAGCCAGTACCAGGCTGTTTTTATAACTATGGGTTTGTAGTATAGATTAAGGTTTGGTATGGTGATACTTCCAGCAGTGTTTTTGTTACTCAGGATTGTTTTTGCTATCCTGGGTCTTTTTGCTTCCATATGAATTTTGAGATTGGTCAGTTTCTTTAAAGAATTCCTTGGGGATTTTGATTGATATAGCATTGAATCTGTATATTGCTTTTGGTAAGGTGGTCATTTTAATGATATTGATTTCTGCCAATCCTGGAACATGGGAGGTCTTTCCACCTTCTGGTGTCTTCTGTAATTTCTATCCTTAGGGTTTTAAAGTTTTCATTGTAAAGGTCTCTTACTTCCTTGGTTAGGTTTATACCAAGTTTTTTTTTTTTTTTTTTTTTAAGGGCTATAGTAAATGGAATTGTTTCTCTTAGGTCTTTATCATTTATTTTATCCTGGGCATATAGGAAGGCCATTGATTTTTGTATGTTTATTTTGTATCCTGCCACCCTGCTGAACTTCTGTATTAGTTCTAGGAGTTTCCTGATAGAGTTTTTGGGATCACTCATGTTTAAGATCATGTTGTCTGCAAATAGAGATAACTTGACTTCTTCCTTGCCAATTTGAATCCCTTTTGTATCCCTTTCTTGTCTTATGGCTCCAGCTAAGACTTCTAGTACACTATTGAATAGAAGTGGTGAGAGTGGACAGCCTTGTCTAGTTCCTGATCGAAGTGGGCATGCTTCAAGTTTTTCCCCATTGAGTATAATCCTTGCTTGTTGGTTTGTTGTTTACAGCTTTTATTATGTTGATAAAGGTTCCTTCCATTCCAACTGTCTCTAGGTTTTGATCATAAAAGGCTGTTGGTTCTTGTCAAAAGTTTTTTCTGCATCTATTGAGATATCATGTGGTCTTGGATTTTGGATTGGTTTAGATGGTAATTACATTTATTGATTTGCATATGTTGAACTAACCTTGTGTGCCTGGGATAAAGACTACTTGATAACTGTGAATGATCTTTTTGATATATTTTTGAATCCATTTTGCTAAGATTTTGTTGAGAGTCTTTGAATCTTAAGTTCATCAAAGAGATTGGACTATAGTTTTTTTTTTAGGTGTATCTTTATTAGGTTTTGGGATTAAGATGATATTAGCTTCATGGAAAGAATTTGGTAGTGTTCCTTCCTTCGCTGTTTGATGGAACAGATTAAGTAGTATTGGTGTTAGTTGTTCCTTAAATGTCTGATAGAACTCTGTGCTGAATCCATCTGGACCAGGACATTTTTTGTTGGGAAGATTTGAGATTACTTCATCGATTTCTTCATATGTTATAGGGCTATTTAAATAATTCAAAACTTCCTGATTCAATTCAGGTAAGTTGTGCTCACTTAGGAATTCATCCATTTCTTTTGTGTTATCAAATTTCATGGAATATAAGTTCTGAAATATAATGTTATAATTCTCTGAATTTCTTGAGTATCAGTAGCGATAACTCCATTTTCATTTCTAATTTTGTTAATTTGTGTTTTTTCTTTCTTCTATTTGGTTAATTTAGCTAGGCATGTATCAATCTTATTGATGTTTTCAAAGAAGCAGCTTTTTGACTGGTTGATATTCTGTATCATTTTCCTTATCTCAATTTCAGATATTTCTCCCTTCATTTTGCTAATCTTTTTTCTGCTGCTTTTGGGATCAGATTGCCATTGTGTCTCTAAAGCTTTAAGCTGCATTGTTAAGTTATTTATTTGTGATGTTTCTGTTTTTTTGTTGTAGGCATTAAGAGCTATGAACTTACCTGTTAGGACAGCTTTCTTCATGTCCCAAACATTTTGATAAGCTGTATTTTCATTATCGTTTGCTTCCAGGAAATCTTGAATTTCCTTTATTATTTCTTCCTGAATCCAATTCTCATTCAACATCATATTGTTTAGTTTTCAGGAGTTAGCGTATTTTCTGTTGTTTGTTGTGTTATGTATGTCAAGCTTTAGACCATGGTGGTCTGATAGGGTACATGCTAGAATTTCAACTTTGTTGTATATGTGGAGATTCGTTTTGTGGCCCAATATGTGGTCTATTTTGGAGAAAGTTCTGTGTGCTGCTGAGAAAAATGTGTATTCTTTGTTGCATGGATGAAAAGTTCAATAGAGATCTGTAAGGTCCTTCAGTAAGTGTTTGATTAAGTTCCAAAGTGTCTCTATTAAGTTTTTGACCTGTTGATCTATCCCATGTTGAGAGGGAGGATTGAATTCCTCAAGAATTATCATTTTGGCATTGATTTCTTGCTTCAGATGCTCTAGCGTTTGCTTAATGAATGTGGAGGAGCCCATATTAGGTACATATATGTTCTGTATTGTGAAGTCTTCCTGGTGAATTCTACCTTTGACAAAAATGTAGTATCCATTTGTGTCTCTTATGATTTTTTTTGGTTTGATGTCCACTTTGTCCGGTAGCATAATAGCTACCCTTGCCTGTTTCCTGGTTCCATTAGCTTGCAGAATTTTTGACCAGTCTTTTACTTTTAGGATGTGCCTATCTTTTGTGGTGAGATGAGTTTCCTGAAGGCAGCAGATTGATGGGTTGTGATTTTTAATCCAAGTTTGTAGTTGGTATCTCTTGATTGGTGAGTTAATCCCATTGACATTTAATGTTGTTATGGAGAAATTATTTTTAATTCCAGACACTTTTGATGTTTAGTGGCTTTTGTAAGTATATTATTTGGCTTTTAGGTTTTGGTGGTATTATACTTCCCTTCTGTCCTCTTGGATACGCTTTTGTAGCATTTTTTGAAGGCCTAGTTTGGATACATGTAAGCCTTCAAGTTGTCTTTGTGCTGGAAAACTTTTCTTTCCCCCTCAATCATGACTGATAGTTTATATATCAGCCTGGGTTGACATTTTTGTTCATTCAATACTTGAAGTAAGTCTCTCCAAGCTCTTCTTGCTTTTACTGTTTCCATTGAGAAGTCATTTGTTATTTTAATAGATTTACCTTTAAAATTTACTTTTTTTTTTTCCCTTGAAGCACCTTTTCTTTGTCTTGAATGTGTAATGTTTTGACTATTATTTGCTGTGGCCAGTTTCTATTTTGGTCATATCTGTTTGGGGTGCGGAATACCCCTTGTGTTTGCATAGACCTCTCTTTGTTTAGATGAGGAAAGTTTTCCTTTATGATAATTTGAAAAATTTCTTCAGGTGTGGTATTTTGGGATTGTTATTCTGGTATTCCACCAATGTGCATGTTAGGTTTCTTCAAGGTGTCCTATAACTCTTGAATATTTCTCTCAAGTGTCTTTTAGGCTTTAACAGCCTCTTCCATTGAGCTGGTTAGTTCTTTCACTTTGTCTTCTAGATCTGAAATTCTATTTTCTGCTTCATTAGTTCTGCTGATAAGACTCTCTGTTGGGGCTGGAGAGGTGGCTCAGGGGTTAAGCTTCTGCCTTGAAGGCAGAAGGTCCTGAGTTTGGATCCCATATGGCATGTATATCCCAGATCCCATGTATAGACGCGGAGTGGAAGTGGGGGTGGCCTGTGCTTCTGGTCCTAGTAGGGCAGAGCCTGTGAATCCTATGGCAGAGTAAACAAGGAGGAGGTGGAGGCGGTCCATGGTGGTTCCGGAATTTATTCGTGGTTCTACACACACAGACACGCACACATACATACACACACGTGCACATGTGCACAATTTAATTAAAAAAAAAAGAGTGTTGAGTTCCGGGTTGAGGATAACTTGTCATTTAGTTCAGTTTTAATCTCCGCTTGAGACTGTTTTAACTGCTTTATGCCTATTTTTGTTTCTTGACCTGTTTTTCCATCTCCTCCAAGTGTCTGTTGTGTTCCTGTTCAAAGTGGTTGATTCTGTTATTAAACTCCTCCAGGATTTCCTCTTACACAGTATTCATCATGGTAATGATCATGCTTTGAAAGTCATTATCTTGGGTCTGGCTTTCTTGGCTATTTTTTTTAGAATTTGTTGTTGTCGGAATCTATCATTATGTGGCTAATCCTTTCGGTGGTTTTCTTTGGTTTTGTTTCTCATAGATTTGCTCTGTGACCTGAGCATTGTTGTTTTATCTCTTAAGATCTTTTTCAGTTTCTGTTTGTTTTTGACTGAACTATATTAGTTGGAATTACTACTCTTAAGCAGTTATTACTAGTTTGTAGGAATGCCTTAAGGTACTGAGATTCCATTCTATCCACTGGATCAGAGGATGTTGTTCCCATCCTGTAGTGTAGATGGATAACTTCTTTGTATGGACCTTCCAAATGACTTTGGAATAAATAGTTTTGAAGGTGAAGAGAGTAAGCTGAAATTTAATTTTGATAACTGTAACCCCCCATTTCCTATTTATATTTCCTTTCTCTTGCTATGATAAAATACTCTAAAGAAAGCAACCTGAGGGGAAAAGTGTTCATTTTGGTTTACAGTTACAGAGAAATAGAGCCCGTAATGGTGGGGAAGGCATGTGTTGGTAGGAGTATGATTTTTGGCTCCTTATATTTTAAGAAGTGGGACTGGTTTATAATATTTCAAGGCCTACCCCTAATGATGTACTTCTTTCCACAAAGCTCCCCATTTCCTAAAGTTTCAACAACCTTCCCAGATCTATCCCTATGTGGGGACTGAGTATTTACATGGTCCTATGGGAGAAATTTCACATCAAACCACAGTATTCCACCCTGTACCCTCATAGACTTAATGACCATCTCATGATGCAAAAGGTCTAACTTAAGAATTCCTCATAATCATGTACAGTTTTTGACACTTTAAAAGTCCAAAATCCCTTAATTATGAACTCCTATAAAAGTAAAAAAAAAGTTACATGTAATAGCACAATATAAATATTCTTATTACAAAAGGGAGGAATGGAGACATAGTGAGGAAAGACTGGAACAAAGCAAGACTTTTAGGATTGCACCAAATCCTGCACCTCCATTCCTGGCATCCTGGGGCTTGTGATGAAACTGGGCTCCAGAGGACTTGAGTATCTCTACCCTTCCAGTCACAATGATGTGGTGCCTCAATCGTATTCTGGTCTTCACTGCAGCTGAGATTTTACTTTCTTAGCTTCACACAGTGGCCTTTCAGAGCCTCCCTGCATAAATCCTGACACTACACATGTTGCCTGGCCTCAGCAGCTCTGACCTTCTTAAATCTTGCATCCGTGAACACTTTCAAAGCCCATTCCATATGAATGCCGCTTTAAAGTCGAATAGCTGCCTTGAGGTGGAGCCTGGTCTCCTTGCCCACAGCCGTCACAGCTTCTCTATGTTGGAGTTGCTGAAAAACTGCCTTAGGCTATTGCTTTCCAGGAGCAGGAAGCTCCTTTGGTTTTGTCCTTGCACAAGTTGGAGCCCTTGGTGTTTGGGATCTTGTTCCTAGTGTACTTTATTGTTCCAGTGCAGACCATAGACTTATCTTTGATGGAGTAAATCTCCATAAAAATTACAGCCTCTTTTTTATCACATGCCTAGGTTGTAAGCTTAAATTTTCCAGTATTCTAGGCTGGAGAGGGCTCAGGGGTTAAGCCTCCGCCTTGCAGGCGGAAGGTCCTGAGTTCGGATCCCAGATCCCATGTATAGACGCCAGGCGGAAGTGGGGGTGGCCTGCGCTTCTGGTCCTGGTAGGGCGGAGCCTGTGAATCCCGGGGCAGAAGGAGGTGGAGGCGTCCATGGTGGTTCGCGAATTCGTCCGTGGTTCTACACACACAGAGAGAGACACACACACGCGCACATACATACGTACACATGCACAATTGAATAAATAATAATAAAAAAATTAAAAAAATTTCCAGTATTCTGTAAACTGTGTATTTTTAAAAATTTCTTTCTTTTCCACTTGTTGCTTTTTCACTGTAGATCCAAATGAGAGTACCAACAGGTAGCCATGTTAAAAACTCATTGTTTATGCTGTTTTGAAGTTTCTTCTGTCAAAGACATCGGTCCATTAAATTTTCATTGAGCTCATGCACATTCTCAGGACTTGGACAAATGCAGCCATATTGTTTGCTGAAATGTCTAGCCCAGTTTGTGATAGAATCCTTATTCACCTCTGAAACCTCACGTGTCAGATGTCCACTGCCTGCATTTTCCACAGCATTCTGGTCTCCTAAACACCTACAGAATGGTCCTTAAAGCTCTGCTTACAGCATTCATGGACTTTTCTAGCCCAAATTTCCAAATGTACATATTCTTTTTGTTTTTTTCTTTTTATTCTCCCACATTTTATTTTTGTACATATTCTTTCTGCAAAGCAGTCCAAAAGTTTTTTGAACTATATGGTCAGGTTTATCATAGCAATGGCACCATTTCTTGGTACCAGTTTCTGATTTAGTTTCTTTTCTGTTGCTGTGATAAATTACTCTGACCAAAGCAATTTAGGGAAGAAAGCATTTATTTTGGCTGATGGATTTAGTAAGACAGAGTTCATCATGGTGACAGGAGCTTGAAAACCATCTCTTCATATCCGTGTCAGCAGTCAAGAATCAGAACAGGATGTGGGGTTGGACCATACACCCTCAAGGTCCATTCCCAGTGATGTAATTTCTTCTGTGAACTACCTCCTAAAGGTTCTATAACCATCTCATTCAGAACCACCAGCTGGATCAAGTGCTCAGACACACAAGATCTTGGGGAACATTTCATGTTCAAATCACATTTCCCTTTGGAAGACAGTTGCTGTAGTATACTTATTTACTTTTGAACTGGCAATTGAAAACTAGATCTTTTGATCAGCTAAAATAATCTTTCCACAACTGAGCTATATCCCTAAGCTTTATTTATTTATTTTGAGACAGGGTTTCACTAAGTTTTCCAGGTTCACTTTGAAATCATTTTGTAATCTAGGCAGACCTTGAACTTGTGATCCTCCTCTTTTGGCCTCCCGAGTGGCCATGCTGCAGTGAAGTCCCATATCCATATTTTTTATACCAGTTTCCTTGTTTCTACATGTTGGGTCATCATTCAGTCAGCCTTTGAAACATAGCACATGGGAATTAGTATTATTTTCATCCCACACATTCCCATTATTGGGCTTTCATGTCATCTTTTGCTTCTTTTTGGACACTTGATTTCCCTTTGATCACTGTAATAAGCTAGAATCATGGACTATTGAATCCACTGAGCTTAGAAGGATCATTTAGCTCATCTCTTTCTTCCCTCTCCCAGTAGTACAGATTTGGACGCTGAAGTTTAGAAATATTTATTACACTTACAAATCATAAATCTAGTCAGTAGCAGTTCCACTGTATTCTAGACTTTGAATAGGATTCACTTCCTAGCTTTTGTCTTTTCTTGATTGTCATTGCACTGACCCTTCATACTTGCCATGTCTATTGAATCAGCTCTTGGATACCACCTGTCCAATGGCACCCTTGGGTTCTGTTTGGTTGTCCTGCTTGTCTCTCCCTGTTTTCAGATAAGTGATGAATGAGGACTGTGTTGTAGTCAAAAAAAGCAGTACATTTGTCAAAAGCTATCTGGTTGAGAGATGTGATCTGTTTATAGATCAAGTAAGCTATTGGATATATTCATTGCTTACACAAAGATTTCACTTTTGCCTAAAACTTGGTTGAATAGACAATTTAGGGAACAATTTTCATCTAATTTCTTATTTTATTTTTTATTTTTTTAAAATTATTATTATTTATTCAATTGTGCATGTATGCGTGTGTGCATGTGTGTAGAACCACGGACGAATTCGGGAACCACCATGGACACCTCCACTTCCTCCTTGTTTACTCTGCCCTGGGATTCACAGGCTCCATCCTACCAGGACCAGAAACACGGCCGCCCCTGCTTCAGTCTAGGGTCTGAACTCAGGACCTTCTGCCTGCAAGGCAGAGGCTTAACCCCTGAGCTACCTCTCCAGGCCCTCTTATTTTATTTTTAAAAAGAAAAGATTGCAGACTGACAATTTTTACAGTTAATACTAATATTGTATTCTATTTATCTCTTAAATGTTAGGCTAGTTCATAGAACTTAATCTATGTAGAATTTTTAAATAAATATTTTTTGAAAAATATTTTACAGCAAAATTGAATGTTTATTATTATTTCTATTTTTCAGTGTTGAGTGTAGCTGCTTCAATATATTTTCCAGTGCAAGAACAGAAACATAGATGAAGGAATTTGGAATTACTTTGATTATAAGTAATTTTTAGCATCAAATATTTGTGTATAAATTGGGATACTATTTAACAATGCAAGATAAAAATTTGAATATATCATGTGGTGAATATGATACATTTAAGCATTTTGAAGTTGACCTTGAAATCTTGGGCTTTGTTACTTGTAAAGTCAATGGTTATGTGAATGAAGAGAAAGTAATCTAACTTAGTTCTTTATGATTGTTGTTACCTCTGGACACTTCTAAAACATTTATTTCTATACCAATTCTTCTCAATGCTAATTATTTAGTCTTAAGGGGTAAGTTTGTCTTTTCTTTTTACATTTCAGATCTACTTTGTCTAATGAACTTTCTTTGTTTTGACTTAATGTGTTTGAAGATGTTGGATTTTGTAATGGTGGTACTGACTTATTTCCCCAATTCCCTCTGAATTCAGATCCCCTTTGCTGATGCTCTGGATTTGTTCAAAGGAAGGAAAGTGTACTTGGAAGATGGCTTTGCTTATGTGCCGCTTAAGGACATTGTGGCAATCATCCTGAATGAATTTAGAGCTAAGCTGTCCAAAGCTTTGGCAGTAAGTATCTCTCTTTATTCTCTTTATTTCTGTTTTTAATATGTTTGCATTTTCAGTTATACACATCTGGTGATTTCATTTTTGCCATTTTAGGTCATAAGCTAATTTAATTTTCATAGTGATATTTAGATTGCTTTTGATATTGTACTAATTCCAGAATCCCTGTTTTTTGGCTAGCGCCACACTTGGTTTCTTTAGTGCCTCTTCTGACAGCCAACTGACTAATTATTGTGAATGGCCTCTGTGGGTTTCTTCCTCATGTCATTCCTCCTTGGAGATGACTTTGTATATAACCTTCAAATGTCAGTGTAACTTTTGGTGGATAGAACACCTAGATTTCATTGCGAATTAGTAGTTTGTATCAGTAGAAGGCCCTATAGAAGAAAGTCTTACTTTTATTTTTGTGTGGTATTTGTGGAATTTAACCCAGGGCTCCATTCATGTTAAAGAAGTTTCTGTTAATGAGCAATTCCTGGTGTGTGGTTCTTGCGGAGTGTGTGGATATGTTTACGTGTTTGCATGGGTATGGACATGTGTGTAGGTAAGTGCACATATACATAATATCCAGGAATATGTGGAGGTCTAGAGTTAATATCAGGTGTCTATGATTGTTTTCTGTGTTTATTATTAAGGCAGGATCTCTCAGTTGAACTTAGTCAGCTAGACTGGTTAACCTCAGGATTCCTTGTCTGCTTCTTAAGTGATGGGATTACAGGATGCTATTTATCTTCCTGGTTTTCTGTGGGTCCTGAGGAATCCAAACTGGCCTTCATACTTGCAGAACTGAGCCATCTCCCCCTGCTCCCAAATTCTACTTTTTAATAGCATTACCAGTTCCATTTATGTTGGGTTAAAGACCCTTTACCCCAGAGTAATCTCATTTTAGATAAGTATATATATGTAATGAACCTATTTCCAAATAGGATCATATTCTGAGGTGCTAGCATTTAGAGCTTTTCAATAGACAGCATTTTCAGGGACATTGTTCAAATTCTATCATTTGCCTATCACTAAACTCGGGTATCGTGGTCAAAAGGGTTGCCTAGTCCTTAGACTTTGCTTCTGCCTCTTTAGTTGTTACATAATAGGATCTGTGCTCAGCATTTCCCCAAAAATACAGTATCTTCAATAGAAATGAAAGACTGTTAGGAATGAAGAGAGGGATGATAGTACTGCAGAGACAAAAGCAAAGTGTCTGCCATATGGTGGACAGTTCATGTGCTAAGTGTAAAGAGATTTCCTGGTTTCTTTTCTATGTAAGTTGCCCAGTGCCTAACTAATTTAATTTTAACTATGAAAATTAATCTGAAATTCATTTAGGACTTCAAAGGCAATTCTGACTTTGTATTTGGTAAAAATTAAAAAAAAATTGCCAGTTTATTTTATAATTTTCCTTGAATACAACTTTTTTGGATGGGAGGGTGGTAAGAGGAGACATTTAATCTTTCTTTTTAAAAAATATTTAGTGCGTGCGTGTGTGCGTGCGTGTTTGTGTTTGTGTGTGTCAGAGAGGGCATTGTGTGTCTTTGTGGAGGACCAAGAATGACTTTGGAAATCATTCTGGATTGTTTCTACCTCCTTGCTTCGCTCTGGGATTTCCCAGGCTCCCCCCACCAGGGCTGGAAGTGCAGGTGGCCCCTGTTTCCTCTTGGCGTTTTTAATGTGGGACCTGAAATCCGAACTCAGGACCTTCTGCTTGGGAGACAGAGTCTTAACCCCTGAGCCAACTCTCCAGCCTCCTTCCTTACTTTTTGAGTATAAGATGGGGGACTCTAAATATGCTTAGAGAAAAAACAAAATTCTCTGCATTCCTAAGTTTATAATAAAATGATTTTATCAGAAAACTGCATTGAAACTTACAACTTATTGGTATAATCCATGTTGATTTTCTCTCCTTCATGATGTTCTTCCCCATGACATAAAATTAAAAGTTTTTGAAAATTTTGAAATGACTTCATACTTACAGAAAAATGAGTAGAACTAGTAACTTTTTCTGTAAAAACACTTTAGAATAAGTTCCCAGTCAGAAGTCTTGTGACCCAGTAGTTTTTAGTGTGATTCCAACATGCTTGCATTCTCCTCATGATCACAGGATATGCATGGTAAGCATGTTAATATGTTAATGCCATGTAATTTTTAGATTCCATTAGAGTTTCATCAGTTGAATCATTCATTTATTTCAGAACAACCCAAGTTGTTTTTTAGTTGTCAGGTCTCTTTATTTTCACTCATATTGGAAACAATTCTTAGTTGCTGCTTGACTTACATGTGCTTTTTTATTTTTAAATCCTATGGGTTAGGTACTTTGTAGACAGTTTTTTAATTTGGTTTTGTCTAATATTTTTGCACGTTTAGATTCAAGATACATAATCTTAAGTAAAAAGTCATAGAGTGGTAGGTAATGTGATTTCTGGTTATTGTCAGAATATGATTTTGACTTAGTATCATTTTAAAAAACTTTTAGAAGTACTGATTATTGATAGGCATTTGGATCTTCTCTTTTTTGGTGTTTCGTTGTTACTAATGCTGCTGTTCTGATTATTCTAGTCAGTCTAGTATATCTCCTGGCAAACTTTTCTGTCAGGTTTAGTTTTAATGGATTCATATTTACATTAAATAATTTTATCCTAATTATTGATAGACTGTGGAGTGTTCTGGCTTCTGATAGAGGAGGACTTGCTGTCTTAAGCAGTGATGGGTCTTCTTCTTTATGTCAGGGTCAAATCTGGTTTAGAGGAGCTGTAGAGAGAGACAACTCCATGCAAGAGAGTGTTACTGGAGGCATGTTGCCTTGGATTCTGTCCTAACTTGTGGAAGGGGACAAAAAGACTTGTCTTAACATCTTTAGAACAGAGCTGATAAAAAGAGGAGTTTTTTTTTTTTTTTTTTTTTTTTAAGAGCAGCTGGTGAAATAGAAGTCTAACCCATTGCTTGCCATCTTGCTTTTTTTAAATTCTAATTGTTTTTTTTTTTTTTAAATGTATGTGTATATTAGTTAGGGAAGAAGAGAAAAGGGAAAGCTGGTGTGTCTTAGCCCTTGGCATTCAAGAGGAGGTTAGAGGATAAGTTTCAGAAGTCAGTTGGCAGGATGGATGACAAATTTTTCCAAATATCCTTACTTTGTAATAGTGTAGGAGATCCTATTTTTTGTAACTAGTTCACCCCTTGTGTTTTGGTCCTTAGCATTTCTTTTCTGTTCCTTCTTTGTGGTTACTTACTGTTATTTTGGATTGGATTGCTGCCAGCTACTTGGTGCTGTAGCCTATCAATCTGTCAATAATGCAAGTAATGGAACACATCTTCATCTCTCTCATTACTTTTGGACATTTTTTTTTTCTAGCAGATAATGACCCATGTATGTAATTCAACTGAAGGAAATTTTTTTTTCTTTTATTTCAGCTCATACAAACTTATTAGGTACACCAGTTCCCTCCCTCCCTCCTCCTCCCCCCGTACCCCCTGCTTCCCCTCCCCACCCCTCTCCCTCCCCATCCCCCAGTGCCTCCCACCCCAATTCCCAGAGAGTCCTTTCTTGTGCATGTCTGATTTTCCTCTGGGCCCTCCTCTCCGATGACGTACAAGGACCCAGTGGCCTTTCCGAACCCTTTCCCGTGTTCCCTTAGGTATAGGAACACTGCTGTGGCTGCCAATCCTTTGCCTCCAAGGATCTTGGTGCCTTTAGCAGATGCTAGACTTTGTGAGGTCATCAGTGTGTTGGACAATGTGCAGGGCATGCAAAGTCCAATTATGATTGCTTCAGCCCTAACTAGTATAGAGTATCTTACATATCATTGCTCCTCCCATCCTTTTGCTCTTACCACTCTTAACCGCCCCCTCTTCCGCAATTTCCCTGAGCTTCAAGATGGGGAGAGACTAAGCTGGCCTAGTTCTAGGTGGTTGATATAGAGTCTCTGAAGTTCTGGATTGTGGTTTGTTGATTTTCTTTTGCAGTTTTGCTGCTCCTGCAATGCCTCAAATAAAATTTCAGTAAAATTTGTAACCAACAAAAAAATGTATCCAGCTTGATAGGAAAATGTTCTTTTTACCTTGATATATTGATTGAAGATGTTAATCTGGACTTGCTTATTTGTGAGATATAGGTTTGTTAAATGACAATAAAAGGGGAGACAATTTGTTGTCCATCTTAGAAACAGTTGTTTAATAATGCTAGGCTTACTGCCTGGTGAGTAGGAAATGTGAAGCATTGGGTATTTTACAAGACAGAAACTGGACTTTAAGAACTTTTTATCTTGATATGAGAAGCTAGGATGTATTTAAAGAACACAGTGACTCAACAGAAAAAGATCAGTGTCTTGAAAGTTGTGTCACTGTCCTGAAAGTTGTATCACCTAAGCTCAGACAATTTTGAGAAGATAGTTGATGCTGGCTTTCATTATCTACTCCAGGGAGATGAACAGCTTGCAGTAGGAGAAAGTGGGTTGGTTTGGGAAAACTTAAGCTGTGTTTAGGAAATGAGTAGTAGTGTGATGGATTTGATTTAAGTTGTGTAAGGACTAGTTGAAAACCGGATTGGAAAATAGATATCACCATGGTAATGAGTTAGAGTTTGAATGAGTGTGCTAGTAGTTTTTTTAATTAATTAATACAAACTTAATAGGTATCCCTCCTTCCCTCCACCCCTCCCTGTCTCCCTTGCTCACTCCCTCCTTTTCCCCTTCCTTTCCCCTCTTCCTCCCATTCTCACAGTGCCCCCTCCCCCCTTCCTTGGAGCATCCTTTAGTGTGAATGTCAAACTTCCCTCTGGGTCCTCCTCTCTGATGAGGTGTAAGGACTCAGTACCATTGCCTAGAGCCCTTTCTTGTGTTCCCCTTTAGTATAGGAACACTATTGTGGCTGTTAATCCCTTGCTTCTAAGGATCCTAGTTCCTATGATCCATGCTAGACTTTGGGGGGGTCAGTGATATGCCAGTCATTGTGCACATCATGCAAAGTCCTATTATGGTTACTTCGGCCCTAACTTGTGTGGAGTATCTTGCATATCGTTGCTTCTCCCCATCTTTAGGCTCTTACAATCTTACTGCCCCCTCTTCCGCAAATTTTCCTGAGCTTTAGGATGGAGAGAGATTAGGCTGGCCTGGTTCCAGGTGGTTAATGTAGGGTATCTGAAGTTCTGAATTATGGTTTGTTATTTATTTTTTTTTCAGTTTTGCTGTTCCTGCACCGTCCTTGGCTCCATCCTGATGGGTATTGGATGTCTTCTAGCCAGAGATAAAAGGCTGTCAAAATAGAGTCTTACTATAAGAGTAGATTCAAAGGTAGATGAAATAAGAGTAGGAGACCATGGTTGAGGGGGCAGGGTCAGTCTCCCTTTGGCAGTATGGTTACGTGCCAGTCTCTATGCCCTCCCTGACTGGTGACCAGGTAGGAAAGTCTGTGAGCTTAACCAGATGTCTCACTACTTACTTGCAGTACTTGATGGTGGCCTATTTTCTCTGCTGTTGCATGATCCCCTCTTTCCTTGTTTCTGGTTGGGCTCTCCTTCCCCTTCCCTGCTGTTAATGATCTTTACAATTACTGTAGGTATTACAGAGATTTATCTTTGTGTGTGTCACTAAGTTGGTTTGGTACTAGGATCCACCTATTAGGGAGTACATACGGCATTTAATTTTCTGTGTCTGGGATACTTCGCTCAATGTAATTTTTTCTAATTCCGTCCTTGATCGAGGTCCTTGATCCATTTGGAATTAATTTTTGTTCATGGTGACAAGTACTGGTCCAGTTTTAATCTTCTGTATGTGGAGATCCAGTTTTGCCAGCATGATTTGTTGAAGATGCTCTTCTTTTTCCATTGGATTTTTTGGGCCTCTTTGTCAAAGATCAAATGGCTATAATTGTGTGGGATTATATCTGGGTCTTCAACCTTTATCCATTGATCTGTGTGTCTATTTTGGAGCCAGTACCAGGCTGTTTTTATAACTATGGATTTGTAGTGTAGATTAAGGTTTGGTATGGTGATACCTCCAGCAGTGTTTTTGTTACTCAGGATTGTTTTTGCTATCCTGGGTCTTTTGTGCCTCCATATGAATTTTGTGATTGTTTGGTCAATTTCTTTAAATAATTGCTTGGGGATTTTGGTTGATATAGCATCGAATCTGTATATTGCCTTTGGTAGGATGGTCATTTTTATGATATTAATTCTGCGAATCCAGGAAAATGGGAGGTCTTTCCACCTTCTGGTGTCTTCTGTAATTTCTTTTCTTAGGGTTTTAAAGTTTTCATTGTAAAGGTCTCTTACCTCCTTGGTTAGGTTTATACCAAGATATTTCATTTTTTTAGGGTCTATAGTAAATGTGATTGTTTCTCTTAGGTCTTTTTCATTTCTTTCATCCTGGGCATAGAGGAAGGCCACTGATTTTTTTTAACATTTTTTATTATTATTTCTGCTCATAGAAACTTAATAGGTACACCGGTTCCCTCCCTCCCTCCTCCTCCTCCCCCCGAACCCCCTGCTCCTCCTCCTCTCACCCATCCCTCTTCATCCCCCAGTGCCTCCCGCCCCAATTCCCAGAGAGTCCTTTAATGTGCATCCCTGACTCTCCTCTGGGCCCTCCTCTCCGATGACGTACAAGGGGCCACTGATTTTTGTACATTTATTTTGTATCCTGCCACCCTGCTGAACTTCTGTATTAGTTCCAGGAGTTTCCTGGTAGAGTTTTTGGGATCACTCAGGTATAAGATCATGTCATCTGCAAATAGAGATAAGTTGACTTCTTCCTTGCCGATTTGAATCCCTTTTATCTTCCTTTCTTGTCTTAGGGCTCCAGCTAAGACTTCAAGTGTAAAGTGGACAGCCTTGTCTAGTTCCTGATTGAAGTATAATCCTTGCTGTTGGCTTGTTGTGTACTGCTTTTATTATATTGATAAGTGTTCCTTCTATTCCCACTGTCTCTAGGGTTTTAATCATAATACGCTGTTGGATCTTGTAAAATGCTTTCTCTTCAGCTATCAAGTGTATAATGTCGTCTTGGATTTTGGACTGGTTTATATGGTGAATTACATTTATTGGTTTGCATATGTTGAACCAACTTTGTGTGCTTGGGATAAAGACTACTTGATCACCTTGAATGATCTTTTTGATATGTTTTCGATTTCGATTTGCTAAGACTTTGTTGAGAATCTTTGCATTTGTGTTCATCAAAGAGATTGGCTTATAGTTTTCTTTTTTAAGTGTATCTTTATTAGGTTTTGGGATTAAAAAGATATTAGCTTCATAGAAAGAATTTGGTAGTGTTCCTTTCTTTGCTATTTGATGGAACAGTTTAAGGAATATTGGTGTTATTTGTTCTTTAAATCTGGTAGAACTCTCTGTTGAATCCATCTGGTCCAGGACATTTTTTGGTGGGAAGATTCGAGATTGCTTCATTGATTTCCTCATATGTTATAGGCCTATTTAAATAATTCAAAACTTCCTGATCAATTTAGGCAAGTTTTGCTCACTTAGGAATTCATCCATTTCTTTTGTGTTATGAAACTTCACAGAGCGTAAGTTTTTGAAATATGACATTATAATTCTCTGAATTTCTTGGGTATGAGTAGTGATAACTCCTTTCTCCTTTCTAATTTTGTTAATTTGTATATTCTCTCTCTTGTTTTTGGTTAATTCATCTAGGAATGTATGAATCTTATTGATGTTTACAATGGACCAGCTTTTTGACTGGTTGATTCTCTGTATAGTTTTCCTCATCTCAATTTCCGATATTTCTCCCCTGATTTTGCAAATGTCCTTTCTTCTATTGCTTTTGGGATAGGATTGCTCTTGTGTCTCTAAAGCTTTATGCTTCATTGTTAAGTTATTTATTTGTGATGTTTCTTTTATTATTATTATTTATTCAATTGTGCGTATATGCGTGTGTGCACGTGTGTATGTATGTGTTTGTATGTGTAGAACCATGGGCGAATTCTGGAACCAGCATGGACTGCCTCCACCTCCTCCTCATTTACTCTGGCCTGGGATTCACAGGCTCCACCCTACCAAGACCAGAAATGCAGGCTGCCCCTGCTTCCGCCCGGCGTCTATACGTAGGGTCTAGAATCTGAACTCAGGACCTTCTGTCTGCAAGGCAAAGGCTTAACCCCTGAGCCACCTCTCCAGGCCCATGTTTCTATTTTTTTGATATAGGCCTTAAGAGCTATGAACTTACCTTTTAGGACAGCTTTCATTGTGTCCCAAAGATTTTGATAAGTTGTATTTTCATTATTGTTTGCTTACAGGAAATCTTGAATTTTCTTTATAATTTCTTCCTGAATCCAATTCTCATTCAGCATCATAGTGTTTAGTTCCCAGGAGTCAGCGTATTTACTATTGTTTGTTGTGTTGTAGATGTCAAGCTTTAGCCCATGATGGTCTGATAGGGTACAGGCTAGAATTTCAACTTTCCTGTATATGTGGAGATTCATTTTGTGGCCCAATATGTGGTCTATTTTGGAAAAAGTTCTGTGTGCTGCTGAGAAAAATGTGTATTCTTTGGTGCGTGGATGAAAGTTTGGTAGAGGTCTGTAAGATCCATTTTTGTAAGAGTTTGATTAAGTTTCAAAGTGTCTCTGTAAGTTTTTGATCTGTTGACCTATCTCTTGTTGAGAGGGCATGCGAATTCATGGAATACCAAAACAAGAATCCAAAATATCACACCTGAGAAAACTTTTCAAAGAATCATCATTTTGGGGTTGATTTCTTGCTTTAGATGCTGTAAGCGTTTGCTTAATGAATGTGGAGGAGCCCATATTAGGTCCATATATGTTCAGTATTGTGAAGTCTTCCTGGTGAATTGTACCTGTGACTAAAATGTAGTATCCATCTGTGTCTTTTATGAGTTTTTTAGTTTGAAGTCCATTTAGTCTTATAATAGCTACCCCTTCCTGTTTCCTGGTTCCATTAGCTTGCAGAATTTTTGGCCAGCCTTTTACTTTTAGGATGTGCCTATCTTTTGTGGTGAGATGAGTTTCCTGAAGGCAGCAAGCAGATTGATGGGTTGTGATTTCTAATCCAACTTTGTAATCTGTGTCTCTTGATTGGTGAGTTAATTCCATTGATATTAAATGTTATAATGGAGAAATTATTTTTAATTCCAGACACTTTTTATGTTTAGTGGCTTTCGTACGTGTATTATTTGGCTTTAGGTTTTGGTGGTATTATACTTCCCTCCTGTCCTACTGGATATGTTTGCTCTGTTCTTCAAGCTTGAGTATCATTTCTAGGATTTTTTGAAGGCCTGGTTTGGTAGACATGTATCCCTTCAAGTTGTCTTTGTGCTGGAAAACTTTTCTTTCCCCCTTGATCATGACAGATAGTTTTGCTGGGTATATCAGCCTGGTTGACCTTTTTGCCCATTCAATACTTGAAGTATGTCTCTCCAAGCTCTTCTTGCTTTTACTGTTTCCATTGAGAAGTCATTTGTTATTTTAATAAGTTTACCTTTAAAAGTGACTTGCTTTTTTTTCCCTTGAAGCTCTCAGCTCCTTTTCTTTGTCTTGAATGTGGAGTGTTTTGACTATTATTTGCCATGGAGAGTTTCTGTTTTGGTCATATCTGTTTGGGGAGCAGAATGCCTCAGCGTTTGGATGGGCCTCTCTTTCTTTAGATGATGAAAGTTTTCCTTTATGATAATTTCAAAAATTTCCTCAAGTGTGGTATTTTGGGATTCTTGTTCTGGTATTCCAGAATTGCGCATATTAGACTTCTTCAGGGTGTCCCATGCTGCTTGAATATTTCTCTTCAGTATCTTTTTGGCTTTTTGGCTGGTTTATTCTTCCATTTTGTCTTCAGGATCTGAAATTGTATTTTCTGCTGTGTTAGTTCTGCTGATAAGACTCTCTGTTGAGTTCTGGGTTGAAGATAACTTGTCTTTTACTTCAATTTAAACTCTAACTGAGACTGTTTTAACTGCTCTATGCCTATTTTTGCTTTTTGAACTGTTTTTCTCAACTCTTCCAAGTGTGTGTTGTGTTCCTATTCAAAGTGGTTGATGAGGTTATTTAAGTCCTCCCTGATTCCCTCTTTCATAGAATTGATCATGGTAATGATCATGCTTTAAAAGTCGTTATCTTGGGTCTGGCTTTCTTGGCTATTTTCTTAGAATTTGTTATTGTTGGAATCTATCATTATGGGTTAATTCTTTTGGTGGAGATTTGTTTTCTTGGGTTTTGTTTCTCATGGATTTGCACTTTGACTTGGGCATTGTTGTTTTATCTCTTAAGACCTTCTTTTGGTTTCTGTGTGTTTTTGACTGAACTGAATTAGTTGGTATCACTACTCTGGTGCATTTATTACAGTGTTTGCCTTGGAGTTGGATAGGCTTGTCTGTTGTTATTGTTATTTCCTAGACTGTTAGTACATCAATTAAGTCAGATTTAGTGGACAAGGGGTGAATATTAGTATGGTAGTGTACTTTTGCGTTTAGTACCTTGGTGATATGTGAGAGTGAGTGGTATAGCCCCCTGAAGTTGGATATGTTTTGGGGATAGGTATATGGAAAAGTTAATCTACAGTGACTAATTATTGAAGGGAACAGGTTGGTATAAGGGGGTTTACTTATCTTTGAGCTGGATGTGAAGAATCTCTCCCATGTGATAGGATGATTTTAGAGGACTTCAGATGTATGGGGTTTGTCCCCTAGCACTTTGTTTGACTTTTCTTTGGACTCTGTTGAATTCTGAGGAGCAGTGTTTCCTCCCTGTACTGGGAGTGTCCTGGGTGAAGGGGCAGAGATGCTGGTGAAAGTGAAGTTTACCTTGGAGCTGGGGTGTAGCCTAGTGGCCCTCCCTAGCCTGGAGTAAACTGTGTGCTGCTCTGGCTGGCTCCTGGGAGGAGCTGGGATGAGGGATTGATCTGAGGTGTGGGGGTGAGCTGGGGGTCTTTACCTGATGAGCAGTGTGTTCTACCTGGACTTTGAAAGTCTTGGGCGACACCTTGAGACACTCAAAGATAAATCTATGTAATACCTACAGTAATTCCAAGGATTATGAACAGGAGGGATGGTGTTGGAGGGCCACACCAGACACAAGGAGAGAGGGGACCATGTTACAGCAGAGAAAATAGGCCTCTATCAAGGACTGCAAGTAAGTAATGAGACACCTGGTTAAGTTCAGAGACTTTTGTTCCTGATCATTTACAACTGAGGGGGTATGATCTCACCAGAAGAGGAGGGCATATAGTCTGGCAGATAAAAAGTAACCATTTTGCAAATGGGCAATTGACCCCTCCCTCACTGTGGTTTCCTACTTTTATTACATCTATCTACCTTTGAATGTGCTCTTATAACAAGACTCCAGTTTAACAGCTTTTTGTCTCTGGCCAGGGGGTGACATACAGTGCCCATCAGGATGGAGTGAAGGGCATTGCAAGAGCAGGAAAACTGCAAAAGAAAATCAACAAACCACAATCCAGAACTTCAGAGACTCTATATCAACCACTTAGAACTAGGCCAGCTTAATCTCTCCCCATCCTGAAGCTCAGGGACATTTGCGGAAGAGGGGGCGGTAAGATTGTAAGAGCAAAAGGATGGGAGTAGCAATGATTTGCAAGATACTCCACACAAGTTAGGGCCGAAGCAACCATAATTGGACTTTGCATGCCCTGCGCAATGTCCAACACACTATTGACCTCACAAAGTCTAGCATCTGCTAAAGGCACCAAGATCCTTGGAGGCAAGGCATTGACAGCCACAGTAGTGTTCCTATGCTTAAGGGCAACATGAGAAAGGGTTCAGGGAAATGCCACTGAGTCCTTGTAGGTCATCAGAGAGGAGGACCCAGAGGAGAGTCTGGCATGCACATTAAAGGACTCTCTGGGGATGGGGGGGAGAGGCACGGGGAGATGGGGAGGGAGGGGTGAGGGGAGGGGGAGCAGGGGTTTCGGGGGGAGGAGAAGGGAGGGAGGGAAGTGGTGTACCTATTAAGTTTGTATGAGCAGAAATAATAATAAAAAATGTTAAAAAAAAAAAGAAAGTCCTGGGCAAAAAGGGCAGAGTGGCTGGTTAAGGTGCAGTTTACCTGGGACCTTGGGAGTGGCCTAGTGGCCCTCCCTAGCTCGGAGCATCACATATTGTATTAATTTACCTGTCTTTCAAACTTAATTTTTTTTCTGCCTCTGTGCTGCTGCTGCTGTTGTGTGTGTGTGTGTGTGTGTGTGTGTGTATGTGTGTGAGAGAGAGAGAGAGAGAGAGAGAGAGAGGGCATTGTATATCCCTGTGAAGGACCAAGTGTGACTTGAGGAATTATCCTGGATTGCTTCTATCTTCTTTTTGCTTTGCTCAGTGATTTCCCCAACTCTGCCCACCAGGGCCAGAAGTGCAGGCTGCTGCCCTTTCCACCTGGGGTTTTTATGTGGGTCTGAATCAGCACCTTCTGCTTGCCAGACAGAGTCTTAACCCCTGAGCTATCTCTCCGTTTCCTCCCCCTTTAACTTAACCTGTTCCTGGGGGAAAAAATAAATGTTGACAAGGATTATTTTGTTTTCTTTTATAGCAACTCACTGCTATTTATTTTGCTATAATTGTGTCATGTTTAGAAAAAAGTTTATCATTTCAGAGTTTTTCACATATCAGCTTCTAATTTTGTATCAGGTTTCATTATTTGTGTTTTTAGTTATACATACACAACCTACTGGTTTACTACCTGCATTGAGAATCCGTGTCTAAAATATAAATCCTTTGGATGTTTATCCCTTTTACTGAAACAGAGTCTCTCACTCTGTAACCCAGGCTGACCTGAAACTCACTATGTTGTCCATACTGATCTTAAACTCATGGTGCTTTTACTGCTCAGCCTCCCAAATGCTGGTTTTATAGGTAGGAAGGAGCCACTTACTTAAAATTCATAGACATTATTTCTCTGCTTTGGTATCACTAGAAATTTGTGTGTCCAGTTATTTCCTTGCATGTTTGGTAAGAAATTTGTCTTTATTTTCAGTGTGGCAAATGTGGGGTGGGATATGGGAAATAATCAGTCTCCTTTTTTGTAGTTTCATGTGATGTTGAATTATTCTTTTGATGTTAAGAACTTTGATTATCACCTGTTTTTGTTGACAAATTCACTTGCTCAGGAATGGTAATAGTGGTAGAAGCAAATTGCTAATATTTTTTCATAATCTGAGTTTGAGGTAGATGTTTGCATGCAGTGTTATAGTGACTCAGATGTTTATCTTTTACATCTTTTTATACTTTACTCACCTCACTGTCTCAGTTGCAATGATAAAGATATGCAATTGCTTAGTTTTATTTATCATGCCTAAGATGAACTCTGTGATTATTAAAGTAGTAGATGCTTTTTGTAAAATTGGTACCTCTTACCTTCTCTTCCCCAGCAAAATCCTGCTTATGCTTCTATAACTGTAACTGTGTCTTGTGCCCTTCTTTGGAAGAACAAATTTTTTATTTCATCAAACTTTGATAGATGCCAGCAGTTGGTTAGGGGGTTGAGAGTTGGCCATTTTGGCTATTTGCCACCAAGTGGTCAGCTTTTTTGAATGTAGGCTGAGGGTTGAAAGAAGATTTCTCATTGTGTATCTGGTGACATGCTTAGCATTCCACCCATGGATGACAGTATTGGGGTACTGTGTAATACCCTAAAGTTCAAGTGAATGGACTGATGATCCTCCATGAATTGAGAAGAAGGAGAGGGTACAGAGTCAGGAAGAGCTTGGAATTCTGTTTTTAGATAAACGGCTTGAGAAAGAAGCTAAAACCCAGTCCAGTAACTGAGTGCTTGGTTTATCTTAGTAGTAAGTCAGTCTAGTCAGTTTTTCTTTTCTGTTTTTTTGTAAATGTTTTTGAAACAATGACACTGATGTTTATAATTTGATTTACTAATTAAGATTGGTTACGCTTGGGAGTGATAGATTAAGAATATTCAACTCTTGGAGATGCGATGTCTGGTCTCTCCTGTTCTGATATCTCAAAGTACAAAGGATTAAGGTAAAAAGTATCATTTTTGGTAAGGTATTGATCCCTCTGAGTTTGCTTAGGGCTTACCTGTCTAAAGAGGTTTGCAGACAATACGTGAAAGATCATGTGATCCAGCACCCATGTATTGTTTTGTCTACTCTACTGTGTCTGCATGCCTGGAAGGTTGGCACGGTAGTCCTTGTCTGTGTAAGCTACTCATTTAATATATCTTCATTATTAAAAATCAATCTTTTTTTATGATTCCTTCATACTCTGGTAGATGAAGACTGTGAATTTGTTGTATTTAAGAACATGGACTTTATAGTATCTCTGAATAAATGTTATTTATATCACCTGTATTCTTTATAAAATATGAATTCATAGGAAACTCAGTATTTCTTCAAATAAGAGTTTTACCTATTATTTAGAAATACATTTTCTTTTGGTTCTCATTGCTCTTAAGGTATATTTCTGGTTGTATGCTTATTTTCTTAGTGACTAAAACAATATAAAGGATGATGAGAGTGAGGTGGAGAGGAATTTATTACTAAATAAATGTTTCAAAATGTGCAAAGTAATTATGATCAAAATAGTTCAAGGAAATGAAAATGAAAAGTAAGAGAAATATATTTACCATAAAAAATTGTTGGTTTCAACTGGCCAAAGCGCAGAATACGTTACTTAGGACTGCTCAGCTCTAAACAAAGCATATAAACCACCTCCTTCCCCTTTCCAGGGCTCTGGGAACATCTCAGGACGGGGAGTAGTGAGATTGTAAGAGTCTGAGGTGGGGCAGGAGTGCAGCCAGACACTGTCTTTGGAATATGACAGGGATCTTGCATTCATGATTTTTACCACGGTTATGCATATTTCCACAAAACTGGCATGGAAATTGTATTATCGGTATTTCCCTATGAAAGCGGAAAGATCTGAAGAGGCCCATGCTCCCTGAGAGACTGATGAAAGCAGTGTTGATGGTGTGGGGGAGGGTGACACTTTCCTCAGGGGTATACCCATTTGTATGTGATTGATGAGCCAGCAAGTACTTAGGCACATTCCATCAAAAGCAAACCAGATGAAACTCAGTGGGCCACACACGTGAAAAAACTTGAATATATAGAAGGGAGTCTGACAGGAGAGAAGAAAGGCTTGTAATGAAAAGAAGAGGACATATGGGATTTGGGATTAAGGTGTGAAAAATGTCATAAATTTACTATGTTCATGTATGAAATGACAGAAGAATAAAAATAGAAAAATGAATTGCTGCTGGGCTGTATTTTGTCATATTTTGTATTATGTATTACATTAAATTGTTTATGTATCTTTCCAGTATCACTTTACTCAATTACCTTTATGTCCCTAGTACTTCTTAATAAAGTGTTTGAATATAGGAGATATTTCTTGACCTAAACATTTACTGATCAGTTTTCCCTCTTTTTGCTTTCTGAATTTGCTTTGAAAGATATATTAATATTACACAACATGATGTACTATAAAAGTTAATATCTAAGTTATATCAGTACAATTACTTTTATGATCATAAGTGTTATTAAGTATACTAGTGATAATTTTTAAAGGAAATCAGTATGATGTAGCAGGCTGTAGGGGAAGAGTGTCCAGTATTTCTTGAGTATTTAGTACTTTAAGAACCCCTTTACTTAGAGTCATAAAAAAGAAGTGGGATTATAGATCATGCATAGTAAATGTCATAAGAAAGTGGTAAGAGTATTGACAATAAAGTAAGAGTATTGAGTAAAGTGGTAAATCAGATTTTATTTTACTCTTATAAAGATATAAAACAACAATGACTCATTTTGGCTTAACTGCAATATGTTTTATCACTGAAGCTGTAATTGATTTTGAGAACATAGCAGACACGTAAGTGGAAAAATTGTACTCAGTTTTTATTTTGTTGGGAAGTAAATTCCTGGTAAAGTAAGTACTTGTGTACTTACACTTAGTTATGCTTGGGAGTGATAGATTAAGAATATTCAACTCTTGGAGATGCGATGAAGCCCAAGTTTTTTTATTTATTTTTGTTTAAGTACAGTTGTAATTCTTGTTACTTGAAATCAGCTTGTTTTTGCTGACAAAATTTGTGATTTCCCCAGTTCCCCACTGTGAGAAGTATGTAATTCATCAGCTGCTTGTTATTGGACTAGTGAATGATTAGACATTTATTTTGCCCTCAGTATGTTTTTAACTTGTGGGAATGCCATATTTTTAAATTCATAAACAGTGTGTTATAATTATATTCTTTCCTTCCTAACCTCCCTCCCACCTTTTTCTTTTTTCCCCTTTGACTTTCTTTTCTTTCTTTTCTCTCCCTCCCTTCTTCTCTCTCTCTCTCTGCCCCCTCCCCTTGCTTTTAGACTATATATCCTTCTGTAGCTTTTATTGTGAACTTTGTTTATAGAAAACTTTGGAGCCTTACTGCTGAAAAGGAGAAATGCCCCATTTTTACACATTTCTTTAAAAAAAAGTCACTTGCAATGTCTCAGAATGAGTGGCTTTCAAGAAAAATACTGAGTACAGTTAGAGCGAATGGAATAAGCGGGAAGGACTTTGTTCCTTGTTCCACTGTTCATGCACACATGCACATGTGGAAACTGTGTCTGCCTCTCTCTGTCTCTCTCTGTCCTTATTGTGCATTGCAGACTGTTCTCTTGTCTATTTCTTTCCTTTGGAAATCATTGAGGCTCCTATTCCCAGTTATGTGTGTATGTGTGTGTGTGTGTGTGTGTGTGTGTGTGAGAGAGAGAGAGAGAGAGAGAGAGAGAGAGAGAGAGAGAGAGAGAGAGAGACAGAGAGAGAGACAGAGAGACAGAGAGACAGAGAGACAGAGAAACAGAGACAGTTTCCCCATGTGCATGTGTGTATGAACAGTGGAACAAGGAACAAAGCCCTTTGCCCTATTTTGTTTGCTCTAACTGTACTCAGTATTTTTCTTGAAAGCCACTTATTCTGAGACATTGCAAGTGACTTTTTTTTTTTTTTAAAGAAATGTATAACAATGGGCCATTTCTCCTTTTCAGCACTAAAGCCCCAAATCACTTAAGAATCCCTCATCCCTAGTTGTACAGTGTGGTTCCTTAAGGACTAGATGTACTTTTCACATGATTAGCAAACAGAATCTATCAAACTGAATACGGTAATGGAAATAAGAGTAGATTCCTTTTCCTTTTTCACTTTTATAGATTGTGATTTTTTTTTGAGGAAGTTAAGAATGATAAATACTAAAGTAGCACAGGGACACATTATGCCTTAAGTTATTAGTGTATTGTAGTTTATTTTTTAAGGTTTGTATGTTCCATTTTCCCATTAAAAAATTTTTTTTTGGTTTGTCTTATATAATCATGAAGAATGCTTTTTCCTTTTGTTTGTTGTTGAGGCAAGACTTCACCCTATAGCCCAAGCTGTCCTTAAACTCTTTTTATTCTAGGCTAACCTTGAATTCAAGATCCTTCTTCTTCAGTCTTCCATGCTGAGTTATAAAGGTGTGTTCCAACATTCATGGGGAAGTATGGTTTTTATTTATGATTTTTGTGAATTGCATGTTATATATTTTATGTCTGTGTTTGCAATACTGTGGATCTAACCCCAGAGCCTTACACATGCTGGCAACTAATTGTTGTATCCCCAGCCCATATGCTTACTTGATTTATTTCTAAATAAGTTTACTTACTCGATGCTTAAATAGCATTTTTATTATGAATTTTTATTGCTTGTATATATAGAATTGATTTATAAGCTTTTAGTCTTAACTATGAATATTAGTTTGTTAATCCTAGTAGGTTTTTGGTAGATAATTTTCTATTTGCTACATGGATGTCTTAGTAGTGTGTAAAGTAAGACAGTAGTATCATGAGTTGGCAGTGTTACTATTTCTTTCAAATCTATATGCTTTTTATTTATTTTGCTGAATACACGGACTAGTGTGTCAGTTACAATGTTGAAATGTTGCTTCTCTTCTGGTTCCTGACCTTAAGGCTGCGGACAGAGTTTATTTACTTTTTGACGTTAAGCCTGGTGTGTCATATATTTTTTTCAAACACCTCTTTTTATCAAGTTAAGAAAACTTCCTTCTGTTTTTGTATTTGGTGAGTTTTTTGTGTCATGCGGTACTGGTGAGGGGTGTGGGGTGTTGGTGACATTTGAATGGATGCTGAATTTTACCCGATTCTTTGAGTATTTATCGACTTGCTTCTATGTTTTAAATTTTTTGTTTGTTACCATGTCTGATTGATTTAGAAGTATTAAAGTAGTCTCATTCATTTCATAAGCCTACTGTGTCGATCGATGTAGTATGTTTTGTATTTCTGCTCTAGTTTTAAAAAATGGTGGCCTAGAGTTTTGTTTTACCATAATAACTTTCTGATTTTGGTATCTGGTTAATGTTGGCCTCATAAAATGCATTGGAAAGAGTTTCTTTTCTCCCTCTTTTTGCACATGATGTGTGTATGGGGTATATGCATGTGTGTATGTGCGTTCACGTGTATGTGGGCATACATGTGTGTTTGCATGTATACATATATGCAGGGTTCATGGAGGCCACAGTTCATGGGGTGTCTTTTTCAATTGTTCTTCACTTTTATTATTAAAGTAAGGTCTCCCCATTGAACCTAGAGCTGTGCATTTGGATAGGCTAATTGGCCAGCTTCATGAGAGTCGTGATAGAAGTTGTTTGTTTTTCTAATGTAGTTCAGACAGCAACTTCTCAGAATTATTTCATTAGAATTTGCTTATCTCCAAAATTGAAATGAGTATTTATAGGAAGTTAATGTACCTATGAAATAATCCTGTTTATGGATTTATCCATTATTACATAAAGAAACCAAATACTTTGAATATCTGGCTGTTGAAGACTTGCTTGATATCAAAGGTCTGTAGTTATTTATTTCCACTCTGTAGTTGGCCTTTCTGATATGTGTCCTAGTATAACACTCAATATTTATGGAATGTGGGAACAAGTTTTTTTTTTTTTTTTTTTAAATGTTTTCTGTGTATAGGATGGAAACAGGTTAGATCAAAATTCTTAATGTGAGTTGGTGATGTAATCTAGTTGTCATGAACAGATGATAGTTAGTAAACTCTAATGAAAACATCCCTCAAGAGCCAGGAGCTCTGCCAGTTCAGATAAGGAAGAGATTGCTAATTTGTTAACTGTATAAAAGCAATAGTTTTAATCTTTAAAACACAGAGAGACTCATTCATTTATTCAGTCATTCTTCAGTAGTTAAGGAAAAATAATTATGCATTTGTTTTTATTTCACAGGTCTATGTTCAGCCATATAGCTACTTGCTAATCTATTAGAATACATGTCAATCATTATTTTAACAGGATTTATCCTTATGGGAATATGTGACTATTTCTAGCCAGAAGGTTGCTACAAGGGAGCTCTGTGGAAATTGTAGTATAAAATCAGTGCCTCATGAAAAGTACTGCTCCAAACAAAGGAGAATAAGAGGTATTTATAAAAAGAAAGGCTTAGAAGTAACTGTATAGAAATACCATAATAGTAGGATTAGATGGAGAAAGTAACTAGGTAGAGGATCACAGACTATCAGGAAATTTTAAGGAGGACGCTCAAGGGAAAGTTTGTTAGTCAAAAAATATTTTTCTTTTAAAGAAGCCCAAGGTCAAATTTAAAAGATAAAAGATGTTTAAAGAATGAATTCAGAGGTCGGGATGGGATAAGATTGTAGTTTCTATATCTTTATACTCATTAATTTCACTAAAAATTTCATAATTTTCTCCGTGGTCTTAGTCTATAAAAAACTTAGAATTGATTTTTTTAATTTTTTTCCGCTCATACAAACCTAAGAGGTACACTGGTCCCCTCCCTCCCTCTACTCTCCCCCCTTACCCCTCCTTCCCCATTCCCACCAGCAATGTAGGAGAGTTCCCCTCTCTCTACATCCTCTCCAGCATTTGGTGTCGTTTACATTGTGGATTTTTGCCATCCTGACCGGGATGAGATTATATCTCAGGGCAGTTTTGACTTGCATTTTCCCTGATGGCTAAGGATGTGGAGGATTTGAAGAGATTTGTTAGACATTTTAATTTCGTCCCTGGTAAAGTTTTTTTTTTTTTTTTTAATTTTATTCTTTTTTCCTGCTCCCCCTCCCCACACCCCTCCCTCCCCATCCCCCAGTGCCTCCCACCCCAATTCCCAGAGAGTCCTCTCTTGTGCATGCCTGATTTTCTTCTGGGCCCTCCTCTCCGATGACGTACAAGGACCCAGTGGCCTTTCCCTGAACCCTTTCCCGTGTTCCCCTTAAGTATAGGAACACTGCTGTGGCTGCCAATCCCTTGCCTCCAAGGATCTTGGTGCCTTTAGCAGATGCTAGACTTTGTGAGGTCAACAGTGTGTTGGACATTGCGCAGGGCATGCAAAGTCCAATTATGATTGCTTCGGCCCCAACTTGTATGGAGTATCTTACATATCATTGCTCCTCCCATCCTTTTGCTCTTAAACTCTTACCGCCCCCTCTTCCACAAATTTCCCTGAGCTTCAGGATGGGGAGAGATTACGTTGGCCTAGTTCTAGGTGGTTGATATAGAGTCTCTGAAGTTCTGGATTGTGGTTTGTTGATTTTTCTTTTGCAGTTTTGTTGCTCCTGCAATGCCCTTCACTCCATCCTGGTGGGCATTGTATGTTATCCCCTGGCCAGAGACAAAAAGCTGTTGAACTAGAGTCTTGTGATAAAAGCACATTCAAAGGTAGATGTAATAAAAGTGGGAAACCACAGTGAGGGAGGGATCTATCACCCATTTGCAAAATGGTTACTTTTTATCTGCCAGACTATATGCCCTCCTCTTCTGGTGAGATCATACCCCCTCAGTAGTAAATGATCAGGAACAAAAGTCTGTGAACTTAATCAGATGTTTCATTACTTATTTGGGTCCTTGATGGAGGCCTATTTTCTCTGCCTGTAAAATGGTGCCTTCTCTCCTTGTTTCTGGTGTGGCCCTCCTACCCCATCCCTCCTGTTCATAATCCTTGCAATTACTGTACTCTAGGTGGGCTGGGTGGGTTTGGTACTAAGAGCCACCTATTAGGAAGTACATACGGTGCTTAATTTTCTGGGTCTGGGATACTTCACTTAATATAATTGTTTCTAATGACATCCATTTCCCGGCAAATTCCAGTAATTCATTATTTTTGATGGCTGAGTAGTACTCCATTGTGTAGATGTACCACAGTTTCCTTATCCACTCGTCAACTGTTGGACATTTGGGCTGATTCCATGACTTTGCTATTGTAAACAGTGCTGCTATGAACATGGTCATGCTTGTGCTATCGAGGTGAACCTCTGCTGTATGGGGGGTTATTCCCAAAAGTGGAATAGCAGGGTCATATGGCATTTCAATCTTTAATTTCTTTAAGAATCTCCAGATGGTTCTCCAGAGTGGCTGTATGAGCCTGCATTCCCACCAGCAAAGTAGGAGAGGTCCCCTCTCTCCACATCCTCTCCAACATTTGTTGTTGTTTGTATTGTGGATTTTTGCCATCCTGACCGGGGTGAGATGATATCTCAGGGAAGTTTTGATTTGCATTTCCCTGATGGCGAAGGAAGTGGAGCATTTTTTCAGATATTTGTTAGACATTTTAATTTCATCCCTGGTAAAGTTTCTTTTAAGTTCCAGGGCCCATTTCTTAATTGGGCCATTGGTTTCCTTGGTGTTTAGTTTTCTAAGTTCTTTGTGCACTCTGGACAGCAGAGTTCTATCAGATGTGTGGTTAGTGAAGATTTTCTCCCATTCTGTGGGTTGCCTTTGAGCTTGCGTTACAATCTCTTTATCTGAACCGAAGCTCTTTAATTTCACAAGATCCCAACTGTTGAGAGTTGGTAGCAGTGACTGTGCCATTGGATGTCTGTTTAGGAACTGTTGGCCTAGTCCAATCAGCTCGAGGGAGTTCCCTATCCTTTCAGCTATGGTTTTTATAGTCTCTGGCCTGATATCAAGGTCCTTGATCCATTTGGAATTAAGTCTTGTACATGGTGACAAGTACGGGTCCAGCTTTAATCTTCTGCATGTGGAGATCTAGTTTTGGGAGCACCATTTGTTGAAGATGCTGTTCTTTTTCCATTGGATTCTTTGGGCCCCTTTGTCAAAGACCAAATGGCTGTAACTTTGTGGGCTTATATCTAGGTCTTCAATCCTTATCGATTGATCTGTGTGTCTATTTTGGAGCCAGTACCAGGCTGTCTTTATAACTATGGATTTGTAGTATAGACTTAGGTTTGGTATGGCAATACCTTCAGCAGTGTTTTTGTTACTTAAGATTGTTTTTGCTATCCTGGGTCTTTTGTGCCTCCATATGAACTTTGAGATTGTTTGGTCAACTTCTTTGAAGAATTGCTTTGGGATTTTGATTGGTATAGCATTGAATCTGTATATTGCCTTTGGTAGGATGGTCATTTTTACGATGTTGATTCTGCCAATCCAGGAACATGGGAGGTCTTTCCACCTTCTGTTGTCTTCTGCTATTTCTTTCTTTAGGGTTTTAAAGTTTTCATTGTAAAGGTCTTTTACCTCCTTAGTTAGGTTTATACCAAGGTATTTCATTTTTTTAGGGGCTATAGTAAATGGGATTGTTTCTCTCAAGGCTTTTTCACTTCTTTCATTCTGGGCATATAGGAAGGCCTCTGATTTTTGCACATTTATTTTGTATCCTGCCACCCTGCTGAACTTCTCAATTAGTTCCAGGAGCTTCCTGGTGGAGTTTTTGGGATCACTCAGGTATAAGATCAGGTCATCTGCAAATAGGGATTTCTTGACTTCTTCCTTGCCGATTTGAATCCCTCTTATGTCCCTTTCTTGTCTTATGGCTTCAGCTAAGACTTCAAGTACAATATTGAATGGAAGTGGTGAGAGTGGACAGCCTTGTCTAGTTCCTGATCGAAGTGGGAATGCTTCCAATTGTTACCCATTGAGCATAATCCTTGCTGTGGGCTTGTTGTATATAGCTTTTATTATATTGATAAAGATTCCTTCCATTCCTACTGTCTCTAGCGTTTTGATCATAAAAGGCTGTTGGATCTTGTCAGAAGCTTTTCCTGTATCTATCAAGAGTAGCATGTTGTCTTGGACTTTGGACTGGTTTATATAGTGAATTACATTTATTTGTTTGTGTATGTTTAACCAACCCTTGTGTCCCTGGGATAAAGCCTAATTGATCCCCGTGAATGATCTTTTTGATATGTTTTTGAATTCAATTTGCTAAGACTTTGTTTAGAAAGATTGCGTGTATGTTCATCAGAGAGATTGCCTTATAGTTTTCTTTTTTAAGTGTATCTTTATTAGGTTTTAGGATTAAAACCTTATTAGCTTCATAGAAGGAATTTGATAGTGTTTTTTTCTTTTGCTATTTATGGAACAGTTTAAGGAGTATTGGTGTTATTAGCTCCTTAAATGTCTAGTAGAACTCTGTGCTGAATCCATATGGTCCAGGACATTTCTTGGTGGGAAGATTAGAGATTACTTTATTGATTTCCTCATCTGCTTTATGACTATTTAAATAGTCACAACTTCCTGATTCAATGTAGGTAAGTTGTGTTTACTTAGGAATTCATCCATCTCTTTTGTGTTGTCAAATTTCACAGAGTTTAAGTTTTTGAAATATGACATTATAATTTTCTTGAATTCAATAGCGATAACTCCATTTTCAATTCTAAGTTTATTAATTTGGGTTTTCTCTCTCTTGCTTTTGGTTAATTTAGCTAGGGGTGTATCAGTCTTATTGATTTTTTTCAAAAAACCAGCTTTTCGACTGGTTGATTTTCTGTATTGTTTTCCCAATCTCGATTTTGGATATTTCTACCCTTATTTTGCTAATCTCCTCTCTTCTACTGCTTTTAGGATGGGATAGTTGTAGTTTCTGCTATAGCTTTAAGCTGCATTGTTAAGTTATTTATTCCTGATGTTTCCATTTCTTTGATGTAGGCATTAAGAGCTATGAACTTACCTCTTAGGACAGCTTTCATTGTGTCCCAGAGATTTTGGTAAATTGTATTTTCGTTATCATTCACTTTCAGGAAATCTTGAATTTCCTTTTTGATTTCTTTCTGAATCCAATTCTCCTTCACCATCATAGCGTTAAGTTTCCAATAGTTAGTGTATTTTGTGTTGTTTGTTGTGTTGTGGATGTCAAGCTTTAGACCATAGTGGTGTGATAGGGCATAGGCTAGAATTTCAACTTTCTTCTATATGTGGAGATTCGTTTTGTGGCCCAATACGTGCTCTATTTTGGAGAAAATTCCGTGTGCTGCTTTGAAAAATGTGTATTCTTTGGTGCGTGGATGAAAAGTTCAATAGAGATCTGTAAGGTCCATTTCAGTAAGGATTTGATTAAGTTCCAAAGTGTCTCTGTTAAGTTTTTGACCTGTTGATCTATCTCATGTTGAGAAGGCGGTGTTGAAATCCCCAAGAATTATCATTTGGGGTTGATTTCTCGCTTTAGATGTTATAGGGTTTGCTTAATGAATGTGGGTGGGCCTGTATTGGGTGCATATATGTTCAGTATTGTGAAGTCTTCCTGGTGAATTGTACCTGTGACTAAAATGTAGTATCCATCTGTGTCTCTAATGATATTTCTTGGTTTGAAGTCCACTTTGTCCGATAGCATAATGGCTACTCCTGCCTGTTTCCTGGTTCCACTAGCTTGCAGAATTTTGGACCAGCCTTTTATTTTTAGGATGTGCATATCTTTTGTGGTGAGATAGGTTTCCTGAAAGCAACAGATTGATGGGTTGTGATTTTTTAATCCAAGTTTGTAGTCTGTGTCTCTTGATTGGTGAGTTAATTCCATTTCCATTTAATGTTATAATGGAGAAATTACTTTTAATTTCGGGCACTTTTTATATTTAGTGGCTTTTTTAAGTGTATTGTTTTGCTTCTAGGTTTTGGTGGTATTATACTTTCCTTCTGTTCTCCTGGATATGCTTGTTTTTTTCTTCAATCTTGAGTATCATTTCTAGCATTTTTTTAGGCGTGTTTGTTGGACATGTATCTCTTCAAGTTGTGTTTGTGCTGGAAAATTTTTCTTTCTCTCTCAATGATGATGGATAGTTTTGCTGGGTATATCAGCCTGAGTTGACATTTTTGCTCATTCAATACTTGAAGTAAGTCTCTCCAAGCTCTTCTTGCTTTTACTTTTCCATTGAGAAGTCATTTGTTATTTTAATAGGTTTACCTTTAAAAGTGACTTGTTTTGTTTCTCTTGAAGCTCTCAGTGCCATTTCTTGGTCTTGAATGTGGAGCATTTTGACCATTATTTGCCTGTGGCGAGTTTCTTTTTTCATCATATCTGTTTGGGGTGCGGAATGGATGGGCCTCTGTTTTTTTAGATGAGGAAAGTTTTCCTTGATGATAGTTTGAAAAATTTTCTTAAATGTGGTATTTTGAGATTCTTGCTCTGGTATTCCATGAATATGCATGTTAGTGTCCCATAAGTCTTGAATATTTCTCTCAAGTATCTTTTTGGCTTTAACAACCTCTTCCATTGAGCTGGTTAATACTCCCAGGTTTTCTTCAAGGTCTGAAATTCTATTTTCTGCTTCGTTAGTTCTGCTGATAAGACTCTCTGTTGAATTCTGAGTTGAAGATAACTTGTCTTTTAGTTCAGTTTTAAATTCTGCTTGAGTCTGATTTAACTGCTGTATGTCTATTTTTGTTTCTTGAACAGTTTTTCTCAACTCCTCCAAGTGTCTGTTGTGTTCCTGTTCAAAATGGTTGATGTCGTTATTTAATTCCTCCTGGATTTCTTCTTTCATAGTATTGATCATGGTAGTGATCAGTGTTTTAAAAGTCGTTATCCTGGGTCAGGTTTTCTTGGCTATTTTCCCTGGATTTGTTCTGGCTGGAGTCTGTCATGGGATTAATTCCTTCACTCGGAGATTTGTTTTCTTGGGTTTTTTTTCTCATGGATTTGCACTTTGTCTTGGGCATTGTCGTTTTAACTCTTAAGACCTCCTTTCAATTTCTGTTGTTTTTCACTGAACTGAATTACTTGGCCTGGAATTGTTCCTGCTCAGGCTGCCTGGTGGGAGGATCTGGGACTAATGGGTTGCCTAGGGTTTGGGGGTGAGCAGGGGGAGCTTACCTAGGTCACAGTGTGTCCTTGCTGGACTGCCCATCCCTGTGGGGTGGGAAAGGGAGGAGGTGGAGATAAGGGGGAGCAATTAAGTTGTAGAGCTGGGGCGTGGCCCAGAGTTCCTTCCCAGCGCCTGCTCAGGCTGCCTGGTGGGAGGAGCTGGGACTAGTGGGTTGCCTGGGGTTTGCCGGTGAGCAGGGGGAGCTTACCTAGGTTGCAGTGTGTCCTGGCTGGACTGCAGAGATTTTTTTTGTTGTTGTTGTTAACAAATGTGGTTGTTTTATATCTTTACTCTTGCTTGTTCTGTAAAAGTGAGGAGAATGGAAAACAGCCAGGTGTAGATCCCTTCTCTTTTTTTACAGGAATGGACTTTAGGCCTTGAGATTCCATTACTTTGGAGTGTATTTCCATAGTATTTGTTGTACATACTATTGCTTTGTGCATTGTTTAGCTTTTCAAGATTAGATATTTTGCATGAAATTCATATGTGGATATGATAGTAGTATAAGAGCTACTTCAGTGTGCAATTTTTTTAGCATGCTGATGCAACATTCACATGACAACATATGACTGCCTAGACTAGAGTGATATCAGTGAAGACAGAAGGAAAGAGTAAGTGTATGAAATGTATACTGGAATCTTAGTGGCCTTCAGTGTTAAGTACTAGTCCAAGAGCAGAGAATATGGGGAATTGCCATCCAAATCCTGGCATTCATGGAGGAGTTAAATTTAGACTAGGTGATTCTTGAGTCTCGCAGGTTTTCTTTGATGCATGGGATACAGTGACAAGAGTTTCTCAGTGCTGCCAGTTCTTACAGGCTGTAGTAGTTCTGATGTGGCTTTTAGGTGGTCTACTTTGTGGAAGATGAAATTATTGTTGTATTAGTGTCAGGAAGAAGTCTCTGAGGTCATGACAGTAATCAACAGGGCAATTGTCTTCTGGCTGAGTGATCTGGGCTACAGGCTGGGTACAGAGCCAGTAAATGTGCTGAATGTGTTCACCAATGTGGTAGGCAGAAGCTCATTTTTATGCTAAGAAGTAGGGATAGGAAGTTATATAGTAAAAGTAGTAGCAGAAATAGAGGTCAGCGGCTGAATACATATTTCACAATCAGCTATTGAACAGTCTTTAATATGTAGGGAAATTTTCATAAGATAAATTTAGTCTTGCAATTATAGGAGCCGTTTTCAGCAATATAGAAGGCAGGACTCAAATGATTGTTTTATAGGTAGGCCATAGGTATAGTCCTGGAGTTCAGAGACTAGACTCACTCCCAAAGTAAGTAATTCCTCCTGAAAGTAAATAAGTGAAATAAGTAAGTCCTCTGAAAGTTAAGGCAAGAATCTGCATAGATGGTCCATTTTCAGTGATAAGAGGAGGCTTTTTGTCTTTGGTGGCAGCATTGATTTCCTTGTGGTTGCAAGTAAGTGTGGTTTTCTTTAGATCTCTGTGGGCTGCTAGATAGCAGTGACGATCATTTTCTAATGGTCTGAGTCATAGTAGTTACTGGAAGCTTTACTTTCAGTGTCGTTCTTCATCTTCCCAACAACTATGTGCCCAGTAGCCTTTCAATAAACTTCTCTCCTGCTGCTATGATTATCTGCCTATTTAGCTGGTTCTGGTTTGATTAGAATAAAGCAGGAAATTAAGACAAGAATTTTTGGTGTTTGTTGGCCTCTATCAGGTGCCACATAGAAAGTAAACTTTGTGGCAGATCGCAGCAGTTGGGGCGCGAGAGCCAGTGGGGCCAGCGCATCTTCCTAAAGGCCTGCAGCATCGTAAGGGCAGCCACGATGCCCAAGAGGAAGGTCAGCTCCATGGATGGCGCCAAGGATGAGCCCAAGCGCAGATGGGCGCGGTTGTCGGCCAAACCCGCTCCCGCCAAAGTGGAATCAAAGCCGAAAAAGGCTGCGGGAAAGGATAAATCTTCAGACAAAAAAGTACAAGCAAAAGGGAAGCGAGGAGCAAAGTGAAAGCAGGCTGAGGTGACCGACCCAGAAACTAAAGCGGATCTGCTTGCAGAAAACGGAGAGACAAAACCGAGGAGCGCTCGGCCTCGGATGATGTGGACGAGAAAGAAGCCAAGTCTGACCAATCCCGCGCCGCCGTGTCCACAGTGGTCCCTGGCTCCCTTCTTGTACAATCCAGGGGAATATTTTTATCGACTATTTTGTAAACGCGAGTTTTTTAGTAGCTCTAGAAACATTTTTAAAAAGGAGGGAATCCCACCTCATCCCATTTTTTAAGTGTAAATGTTTTTTTTTAAGAGGTGAAATTATTGGCTGGTTTATTTTTTGGTACAACCAGAAAATAATGGGCACCAAATCGAGGCAGCTGCGATTGTCTTGGTGTCGGTGCAACATTCCGTAGTGGGTTAGTTTTCTATTCTGCAATACAAAGTGTTCTGGTCGGGGTCTCAGTTGTGTAGTTGTGTCCTGGGTATTTTCATCCATCTAGTCCGGTGTTTTCTGGTAGACCTGTTTCCTAAAGAAACCACTCCTTGCCGGCTGCCGATCAAAACTGCCCTGTGTGACATCTCTCTGGTCGTGGTGGGTTTTCCTAGTCATGTTGCTGACGTGCTGTGAACAAGCCAACCCCAAAAGTAATATGTGTGAAGAGGAGGATGAATGGGCGGAGTCGGGGCCATAGGCGCTTGATGGAAAATGATCTCCGAGGTGGAATCCGGACATCCTTGGAATAAATGTTTTGTGAAACATAATGTGTGGTTTTTTAGATTTTTCAGTACATGTGTTAAGAGTTGTGTACGAATTAAAATGTCTTGGACTGATTCTCAGTCAATAAATCTCAATTATAAAAGTGAAAAAAAAAAAAAACTTTGGTAGCCATGCAGTGCTTGCTCCTGAGTAAGAAAGAGCATATCTAGGGGTGTATTAAGAATTCATGGGAAGAGTAAAGAAAATAATTGTAGTGTTAATAGGTTCATTTGGATGTTGAGAATCATAGAACAAAAATTCTGTTTCAGATATGTTTGGTTTAAAGTGCCATAGAAAGAAAAAAAACATCTGGCATACAATTGGAAATCAATTTTCAATTCAGAAAAGAGATTGGGAGAGTAAGGAATGCTACTCACAGGTGTGATGACATTTAGGTAGAAGCATGCAACAGGGAGACAGTAGTTGAGGACAGATGACTAAAAGGTGTTCCGCATGATGGGGCAGATGGAGGGATAGAGATTGAACACATCAGGAAAAAATGTTCTGGAGGATGATGTGAACTCAAGACGTATTTGAGAAGCTTAAAGAGTAGTGAATTTCAATAAGCAGATAGGAGATGTGGGAAGATTGAGAAGAGACCATTGTATTGCTGTAGTCATGGAAAATAGTCATGGAAAACCTTTCAGTAGAAAAAGACTGAGATGTTATCTGGAAAAAGAGGTTAATCGGCAATTATAGACAAATTTTAATAGATATATTTGGAATCTAGATCATAAAATAAAGTCTAGAAGTAGAGACACAAGCCTGTCTTTTTCTTGAACAGATTTTTGTTAGGCTAGTTGTTATGTTAGTCTGTTTGAATTGCTGTGCTGATGTTTCACATTCTTTTGTTTTAGTGAGGTGGCAGCTCTCTAGTATGGAAAGCTGTGCAAAATATTTTGCTTTGAAGCTTTAATGTTTCTGAAACATTATTATGTAAGTTGTAAGTAAATGCTAGTGAATTTAATCATTTGTGACATCTTTGTTTTTATCGTGCATGTGTCTTCTTTGTGTTAGATAATGGTTTGGCCTTGCCAGACTACTCAATTATAGTATTTCCATTCTGTTCCTTTCATTTATTATAGCCATTTTTATAGATGGTAGCTTCATTATTGCTCCAGGAAAAGTCTGCCTACTGATGGTTAGAGTCCCTGTCACTCAAGATTTTCCTGCATTTTTGAAATGCTTCCTTCTACATTTTCATTTTCTCTGTTTAAAGAGCTGTCTCTTTACATTTGACATGGTGATAGAATTTATCTGCTGAAAATGAAAGTCTGTGCTCCTGGGTTTCTCACTTCAAAATAATCATTGTGAGTAGATATGAGATAACAGAACAAGATTAAAGATGTAGAGATGCCAGTCTTAATTTATAAGCGTTTCTTATCAACAAGACTGAATCATGACTTATACCAACTTTAAAAACATATCTATGCATTATAATTGGAGCTATGCCATTTCCTCAGACATATGACTTGAATTTATAGAACTCTTCTTTTGTTTACTTAATTTATGCAATCAATAAGGGTCATTAAGTTCAGAAGTAATTGCTTTTAAAAGCTTTATATTTTTTGAAATTAATTTTGTTTGTTTTTAATTTAATTGCACTTTAATTTTCAAAGTATCTGGTTATCATTGTATATCATAAATTTAAAGTCAAAGTATTTCAGTGGACATCTCATTTAAAACCTACCTTTTCATAAATTATTCTTTTATAGCTAAGATCAAATGTAAAGTATTCTCATGTCTTTTAGGCATTGATTTTATCTGTTGCATAATCTCAGGCAGCATATACAATAACTGTTGCCTTATTAGATCCTCATAGTACTACTGTATCCTCAGCACAAAACTAAAGAAAGGCTAACTGTATTGGCTGCATCTCCAGATGCCCAGCGAATAGTGGTTTTAGGATTTCAAGCCTAACTTTTTCTTGTTTTAAGAAACAGTTTGATAGAAGTATATGTAAGAATACAGTCTAAAAATTAAATATTTTATCCCCCTCAAGTAGTTGAGTACTGATTAACTTAGTGACCAAGTTATTATTCAAAAGGACTTTATAATATCTTTGTTAGATATGTCAATATTGTAGTGGTAATAGTACTATTTTCATTTTTTGGTGGAATTATATTTCCATGTTGTATGACTAGTGTACAAATGGCAGAGTTTTATGCTGAACAGTTTTTTTTTTTTTCCCTAGCCACATCAGAACTCTGTTTATAGTGTGACCTTTCAGAATAAATTGTCAAGCATATCAGGTGCTAAGTGCTAGGAAGAAAGGGAAAAAAAAATCTTTGTGATGCTCCTTTTACCTGAAAATTTAAACAATGAGATAAAAGTCTTTATACTAAACTGTAACTATTCGAAACTGATGATTAATGAGGAGCTTGTTGCTTGAAATGCACTTCAGGTACTGTGTTTCCATTGTTGGCCCAAAGTGTTCCCTGTAACACAAATGGCTGATTTTCTTTTATTTATTTTTTTTATAATACTTTTTTTATTATTATTTCAGCTCATACAAACTTAATAGGTACACCACTTCCCTCCCTCCCTCTTCCTCCCCCCCGAACCCCCTGCTCCCCCTCCCCTCACCCCTCCCTCCCCATGCCCCCATGCCTCCCACCCCAATTACAGAGTCCTTTCTTGTGCATGCCTGACTCTCCTCTGGGGCCTGCTCTCCGATGACGTACAAGGACCCAGTGGCATTTCCCTGAACCCTTTCCTGTGTTCCCCTTAAGTATAGGAACACTACTGTGGCTGTCATCCCTTGCCTCCAAGGATCTTGGTGCCTTTAGCAGATGCTAGACTTTGTGAGGTCAATAGTGTGTTGGACATTGCACCGGGCATGCAATGTCCAATTATGATTGCTTCGGCCCTAACTTGTGTGGAGTATCTTGCAAATCATTGCTCCTCTCATCCTTTTGCTCTTACACTCTTACCGCCCCCTCTTCCGCAAATGTCCCTGAGCTTCAGGATGGGGAGAGATTAAGCTGGCCTAGTTCTAGGTGGTTGATATAGAGTCTCTGAAGTTCTGGATTGTGGTTTGTTGATTTTCTTTTGCAGTTTTGTTGCTCCTGTAATGCCCTTCACTCCATCGTGATGGGCACTGTATGTCACCCCCTGGCCAGAGACAAAAAGCTGTTAAACTGGAGTCTTACTATAAGAGCACATTCAAGGGTAGATGTAATACTTATACCCAAAAGTGGAATCGCAGGGTCATATGGCATTTGCCAATGGGAGGGGTCAATCACCCATTTGCAAAATGGTTACTTTTTAATCTGCCGGACTATATGCCCTCCCCTTCTGGTGAGTTCATACCCCCTTAGTTGTTAATGATCAGGAACGAATGTCTGTGAACTTAACTAGGTGTCACATTACTTTCTTGCAGTCCTTGATGGAGGCCATGATCACTTCTCTCCTTATTCCTGGTGTGGCCCTCCAACCCCATCCCTCCTGTAGTATAGGTAATACATAGATTTACCTATGAGTGTCTCAAGATGGACTGGGCGAGTTTGGTATTAGGAGCCACCTATTAGGGAGTACATACGGCGCTTAATTTTCTGGGTCTGTGATACTTCACTTAATATAATTGTTTCTAATGACATCCATTTCCCGGCAAATTCCAGTAATTCATCATTTTTGATGGCTGAGTAGTACTCTATTGTATAGATGTACCACAGTTTCCTTATCCACTCGTCAACTGTTGGACATTTGGGTTGATTCCATGTCTTTGCTATTGTAAACAGTGCTGCTATGAACATGGTCGTGCTTGTGCTATCGAGGTGAACCTCTGCTGTATGGGGGGTTATACCCAAAAGTGGAATAGCAGGGTCATATGGCATTCCAATCTTTAATTTCTTTAAGAATCTCCAGACGGCTCGCCAGAGTGGCTGTATGAGCCTGCACTCCCACCAGCAATGTAGGAGAGTTCCCCTCTCCACATCCTCTCCAGCATTTGGTGTTGTTTGTATTGTGGATTTTTGCCATCCCGACTGGGGTGAGATGATATCTCAGGGAAGTTTTGATTTGCATTTCCCTGATGGCGAAGGAAGTGGAGCATTTTTTCAGATATTTTTTAGACATTTTGATTTCATCCCTGGTAAAGTTTCTTTTAAGTTCCAGGGCCCATTTTTTAATTGGGCCATTGGTTTCCTTGGTGTTTAGTTTTCTAAGTTCTTTGTGCACTCTGGAAAGTAGAGCTCTGTTAATATGTGGTTAGTGAAGATTTTCTCCCATTCTGTGGGTTGCCTTTGAGCTCGTGTGACAATCTCTTTATCTGAACCGAAGCTCTTTAATTTCACAAGATCCCAACTGTTGAGAGTTGGTAGCAGTGACTGTGCCATTGGATGTCTGTTTAGGAACTGTTGGCCTAGCCCAATCAGCTCCTTTACAACTATGGTTTTTAAAGTCTCTGGCCTGATATCAAAGTCCTTGATCCATTTGGAATTAAGTCTTGTACATGGTGACAAGTACGGGTCCAGCTTTAATCTTCTGCATGTGGAGATCCAGTTTTGCCAGCACCATTTGTTGAAGATGCTGTTCTTTTTCCATTGGATTCTTTGGGCCCCTTTGTCAAAGACCAAATGGCTGTAACTTTGTGGGCTTATATCTGGGTCTTCAATCCTTATCCATTGATCTGTGTGTCTATTTTGGAGCCAGTACCAGGCTGTCTTTATAACTATGGATTTGTAGTATAGACTTAGGTTTGGTATGGTAATACCTCCAGCTGTGTTTTTGTTACTCAGGATTGTTTTTGCTATCCTGGGTCTTTTGTGCCTCCATATGAACTTTGAGATTGTTTGGTCAACTTCTTTGAAGAATTGCTTTGGGATTTTGATTGGTATAGCATTGAATCTGTATATTGCCTTTGGTAGGATGGTCATTTTTACAATGTTGATTCTTCCAATCCAGGAACAAGGGAGGTCTTTCCACCTTCTGGTGTCTTCTGCAATTTCTTTCTTTAGGGTTTTAAAGTTTTCATTGTAAAGGTCTTTTACTTCCTTAGTTAGGTTTAAACCAAGGTATTTCATTTTTTTAGGGGTTATAGTAAATGGTATGGTTTCTCTCAAGGCTTTTTCACTTCTTTCATTCTGGGCATATAGGAAGGCCTCTGATTTTTGCACATTTATTTTGTATCCTGCCACCCTGCTGAACTTCTCAATTAGTTCCAGGAGCTTCCTGGTGGAGTTTTTGGGATCCCTCAGGTATAAGATCATGTCATCTGCAAATAGGGATAGCTTGATTTCTTCCTTGCCGATTTGAATCCCTCTTATGTCCCTTTCTTGTCTTATGGCTTCAGCTAAGACTTCAAGTACAATATTGAATAGAAGTGGTGAGAGTGGACAGCCTTGTCTAGTTCCTGATCGAAGTGGGAATGCTTCCAATTGTTCCCCATTGAGCATAATCCTTGCTGTGGGCTTGTTGTATATAGCTTTTATTATATTGATTAAGGTTCCTTCCATTCCCACTGTCTCTAGCGTTTTGATCATAAAAGGCTGTTGGATCTTGTCAAAAGCTTTTTCTGCATCTATCGAGAGTATCATGTGGTCTTGGACTTTGGACTGGTTTACATGATGAATTACATTTATTGATTTGCGTATGTTGAACCAACCCTGTGTGCCAGGGATGAAGCCTACTTGGTCCCCATGAATGATCTTTTTAATATGTTTTTGAATCCGATTTGCTAAGACTTTGTTGAGAATCTTTGCGTCTGTGTTCATCAGGGAGATCGGCCTATAGTTTTGTTTTTTAAGTGAATCTTTATTAGGTTTTGGGATTAAAACGATATTAGCTTCATAGAAGGAATTTGGTAGTGTTCCTTCCTTTGCTATTTGATGGAACAGTTTAAGGAGTATTGGTGTTATTAACTCCTTAAATGTCTGGTAGAACTCTGTGCTGAATCCATCTGGTCCAGGACATTTTTTGGTGGGAAGATTCGAGATTACTTCCTCAATTTCCTTATATGTTATAGGACTATTTAAATAATTCACAACTTCCTGATTCAATTTAGGTAAGTTGTGTTTACTTAGAAATTCATCCATCTCTTTGGTGTTGTCAAACTTCACAGAGTATCAGTTTTTGAAATATGATGTTATAATTCTCTGGATTTCTTGGGTATCAGTAGTGATAACTCCATGTTCATTTCTAATTTTGTTAATTTGGGTTTTCTCTCTCTTGCTTTTGGTTAGTTTAGCTAGGGGTGTATCAATCTTGTTGATTTTTTCAAAGAACCAGCTTTTTGATTGGTTGATTTTTTCTATCGTTTTCTTAGTCTCGATTTCAGATATTTCTCCCCTTATTTTGCTAATCTCTCTTCTACTGCTTTTGGGATCAGATTGCTCTAGTTTCTCTAAAGCTTTAAGCTGCATTGTTAAGTTGTTTATTTCTGATGTTTCCATTTTTTTGACGTGGGCATTAAGAGCTATGAACTTACCTCTTAGAACAGCTTTCATTGTGTCCCAGAGATTTTGGTAAGTTGTATTTTCGTTATCATTCACTTTCAGGAAATCTTGAATTTCCTTTTTAATTTCTTCCTGAATCCAGTTCTCATTCAGCATCATAGTGTTAAGTTTCCAGGAGTTAGTGTATTTTCTCTTGTTTGATGTGTTGTGGATGTCCAGCTTTAGGCCGTGGTGGTCTGATAGGGCACAGGTTATAATTTCAACTTTCTTGTATATGTGTAGATTCATTTTGTGTCCCAATATGTGATCTATTTTGGAGAAAGTTCCGTGTGCTGCTGAGAAAAATGTGTATTCTTTGGTGCGTGGGTGAAAAGTTTGATAGAGATTTGCATGGTCCATTTCTTTAAGGGTTTGGTTAAGTTCCAAAGTGTCTCTGTTAAGCTTTTGACCTGTTGATCTATCCCATGTAGAGAGGGCGGTGTTGAAGTCCCCAAGAATTATCGTTTGGGGGGTGATTTCTTGCTTTAGACGCTGTAGGGTTTTCTTAATGAATGTGGAGGGGCCCGTATTGGGTGCATATATGTTCAGTATTGTGAAATCTTCCTGGTGAATTGTACCTGTGACTAAAATGTAGTATCCATCCGTGTCTCTTATAATTTTTTTTGGTTTGAAATCCACTTTGTCTGATAGCATAATGGCTACCCCTGCCTGTTTTCTGCTTCCATTTGCTTGTAGAATTGTTGACCAGCCTTTTATTTTTAGAGCGTGCCTATCTTTTGTGGTGAGATGGGTTTCCTGCAGGCAACAGATTGATGGATTGTGATTTTTAATCCAAGTTTGTAATCTGTGTCTCTTGATCGGTGAATTAAGTCCATTAACATTTAGTGTTATAGTGGAGAAACTATTGTTAATTCCAGACATTTATTATGTTTAGTAGCTTTTGTAAGTATATTGCTTCGCTTTTAATGGTGTTATATTTGCCTTCTGTTCTCCTGGATATGCCTGTTTTTTTCTTCACGCTTGAGTATCATTTCTAGCAGTTTTTGAAGACCTGGTTTGGTGGCCATGTATCCCTTAAAGTTGTCTTTGTGCTGGAAAATTTTTCTTTCTCCCTCGATCATGACTGATAGTTTTGCAGGGTAAATCAGCCTGGGTTGACATTTTTGCTCATTCAATACTTGAAGTATGTCTCTCCAAGCTCTTCTTGCTTTTACTGTTTCGACTGAGAAGTCATTTGTTATTTTAATAGGTTTACCTTTTAAAGTGACTTGTTTTTTCTCCCTTGAAGCTCTCAGCACCAGTTCTTTATCTTGAATGTGGAGTGTTTTAACTATTATTTGCCGTGGTGTGCTTCTATTTTGGTCGTATCTGTTTCGGGTGCGGAATGCCTCTTGTATATGAATGGGCCTCTCTTTTTTTAGATGAGGAAAGTTTTCCTTTATGATCGTTTGAAAAATTTCCTCAGGGGTGGTATTTTGAGATTCTTGCTCTGGTATTCCATGAATACGCATGTTAGGCTTCTTCAGGGTGTCCCATATCTCTTGGATATTTCTCTCAAGTATCTTTTTGGCTTTAACAACCTCTTCCATTGAGCTGGTTAGTACTCCCACTTTATCTTCAAGGTCTGAAATTCTGTTTTCTGCTTCATTAGTTCTGTTGATAAGACTCTCTGTGGCGTTCTGGGTTGAAGATAACTTGTCTTTTAGCTCAGTTTTAAACTCTGCTTGAGTTTGTTTTTACTGCTCTATGCCACTTTTTGTTTCTTGCACTGTTTTTCTCAACTCCTCCAGATGTCTGTTGTGTTCCTCTTCAAAGCGATTGATTCGATTATGTAATTCCTCCTGGATTTCCTCTTTCATGGTATTGAACATGGTAATGATCATATTTTGGAAGACCTTATCCTGGGTGAGGCTTTCTTGGCCTTTTTCCGCGGGTTTGTTCTTGTTGGAGTCTAACATGGGATTAATTTCTTCAGTGGGAAATTTGTTTACTTGAGTGTTGCTTCTCATGGATTTGCACTTTGACTTTGGCATTGTCATTTTAACTCTTAAGATTTCTCAATTTCACTAAACTGAATTATTTGGCCTGGGGTACTGGTGGGCGGGGCCCTAAGGGGAACTTACCTAGGGCGCGGGGTGAGGCCCGGCTGGACAGCGTGCGTGTCCCGACCAGCGGAGCGGGGTGGGGTGAAAAGGGACGCTGGGCGCATCATCGGCGTGGAGCTATTTAAACTGAGGGCAGCTGGGGCGGGGCCCGGGCGCAGGGGGAGGTCCTCCTCGTCCCTGGGCCCCCGCGCGGCTCCGGCTGGATGGTGGGAGTCGGAGCCGGGTCCCTGTGGGCTGACCTGGGGTCCTGGTGGGCGGGGCCGAACGGGGCTTACCTAGGGCGCGGGGTGAGGCCCGGCTGGACCTTGTGCGTGTCCTGACCGGCGGAGCGGGGTGGGGTGATGTTTAGTTTTTGAATACTTTGAGCACTCTGGATGTTGTTCCTCTGTCAGATGTGTGTTTAGTGAAGATTTTCTCCCATTCTGTGTGTTGTTTTTTTGCTTGGTTAACAATATCTTTAGTTCAACAGACACTCTTTAATTTCATGAGATTCCATTTGTTGATTGTTGGTTCTATTTCCTGTGTTACTGGGGTCCTATTTAGAAAATGCTAGCCTAGGACAATCAATTTGAGGGAATTCCCTATACTTTTTTCTAGGGTTTTTATAGTCTTTGGTCTAATATTAAGGTCCTTAATCCATTTGAAGTTGATTTTTGCGCATGGTGACAAGTAAGGGTCTAATTTCAATTTTATGCTTGTAGATATCCATTTTTGCCAGCACTATTTGTTGAGGATGCTGTTCTTTTTCCATTGGGGTTTCTGAGCCCCTATGTAAAAAATCAGGAGACTGAAAGTGTAAGATCTTATATATGGGTCTTCAACTCTTCTCCATTGATCTATTTATCTGTTTTGAAGCCAGTACCATGCTGTCTTTATTAGTATGGATTTGTAGTATACATTAAGGTCTGGTATGGTGCTATCTCCAGCAGTGTTTATTACTCAGGATTGCTTTTGCTATCCATATGAATTTTGAGATTGTTTGGGCAATTTCTTTAATTGCCTTGGAATTTTGATTGACATTGCATTGAATCTGTATATTGCTTCCCATAGGATGGTCATTTTATAATATTAATTCTACTGATCCAGGAGCATGGGAGGTTTTTTTCCCCTTCTAGTGTCTTCTGAGATTTCTTTCTATAGTGTTTTAAAGTTTTCATTATACAGATCTCTAACTTCCTTGATTAGATTTTTTTCCCAAAGTTTTTCATTTTTTAGGTGCTATGGTAAATGTAATTGTTTCTCTTAGGACTTTCTCACTTTCTTCATCTTTGGTGTATAAGATAGCCACTGATTTTTGAACATTAATTAGTAACCTGCCACTCTGGTGAATTTATGTATTAGTTCTAGGAGTTTACTGGTGAAGTTTTTGGGGTCTGTCAAATGTAAGATCATGTTATCTGCAAATAGAGATTGAAGAGTTAATTCCATTGATGTTTATAATTCAGAAATGTCTCTTGCTTCCTTACATTTTCTATTTTTTAGTTTTTAATATGTGTATTTCTTTACTTAGAAGTTCTGTTGGTATTATTTTCCCTTCTGTCTTCTCAGATATGTTTGTCCTTTTCTTCGAGTTTGAGAATCTTTTCTAGCATATTTTTAGAGATTTTATCTATCTAAGTATCTATCTATCTATCTATCTATCTATCTATCTATCTATCTATCTATCTATCTATCTATGCGTGTGTGAGTGTGTGTATCAGAAGGCACTCTGTGTCTCTGTGGAGGACCAAGGATGACTTCGGGAATCATCCCCGGAGTCATCTGCCCAGCCCTCTAGCATCTTTTGTAGTCCTGGTTTGATGGTCATGCAAGCCTTTAGCTTGTTGAAAAATTTTCTTTCACCTTTAATCATGATAGTTTTGATGGTTATAACAATCCGGGTTGTTATACAAGACATGTTATACAAGACATGACTCATTCATGTCTTGATTTTCTCTCCAAGTTCTTCTGGCTTTAGCTGTTACCATTGAAAAATCAGCTTTTTTTTTTTTTAAACATTTTTTATTATTATTTCTGCTCATACAAACTTAATAGGTACACCGGTTCTCTCCCTCCCTCCTCCTCCCCTTGACCCCTCTGCTCCCACTCCCCTCACCCCTCTCTCCCCATCCCCCAGTGCCTCCCCCCTCATTCCCTGGAGAATCCTTTAATGTGCATGCCAGACTTTCCTCTGGGCCCTCCTCTCTGACGACGTACAAGGACCCAGTGGCATTTCCCTGAACCTTTTCCTGTGTTCCTCTCAAGCATAGGAACACTACTGTGGCTGTCAATCCTTTGCCTCCATGGATCTTGGTGCCTTTAGCAAATGCTGGACTTTGTGGGGTCAATAGTGTGTTGGACATTGCGCATGGCATGTAAAGTCCTATTATGATTGCTTCGGTCCTAACTTGTGTTGAGTATCTTGCATATCATTGCTCCTCCCATCCTTGTGCTCTTACAATCTTACTGCCCCCTCTTCCACAAATTTCCCTGAGCTTCAGGATGGGGATAGATTAGGCTGGCCTAGTTCTAGGTGGTTGATATAGAGTCTCTGAAGTTCTGGATTATGGTTTGTTGATTTTCTTTTGCAGTTTTGATTTTAATTGTCTTACCTTTAATCTCAACACATTGTCTTTGTCATGTAGCTGTAATGTCTCAACTATTGTTTGCTGTGATGAGTTTCTGTTTTGGTCATATCTGTTTGTTGTGCTTGGATGGGGATCTCTCCTTAGGTGTGGAAAATTTTCATTTATGATAATGTGAAAAATCTCTTCTGATAGCGCTTTTGGGTTTCTTTTTCTGGATTTTCATGAATGTGCAGGTTTGGATTCTTCAAGGTGTCTCATAACTTTTCAATATTCTTCTCAAGTTTTTTTTTTTTTTGGTTTTCAAGCTCTTTGATTGAACCAATTTGTTCTTTCATCTTTTCTTTTAGTTATGATAATCTATTTTCTGCTTTATTAGTTCTGTTGGTAAGAGTTTTTGCTGACTTTTGGATTGTTACTAGTTTTAGTTTTGAATTTAATCTTTGCATGATATTTCTTCAACTGCTCTGTTTGTTTCTTCAACTGTCTTTTTCATGTCATTCAGTTTCCTGTTGTGCTTATGTTCATATTGGCTTATATAGTTATTTAACTCCTTCCATATTTCCTCTTCCGTTGTTTTGATCATATTAAAAATGAGGCTTTGAAAATCATCTTGGTGGTTGATTTGTTGCCTAATATCCAAGGAGCTATTTTGGTTGGAATCCATCATTATGGGGTTGACTTTTTTTTGTAGATTTGTTGTCTTGTTTTTTGTTATATGTTTTAGATTTACAGTATGACTTGGGTATTTCGTGTTTGTTTTCTAGTATCTGTGTTGATAATTGTATGTTTTTTACTGTTTTGAGTCAGACAGAATTACTACACTTGGATGGGTATTGCTGCTGTTTGTCTAAGTGTTAAAAGGTGTTAGTTTAGGGTACCTTGGTGCTATTTCATGGACAAAGTTATAGTGTACTGCTGAAAAAGTGTGTAAACCCTGCTCTGTTTGGGGATTGGTCTAGATTTGACTGGGTGTCAAAGTTTGTTATGTGAGGTTTGGATTAAGTATTAGATCATCTTTTAGATTATAAAATTGGGTATGTTTAATAGCCAGAGGTAAGAGATAAATATGAGTAGTATCCTTTAGTTCCTTAGAGGTGTGTGAGGGTGAATGGTTAAGGTCCTGGCGGGAGAGTGGGTGTGTGGGGCTTTGGGTGTGTTGTACAGAAATCTGAAACTGTGGTGACTATCAATTGTGATTAAAAGGAAAGTAAAAAGGGTTCCTTATCTTGGGGTTGGATATATAGGTTCTCCTGTTTGATGTGGATTCTTGGGGGGGTGTTGACCCCTCACTGGTTCCTTGGCTTAGGGTTTAGATGTGAAGATCTGTTGAATGGTTACGATTTTTGGAATCCTCAAACCTGTAGTGTGGTTGACTGGTCCCTGGCTTGTGGTTTCTGTGGACTCTATTAAGTTCTTGCAGGACTTTTTACTGATTAGGAGGGGTAGGAGAGAGTACCCAAGCCATAAAGCACTCCTTGAGAGGGTTTTGGCTTAGGGGGTGACGCTATCAAGACCACTGCTCTGGCCTCAAGGTGGGATCCTGAGCCCAAGTTCAGATGGCGCAAGCCCAGAGAGAAACCCCTGCTTTGCCGGGACTCTAGCTTAGGGAATGAGGCTACAAGGTTGGCCTTGGACCCCAGCTCAGATGGTGCAGGCTTAGGGAAAAATCCTTGCCCTGTGTGGGAGAGGCTACCCAAGCCACCAAAAAATATAATTTAAGTATATATTTAAAGATATGTAAAGTAATTCATGTACAAATATTTATATAGGTACATATGTTACATATCCTAAACTCTATCAAATTTAAATATGCAAGTCTGTCAACGTAGGAAAAAGTATATCTGTGTCACTATTATCCAGAATAAAATGTAGAATATTCCTCTAGTCATCAAGGAACTGCAAATCACCAAAGTGAGATAAATTTTTATTTTTTTCTGTATCCGAAGTTGATCCGTGGCTAAAAATATTTAAACCTTTGAGAAATTTTGATACGATTCTCAATAAAAAACATAGGCAAGTCTATTTCATTTTATACCTTATACTTTAAAAAGTAGTAAAGAATATGGAGGTCAGAGGACAACTTTTTAGAAGTCAGTTTCTCTCCTTCTACCATGTGGGTGTTATAACAAAATTGATGAGAAAGTGGAGGTTTGTTAATAGAAACTGAGATGACCTTGAGAAATAATGAGGTTTATATGTGGACATACATCTAAGAATGTATCGGTAATTAGTTACCTTAATTGTTGAATATCATTCTGCCCTGTGGATGTATTACTGTATGAATGTGTATATTTATTTATGTGTGTACATTCACTTATTCACTAAGAGGCATTTGAGTGTCTCTCCCTTTGATTATCATGAATAGAATTGCCGTGAACATTCACTGCATGTTTTTGGTATGAATGTATTTATTTATCCTATGCTGTATCTGAAATGAAATTGCTGAATCATAAAGTAAGTGTTTAGCCTTATAAGAGACTGTCAGGCTGAAGTCTGGGCTCACTGAAGTATTTATTTTACATTTCTACTGGTAATGTGTGAGTTTCAGTTGTTCTGCATTCCTACCAGGATTGTCCACATATCTTTTTTTTTTAAAGTATCATTGTCATTCTTGTGGTCATATGTAATAATGTTGGTATTTTATCATGGCTGTATGCATCTCACCATGGTTTTAGTTTACATTTCCCTAATGGCTCATCTTATTCAGTATCTTTCATTTGCTAATTTGCCATCTCTGTATCCTTATTGACAAGGTTTCAGTTCTTATTGTGATTCATGTATGGAGAATAGCATCTAGAGTCTGGGCCAGTGCATAATATTGGGAATGGAGATAAAAGTTATTTATCATTGGAAACATGAGATCTTTAGGGACTAGAAAAGTGTTAATTCACCACACCAAAAAACAAACAAAAATAAAAGACACCTTTCAGTTGAGCTCTGTAGTTGGGATCAACCCTAGATGTGCTGAATGCTAAGAAAATTTGGTATTTAAGTGAGGCATTCATTTTGCCAGGTTGTTAAAGTGCCCAAGTGTTACTCATGGAGAGTAAATAATAGGTGAATTGATTTCTACCCCTCTGCACATTTATTTATTTATAGTATCCTGTTGTTTAGATTGCAACTAGGAAACGAGAATCTGGAAGACACAGATTAAGGGTTTATATAAATGGGTAATGGAAAACAGAAAATTTTATACAGAGTGTTAGCTTTTAAAAAATCATTTTTTATTTAGAATGCTCTATGGTTCACATATGGAGGTCGGAGAACAACTTTTGGAAATTGGTTCTCTCCTTCCACTATGTAAGTGTTCTAATAAAATTGGTAAGATTTTGTTGATAAAGGCTGCTATCATGAGATTATCTTAAGAAATATGAAATTTATATGCGCCCATAGGAGCCATATAACCTGGCAACCTGAGTTTGATCCAGAGAGTCCCTATTAGGTCATAGATATTCTAGCTGCATCTTCTAGAAATGATGCCACAGCCTCTGCAGAATTTCCCTATATCTGGCATTTCCCTGCCTGCCACAGTTTATTTTATTTTATTTTATTTTATTTCATTTCATTTTTTAGTGCCTTTGGATAAACACATACAAACACAAAATAAAAAAAAACATAAAAAATAGACAAGAATGGGAAAGATAACTGCCATGAATAGCATGGGGAAAAGAGATGGAAGGTGTGGATCTGAAGTTTTCAGAGAAGTTTCTCTGAAGCTTTACAATCTGCAGAGCCCTCAGAACAAAGGGAACACGTAACTTTCGTAGTTTTTCCAGAGTGTTGCAGAAGTTTTACATCATATGACATAGTTTAGCCTGGCTTATGTGCCAGCAGGAGTTAGGAAGATACTAATAAAGACTATAGTTTAAGCTGTGTTAAGAGACAGGTTTGCTTACTGCTCTTTTTCTTTTTACTTTTCCTTTTAGTTTCCTTTTCCTCTTTCTCCTTTTTCTTTTCATTTTCCTGCTCTTCTACCCTCCTTTCCTCAATCTCCTTTCCTTTCTTTCTTCCTTCTTTCTTCATGATTTCATGTACTCCCGGCTAGCTTTATGTAGCCAAGGATGATGAACTCTAGCTTCTGAGTGCTGAGATTACAGGTGTGCACCGCTATGCTGAGCTTTTGTGGTAGAGATCAAATCCATGGCCGTGTTTATTGCATGCTAGAACTCAGCCAGCCGAGTTATTAATATATTTCTAGCCAGAGTGTTAGTTTTGTATGGAAATTTCTCTTTTCAATAACTTTTCAAGATATTGATAGGTCCTCCTAGTCAGCATTTTTTATAAAAATTTTTATTATTATTATTTATTCAACTGTGCGCATGTGTGTGTGTGTGTATGTGTGCGCGTGCGTATGTGTGTCTGTGTATGTGTAGAACCACGGACGAATTCGCGAACCACCATGGACGCCTCCACCTCCTTCTGCCCCGGGATTCACAGGCTCCGCCCTACGAGGACCAGAAGCGCAGGCCGCCCCTGCTTCCGCCTGGCTTCTATACGTGGGATCTGGGATCCGAACTCAGGACCTTCCGCCTGCAAAGCAGAGGCTTAACCCCTGAGCCACCTCTCCAGCCCCCTAGTCAGCATTTTGAAAGCCATATTCTGCCAAAACTCAACCATTCTCTTTTCATTAATAAAATTATTCCTGAATTCATTTTGCACATTGAAAAGACTTTTCTTCCCATCTCTACTTTTATTCTATATCTATTTTTTCTTTCTGTCATCTCCTTTGTGGCTCTCCTGTTCTTTTCTCATGTTTTAGAATGAAAAAGTTGTCATTAGATTTCAACTTTTGTTGTTTGCCAGTCAGTGTAATTTCTGAAAATCACCATAGCAGCTTTATTTTGTTTGAAGAAGATTCGTATGAGTATAGGGTGAGCAGACCATATCATGTCTTATAAATTCTTGCAAGATCCTATATTTCCTCTAGAATACAATGTGTTTTGTCAGTTGCTCTACCCTTTGTAAACAGCAGATATCATTAATCATGAGAGAGAGAGATTCCTGTTTAAATGTTTGTTCATTTGTCTTTAGAAAATGTGAGTTTCAGTCTTTTTTTAAGAGTCACAAATCTTATATGCAACAATGAAGTAGATGCCCATTGGCAGTACTGACCACTGGGGAGTGTTCACGAGTGAAATTCAGGCTGATTTGACTTAGATTAACTGCTGCTTACATAGCCCTTAGACTCTTGAGTTCTAATTAGTTCTGAATTAGGCTTGAATGTTCATGTGCAGAGGATCTGTGATGAAATATATTTTTTTGGATGCATTTATTGTGGTATTTTTAAGTTTTCTCTATTTTTTACTTTTCTCTTGCCAATAAGTTAAATGAAAAAAAAAAAGAGAGAAAAGAATGGATGCTTCCCTTTTAGATTTTATTAAAAGTCTCTGAGATATGAGTACTTAAAACAAGTATTATTTTTTGGATTGCTTTTTAATTATTTATGATCTCTGTTTCTTGTTATTTCAATATTTAACATTTTTTTTTTAGATTAATGTGTGTGAGTTGTGCATGTGTTGTGTAGAGGTCAAAGGACAAGGTGAGAGGAGCTCTTCCTTACAGTGTTTATAGAAAATAATTACATCCTTTATAAAGAAAAGCTTCTGTTTGTTTGCTTAAAGTTAGCTTTTGTTATGCCATCTTTATTTCATTGAACTGTGTCTTTGTCTTCCTTTATTGCTCTTTTCATTTGTCTGACTCTTGTATTCTTACTGAAGTTCTCTCCCTCTCCCCAGGAAATCTTTTGCCTAGGGGTTGAGTGACAGATATGCAAATGGTAAGGTTACAGAATAAAAGTTGATATATGTGCAGGAAAAGATTTAGACATTAAGTGTAGAATTTTATGACTGAGTAATTGAAAGATGAGTTATGCAACTAAGAGCCTTAGAAAGTTTTTTTCTTGTTTTTGTCTTCAGTGCCAGGGATTGCATATTAGAGTTTTTAAATTTAAATGTTTTATTTATTCTTTTACAATTTCACAAGTGTATCCCCCTCCCACTTCCACTGAGTACCTCTAGTACTTCCCCCTTCCTGGTCCTTTTATCTTTAGTTATTTATCTTTTAAATAACCCATTGAGTTCTAGTGGTGCTACCCCTAGAGAATAGGGTTGGGGTCCTCCACTGGATCACAGCAGTCTACCAGAGGCCACACCCAGAAATAAATGACTCTACCTCCCCAGCAACTGTCAATGGCAGATAGTTCCTCAACTAGAGGTCACGTACAGAAAACAGTGGCTCACTATACTCCTCTTCATCCTCCAGCTCTTCTGAATATTATAAAAGATTTTTAAGTGAATTCTTACCCTGATAGTCACTCTCCATTTAAATGATTTTGTTGGTTATTAAAAGAAAAGTTTAATTTTTTCCTAATGGCACTGTAAAGTTGGTTATAAAGGTCAGTTGCAGCTTTTGTATAATGTTTTTAAACAGCCAGTCGTAGCCCATTAGGCATTTTTGTTAATTATATGATGTGTTCTTTTAATAGTTCGCCCCTTCTCCACTGTAAATTGCAGAGAATTCAAGGTTCACTTTTCAGTGAAGTATCAGTGTTGAGTTTTGCCTGTAGCAAAGCTTAACTTTACAGCTCTGCTGCTTCTTTAAAATAAAAAAATGCTTCTCAGACTGGTTATTATTTGTGACTGTGTTCAGATACTCTCGAGTCTTGGAGACTGAATGAACAGAAGTGAGAAGGAAAATGTTGCTAAAAGTAACCTAGCAAGTGTTTTACTGGCTCTTAAAAGCACAATAAAGAGGTGATGGCCTCTAACATTACCACCTCAATGAGTGTGAACACATTTTTAAATGTGGATATTGGTGCATAGAAGTTATGTTACTTCAAGCGTTAAAGGGAAGTAAAATACAGTTAAATGGTTGTGCAGAGATTTAGTTTAAAACAACCAGTTTCTGAAACTTGGAGAATTTTATGTAGTCTGTTTAAAAGTTGATGTTCATTTATGGGCAGAAAATGATAGATACTATATTATCTCCAGGAGGGGGGCAGTTTCTGCTTTCTCAGTTTGTTCCCCAAGCTAATAGCATTTTGCTTTTAGCTTTTTAAGAAAGTGTTGTATCTTAGCGTGGAAATCATTTAATCGCTGTTTTTAAAAGAGAGTTCAGAGCTATAGCTTGGCCTTTTTTGTCAAGGCAAAACCCGCCCCTCATTTCAGATGATCGAATGTCAGTGACCATGACCTAGACAGTGGGTTCGGGGTCCCGAGCAGCGCGCTCCACTGTGGAAGTGGTCGCATAAGGCTTCATTGACCACACGGCAAAGAAAATCACACAGTGAAACGTGCTTCATTTTGTATCATATGCCTTTCTAAGTCTCTCTTGAAGATGTACATACAATTTATAGCCTGCTAATTTGCTTTGAACTGTATATATGCACACACACACATTTATATGTATTCCCCAGTTCCTGAGTTCAGGTTTTTCTGGCTTTCAGTATTTTTAGTATCCTGACTACTTCAATCTTCTTGATTACTTGACATTGAGCAAACACTGTTACCTTTGATTGGCAGGGCTTTGAATTATCCTGTGGGACCCTGAGACCCTCGCCCTAAAATTCGCAGAACGGGCCAGTCCAGGCCCACAGTGTAGATATTTGCTCATAGCTGATCAGGCACAGCTATAGTTAGCTATTGCTCATAGCTATTCAAGCATAGCTACTGCTAGCCATTGTCTAAAACTATGCACCTTGCTACTTCCCTGCCTGCCCTGAAACCCCTGGTAATGGGAAAAGGAGCTGTAACCCTTAGTGATGGGAAAACAGGCTGTAACCTCAAGATGACCAGCCCTAGGGAAAACAAGTCTTGCAAGAAAATTCTGTTAATAGCATAATTGCCATCTGGAGCAAACTTCCTGCGGTTGAGCAGGTAGACTGCATCAATCATGGAGGCCTGGACTCTTGCTAACCAACGAGACCCCCACCCACCCAAAACCCCTTTATAAACCCCTTGCTTCAGTCCCTAGGGGCCGCTTCAGTCTCTCCTGCGTGAGAGGTTGCTGGAGCCGCCCAGGCGTCATTAAATAAAACCTCATGCTATTGCAGCGAGAAGGGTCTTGGTCTTTCTCTCTGGCCTCGTTCCTGACTGAAAGACCAGGGGTCTTTCAATCCTGTCAACTAATACAATTTTACCATAATTATATTTATTGACCAAGTTAATTTGTATCACAACAGCCTTGTTTGTGTTCTGTGAAGTTCATTCTGTAAGTTTTTTCCCTGTAGAAATTACTGCAGAACTACTATTAAGGCCTTTCTATTTTTCTTTTAGCAAAATTTAAATAATACCCCTGTGCAAAATAAGTGCAACACAAAAATATCATATTTGATGGAATAAATAGCAATAGAACCTCTTATCAAACAAACCTCAAGCACTGTCTGTATTTCTGATTTAGCATCTCTGTGACAGTTATTTGGAATTATAGTTACTATTTGTTGCTTGCTGCAGCCAAATGCATTGCTCGTTATTTAACAAATGAGCCATTCTAATCATTCTAGCTGACTAGAACCTTTTATTCATCAATGTGTGTATTTGTAGGGATGTTTCACATTTCTGTGCCTTCTTTTAGTTTCAAGCATAATTTAAAGAAAATCCTAATCTAGAAGTTTCCAGTGTTGCAACTCTCTTGTGAGTTTATTGTGCCATATGTAACAACTCTAAAAGTTATGAGAGGTTAAACTAAAAAGGGAGACTCTATTTTTTAAAAAAATTTTCTTTTATTTAGTGTGTGTGTATGTATGTGCACTCTGAGTGTGTGTGTTTGTGTGTGTATTAGAGGTGTGTTCCTGTGGAGACCCAAGGATAACTTCAGAATCATCCTGGATTGGCTCTACATCCTTTTTGCTTCACTCTGGGGTTTCCCAGGCTCTGCCCACCAGGGCCAGAAGTGCAGGCTACTGCCTTTTTGTGCTGATGTTTTTTATGTGGGACCTGGAATCTGAACTCAGGACCTTCTGCTTGGGAGGCAAACTCTTAACCCCTGAGCCGTCTTTCCAAGCTCTGAGACTCCATTTTAAAAAGTGTTTTAAAGACTATTTGATAAGTTGTTCAGTCAATAAGACCTGAAACATAATCATGTTGTCATTTTAGAAAGGTACTTTGTCTTGTACATAGTAACTCATGCTTCCTGGAATAGTCTGCCTAAGTTGTAACTGTCCTGTCCTTCCTCTTTTTGTGTCTTTTATATGAATCAACTAAATATGTAATAATGTAAAAGCAAGTTCTGATTAATCAGAGTAGGGTCCTGGTGTTAAGAACAAAAGCATGGCAGTGTCTACTGAGTATGCATGCCTGTCTGGCTTATACGTCTTACTATTATTCTTCAGAAGTAAAAGAATGACCATTATGTGTTTTGTTTAAACTAAGCAGTTAACAGATAGAATAAATAGACCCACCTTTATCCTGTATAGACATAGTTTTTGATTTAACAAATTTTAAATAACTTTCAAAAGGTAACATTATGTGTCAAGGGATTTACTTAATTAACTGTGAAGTTGATAAGATGTATAATTGGTCCCAAGACCATTTAAGATATTCAGCATATATATTTGGCATATGTATGTATTTGTATAATTAACTACTCCATGTTATAAGAAAATTGGTTAATGCCTTGCATTGTGAACTGTTGTTCCCATGTGTAACTGTGAAGCATAACAAATACAAAACAATAATTTTTATTTTTTGATTGTCTAATATCTTGGTAACTTTGTTCAAGGTATTTCTGAAAACACAATATACAGTTTTTCCTTCTTGAAGTGTTGAAGATCTAGTTGAAGAAACTGAATTTTATTATTATTACTTTTTTCTTTTATGGTTTTAAAAAATATGTATTATTTTAGTTTTACAAACATATTGAGTACTAATCCCTGCTTCCCTCCATCCTCCACCCCTCCCATCTTATTATTATTACTTTTAAGGAACTCAGCAGAGGAAAAGATGCAGAAACTGTTCAGCAAATGGTTAGTGGGAAGAAGTGATATAGGAATTTATGAGCAGAAGTGTTCTGAGATGAACTTACTAAAAAGGTAAATCACTCAGAAGGTTCACAGTTTAGGATCAATTAGAGGATCTATTATATAGTTTATCTAGGAAGAAAATTCTGATGTATCATTATGCCTATTTTTGCTATTTCATTAATCCTGGGACTGTCATTAAAAGAAAAAGATGATATGAGAAAGAAGGAGAAAGAGAGAGAGCGAGAGATATGATATAATGAATTCATGTGTTCTTATTAATACCTTCAGTTCTAGTCCAGCATCTTGAAGTTGTTTATAATATCTTTTCAGTGAGAAAGAGATCAATATTCTCAGTGTATTCAGTGTATTTTCCTATTTGCTGAAATAAGAATAATTTGCTTTATGGAGACTTCCTCATTGCACTGCTCCTTTGTTTCTGGACTTGGTCGGTGTAGTGGTTTCTCTCTTCTGTTACTCTCAGACACCACTGAAGCTCAAACAACTTAATGGGAGAAAGGGAGATTTATTCAGCTTATGAGCCAGAGATATAGTCCATTATGTGGAAAGGAATAGTTGGCTGGCAGAAGGAGGAGGTAGCCTAAATCACGTTAATCAAGGAGGCCCAGAGCTGCTGCAAGCTCAAGAGCAAACTAACTAACTGAAACTGTGTGGGGTTAACCAACCTTAAGGCCCATCCCTGTGAATGCTTTCCTTCAACAAGACTCCACCTCAAAAATATGCCTTGACCTTCCCAAACAACTAAAGATTCAAGCATATGAGCCTGTGGGGGGCAACTCACATTTCAAACCATGACAGTCTTGGTACTATTTTCACTAAAACGAAATATGGACATCAGGATTACTTCTGCAAAGTGGACATGTCACTGCAGTGTAACACAGTCTTGCTCATGAGAGAACAGAATGTTCTTGCAGCTCTTTTTTTAAATTTTTTTGTTATTATTTATTCAATTATGTGTGTGTGTGTGTGTGTGTGTGTGTGTGTGTGTAGAACCACGAGCGAATTCAGGAACCACCATGGACTGCCTCCAGCTCCTTCTTGTTTATTTTGCCCCAGGATTCACAGGCTCCGCCCTACCAGGACCAGAAATGCAGGCTGTCCCCCGCTTTCTCCCGGCCTCTATAGGTGGGGTCTAGGATCCGAACTCAGGACCTTCTGCCTGCAAGGCAGAGGCTTAACCTGTGAGCCACCTCTCCAGCCTGTATTATGCTGCTACTGCTGGCCCAGCATTTACTTTTTCTTCCTTTATTTTTATTCATTTAAGGCTTTACACATGAATTTTGTTATTTTCACCCCTATTATCTAATCCCAACCCTGCACTTTATCCCATTACAAACTTTCTTCTCCACCAGTCCTTCTTACTTTTAACTTTTAATATGGAGTGAAGTTCAGCCATTATTCTTCAGCTCTGTAATTACAGTTTCATCAGCATGTACAGACACAGTTATTTCTTGTAGTCATGTTTTCAGAGTCAGGGACTTAGTCAAGAGAATTTGCAACCTAAACAGTGTCATGTTTGAAGATACCCTTTGTAATACTTGAGCATTCTGGACTTTGAGGATGGAGACCTTCTTCCTTTTTTAGAAAGAGTCTCAGTGTGCTGCCCATGCTGATTGAAAATTCATAATAATTCTCTTCCTGCCTCTCAGATAGCTGACATTTTAGGTGTATGTTATCATGTCTGGCCTTGATTCCTTCTTGTTCACAAATTTACGGTCCTGTGCTTTTTCTGTCCCAGTCTGATGAATAGCATTCTGTTCTTGTTGTAAATGGCAGAATAGTGTAAGCAAGTGCAGATTTGAGCCAAGTGGGGCTACACAGTGAGCTCCAAGGACGTCCTGAGTTACAGTGTTGTGAAACCTTGTCTCATACAAATAGTTAAAAGTTAAAATGTGGGAACCCGTTCCCACTTATGCATCCATTCAGTCACTCAAACACACAGCTGCTGGCTGTGATGAAAGCAGGTTCCAGTCGTCCCCACCTCCGCCTCTACCCCCAGAGACTCACCACAGGACAGGGAGATTGTCAGAAGCAGATCTCTCTTTATTGGGGGGGAGAAAAGGAACTTTTATAGACAAAGGCCACCAAGGTGCGAAACAGACATCCAATTGTGTCACAGATCAATACATCCTACAGGTGCGAATGGTCAAGCTCAATGTCACTCAGCACAGGGGGCAGGTAGATACCTGAAAGCCAGTTAGGGCTCTCTGTGAAGTGGTCAGGTTACGCCAAGACCCTTGCCCTCAGCGCCATCTTTAGTCCTATGTGCTGAGCCATGCCCTGGGACAAATCCTGGGTGGTCCCACATTAAAAAGATTTTTAAAGAGTTGGGTAGGATGGATCCTAGTGGCTGTGATCCTTACTAGACTTGTGGGGTGGGGGGGGTGGGTCATTGCACAGGTCATGCAAAGTCCTATTGTGGTTACTTTGGCCCTAACTTGTATGAGTATCTTGTATATCGTTGGTCCTCCCCATCTTTAGGCTCTTACAATCTTACTGCCCCCTCTTCCGCAAAATATTCTTGAGTTTTAAGATGGGGAGAGATTTGGCTGGCCTAGTTCCAGGTGATTAATGTAGGGTCTCTGATGTTCTGAATTATGGTTTGTTGTTGTTTTCTGTTTTACTGTTCCTGCACCGCCCTTGGCTCCATCCTGATGGATATTGGATGTCACCTTTTAGCCAGAGATAAAAGGCTGTTAAAATGGAATCTTACTATAAGAATAGATTCAAAGGTAGATGGAATAAGAGTAGGAGACCACGATAAAGGGGGGGATCAGTGTACCATTTGCAGGATGGTTATCATCTATCTGCCAGACTCTATGCCCTCCCTGTCTGGTGAGATCAAACCCCCTCAATTGCAAGTGACCAGAAAGGAAAGTGAGCGAGCTTAACCAGATGTCTTGCCAACTTATTTGCAGCATTTGATGGTGACCTATTTTCTCTGCTGTAGCATGATCCCATCTCTCCTTATTTCTGGGGGTCTCCTCCTTCCCCTTCCCTCCTGTTTATAATCTTTGCAATTATTGTAAGTATTACAGAGATTTATGTTTGAATATGTCACTAAATGGGTTTGGTACTAAGATCTACCTATTAGGGAGTACATAACGGCACTTAATTTTCTGTGTCTGGGATACTTCACTCAATGTAATTTTTTCTAATTCCGTCCATTTCCTGCCAAATTTCATTAACTCATCATTTTTGATGGCTGAGTAGTATTCCCTTGTATAAATGTACCACATTTTTCTTATCCACTGGTCAGTTGTTGAGCATTTGGGTTGATTCCATGGCTTTGCTATTGTAAATAGTGCTTCTATGAACATAGTCATGCTTGTGCCATTAAGGTGAATTTTTGCTTTATGAGGGATTATTCGCAGAAGTGGAAAAGCAGGGTCATATGGCATTTCAATCTTTAACTTTTAAAAAATTTTTTTATTTATTCAATTGTGCGTGTGTGCGTATGTGCGCGCGCGCGTGTGTGTCTGTGTGTGTGTAGAACTACGGGCGAATTCGGGAACCACCATGGACGCCTCCACCTCCTCCTTGTTTACTCTGCCCCAGGATTCACAGGCTCCGCCCTACCAGGACCAGAAACGCAGGCCGCCCCCGCTTCCGCCTGGCGTCTATCCGTGGGATCTGGGATCTGAACTCAGGACCTTCCGCCTGCAAGGCAGAGGCTTAATCCCTGAGCCACCTCTCCAGCCCCTTAATCTTTAACTTTTTAAAAATCACTAGACTCATTGCCAGAGTAGTTGTATAAGCCTACATTCCCACCAGCAATATAGGAGAGTTCCCTTTTCTCCACATCCTTTCCAGCATTTGGTGTAGTTTGTATTGTGGATTTTTATGAGATGATATCTCAGGGAAGTTTTGATTTGCATTTCCCTGATGGATCACAGGCACTAGGATCTTAGAGGCAAGGGATTAACAGTCACAATAGTGTTCCCATAAAAGAAAGGACTCTAGGCAATGCTACTGAGTCCTTACACCTCATTAGAGTGGAGGACACAGAGGGAAGTTTGACATCACACTAAAGGTTGCTCCAGGGATTGGGGAGGGGACAGGAGAAGAGGGGGCACTGGGATAAAGGGAGGGAGTGGGGTGAAAGGAAGAGGAAAAAGGGGGCAGAAGCAAGGGGAACCGGGAAGGGGAGAGGGAGGGAGGGGACTACTGTGGTACCTATTAAGTTTGAATGTATGGGAAAAAAAAGAGTTGGGTAGTAAGGACATGAGAGGGTGTTCAAAGTAATATACTTGGTTCTGTCGACACTGAAGATATGGGGCTAAATTGGAATTTATGTTTCAAATTGAGTTTTATATTTCATTTGAGTGCTAGAGGTTAATTTGGAAAGTAAACAGTAATGGGATTGATACATATGTAAGTTTCTGTCCTACAGACAATTATTTAGCCGTAGATGCTGAGTTTATATCAAAGAATTGTGATCACATAATTTCTCACTAAATTGGCAAACATTTGCTAGGGGATGTTTTAAATAGTTCTCTTCAACAACCAAAATATCTTTATTGTTTTATGTCTGACACTAAACTTGAGAAACTGGATCTGCTTGCAAGAGAATAAAATCACAAAATGTCAGTTAGGATAATGCAGTTTTGAAAATAAGCCATTTAACTTTGAGAAAAAGCATACCTTTCAAAATGCAATCAGTTAGCATCTTGCTTGGAATTGCTTTCATTGAGCTAATGAATAGACATTTTTATTCTTGAAATAGTGCATTTTTAGTCTCTTTATTAACAGCCTTCCCTGTATGAGTAAATAAATCATTTGGCTGCTAGTAATTCTAAGTGTTTTTCAAAGAGCATTTAAGTGCTAAAAAAGGAGTATTGTAGATTAAATGTGCTGTAAACTACACATGTCTTTTTATTGTCTGTAACTTTAATGGAAAGAAAATGTTAATTTAGGATAATGAAATAGACTTCCAGGTATGATCGGTGAATGACCATTAGGTTAATTAAAATGAAGATATGCATCACTGTTGTAGTAGAACTACCATTATGGAGGAGATTCATTTAGTGCTTGATAGTAAAATTCAAGACCTGTTGCTCTGAACCTAGATTTACTACAAAAAGAACATGATTAATGACAAGGGCAATTCAGTTTTGTTTCATTTACTTTCACCTTTCATATTTCTTGCCATTCTAGAGAGCCTGTCACTTACAGGTGAAAATGTATACAGTCTTTTAAAAATTAATTAAGCATAAATTTTGTTACTTTCCTATGTTCCTATGTGTTCATAATTTCAGATGAATTAACTATAGAACAAGATTAAGCAATTATAAAGTTTGTAGTTTTGCATGGAGGTATAAGTGTCTGTGTGGTAAAATATAGATCTGAAAAAAGCAAAGATTTCCATATTGCAGTGCTATTAAACCTTCCAGTTCATTAGATGAGATGCATCCATCTTTACTTAAAAACTTGTAACAGCTATTCATATCTAAAAAATACCTTCACAGCAGCACTTTGATTAATATTTAATCAAATAACCAGGCACTATAACCTAGTCAAGTTGATATGTAAAATTAATCATCCAAAAGGGAAAAGAGATTTCTTGCTTCAGAAGAGGATGTGAGCAGTAGAGACCTAAAATTCTCTTCCTTCAGAAGTTTTTTTGTCTTTTTCATATGGATGTGTTTTTTTTTTTTTCATTTTCATGTGTATGTATGTGTGTGTGGAGTACTTGTGTGTGGATAATGATAGCATGTGTGTGGGCAGGTTCATATGTATATGCTTGTGAGCATATGTTTGCAGTGGGATTCATCTTCGATTGCTCTTCCAGCTAACTGTTTTGAGGTTGGGTTTCTAATTAAACCCGGAGCTCACGATAAAACTAGTCTGGCTAGCCAGCTTGCTCTGCCCACATTTTCTAGGGCTGGGATGACAAGTGGATCATCACACCTGTTCAACATTTTTACATAGTATTTCGGGATCTGAAGTCTAGTCATTTTGCTTGTGTGCAAGTGCCTTATCTCGGAGTCACCTTCCTACTACCAAATTATAAGTAATCTGTAAAGATGTTATGGTTTATATTGAAATGTTCCACATGTTTAAATCTTTGGCCCCCCTGCTTGTTGTGGTGCTGGTTTGGGAGGTTGGGTGGTGAATAGAAGCCACTGCTGTTAGTTAGGTCTTGAAAGGTTAGCAGTCTGGCCCTGCTTTGGGAAAGCTTTGAGGTTCTCTTTCTTGGTTTTAACAATTTGAAAAATGGAAAGGTTCTACCAGTGAGAATCGTACAGAGCATCATGCCGTCCCCATCATATTGAACTTTCTTCCCTGAAAGCATGAACCACAAATAAACTTTTATTACTTTAAGTCACTTTTTTCAGATATTTTGGTTCCAGTCCATTTGGTGTTGTGTGATGAGGAAAGAACATATAAATCAGTGTGAATGGCTTTTTTTTTTTTTTTTTTTGATATATGATAAATTTTTATTTTTCTTTCCCTTTCCAGAACAACAGTCACCAACCCTGGCATATCCTTGACTAGGAACCCTTAGAAAAGATTTAGGCCATTCTCATAAACAAACATACATTTGTAACATTTAGATTAAAATACTTTCTTCTAGCTTTTCTAAACATTTACTATGCTATCAATTAAAAAGCTAACAATATTTCTGACATTACTGATATATCAGACTCCTTACACATAAAAGTCATATATAAATAAATATGTATGTATATATGTGAGTGTGTGTGTACATGTATATATTTAGCCCCTTGTTCATAACTCAGATAATTCTAAATATAAAAACTTAGTGAATGGCTTTTGTTTAGGTTTCTAGACTTTATGAAAGCTCTGTTTTCTTAAATCTGAAAAAAAATTGGATGCTGTTCATAATTATAGCTACAACTAGCTTGTTAGATACTTGAAAAAGGATAGGCTAATTGCTGCCAGCAGAAAAGTCAGGACATGTTTCAGTAATTAGAATTCTTAAGGTGGCAATAGTTGTTAGTGCCTTTAAAGAAAAACAAACAAAAACCTTTGTGTGAGCGTGTGTGTGTGTGTGTGTGTGTGTGTGTGTGCACTGTGTGTCCCTGTGGAGGACCAAGAGTGATTTTGAGAGTCATCCTGGATTGCTTCTACTCTCCTTTTTGCTTAGCTCTGGGATTTCCCAGGCTCTGTGCACTAGGACCAGAAGTATAGACCACAGCTGTTTCTGCCTGGCTTTTTTTTTAAATTATTTTTTATTTTATTTAATCTTTAAAAAAGGATAGAGAACAAAATTAAATGACCATTTCTTATTTTTTTTGACTTGCCATTTTTTTTTTTTTTTTTGGGAATCTATTCTTTTTAGAGATTGATTGATATTGTCATTTTTTAAAATTTATTTTTTAATTTTTTATTTTTCTCTTCCTTTACACCTGACATTATTTTTTTTATTGAAAGGCATTGCAGGAGCAGCAAAACTGCAAAAGAAAATCAACCAACCACAATCCAGAACTTCAGAGACTCTATATCAATCACCTAGAACTAGGCCAGCCTAATCTCTCCCCGTCCTGGAGCTCAGGGACATTTGCGGAAGAGGGGGCGGTAAGATTGTAAGAGCAAAAGGATGGGAGGAGCAACGATTTGCAAGATTCTCAACAATAGTTGGGGCCAAAGCAATCATAATGGGACTTTGCATGCCCTGCGCAATGTCCAGCGCACTGTTGCCCTCATAAAGTCTAGCATCTGTTAAGGGCACCGAGACCCCTGGAGGCAAGGGATTGACAGCCATAGTAGTGATCTTATGCTTAAGCAGAACAAGAGAAAGGGCTTATGGAAATGCCACTGGGTCCTTTTATGTCATTGGAGAGGAAGACCCAGTGGAGAGTTAGGCGTACACAATAAAGGACTCTCTGGGAATTGGGGGGGAGGCACTGGGGGATGGGGAGGGAGAGGAATTTATTTTCCCCAAATCATACAAGCTCAATAGGTACCCCTGTACTCTCCCTTCCTCCACCCCTCCCCAGTCCCCCTTGCACTCTCCCCCCCTTTCCCCTTCTTTTCACCCCCCTCCCTCCCCTTCTCTTAGTGCCTCTCCCTTCCCCTCTCCCATTCCCTGGAGCATCCTTTTGTGTGAATGCCAAACCTCCCTCTGAGTCCTCCACTCTAGTGAGGTGTAAGGACTCAGTGGCATAGCCCAGAGCCCTTTCTTGGGCTTCCCCATTAGTATGGTAACACTATTATGACTGTTAATCCCTTGCTTCTGAGGATCCTACTGCCAGTGATCCATGCTAGAAGTTGGGAGGTCATTGACATGTCAGTCATTGTGCAGGTCATGCAAAGTTGGATTATGGCTACTGTAGCCCTAACTTGTGTGGAGTATCTTGCATATCGTTGTCCTCCCCATCTTTAGGCTTTTATAATCTCGCTGCCCCCTCTTCTGCAAGTCTCCCTGAGCTTTAGGATGGGGAGAGATTTGGGTGGTCTGGTTCCAGGTGATTAATGTAGGGTCTTTGGTTGTTGTTTTCAGTTTTGCTGTTCCTGCACTGCCTTTGGCTCCATCCTGATTGCACACCTGACATTATTTTATGTAGGGCCCTGTGATCCAAACTCAGGACCTTCTGCTTGTGAGGCGGAGCCTTAAACCCTGAGCCATCTCTCCAGCCTGTCAATGCCTTTTGTAGGCACTTCTCTTGGGATTTAAGACTATTCTTTGGTCTCATTTCCTTTGAGAATTAAAGTCTCTGCAATTTTACAGGTGGCAACATGTCTGAAAACTGTCAAGGCATTATTGTGTAATGTTCTTAAAGTTTTGTCTTATTTAGCAGATTAAATATTGTTTTTATATGTTTTTAAATCTCTGTCATCCTAAGGAATGTCTTTTAAAAGTCTGTGAGCTCAAATATTTTGATAGGCCAAGCTTATGTCCTGCTTTTACTTTAAAAAAAAAAGCGTTTGATTGAACTTTAAGGTTCCTAGGTTTAACTTCTAAAACCTCTTTTTTTATTATACATTTTATACTCCCCTCCTTTTCCTTTCACCCTCTTCTCCTCCTCCATTAACCCTCATTGCACTTTCCCTCTCTTTCACCATTCCTTCTCCCTCCCATCCCCCAGAGCATCCATTTATGTAGGCATGGAACCTCCCTATGAGTCCTCCATCCTAGCGAGGGTTCAGGACTCAGTGGCATAGCCTGGGCCCCTTCTTGGGCTGCCTGCTAGCATGGGAACTCATATATTATTACTGTTTAATCCCTAGCCTCTAAGGATCCTACTGTCTGAAGCCTTCTCCACTTTGATCCATGCTAGACTTTGGAGGCTTGTTGACATGTCAGTCATTGCACAGGTCAGCCAAAGGCTGCCGCAGCCCTCACTTATGTGGAGTATTTGCATATAGTTGGTCTTCCCCATCTTTAGGCTCTTACAATCTTGTGGCCCCCTCTTCCTCAAGGTTTCCTGAGCTTTAGGATGGGGAAAGATTTGGCTGGTCTGGTTCCAAGTGAAAAATGTAGGGTCTTCAGTGTTCTGAATTATGGTTTGTTGTTGTTTTCAGTTTTGCTGTTCCTGCCCTGTCCTTGGCTGCATCCTGATTGGTATTGAAAGTCATCTCCTAACCAAAGATAAATGACTGTCTAAAACCTCTTTTTTGTATTTGATTATCACCAAAATAATAAAATTAATTTTACAAGACTTCTTTTAAGCAGTGTTTTCCTTGTGTTTCGATTTTTCCCTATGAAGAATGATTCTAACTTTATTTTTTGGAGTAGAATCAATTTTATGAAGCCTGACGACTTATTCTAAATTTTTCCTGATCAATGTTCCTGCTTAACTGAATGGTTCATAATATTCAGTGACTCTTTATCTCTGTTATTGATTAATGACACAGAGAAGATAGATGTACCTCATTGCATGGAGATTAGAATCATGGAAACTGTAGGTTCTTCCTTTTATCTTAAGACAGCTGAGAGTCTGTATTTGAGAATGACATGATCTATGAAAGAAATGGAAAAGTCAAGGATCTAATTAAACACTGAGAGATAGGGGGAGGGGAAGGGAAAGTTCCTGTAGTGATGTCTTTGAAAATAATGGGGAAAGGCGGGGAGCTGTTCTCTGGGCACCAGTAGCTACACAAGATGCCTGGGCAAGTAAGTGCCATGCTGACACAGTGGAAAGATGAGACCAGCCGATACTGGTTGTCTTGTTTGCTGTCAGAGATTGCCCTGCTGCTTCCCACATCGTTCCTTCACCTGCTCCATCCTGCTGAGATGGGTAAACCTTGTACTTCAGGACTGTCAAGGGCAGTACAATTATTAAATCACTCTCGTTTCCACAGGTTCTGGCAGCACAAGCTTTTGGTAGATGCGTATTTTCAGTGTTTCTGAATGTCTGACTGGTACAGCAGAGTGTTCAGCATGCCTGGTCAGCATGCTTTGTCTGATAGTAAATTCAGTCTAAATAAGCTCTTAAAAGAGAACTTGAAATCATGATCGCCTATTGTTTTTACTAGTTATGATCAACTTTGAATAACATTGTTGTTTCACACTTTTAATAAAGTAACAGAGATATCATGTTTCTTCACAAATTTCCAAAATAGAATTTATATATTAAAATGTTGTCGACTTTAAATGCACTTGGTGCCTTCTGTCTTCTGTTCAGTCAATTGAATTACCTGGTTCAGAAATTACATATAAGTGATAGTAATAAAGATCACATAGAGCTGGAAAGTGAGAAAAATGTTGAGGAATTTAATGCACTGGATTAGATATTTTGTTGTAGCAACAGGTTCTGAAAATAGCACAGATGCTGACATGATACTCAGCATAATGGTATTTGATACATCTGCACAGTGAACGCCAGCTGTCTCCATGATAGTGGTGAACATGGTAGCTGCTACCCTCAACGCTTAAATACACTAAAACAAGATAGAAAAGGCAATAAACATACATGGTTTTTAACCATCCTAGCAAAAATGAGAGGTAGAAGATGAAAACAAAATTTATGGAAATATATAAAGGTAATTGTAATAGAGATCCTGTTTCAAAAACTGAAGGGAATGAAACAAAATGTTTTGTGAACTTCAAAAATAGCTTATTTAGTTACCATTTTCAGTTCTCTTTCTACATTTGGATTCTGGTTTGGGGTTCACCAAACTATTATACCAAAATTTTTGAATTAATGTTATAATTGTGCACTATTTTATTCTCCTTGAATGAAGGCCAAAGACTTTCATGAACTAAAAAAAAAATGAGATAAATTGATTTCTTATCAGTTATCAAAAGTGTCAGTAATCTTTTCATTTGCTGGCTCAGGAAATCCTAAGGGATTTCTTCACACCCCTTTCTCAGTGTTGGCTTCCCTAGGAACTGATTGATGTTTAGTAGTTTTTCCTTGAGAATCTGTATCTCCCTGGAGTTGCCAGTGCAGCCATGTCTTTTTTTTCTATGCAGTCCATATAAGGTGATTGCCCAACATGCTCTACAAGTTTCTGTTTCTTCTATTTTTTTTTCTTTTAGCAAAACTCTGATGTCAATTCTTTTCTTATCATCTGCTTACTCTCAAAAGTGGAGTCTTCAACAGCAGCAGCAGCAGCAGCAGCAGCAACAACAAAAGGGTGTTTCTAGTTAATCAAGCTGTAGCTGCTTTGGAGAAAAGCTAACAGCTGTTAAACAAATGTAGTTCTGACATCCCCAGCTATGACTTTGTCTTTTGTTTCTGGTTTATTAGGCTGAATGCTAGTATTGTTTATGTCTAAACAGGTTTTGGTTCAACAGTGTGAAACAATCAGCTTTTTTCCAGAGGGTTGAGATAAATGCCTCTTTTTGTTCAGATGAAAGAGATAGGAATCTTCTGAATGGCAGAGGAATAGGCAGAAAAGCACTATGTTGGAAATGGATAACTGAGTTCTAATTTTGATTTTTGCCGCAGACCAGAGTCTTGGCCTCGAGACCAGGGCTCCCCCGGACCAGGTGGAGAACAGAACACACGCAACTCTCTTTTAGCGGAGTGAATTCTGAACCCTTTATTGAAACTTTCGTGACAGCTTTTATACAGAAAATTTTGGGGTAAAGAATGTTGCATATAATTTTCTAATCAGCAAAATAACCTTCAGGGTGGACATTTTTTCAAGAACCTAACCCATTGCCTGAGGGTAAAGGCACTTAACAGAAACATTCTCTTATCTAATATATAATGCTTCATTGGATAGTCATGGGGCTGGGCCTACATTTTAACAGAGACTGCTTTTTTTAAAATACACAGAGGCAGAATGATCTCCTTTTGATTTCAGCAAGGAACATATTTTACAATTAACTATAGGAGTCCCCAACACTCCGTAAGTCCTAGCGTGAGCTTTTGCTGTTGTCCTCTCTAGGCTGATACTCTCAGTCAGGCAGGCCGACATGGGCACCAGGCATGGCAGTAGGTTCTAACTTGGGAAGATGTATGCCGCTCATGCAGTCTCTGCTATCCAAGTTTGAACCACGTCTCTCGGGGAGCCATGGCCGGATATTCAAGGACATAAGCACCTAGAGTGTGTTTCTGTTGATGGAGCACTACTGAGATATGCACTGAAGAAGACACTTAAGCAATATAATTATTAAAAGAATAATTCCTCCTATAATAGCATCCTTCTATTCTTTTAATAGTAAGGTTGCTTATGTCTTCCTTTGAGGAATTCCAGAAGTGTATTGCCATCAGTTAGATGACCCATCTGTGAACCATGCATTCTCCAAACCTGGGGTCCAATTTGTTAGGCCCCATATGCCTGCCATGGGTGTCTCTTTCGGGGCAGAGGTGATCATTTGTAGGAGTGCACTCGAATGGTCCATCTCTGTGATTTCTCATAAGAATGCTGTTTGGGATAGGAAAGACACGGCCCCTTTGCTCCTGACATGGATTCTCCCAGTTTGGATTGCAAATACCATCTCTAGGGGCAGTCTTGGCATCTAGACTTTCTGGCATGATGGTCTCTTCCTTGGCCTTCAGCCAGGGTAAGAGGGTATCACAGTTTCTTTTAAGGTTCTAGTGGACTGATAGCATAGTCTTATACTTCTGGAATTTCTGAGTTAGTACATAGGTGGGAATTTTACCCACCTATGTTTTAAGACTCTAGAAGTTATTCTCTAATATCCTTAAAATCAGTGCACACATTCTGGCTAACAAGTCTACTTATTGTAAGTGACTAGACATGAAATCTCTATTTAGAATTTGACTAAAAGTTAAAAAGCAGGCTTCTTCTCTAGATCAGAGAGCAGGAAGCTAGTTCCAAAAAAAAAAAAAAAAACCCTAAGAGCAGGTAAAGGGCACTCCTAATTCCCAGAAGAATTCTTCCTGCCAGAGGCAAAACTTGAATTATCTCTATTCCCAAAAAAACAAAATCTAGGTAAAGGGCACTCCTAATTCCCAGAAGAATTATTCCTGCCCATGGGGTTACTGTGACCTTCCCCAGGGAACTGGGAATAAACACCAAGACCTGACAATTCCCATATTTTTCCTTATTTCTCTTAAATAAAGCCACGTCCTTATCCCAAAAGATGTTTCTTTGAATCCATCTTTTCCAAACTGAGACATCTACTAGATCGGTCGGATAAGGACACGGCAGATTTTGTTGCTGATAACTTATGCTGCAGCATAAGTTCCTCAACTATAAAACAAAGGAAATTAGGCTAGATGATACATGGATTCTTGGTATCCTTGTTTGCTTCTCTGATTCTAATACTCTTGTTAGGAGATGGAAGGTAGAAGTGGTACTGAATGTCTTTTAATCTTCAGAGATTTTCAAACTCTTCAGGTCTTCTTTACATCTATGCATTGAAACATGTGCTAGGTGGATACATCTTAAACCCACACTGGCCATCTTCTTCACTTGGGGGTGAAACTTGTCAACTACTTAAAGAAATGAGACACTATTGTCCCTATTGGTCTTGACCCTGGTTCTTCATCCCCTACGTGACTTGGAAGTCTCCTCATACCCCAGTCTCTGCTTTCCTTTCCATTCATGTTGGCCTACTAGCTTCTAGGATGCACGTGCTCCCTTCTGACCTGTGTAACTTCTGGGATGCAGAATGCACCCTTCCAACTTGTCCTTTGCACACTTTCTGCTTTGTTGGGCAGAACTGTTCTTGCTGACTCATCTCTGTTAGCTTATTTCTGTTTGCTTTCCATATCTACTATTGTGCATCACTTGGAAAGGAAACTCTCTCTCTGACTTGACTGATGAGATGAGGACACTTGTCCCTATGGTACCATATACTGTGCACCTCTCTCAAACACCTGCCACAGTCGTATTGTCACATTTACTCATGTGGTGATTGAGTAATCATTTTCTTCTCCAATATTCTGTAAGCTTCTTGAGAATAAGTGCAAGTCATGCTCATTTTTGCTATCATTTGTATTTTTAATGTCCAAGTAAGTGGCAGAAAAACAGTAGATGCCAAGTATTTATTTGTTGAATACATGACCCCATCCATAGCTCACTGTTAGTTATATTTGTCTGTGCCAGGAAACATGGCACTCTCAAATGCAAAAGCAGGCAGTAAGTAATGGCATGCCTCTCATAGGGTGGTTTGAAGTTTACATGAGCCAATTAAAGTAACATTCTTAGAACTGTTTGGCATATTGTAATAGTTTTTTTAAAATTGCTATTCTTTGATGCTCCAGATATTTTAATACACTTTTTAGTTTGTATTTGTTTATCACCTCTCACAACTTAAAACCCTAAGACACATAGGACACACTGAAAATTGTGCTGTGGATATTTGTATGATTCAGTGGTGGAGCACTTGCTTAAAATGCATGGTCCTTGGGTTTGAGCTCTCAACTTTGGAAACAAACAAGCAAGCAAACACATACATAAATCATGGTTTTGTTTTTATGAGAATTATTTTCATGTATGTCCAAGGTCAAGGCACATATTATTTCTATTAAAAACATTAACTTGTTTGTTCTGTAGTTTCTGGATTGATTTACTTCACTTAGGACCTCAAACTTTGATTCTAGGCTTGCTGCAATTTGTTAATAAACCTTGGAGAGAAATAATAGAAAGTAATAGTTTATGAAATGAGTTTCTGATATAAAGATGGACAGGCTGATGTTAGGCAGTGATTTTATCATCACTTTTGTGATTATCTTGGTGTTTATTTGTTTATTGTTAGTAATTTTATTCTCTATGGAGATTCTGTTTAATTCTCCTCTCACCCTGAAATGAAGAGCTACCCACAACCCAAGTTTGTGTAGAACTGTGTGTGGCTGCAGAACACAAAGCTCTCTGGTACATTCTCTTTCAATCTGTAAAAAAATCATGCAAGGTGAACTGTTGGTATGTTTACAATAGGCAAATTTTATCATCCTCAGTATAAAAACACTACTGAATCACATTTATGAGAATAGATAGTGACATTTATACTTGGGAAAATTTAACCCCTGATATTGACTTTTAATATGGAAAACTTGAAGAAGGAGGTAAAAACACTATGACTCTTTGGTGTGAATTTTCTAATTAGAACATACAGATCAGTCAAATATTTGACTTACTGATTTTTGAAAAACCAAACTGTTTTGTATGCAAGGTATGAAAATAGTAGGAAGTTTTGCCTTTGATTCAATATAGTGAGAGTCAGGATCCTCTGCAGTAGTTTCAAATTCATGTTAACTAGTATTTATTTCTAATTAATATAAACTAACAGAATGAACCTTCAGTTGCCTACATATCTAAAGAAATACTATTTGTATTTCTATTGTATTTTGGTTAAAATATTAACTGATAAAGACATACAATTAAGAATATAATACATGTTTTGTCTTCCTTTCTATTACTGTGATAAATACCCTGACCAAAATAACTTGGGGGAAAATGGTTTACTTTGGCTTACAGTTCTGGAGGGATAGAGTCATCATGATGGGGAAGGAATGGGGAAAGAATGGTGACAGGAGCATTAACATTGGTTACTTATATTACAAAGGCAGTCAGGAGGCAGAGAACAGGAAGTGGGGCCAGACTATAAAAGCTTAGTGTCCACCCCCAGTGACAAAATTCCTCCATGAAGGTTCTGCCTCCCAAAGGTTCCACAGCGTTTCCAAACAGGCAACCAGCTGGAGACCAAGCGTTCAAACACATGATGATGAGGGGCATTTTACATTTAAATCACCACAGCATATGTAACAGTTACTGTACATGGTCACTGATAAAAATCACAACAAAACAGTTTAATGAAAGAAGGGGTTTAGTCTCTCTTACCATAGTCCGGTTACATTTTCTTGTCCAGCTTGGCAGGAGAGCCCACACCAACACCAAGGCCTGAAGGAACATCGGCGTAATGGCTGAGAAAGAAACTATCCTTATTTGCCAGACCAGCATGTCTGGCCAAGTATACAGAAAGATGCCAACTTTCTCAACAAGTTCCCTCCATCATATTCACCTGCCCAGAAACTAGTCCCGCCAAACATGGGCTGGACCTTCCCCATCAACCAGATAATCTTTTACACAGTAGCTCTGAGCTTAACCCAATTACAATGTGCCCAGAGCTCAAATCTTCAGCTATCAACTTGACACCTGTACCTAACTATGATGGTTCACTCTTTATCAACTTGAGATAAAAACATATCATTGTTAAGCTGTAACCTTCAATCCTTGTCTTCACATTTAAATTGCATCAAAAATTGGTTGGATTGAATTTTTTCTTTGCTAATTGTTTAAGTAAAATGAGGTGGTAATTTTTGTTCTGATAGATTTGTTTGACAAATGATCATCTTTAGGCAATTTCTGGCCACGCATAAAATGAGAACATTGCTGCTTTGGTAGAATAATGTGTGAGAATAAATAGGAGATGCTGTGTTTCAGAATGACTTTGGGAAATCTGGAATTTCAGAATACTGCTTTAGTTGCTACATGCCACTGAAATTTTATACTAAAAAAGTAATTATGAATAATTATTAAATTATTTATGTAGCCTTTTGCTAGCAGATATTAACTCTAATTTGGTAGGAATACTATATATGGCCTCAAAGACTTCCAGAATTTTAGGTACAGCCCATTGTACCTAGGATCCATATTTTTCATGAAATGACTTTCTTCTCATTGTTTTTCTCTTTGTTTCTTCATGCTAACGGTCCTCTATGTACTTCAAAGATTAAATTAGAGCACACCAAAGTGAGTGCTAGTAGTGGATTATAAGGTACACAGATAAATAAATTGACCATGTAATCCTAAAGGAACATCTCTGATCCATTTTCAAGAAATTATGTAGTTGGTCCTTGGTGACAGAGGTTTATGGTGTTAAATATTAGGGATTTTTTTCATTCTTAGTGTAATATTTCTAATATCTTACTATTTCTAGGGAGCACCTGTTTTGGAAAAGATGCATGGTTATACTGTAAAGCCTTGTGCAAAGGAGAGCAAAACAGGAAGTAAATAAGTAATGGTGAGAAATGTCACAGGTAGTGAGAAATGTCACAGGCAGAGATCAAAGATAGTCTGGGAGAAAAGTTATTAACAGAGCAAGCAGATAAATAGGGAATGATTGAAGTGTGATTGTCCTACTCAATTGTCAATTTGATAAGATGCAGAATTACCTGTGACTGGCCTCTGGATGTTCCTGTGGTAGAGTATCTTGATCAGGGTTTTTGAGATGGGACATTCCAGCCCCAGTGGGTGATACTATTCTCTGGGTCAGGGTCCTGGACTGAAGAAAAAGGAAAAAGTGAGTTGAGCATACATGGATTTTTTGCTCTCTGATTTTCACTGTACACATAATGTGACTAGTTCTCTCAAGCTCCCATGTGACTTACCTGTTATAATGAACTGTAACCTGTAAGGGTGAGCCAAATTAACTCCTTCCTTTTTGAGTTGCTTTGCCAGAGCATTTTATCACAATAACAGACAAGAAATTATGATAAGAAGCGAGCATGAAGGGAAAGGTGAGTAGATTGTAGGGAGAGAGAGAGATAATAAAAATAAGTCGTAAGGAATGGAGGTATAATGGAATTAAAGCAAAACAGGAAAATGATATTAATTGGGATTTTTTCAAGAGAGAGAGAGAGAAGAGAGAAAGGCAAGAGTGAGAAGAAAGTGCAGAGTAGAGGAAGGTGAGAAAATAAAGCTAGAAACAAAGACAATGAAAGTAGAAGGTATATTAACCTTCTGTCCAGTGGTGTGTATTGTGACTGTTTGGTTTATGATGTTGAAAGTAAAATCTCAGCAATGAGGGATGGCCAAGTAGCTGACTGTTCCAACGCTTCATAGCTGTTGAAGATGAATAAACACTAAAGGACTTGTATCTCTTTCCATTTGAAACAAGGAGTCATAGGTAAACTGAAATAGTGAAAATCATCATATTTTCTTGTTTTCCTTTGCAAAAAAGTCAATCATCAATACTTAGGTCTTACAAAATCTTATGACTTTGGTCTTGCAGTTTAAATAAAATGGTTTATTGTATACATGCAAAGTTTTCTTTTACCTATTTCACTCAAGGTATGAGAGACAAAAAAGCCAGTTTTTTTTAATGTGTCTGTGTGTGTGAGCATGTGTGAGTGTGTTTATGTGTGCCCTTGGAGGCCCAAGGGTGACTTCAGGAATCCTTCTGGATTGCTCTGCTTCCTATTTGTACTGTTCTGGGGTTTTCCAGGCTCTGCCTTCCAGGGCTGGAAGTATAGATGGCTGCCATTTCCACCCAGTGTTTTTAGGTAGGATCTGAGATTCTTACTCTCTTAACTCCTGAGCCATCACTGTAGCCCCTGAAACAAGTTAAAACTAAAAAAAGTAAGTTACTACAAAGTAGCTTTTGGTAGCATTCATTATAAAGCTTGCTTTGAGTGTTGTTAATTTTCTGGAGAATTTTCACCATTGGTCACTTCATTCTAGAAAGTATATGAAACTTCATGTGGATTAGAATTAGAGACCTCAAAAAATGTATCTGGTTTCATGTATCTGTTTATGCTCATCTTGCCAGAGAGCCTCTTAGACAGCAGAGCAAAGTTGTCTAAGTGATGGTTTGCTAGAGAGTAGGACTGCTTCTGTCATCCCTGACTCCAAGTGTCCATGTTTGTGAACCGCACCATGAAATTGGACCCTTTCAATTCAACCTGACATTGTTGTATGCTATGGCAATTATACCTAATATAGCATTCAGTTCAGCGAGCGAAAGAGAACTATCAGTGTAATTTCATGGAATATTCAAATCTCTAAGTAACTAATTAAGCATGTAATAGGCAAATGTGAAAAGGTGGCCTTTCTGTTCTCTTATATTGACTGAAACAAGGACAACCAAAGGAAAAATATTTTCCTTAAAATAAAAGCATACTTTTAAAAAATTGCTTTGGAGAAGAGAAAGTGATTGTATTGTCAGTAGGTATAATTATCTGCATTCCTTTCCAACCTCTTTGGGATCACATTGGTTTTCTATAGGAAAGGCAAATTACATGCAGGAGGCCACTTTTTGTTGAATTACTGTGTGTTGCGTTCAGAGCACTTACAAAACTGAAGTCAGAGATGTATTGCTATGATTTATAATGCCCATTAATTACAGCTTTTTATTAAAGGCTTTTAGTTTTCTGCTTCAGTAAACCTAAATTCTCTCTCTGAAGCAAAATCATTTATATTAGTTTTATGCTAACTAGTGAATCCCGTCTTTTAGAATCTCAACAAAGTCTCTTGATGCAGCCAGCACCTCTTAGCGCATCTGAGCTGACTTTAAATGTGCTTTGTTGGAGCCATTTAACATTGTATGCTGGGGAGATACCTGGAAGAGATTCTGGTGTGGCGATGAGAATACAGCCCAGGACACGGTTTAGAGTATTAATCAAAAAGTATTTATTCATGAAAAATTTATCATCCTAACAGCCTCTTACTAGTATCTGTATTCTTCCCGGTGTCAAACCTTCAAAGTCGGCTCTGTAGTTCTCAGCTCCAGCTGCTCCTTGGCTGTTTCCGGACATGTAAAAAGAACTGTGGTTCTCTCTCGGAAGTATTCAGTACTGGGTCTGCAGGGCTTTGATAGGCCTTCCTGTTGAATACCGTCCACAGCAGAGACTAAACATAGAGCCCCCTCAGTCCTCCTGGAGCTTCATCTGAAAGGCTAGGTGTTCTTGTCCTCTTCTTTTCAGATTCATATTTCTTCCAGAAATAAAGATGAGCAAGCCAAGTAAATGACTAAAACCAAGTTTCAGTGCTTTCATTGGGCTTCCTGTGATGGGTATTTGGAACAAATGGTGCCTTGTTATTCCTTCACCACTCTTCTTTTTTTTTTCTCTCTCTCTTTTTTTTAAATTTCTGCTCATACAAACTTAACAAGTACACCGGTCTCTCCCCCCCCTTGTCCCCCCTCCCTTCCCCCTCCCTCGCCATCCCACAGTGCCTCCCCCCCATCCCTGGAGCATCCTTTAATGTGCATGCCAAACTCTCCTCTGGGTCCTCCTCTCCGATGAGGTGCAAGGACCCAGCGGCATTACCCAGAACCTTTTCCTGTGTTCCTCTTAAGCTTAGGAACACTACTGTGGCTGTCAATCCCTAGCCTCCAAGGATCCTAATGCCTTTATTCCATGCTAGACTTTGTGGGGTCAATAATGTGTTGGGCATTGCGCAGGGCATGCAAAGTCCTATTATGATTGCTTCTGCCCTAACTTGTGTGGAGTATCTTGCATATCATTACTCCCCCCATCCTTGTGCTCTTGCAATCTTACCGCCCCCTCTTCTGCAAATTTCCCTGAGCTTCAGCATGGGGAGAGATAGGCTGGCCTAATTGCAGATGGTTGATATACTCTGATGTTTTGAATTGTGGTTTGTTGATTTTTTTTTTTTTTTCAGTTTTGCTGCTCCTGCAATGCCCTTGGCTCCATCTTGATGGGTATTGGATGTCACCCTGTGGCCAGAGATAAAAACCTGTTAAATTAGAGTCTTGTTATAAGAGTATATTTAAAGGTAGATGGAATAAAAGTAGGAGACAGCGGTGAGGGAGGAGTCAATCATCCATTTGCAAAATGGTTACTTTTTATCTGCCAGACTATATGCCCTCCCCTTCTGGTGAGATCATACCCCATCAGTTGCAAATGATCAGGAAGGAAAGTCTGTGAACTTAACCTCATTACTTACTTGCAGTCCTTGATGGTGGCCTATTTTCTCTGCTGTAACATGGTCCCCTCTCTCCTTGTTTCTGGTGGAGTCCTTTTTCCCCCATCCCTCCTGTTTATAATCTTTGCAAATTACTGTAGGTATTACAGAGCTTTATCCTTGAGTGTCTCTAAGTGGGTTTGGTACTAGGATCCACCTATTAGGGAGTACATACAGTTGCTTAATTTTCTGTGTCTGGGATACTTAACTCAATATAATTGTTTCTAATTCCATCCATTTCCTGGCAAATTGCATTAATTCATCATTTTGGACATTTGGGTTGATTCCATGACTTTGCTATTGTAAATAGTGCTGCTATGAACATGGTTGTGCTTGTACTATTGAGGCGAACCTCTGCTGCATGGGGGGTTATTCCCAAAAGTGGAATCGCAGGGTCATATGGCATTTCAATCTTTAATTTCTTTAAGAATCTCCAGACGGCTCGCCAGAGTGGTTGTATGAACCTGCATTCCCACCAGCAATGTAGGATAATTCCCCTCTCTTCACATCCCCCCAGCATTTGTTGTTGTTTGTATTGTGGATTTTTGCCATCCTGACCAGGGTGAGATAATATCTCAGGGAAGTTTTGATTTGCATTTCCCTGATGGCTAAGGAAGTGGAGCATTTTTTAAGATATTTGTTAGACATTTTTATTTCGTCCCTAGTAAAGTTTCTTTTAAGTTCCAAGGCCCATTTTTTAATTGGGCCATTTGTTTCCGTGGTGCTTAGTTTTCTAAGTTCTTTGTGCACTCTGGATAATAGAGCTCTATCAGATATGTGGTTAGTGTCCTTTACCACTCTTCTGACTTGTATGTAGCTATGATGTCTTGGCTATATTCAACTCTTTTATAACCTTGTCAAAGACCTGCTTCTTAGTGGGACTGACATTTGAGTAAAGTCACATTTTCACTTAGAAAAACTAAAAACAAAATGATAATTTAGAAATTATTATTGTGTGTACTCTTGCAACATGTATGTATATGTGGTTGCGTGAAGATCATGGCAAACATGTAGGGATCAGAGGACAACTTCGTGGAATCAGTTCTCTTCTTCCCCCTTTATATGTACTCCAGGGATCAAACTCAGGTTTACAGTTTTAAACATAGTTGCCTTTATCTACCGAGCCTGCTCACATTCCTAAGATGAACTTTACTTAATAACATTTTTCTTGTATATTATTCATTGATTTAATTTTCTTTGGAAAATTTCAAGTATTATCTGTCTTACTCAATTACCTCCCCCTACGCTGGCTTTTAACTTGCAGATCACCTGGCTCCTTTTCCTTAGTGTTGTTCATTCATTGTTTAAAGATGAAAGTATATTAAGTATAGATTAATCTTGTAGATTAGTCTTTAGGAAATGGATTTAATGCTTTCTATCTGCTTCTGTTACCTTGCTGCCTTTCATCTGAACATATTTAGGAGTCTGGCAAGTGTTCCTAAGTAGTACAAAAAGTTCTGAAGACAGAATAATATTATTTGGTGGTATGAGTATGGTATGAATATGTAGGACCTTTTTTAGTTGCCCTGGGTATGTGGGGTTCTCTCTTGCTAACCATACCATGAAGTCACTTGGAGGAGTGAGTTCTCCTTCTCTTGTCCTTTGGCTATTTGAGAGAAGACAGTGTCCCTTATCAAACCCAGAGTGCCATCCTGTGTCTTGATCTTGAATTTTTCAGCCTCCAGAACTGTGAGAATCCTTTATAATTCACAGCTGTCAGATATTGTATTGTAGTAGCACAATGCACTAAAACAACAATTTCTAGTGTTGCAGCTATAGCTTTTTTTGTAGCTTACTTGATCTTGGTCAGTTATGAGTTGCATGTATAGGTCAGTGGGTGATACTACTGCCAAATGTGTTTTATATGTGAGAGTAAAGTAGAGGCTGGCATATGGAAGAATCTTCCTTGGGTTTACCAGTTACCATGAGTTTTTCATCTATACAGTCTTTTTTTTTTTAATCTTTGTGTGTTTCATTGCTGCACTGTGGTGGTTTGGAACTCTTGCTAGCATCCTTTTTTTTTTTTTTTTTCTGGAGCAGCTCTTTAGCTTGACTCCCCTCATTTTCTTTCTTTAAGCCTTGGAAAAAAATGTGGGAATCCTTTATTCTCATGTAGTGAACATTGGGAAATACTACATGCTTTGGAGCTTGGTAGGGTGAAGGGAGAGCCCATAAAGGAATTCAGAGTTTGGCTAGTATGTTCCCTTTACAGACAAAAGTGCAGTTGGAGTAGTGACTGTGTCTTTTATCCTCATCGTTCCTCTTTTTCTCCCTTATAGGCTTTGAGTTTTAATTCATATGCCATACAATTCACATGTTTAAAATGTACATTTTGGAGATTTTTATATTCACAGAATCTTGCCACTAACAACTCTTTTTTTTTTTTTTTTTACTTAATCAACTTAAGATCATTTTCATGATTGTATAGAAGCTTTAATAACTTTTGCTTTTTTACCCAGACTCCAGGTTTTCTTTTTCACTCTGTAGATTTGCCTACTCGGGACATTTCATATAAATGAAATCATATTACTATGTGGACTTTTGTAACTATCTTCATTCATGAAGCATAATGTTTTCAAGGTTTGTCTGTGTTATATATAGCTTGTTATCAGTATTTCTTTCCTTCGTATTTCATTATATGTCTATACCATAACAGCTACAGAGTTGTAGTCGGTAATTCACTTCATATCCTTTTTTGGCTGCTATGGCCAAGTCCATGTCTCTCAGCAACCAGATAGGCTTAGAATATAAAGAATCCAATGTTAATGCCTAGCCTTGGAAAAAAATGGCACCATGCATTCCTTTGCAAATATACATTCTCAAAAAATGATTGATTGATTGATAGATTGATTGATTGATTGTATGTGTGTGTGCGTGCGTGCGTGCGTGTGTGTGTGTGTGTGTGTGTGTGTGTGTGTGTGTGTGTGTGTATTAGAGGCACTGTGTGTCCCTGTGGAGGCCCAAAGGTGATTTCAGGAATCATCCTGGATTGCTTCTACCTCCTTTTGCTTCTCTCTGGAATTTCCCAGACTCCATCAACCAAGATGGAGGCCACCACTGTTTCCGCCTGGCATTTTTACATGGTCCCTAGGATCTGAACTCAGGACCTTCTACTTGCGAGACAGAGTCTTAACCCCTGAGCCATCTCTCCAGCCCAAAAAATCTACATATTTTTATTACAATGCCTTGGGTATGTAAATTGATGTTTAGATTATATGGTCTAAATTGTTTTTGTAGTTTAAAACTAATGAATAACAATGTTTTAATGTAATTCTGGTCATAGGTTTTAGTGGATTAAAAGTCTTAGTGTCTGTATGAAGTCATGCAGACATATTCAGAATGATAAAATATATTCAGCTTCCAAAATTGCATCATAATAATATCCTATTTAATTTATGTGAAATTTGAGTTAAAACAGAGTTAGTGGACTGCAAACCTTGTAGCTTCTGTGAACTTGGATAAGTGTTGTAAATTTACCAGTTGTAGTCACTTAAGTGAATCACAAAACTACAAGAGAAATTCTTTTTTAGAATATTTTGAAGTGCCATTTGCCTGTTTGAATGATTTGGGTATTATGTTATTCTTTTTATTAATATTATTTATTGTTATGCCATATAAAGTGATCATAATATAGCAAATTTGTTGGCATGGTAACTGTGAAAGATTAATATTCAGATGTGTGCTCATGTCTCTTTAATAAAAATTCAGTAAACAATCCTGATTAATTAGTTTAAATATTTTGTAGTATGACAATTTGATTATATGAGCTTAGACATAAAACCATGTAAGAAGCTAGGAAAGTATTTTACTTATGAATGTTGTGATTAATTAATTAATTAGCTTGTTTGCTTATTTATTTTTATGTGTATATGTATGTATGTGTGTGTGTGTGTGTGTGTGTGTGAGAGAGAGAGAGAGAGAGAGAGAGAGAGAGAGAGGTTACTGTGTGTCCCTGTGAAAGACCAAAGGTGACTTTGAGAATCATCCTGAATTGCTTCTACCTCTTTTTTGCTTCTACTTCTTTTTTGCTGGAAGTACAGACAACTGCCTTTTTTGCCTGGCATTTTTTATGTGGGACCTGCGATCCAAATTCAAACCTTCTGTTTGGGAGTAAGAATCTTAAGCCCTGAAACATCTTTCCATCCCCATGAGTTGGACTTTAAGAATGTTGTAATGTGGGTATGCAAGTGTGTGCATATAGTCTTAAAAAGTTACATTAAAGGTTGAGGCAGAATGATCACTTGAGTCCAGGAATTTAAGACTAGACTGGTCAATATAGTGAGATCCTGTGCAAAAAAAAAAAAATTGTGAAATTTAATTCTTAGTATTTTTTAATTGATAAGTCAGATTATTGCTTATATACACTGCTGAATGGTGACAGCTTAGAGTTTATATATACATTTAGAAGTAGTATGAAGGTATCTTAATAATGTCATCATAGGGCTGGAGAGGTGGCTCAGGGGTTAAGCCTCCGCCTTTCAGGCAGAAGGTCCTGAGTTCGGATCCCAGATCCCACGTATAGACGCCAGGTGGAAGGGGGGGGGAAGGCTGCACTTCTGGTCCTGGTAGGGCGGAGCCTGTGAATCCCGAGGCTAAAGGAGGTGGAGGCGTCCATGGTGGTTCCCGATTCGTCCGTGCTTCTACACATACGCAGACACAAACACGCACACGCACATGCACATACACACAGTTGAATAAATAATAATAATAAAAAAAATTAAAAAAAGAATGTCATCATAATCCAGCACATCTTATTAAACTTGAAATCCCTAGATAATGTGTATTTAACTTGCCAAAGGATTTTTAACCAACCTGACCAAACCTGTCACCAGTGTTTCTGACTTAGTTATATCACCTTGAAATTTTTTTTATGACTTCCTTTTATTAAGTTATGAAATACTAAGGCAACAAATCTGAAGTATATTATCTTTTACATGTACACATACAAATATATAAAAGATAAGTATTGACCTGTTCTACTAACATTATTTAGCCTTTACACAGTAAAAATGCATGTTATTTTACCTGGAAATTTGCAAATAAATGTTATCTGCCAGGTAGCTAGAATTTGTACCTGCTTTGGAATCAGTCAGATCCGAGTTTGAATCTTGAGCTTCCAGCATTCTATGTTCCCTGTGGCAAGTTTCTTAATATCCTAGAGGTCAAATTTCATCTGTGAGGCAGTTGCTGTAGTCTTGTGTTTCTGTTACCAATTCTTTAAGTGTCTTGGACATACTGATACTCTTAATGTCTTTGAGATACAGAGACTAAACTGTATCCCAGATTAAACATTTGTGATAGTCATTCTTATAATTTTTAGTCATTGACCTAAAAGTGGAACAGAACCCTCTGCATTAAGAAAAGGTCACCTGGGACTTGAGAGATTGCTCAGGGGTTAAACCTCTGCCTCTGAAGCAAAAGGACCTGAGTTCAGACCTTATAAAAATGCTAAGCAGAAATTGATGGCTTACACTTCTGACCCTGGAAGGCAGAGCCTGGGAAGTGTCACAGCAAAGCCAAAAGGGGTTAAAGCAATCCACAATGTACACTCAATGCTTTCTAATACACACACACACACACACACACACACACACACACACGTGAGAGAGAGACAGAGAGAGAAAGGGAGAGAGAGAGAATAGATCACCTAAGCTACTTACCAGTGTTGGTTGGTAATTCACATTTATAGATGATCTGTCATATAAAATAATGCAATTGAAATTGGCCGTCGTTTCTTGGTTAATGTGTTGTAATCCACTGAAAAAAGTACAACTTTGAAGAAATTCTTTCAAGAATAACAGGAATAGAAAAAGTTCCATATAGGCTGCTTTTATTTATTATAGCCTTTACATGATTCATCTTGTGTCTCAGATCTTAAGGAGCAAAGATTTTTTTTTTCTGTGTCAAAGAGGGATAAATTGCAGCTCTCTCCCTTGCAGATTTTAAAAGGTGCATTGTTGATTGTAATTTATAGTGCTCGTGTTATGGTTTCATAGTAGGCAAAGCTTTTTCTGTCTCTTAAAGCTGGATATTTTATCCAGTGTACACATGGATTTTAAGAACATTTTAATGGACCATCGTACTACATCACTCTTACGACTGAAGAAATAGAGAGCTGGCACTATATTTAAAAGTACATGTATGTGCACACATGTGTATGCATGTGTGTGTATGTGTGCATTAGCATGTGTATATGGTGCTTTATGGTTCCCTTCTCTGATTTATGAGACACTACACCTGCTGAGAACCCAGCCATTATGTACTGTGAGATCACTGCTAAATACTCGGCAAGATATAAAGAAGTGATCCATGTAGCCAGGTATATGGAGAACCACCATAAAGTTGAAAGGAGGCTAAAGTAGGTAGGCTATTAGACAGAACGTAGTAGTTTCCATGCGGCTAATTATGAACTAAGTATTTCGATGTGTAAAGGAAGGAGCAAGCCTGTGCACAGGAGGCAGAGAATGTGCTGTTGCAGTGGGGCTTAGAAATGCACCTAAGAGGCATGTGGCACTAAGTGGACAGGTGAATGCTTCAGGTGGAGAGGAGCTCAGGACTGAGTTGAGGTCCGTGAAGTGTATTTAGGGGACAGCAGGGAGCTGAGGAGAGATGGTAAAATGGTAGTGAGAGGATCCTGCAAGGCGAGTACATCTGTGCTTCACTTAATAGGTTATAGAACTTTGTGACTTTTTAAAGTTATGATTAAAAAATGATTTTGTGTGTGTATATATGCCCTGGTGCATGTTTGGAGGTCACAGCACAACTTTTATGAGTTAGTTCTCTCCACCCATAATGTGGATTCTGAGGCTAGAACTCAGGTTACCTACTAGCTTGCACAGAAGCGTCTTCAGCCGTGAAGCCACACACACGGATTGAAGGAGAAATGCATAGAGGAGTCCTGTGTAACTTTCACCCAGTTTCCCAATGGGCACATATTGTATAATTAAGGGACAATGCCAAACTTGAGAAATTAACATTGGTTTACAGTGCTATTTAGAGTTAGCAAGTTATTTTTTAATTTTAAAAATTTTTTTTATTATTATTTATTCAACTGTGCACATGTGCATGTGTATGTGTGTGCGCGCGTGTGTGTGTGTGTGTGTGTGTGTGTGTGTGTGTGTGTGTGTGTAGAACCACGGACGTATTCGGGAACCACCATGGCCGCCTCCACCTCCTTCTGCCCCGGGATTCACAGGCTCCGCCCTACCAGGACCAGAAGCGCAGGCCGCACCCGCTTCCGCCTGGCGTCTATACGTGGGATCTGGGATCCGAACTCAGGACCTTCCGCCTGCAAGGCGGAGGCTCAAGCCCTGAGCCACCTCTCCAGCCCCTAGAGTTAGCAAGTTTTATGTATGTGTGAATTAACAAGTTTTATGTATTTATGTGTATTCTGAAATTTCGTCACATGCTTAGATCTGCATAGTCATCAAATATAGTGTCCCTTTCTGCCCTTGCTGTCTCTTCTCGAAAGCCCTGCTTCCACTAGTCTGTTCTGTAGTTCTGTGTTTATTTCAGAATATTGTGCGTACTGTATGATATGTAACTTATTTTTAAAACAATCCTTTTATTTCTAAATAATCATATACTTACTGGAAGTTGCAGCTATAGTACAGAGCTATCCCTTCCTCTCTTTACCATTTGCCTCAGGAAGTTGATATTGATGCAGTGTGTGCAGGTTTAGTTTTGTGCTATCTTATTGTATATGGATTTGTGTGGAACATGCAACGAAGATATAGAACTATTCAATCAGTATTGTGATTTTCCACTTTCTACTTTTCATACTAACATCTACTTTCCATTTATTATTATTATTATTCCAAAGATGTGATATACCTGTAGAAATATAGTATGTGGCCTTTAAAATTTGCTTTTTGTTGTTCAAGATGAAGCTTTTGAGAAACATTCAAGCTGTATGCAGCATAGCTTATTCCTTTATACCAACAAACATTAGTTGTATTTTTTGTCTGTTTAAAGACCATAATATAGAAATATTAGAGGTAGAGTTAACTAAAAATCAAGTTAGACAAATGGTATTTGTATTTTGCTCAGGGATGAACAGTAATTCTATTCAGAGACTTAAAAGAAAGCCTAGCTGTACCAAGGAAGTAGCTGTTGATAAGCAGGAAAGTTCCTGTAGGAACAAGGCAGCAGAAATGTGTTGAATGCAGTTTTGGTCTAAAGACTAAGAATCAAAAGGTTGAAGTGTAAATGTAAACTTTGGACTTCAATTTAGGGTTTTCTGACCTCAGACTCACAGTTGTGGGGATTGTAGGAGTGCAACACTAGGTTGTTAATTTCTCGATAAACCAGGAAAATAAACTTGTTCATGTAAAGAGAAAAATGGAGACCAGTTAGAGCTTAAAAAATTTAAGATGCATGTGGAAACAGCTGCAGAGCAGAAGTGATTGACAGAAACAAATGAGCTGTGAGAGAAGTAGGCATAGTAGTGAGAGAGGAGAGACCTAAACCAAAGGAATCAAATGGTGTGCCAAACATTTTTTGAGGAAGGAAGCTGAGAATCAGTATCCTTTTAAAAGAGGTGATAGTGCCTTATAAGACATTTTGTGTGATTCCAGTGTTGTAGGGTACCAGCCAGAATGAAACTCCAGACACAAATACCAAATAAGAGCCAGTGTTTATTCATTAGCTAGTGAACTCTTCACTAGAGAATCAAAATCCAGAAGCAAAAAGTGATAAACAGTGTTTGAGCGAATATATATACACACACATGTTAAAAAGTCCTTTCTGAAAATTATTTATTAAGGAACTAGGAACTTAGGCTAACCAATGCCATGGAACATTTGGTATTTGCTGAAGGCAATTTAAGACTTGACCTTTAGATTTACATCCCTTTGTAAATTCTATTGAGACTTGACTGGGTTAAAAAAATCACAACCTCAGTGGAGGATGAGCCTGGCTTGCAAGAAGGGCTTCCTTTGTTGCCCTACCTACCCCAGTTATTTTGAAAGCTATGGCTTTGATTACAGCCTCAGAATTCAAGTTCAATATGATCTTTTAAAATGTTTGGACAGTAGCAACAAAAAGAAATGCTAGCAGTCTTATCAGTTGTCTTATCTTTAAAAGGGACATAAGTATTTTTCTTGTCATAAAGAAATTATTAAAATATTGTGAAGGATGAAAACAAAAGGATCATATAAGATATACTTAGTTAGAAAATCTGTATCAGATAACCCCAAAGCAAATATTTGAGTGATTCAAGTAGACAGAAATTTCTCTGAAGAAGATATGGCTAACATCAGCTGCTAATTCAGGTCAGTTATGAAGTTCTGTGGATTCAGGACTTATACCATACAGAAGTAGATGGGAGGGGACAGGACAAAAGCCATTTATGTTGCATGTATGTTTTTGCTAGGAGAGGAGTTGGTGTTTGTTTCATACAGTATCTAACTTCTGTCACTAAGACTTGGTATTTTTTGTAACAAAAGCTTCTTTGTTAAGTAATCAGTGATTTTCTTTGAAATGTAAAGTCACATGTATTGTCTAAACAAAGGCAGGAAGGTGTAATGTAAAATAGCTGTTACAGCTCCAATAAGAAACATCCCTTGTAAGTGCCCCACCTACCAGATCAACATGAAGTTCACCAGGAGAATGGGTGGGAATTAAACCAGGCCAAGATCAGAAGGATCTCAGCAACACTGAGACTGATATAAGCTTATTCTAATTACTCAGGTATTATACTTGAAAGTTGGACATTCATTCAAAGTCTTCCATAATAGCAAAAATGTCAAAGAATAACAGGTATACATATGATGGGAAACTAAATTGTTATGACTAGCTTAGTACTTGGTCAGCAGTTTCAAGGTAGACATTCTTTTACCACAACTCAAGGAACATTCAGGCCTGTTTTCAGTAAATAAATCACAAGGAGAGAGCACAGTGAGTGAGCTGGTTTGTATCACTTGTGGTCCAAGGCTGCTGGCCACAGTGCAAACAAGACCTCCCAAAAGGACAAAGCAGGAACAAAGACATTTAAATTGCTGATCTTGCTGCTCAGTTTGGTCAGTACTGAAGGGGCCCTGCGAAGGCCTGAACCAACCCCTGCAGTCTTCCATGGGCTCAACTGGTGGGACTGTTTTGGGACGATTCTAGAAGCTGGAGGAAGTAGGTCATTAAGAGTGCATCCTGGGGGATTTTTATCCTTGACTGCCTTCTGACTAGTACACAAGATTAAGAACACCTCTGTCACATGCTCCTTTTGTCAGGATATTCTGTCCAAGCCCAGAAGACTAGCCAACTTCTGGACTGAACACTCTAAAATCTTGACAATTTAAGTAATAAATAGCTGTATTATTTTTCTTGTTGTATTGATTGACCAATGTCTTCCATGTACTATTTAAGATCTCTAACGCCAAACTAAACATATAGCTAAAAAGGAGATGGGACCCACTGGCAATCAAAATAATTTGAGAACTCAATAATGTCTTAGGATAATTTTCTTATGGGTAAACATTGTATTTCTCCATGAAGCCCTGCAAATTGATCAAAATAGAAATAATAATGTAATGGAAAATTTAATGTGGTTCATAGTAACAATACATATGTGCTTAATGTGTGTAATTCAAGACATATTGTATATACTTCTTTCATTTACTCACATTTAGCTCTTATAATAACCGTGTCAATTAGGGACCAGAATAGATGAGAAAACTGAGGTACTAAGGAATTAAGTAGTGATTTCAAGGTTAGACAAATGGTAACTGAAATGTTTACTCTTAACTATTGCTGTGAGAAAGCACTTAAAATCAATAACTTAAAGGAGAAAAGGAAATTGATTCACCTTAGGGTTCCAGAGGGGAAATAGATTCTTTCATGGTAGAGATGATATGGCTGGTGGCTGAAACTGGCAGTTTAAGTCACTCCCATCCACCTGGCTGAAGGATGGAGGATTCCTGGAGTCTCTCTTCTCAGTCTCCTGTTCTATGGTTCCTATTTATCTGGTCCACTATTGGGAGGTTCCAATGAGCTATAGGGAGGTTCCAGTGGGATCTAGGGATGGTCTTTGTATTGCAAATGTATTGATTCAGATAATCTCCTCAGGTGGTCTCAGCTGATCTTAGTTAATACCAATTGTGTCAAGTTGATTAACAGATGATTAGTATTTGAATTTTGGACTGATTGTTTTCTTAAACTCAGGGCACATAATTTGTGCTCTGTCACACGCTTTCTGAGTTTCCTATCAATCATTTTTTTTTGTATATAAATAACTTTTTTTATTAAAAATTTAATTATACATTTAAAAAAATTTTTTGCCAATTCCCTCCCTCCCCCCTCCTCCCCCCAAACCCCCTCCTCCCCCTCCTCTACCTCCCCATCCTCTAGTGCGTCCCCCCCAATTCCCAGAGAGTCCTTTATTGTGTACGCCTGACTCTCCACTGGGTCCTCCTCTCCGATGACATATAAGGACCCAGTGGCATTTCTATAAGCCCTTTCTCTTGTTCCCCTTAAGCATAGGGGCACTACTATGGCTGTCAATCCCTTGCCTCCAGGGGTCTCGGTGCCCTTAACAGATGCTAGACTTTATGAGGGCAACAGTGCGCTGGACATTGCGCAGGGCATGCAAAGTCCCATTATGATTGCTTTGGCCCCAACTATTGTTGAGAATCTTGCAAATCGTTGCTCCTTCCATCCTTTTGCTCTTACAATCTTACCGCCCCCTCTTCCGCAAATGTCCCTGAGCTCAGGACGGGGAGAGATTAGGCTGGCCTAGTTCTATGTGATTGATATAGAGTCTCTGAAGTTCTGGATTGTGGTTTGTTGATTTTCTTTTGCAGTTTTGCTGCTCCTACAATGCCCTTTACTCCATCCTGCTGGGCACTGTATGTCACCCCCTGGCCAGAGACAAAAAGCTATTAAACTGGAGCCTTGTTATAATAGCACATTCAAGGGTAGATGCAATAAGAGTAGGAAACCTCAGTGAGGGAGGGGTCCATCACCCATTTGCAAAATGATTACTTTTTATCTGCTAGACTATATGCCCTCCCCTTCTGGTGAGATCAGGAAAGAACGTCTGTGAACTTAACCAGGTTTCTCATTACTTACTTGCAGACCTTGATGGAGACCTATTTTCTCTGCTGTAACATGGTCCCCTCTCTCTGTGTTTCTGGTGTGGCCCTCCTACCCCATCTCTCTTGTTCATAATCCTTGCAATTACTGTGTTACATAGGTTTACTTTTGAGTGTCTCAATGTGGGCTGGATGAGTTTGGTACTAGGAGCCACCTATTAGGGAGTACATACGGCGTTTAATTTTCTGGGTTTGGGACACTTCACTTAATATAATTGCTTCTAATGACATCCATTTCCCAGCAAATTCCAATAATTCATCATTTTTGATGGCTGAGTAGTACTCCATTGTATAGATGTACCACAGTTTCCTTATCCACTCGTCAACTGTTGGACATTTAGGTTGATTCCATGACTTTGCTATTGTAAACAGTGCTGCTATGAACATGGTCAAGCTTGTGCTACCGAGGCGAACCTCTGCTGCATGGGGGGTTATTCCCAAAAGTGGGATAGCCGGGTCATATGGCATTTCAATCTTTAATTTCTTTAAGAATCTCCAGGCGGCTCACCAAAGTGGCTGTATGAGCCTGCATTCCCACCAGCAATGTAGGAGAGTTCCCCTTTCTCCACATCCTCTCCAGGACTTGTTGTTTGTATTGTGGATTTTTGCCATCCTGACCGGGGTGAGATGATATCTCAGGGAAGTTTTGATTTGCGTTTCCCTGATGGCGAAGGAAGTGGAGCATTTTTTAAGATATTTGTTAGACATTTTAATTTCATCCCTGGTAAAGTTTCTTTTAAGTTCCAGGGCCCATTTTTTAATTGGGCCATTGTTTTCTTTGGAGTTTAGTTTTCTAAGTTCTTTGTGCACTCTGGACAGTAGAGCTCTGTCACATATGTGGTTAGTGAAGATTTTCTCCCATTGTGTGGGTTGCCTTTGAACTCCTGTTACAATCTTTTTATCTGAACAGAAGCTCTTTAATTTCACAAGATCCCAACTGTTGAGAGTTGGTAGCAGTGACTGTGCCATTGGATGTCTATTTAGGAAATGTTGGCCTAGCCCAATCAGCTCGAGGGACTTCCCTATCCTTTCAACTATGGTTTTTAAAGTCTCTGGCCTTATATCAAGGTCCTTGATCCATTTGGAATTAAGTCTTGTACATGGTGACAAGTACGGGTCCAGCTTTAATCTTCTGCATGTGGAGATCCAGTTTTGCCAGCACCATTTGTTGAAGATGCTGTTCTTTTTCCATTGGATTCTTTGGGCCCCTTTGTCAAAGACCAAATGGCTGTAATTTTGTGGGCTTATATCTGGGTCTTCAACCCTTATCCATTGATCTGTGTGTCTATTTTGGAGCCAGTACTAGGCAGTTTTTATAACTATGGATTTGTAGTATAGACTAAGGTTTGGTATGGTGATACCTCCAGCAGTGTTTTTGTTACTCAGGATGGTCTTTGCTATCCTGGGTCTTTTGTGCCTCCATATGAATTTTGAGATTATTTGGTCAACTTCTTTAAAGAATTGCTTTGGGATTTTAATTGGTATAGCATTGAATTTGTATATTGCTTTTGGTAGGATGGTCATTTTTACAATGTTGATTCTACCAATCCAGGAACATGGGAGGTCTTTACACCTTCTGATGTCTTCTGCAATTTCTTTCTTTAGGGTTTTAAAGTTTTCATTGTAAAGGTCTTTTACCTCCTTGGTTAGATTTATACCAAGGTATTTCATTTTTTTAGGGGCTATAGTAAATGGGATTGTTTCTCTCAAGGCTTTTTCACTTCTTTCATTCTGGGCATATAGGAAGGCCTCTGATTTTTGCACATTTGTTTTGTATTCTGCCACCCTGCTGAACTTCTCAATTAGTTCCAGGAGCTTCCTGGTGGAGTTTTTGGGATCACTCAGGTATAAGATCATGTCATCTGCAAATAGGGATAGCTTAACTTCTCCCTTTCCGATTTGAATCCCTCTTATGTCCCTTTCTTGTCTTATGGCTTCAGCTAAGACGTCAAGTACAATATTGAATAGAAGTGGTGAGAGTGGACAGCCTTGTCTAGTTCCTGATCGAAGTGGGAATGCTTCCAATTGTTGCCCATTGAGCTTAATCCTTGCTGTGGGCTTGTTGTATACAGCTTTTATTATATTGATAAAGGTTCCTTTCATTCCTACAGTCTCTAGCGTTTTGATCATAAAAGGCTGTTGGATTTTGTCAAAGGCTTTTGCTGCATCTATGGAGAGTATCATGTGGTCTTGGACTTTGGACTGGTTTACATGATGAATTACATTTATTGATTTGCGTATGTTGAACCAAGCTTGTGTGCCGGGGATGAAGCCTACTTGGTCCCCGTGAATGATCTTTTTGATATGTTTTTGAATCCGATTTGCTAAGACTTTGTTGAGAATCTTTGCATCTGTGTTCATCAGAGAGATCGGCCTATAATTTTCTTTTTTAAGTGAATCTTTATTAGGTTTTGGGATTAAGACGATATTAGTTTCATAGAAGGAATTTGGTAGTGTTCCTTCCTTTGCTATTTGATGGAACAGTTTAAGGAGTATTGGTGTTATTAACTCCTTAAGTGTCTGGTAGAACTCTGTGCTGAATCCATCTGGCCTAGGACATTTTTTGGTGGGAAGATTCGAGATTACTTCTTCAATTTCCTTGTATGTTATAGGACTATTTAAATAATTCACAACTTCCTGATTCAATTTAGGTAGGTTGTGTTTACTTAGGAATTCATCCATCTCTTTTGTGTTGTGAAACTTCACAGAGTACAAGTTTTTGAAATATGATGTTATAATTCTCTGGATTTCTTGGGTATCCGTAGTGATAACTCCATGTTCATTTCTAATTTTGTTAATTTGGGTTTTCTCTCTCTTGCTTTTGGTTAATTTAGCTAGGGGTGTATCAATCTTATTGATTTTTTTCAAAGAACCAGCTTTTTGATTGGTTGATTTTTTTTTTTCTATTGTTTTCTTAATCTCGATTTCAGATATTTCTCCCCTTATTTTGCTAATCTCCTCTCTTCTACTACTTTTGGGATCAGATTGCTCAAGTTTCTCCAAAGCCTTAAGCTGCATCGTTAAATTATTTATTTCTAATGTTTCCATTTTTCTGATGTAGGCATTAAGAGCTATGAACTTACCTCTTAGAACAGCTTTCATTGTGTCCCAGAGATTTTGGTAAGTTGTATTTTCATTATCGTTCACTTTCAGGAAATCTTGAATTTCCTGTTTAATTTCTTCCTGAATCCAGTTCTCATTCAGCATCATATTGTTAAGTTTCCAGGAGTTAGTGTATTTTCTCTTGTTTGTTGTGTTGTGGATGTCCAGCTTTAGGCCGTGGTGGTCTGATAAGGCACAGGTTAGAATTTCAACTTTTTTGTATTTGTGTAAATTCATTTTATGGCCCAATATGTAATCTATTTTGGAGAAAGTTCCGTGTGCTGCTGAGAAAAATGTGTATTCTTTGGTGTGTGGGTGAAAAGTTCGATAGAGATCTGTAAGGTCCATTTCTTTAACGGTTTGGTTAAGGTCCAAAGTGTCTGTTAAGCTTTTGACCTGTTGATCTATCCCATGTTGAGAGGGCGGTGTTGAAATCCCCGAGAATTATCGTTTGGGGGTTCATTTCTTGCTTTAGACACTGTAGGGTTTTCTTAATGAATGTGGAGGGGCCCGTATTGGGTGCATATATGTTCAGTATTGTGAAGTCTTCCTGGTGAATTGTACCTGTGACTAAAATGTAGTATCCATCTGTATCTCTTATGATTTTCTTTGGTTTGAAGTCCACTTTGTCTGAAAGCATAATTGCTACCCCTGCCTGTTTCCTGGTTCCATTAGCTTGTAAGATTTTGGACCAGCCTTTCATTCTTAGGATATGCCTATCTTTTGTGGTGAGATGAGTTTCCTGAAGGCAGCAGATTGTTGGATTGTGGTTTTTAATTCAAGTTTGTAATCTGTGTCTCTTAATCGGTGAGTTAATGCCGTTGACATTTAATGTTATAATGGAGAAATTATTTTTAATTCTGGACATTTTTTATGTTTAGTAGATTTTGTAAGCATGTTGGTTGATATTTATGTTTTGGTGGTATTTTACTTCGCTTCTGTCCTCCTGGATACGCTTGTTCTTTTCTTCAAGCTTGAGTATAATTTCTAGGATTTTTTGAAGGCCTGGCTTGGTAGACATGTATCCCTTCAAGTTGTCTTTGTGCTGGAAAACTTTTCTTTCTCCCTCAATCATGACAGTTAGTTTGGCCGGGTATATCAGTCTGGGTTGGCATTTTTGCTCATTTAATACTTGAAGTATGTCTCTCCAAGCTCTTCTTGCTTTTACTGTTTCCATTGAGTAGTCATTTGTTATTCTAATAGGTTTACCTTTAAAAGTGACTTGCTTTTTTTCTCTTGAAGCTCTCAGCACCCTTTCTTTGTCTTGAATGTGGAGTGTTTTGACTATTATTTGCTGTGGCAATTTTCTATTTTGTTCATATCTGTTTGGAGTGCGAAATGCCTCTTGTATTTGGATAAGCCTCTCATTCTTTAGTTTTGGGAAATTTTCATTTATGATGAATTGAAATATTTCCTCAGGTGTGGTATTTTGGGATTCTTGTTCTGGTATTCCATGAATGCGCATGTTAGGCTTCTTCAGGGTGTCCCATATTTCTTGAATGCTCCTCTCCAGTATCTTTTTGGCTTTAACAATCTCTTCCATTGAGCTGGTTAATTCTCCCACTTTGTCTTCAAGATCTGAAATTCTATTTTCTGCCTTATTAGTTCTGCTGCTAAGAGTCTCTGTCCAGTTTTGGGTTGAAGATAACTTATCTCTTAGTTCAATTTTAAACTCTGCCTGTTTTACCTGCTCTATACCTATTTTTGTTTCTTGAACTGTTTTTCTCATCTCCTCCAGGTTCCTGTTGTGTTCCTGTTCAAAGTGGTTGATATGGTTGTTTAACTCTTCTGGGATTTCCTCTTTCATAGTATTAATCATGGTAATGATCATACTCTGAAAGTCGTTATTTTGGGTCTGGCTTTCATGGCTATTTTCTATGGATTTGTTCTGGTCTCAATCCATCTTTATGGGATTGATTCTTTTGGTGGGAGATTGGTCTTCTTGGGTTTTGTTTCTCGTGGATCTGCACTTTGACTTGTACATTGTTGTTTTGTTTTTTAGGACCTTTCAGTTTCTGTGTGTTTTTCACTGAACCGATGTAGTTGGTATTGTTACACTGCCAGTTGTTACTAGTGCTTGCCTTGGATTGGGTATGTTTGTGTATTGGTATTGTTATATCCTAGATGAGACTACTAGGATGTTAGTACGTCAGTTAAGTAACCAGGGGATGAATATAAGTATGGTAGTGCACTTTTACGATCTAGTGTCTTGGTGAAATGTGAGGGTGGGTGGTGTACTCCCTGGATTTGTATGTTTTTCGGGTGACTGTATGAGGAAGCTGACCTACAGCATTGATACTAGAAAGGATCAGTAAGGTGAGAGAAAAGAAAAAAAAAAGTTTACTTATCTTTGGGCTGGATGTTAAGAATCTCGCGTATGTGATACAATGGTTGTAGTGAAGTCCAGATGTATGGCCTGTGCTCCCTTTGTTCCTTAGAATTTTGCTTGAGTTTCCTTTAGACTCTATTGAATTCTGAGTAGCAGTGTGTCTTCCGTGGACCACATGCGTAGGTCCCCGGTGGGCCAGAGAGGCAGAGGGTCTGATGTTGATGGCAGAGTTCTTCACCTGCGACCTGGGGGGGGGGCGGAGGGGCGCGGGGGCAGGAGGGCACGAGGGGCTGGTGTCCGGGGCGGGGCCCCGGAGGCTAAGCCGGCGGCTGCGCGTGGGTGCTGCTGGCAGGGCGGCTTGGCTCTGGGGTGGGGGGCTGGGCTGGGCTGGGAGGGGCTCGCTCTCACCTGGGCGCTGGTCTCGGGGTTCGGCGCGGAGGGGGCTGGGGGCAAAGCCGGCGGCCATGCGCGCGGTTGCTGCAGGCCGGGGGGCTCGGCTTCGGGGTGGGGGTTCCTATCAATCTTAAATACATAGAATTCCAACATACAAATCCTGAATATCATCTCAAAATATGGTAGTTTTTAGTTTATATCAAAAAGGAGAATGCAAATATATTGAGAATAGACAGTAGTGATGTAGGGGTTTTGGTAGTAACGCATGTTCTCTTTTTCCCCCAACCATGTCTTCTGCAATGCAATGTGTTTTAGGAAAAAACTTGTCTATGTACTACAGTCTTAAAGTCATGCCTTTGTGAAAGGAAAAATGTGACGAGCTTAAAGAAGAATGTAAATTAAATTTTTCTGAGAAATCTATGATTCTGAGATCACTTTTTTTAGATTTATTGAGCAAGTGAGAGACTGTTACTACCTCAGGATGATAAGCTTTGTATTTGTATAAGAGAAGTAACATAAGTCTTCAGAGTGTAACAACTATAGAAGGTGGCCTGCCACTTCTTTTACTGCAGGTGAAGAACCTGTTCCTGCCCTTCCAGCTACAGCACAGAGCAAAACAATTTTCACTCAGTCTAGAGCAAGTAAGGTGTGTTTCCCACAGTATGTGGGACTCTATTCCTTGTTATGACACTTGTGTGCCCAGTATTCTTAAGTGACTCTGCAAGGATCTAACATTACTTAACTCTTACCCAAAACAACTTGAGGTTAAGAGTTGTATGGTAGAGTTCTGCTTCATTTTAAGGGTCATTCTTGTGGTGGTAGTGGTTCTAGGGATTGAACCCTTGGTCTTGTACATAGTAGGCAAGCTCTGCCACCTAGCTACACACCTAATTCTTTACGAGTTAATCTTAATTTCTGGTTTTGATTTGCCTATTATAGTGTTTGTATTTTTTTAAGAGAATTTTGGTACTTTAAAAGGATTAGGTTATAGTTGCACATGTAGGGAGATGTGGCAAAGGGAGGAAAATGGGTAGGAGAGAGAATGGGAAAGATGGGAAGGGATGTGGGTAGGGTAGGTAATAATGGGCAATGGAAATGCATATATTCAAGTCAATACTAAAATTATTAGATATTTATTCTGTATCATAATCTTTTCTGATAATCCTCATTTTGAATGTTTGATGAGTTTTCTATATTTTGTAGCAGAGAGAACTAGTTATCTGTAATTGTGTCAAGAAAAGCAGGCTAATGTGGGCTGCTGGCTCCTCCCAAATATAAGCACAGATAAACTGTGGAAGGAAGAGAAAAGCATGGATCTAAGGAAATACCTGTAATAGTTATGAAAAACTCTGTGTCTTAGGCTACTGTGCATATGTAGGTGGTTTAGCTTATGATCAGCATAGCTTGAGGTGTCAGGAGGAAATAAATTGTTCTAAGCTGTTTTTCTTTTAAGTTTTGATTTTGACCTTTCTCCAGCACTTTGAGATAATAATTGCTTGTCCCACTGCTAAAGAAATTGATGTCAGTAGGGTCACGTCAGGGTAACGTGAAAGGCCTGCTGAGGTGAGGAACTGATGAAAACAGGTAGAAATCAGCCAGCTACCCCAGAGGCACGTCCTTGTAGGTTATATGTACCAAGGCTGCCTGCTTCAGTGCTGTTGTTTCTGATTGCTTCACAGACTGGCCCCACAAAGGAGTTACCAATGTTCAGATAGATTACATGGTGTCTATGACTCATCCTCTGATCTACTCAGAACAACAGTATTAGGACTTGTAACTAATAGTTCATGTCTTCAGAGAATGAACTGACAAACCAACATAGATGTATGGGGAGAGTAAAGCCTCTACTGAAAGCAAATAAATAAAAACCAGTACAGTAGTAGTCTCATCCTCACTATTTAACTATGTGCAGTCAACTACGATATGAAATTATTAAATGGAAAATTGTAGAAATTGTAAAATTTAAATTGTGGTGTTTTATTTATTTATTTATTTATTCAATTGTCCGTGTGTGTATATGTATGCATGTATGTGCATGTGTGTATGTATGTGCGTGTGTGTAGAACCACGGGCGAATTCGGGAACCACCATGGACGCCTCCACCTCCTCCTTGTTTACTCTGCCCTGGGATTCACAGGCTCCGCCCTACCAGGACCAGAAATGCAGGCCGCCCCCGCTTCCGCCCGGCGTCTATACGTGGGGTCTAGGATCTGAACTCAGGACCTTCTGCCTGCAAGGCAGAGGCTTAACCCCTGAGCCAACTCTCCAGCCCTAGATTGTGGTGTTTTGAGTAGCATGGTGATGTCTAGCACCATTCTTCTCCCTGCACTTGGGCCCTTTATCCAGTGTATGCAAACCATGTCTCTTACTTCTAATGTATGTATTAAAACTTAACATAGATATATATGTTTGTGTAGCTATAATAATATATACAGAGGGCTTTGTACTATCCATAGTGTACTATCCCTACCCACTGGGAATCCTGGGACATGTTGCCTGTGGATAAAGAGAGACTACTATAGTGTAAAGCTCATTCAGCAGAATCACTAGGACAGAGGAACCAATAAAATAGCATAGATACACTTGCCAGTAAGCAACAGTAGTAGCAGTATTAGGGAACAAGAAATCATAAAGGGAATGAATTTGTTATGTTAGGTATGGTAAATAAAGTAACTAAAATATGGAAGCTGAGAGATCAAATAAACAGGATGTATGTTATAGGTAAAACGAATTTTGAACTTGAGCATCATTTTGAGATTCTCTGAAGGAAAAAGGAAAAGCATAGGAAGAAGACATTGCAGAAAGCTAAGAAATGTGCAAGAGGGAACTGTTAGTGCCAGCATGCAAACAGTAGTGTTCCTAGAAGGGAGAGAAGAGACTAGAGGGAAAAGTGTTGAAAGGAACAATGACAATACCCTATAGAAAAAGCTAACAGCAACATATGACACAGGAAGTTACTAACCCCATGTTGTGGTAGACTGAAGTAAAATAGAATATCAACACCAGAGAAATAAAAACTTTATAGTCAGAGAATAGATTAGCCACAAAGGAACATGGGGCAGAGTGAATCATACTTGAGGATTTCAGTTGTTCTGCAGTTTCAATTGAAAAAAGAAATACATATATTCAAGATTTACAAATTCATAAATTTGAATTCCTTTTGACGGAGTACTTATGCAACAAGGGCTGTATATTCTAACATTCCTGACTTAAAAAAAACCGTAAGGTGGTAGATCATGATACATAATTTTATATAAATATGTAGAAATTACTATTATTTTCATTAAAGAAGTACTTATCTGCTTATCCTTTGGAAGTGTGTATGTCTAACAGGCAGTTCAGACTTAACTGTCTAATCTTTCTTCCAGACTTGTTCTTGCTCAAAGTGAGTGGTGCCTTCATTCTATGCACAGGAGCCAAGAAATCATCTGTTTTTTGTTTCCATCTGAAGTGTTGGTGAAAAGTCACAGTCTGCTGCGGCAAATATCAGTGTGTTTAAGTCTTTGGCTGCCCACATGTTTACTATACTATGGTGTGCCTTTAATTAAAAATGTCTATTGAATTTTTAGGTAATACCAATGCCACTTATAAGAAAAAAAGTAAAATTTACTGCTTTTTTTGTGGAAAGACTTTTTAAATTTTGTGAACTGTTTGGTAATCCACTTGACAACATTATTTAATATTCTAATAGGGCAGAATCCACTTCATGACATTTATTTATATTTGATTAAAATGCCCATACTGAGCAAGGGAAGGGAGGAAAGAACTAAATCAGGCACACAGCAGAATAGGAGAAACCAAATTTTATAATTGGTACTTTATGTCCAGAGAATCTGGTGATCCAATTGTTCAGAAGATTTTATTAGAGAAAGCAAAATTTAATATATGTATGGTGTGTTTCTTTTACTTACAAGAAGATACACTTAACTTATTGTTCCTGTCATTTTAGGAGCTTTATGTATATGGTAAGATCTCTTGGAATTAATATTGCATATGGAGTTTTTGTTCCTTTCTTTTCTCAAAAAATGTGTAATTAAACATGAAGATGACAAATATAAAGAATGGTGACTACTTAAATCTGTCTTTTGCTTGTCTGTCTAGTTATTCATCAGACACCATCACTTTATGCCAGAAAGTGAAATTATATCATTAGAAAATAATCAGTCCAATGTGTATCAAGGTCTCAACTAACTGTGCTGTTGAGATTTCAGATGATGTTTTACAAGTATGACACACAATAAGCATTTCTTACTTATCTCTAAACTTGTTTACTTTGTCTTCACTCTTTATTTTGCACCATGTGTGATACCACAGAGGTGTAGAGTTCACACTCGCTCTGCTGATAGGAGTGTATTAGGTCAGGTCATTTCAGCACTAAGTGGCAGTTCATAATGTTGAGATATCAGGATAGTGGTGGCATGTTGTTAGAATAACTGAATTATATTTTGTAAAGCTTAAACAAGCAGGTAGGGAATTTTTTCCCGTATTCATAGTAACATGTCTTTACCATGTAATTTATTTATTAAACATAAAGATAGAAAAAAAGTTGTTACTAGAAAACAAGCAGGGAACTACTTTTCCTTAAGAAAATGGAAAATTGTGTGTTCCATTTTGACTTTTTTTTTTTATTATTTTTCTGCTCATCCAAACGTAATAGGTACCTCTGTGCCCTCCCTTCCTCCACCCCTCCCTGGACTTCCCTGCTCCCTACCCCCTTTTCCGCTTCCTTTCCCCCCCTCTTTCTCCCAGTGCCCTCTTCCCCCCATCTTTAAAGCATCCTTTAATGTGTATATCAAACTTTCCTCTGGGTCCTCCTCTCTGATGAGGTGTAAGGACTCAGTGGCATTTCCTAGAACTCTTTCTTGTGTTCCCCTTAAGTATAGGAACACTATTGTGACTGTTAATCCCTCGCTTCTAAGGATCCTAGTGCCTTGAATCCATGCTAGACTTTGAGGGGTCAATGATATGTTGGTCATTGCGCAGATCATGCAGAGTCCTATTAGAATTGCTTCCGCCCTAACTTGTGTGGAGTATCTTGCATATCATTGCTCCTCCCATCTTTGTGCTCTTACAATCTTACCACCCCCTCTTCCGCAAATTTCCCTGAGCTTCAGAATGGGGAGAGATTAGGCAGGCCTGATTCCAGGTGGTTGATATGAGTCTCTGATGTTCTGAATTATGGTTTGTTGATTTTTTTTTTTTTTTCAGTTTTGCTGCTCCTGCAATGCCCTTGGCTCCATCCTGATGGGTATTGGATGTCACCCCCTAGTCAGAGATAAAAAGTTGTTAAAATAGAGTCTTATTATAAGGATACATTCAAAGGTAGATGGAATAAGAGTAGGAGACTGTGGTGAGGGGTGGGTCAGTCTCCCATTGCAAAATGATTACCTTCTATCTGCCAGACTGTATGCCCTCTCTTTCTGGTAAGATCATACCCCATCAGTTGCAAGTGACCAGGAAGGACAGTCTGTGAGCTTAACCAGATGTCTCATTACTTACTTGCAGTCCTTGATGATGGCCTATTATCTCTGCTGTAGCATGATCCCCTCTCTCCTTGTTTCTGGCAGGGCCCTCCTTCCTCTTCTCTCCTGTTTATAATCTTTGCAATTACTGTAGGTATTATAGAGATTTATCTTTGAGTGTGTTTCTAAGTGGGTTTGGTACTAGGATCCACTTATTAGGGAGTACATATGGCGCTTAATTTTCTGTGTCTGGGATACTTCACTCAATATAATTGTTTCTAATTCCATCCATTCCTGGAAAATTGCATTAATTCATCATTTTTGATGGCTGAGTAGTATTCCATTGTATAAACGTACCGTACACTCCATTTTGACTTGTTAAATAGCCTAATTTGGCAATGAGGTAAATATTGATATTGATATTACTTCATTAAATTTAGGGAGTTAGATTTGTGTTCCTAAAGAGATTATATGTTGCTAGAATTTTTTTGGCATTTAGAAATGAGAAGATATACCTGTAACCTAGGTTGCTATTTGCTTCAAGATATGAAGCTTTTTCTGTACTGTGTCAGTACTCAGAAACCTTACGATTGCTGGTTTTGGGATAGGAAGACCCATTTGATAGAAATTTATATTATATTCCAAAATCTAAAAGTCATGAGATCTGAAAGCTATAATTGCAAGTATTTCAGGAAATTGAACAAAATGAAGAAGGAAAAAAAGAAGAATTTTTGTGGTTTCTTATGTTTGTTGAAACATCTAGAACCTTTTTTTGCTTCATATTTCTGAAGTCATATTAATAATTTTTATCTCAAAGTTTATGACAGAATGATCTTAGATCATGGAGGCACACATTCCAGATGGCTTTGTTTCTGCTGTTATCATAGTGACAACATTGTGCCTTTTCTGTTTTCACTTTACCAGCTGATTATTATGTCCCAGTAAGGGAAATTATTTATTTTTCCTGTTTTTATTTGCTTTATATATAGTCAGAAAAATTTTGTAATTCATCACAAGCTTTTAGTTTTAGTAGATAAAAAAATATTTGGTGTGCTTAATGGTTTTCAGTTATTTAAGAAGCTCCTATTTTGGGCTTTGGAATGGAAATTCTTTTTGTAGAAGTAAAATTGTTTTTTAGCTTTATATAAAAAAACTGTACAATTACTTTAGAACTAGATTGACTAGCTTAGATTTCACTTATAGATGATAGTGTCTGACTATATCTGGCTAGAGAAATAACTCTGGTGAGATTGAGGCACATTGGTCTCAGTTTTCACTCTATTGAAAATCATTCTACATCTACAAAGCCAGTCTCTATCAGATGTTCTTTGAAACAGAAGGGAAAATTAAGTCACAAGAGCAAGGCAAAATAAGTGAAGTGCTAAGTAAATGACTGCTTTTGGCAGCATCTGTTAGCATAAATATTAGTGGTATGTTGTTAGCCATCTGGAGCCACTATCTTGAATTAGACATTTGCAATAGTGATTTGAGGTTTAGATATGGGAGGAATGGAAATCTCTGTGTATCCATTTTAATTATTTGTTTATAATCACCCTAAGACTCTCTAGAACTTCAAGTGCATTTCAAAGGACTTTGGTTATGTAATGACTATTTCTAAGTCATTGACAAATAATCTTACCCACAAATTTGCTCTCCAGTGATCTTCCACTACCAAGTATTAATAAAAGTCCAAATCAGGTGCAAAAAGAATTTCTGTAAAAAAAAAACCTTCATATTTATTCTGTGTTTTCACTTTGATATTAAATCCTTTGACATTGGCTTTAGATAATTAAAGAATGTGTTTAGGTATAGGAAGGAATGGATTCTTCTTATTGTTTCTAACATTGCAAGTCAGAGTACATTGCACAAAAGTTTAGAAAAGAGGAAAGCTTGCCAACACAATGGACATCTTATAGGAGCTAAACTTTGCAGGAATAAAGGAATCACAGAGTGTACAATTTACAGATAATGAATGACATGCATGACGACAGCTACTGTTCTGTGTGGGTAGTCGTAAACATTTACTGAAATTCTGTAGACAGCATTTGGCAACTGAGTACACATAGTAGAATTCGTATACTTTGCTTCCACTTGATAAGATTTTGCTTTAGATTCATGATTAAAAGATAGTTTGGTTTCTGCACACCCCTGTAAGTTTTTAAAAAAATTTTGTCACTAAGAAATTAATATTAGATAAAATGTGGTATAGAAACATTGTGAGACAAATGCGTGAAAGTACATTAATAATAGGACTTCAGTTATTGTTTTACAAAATTGTTAAATTGTAGTCTTGAAATTTCAGTGACTGGTAAAATTTCTAATATAAAGATTTGTGACTGAATCAAATGTCAGGTTTATTGTTCTGTAGTTGTGGCAAACATATGAAATTAACCAATGAATCATCCCAGCCAACTTTCGACCCTAGAGACTTCTCTGTTAGGAAGTATAGAGAATGTCATGGCTTGACAAATGTGAGTTGTATCCCACAGACTCATATGTTTGAGTATTTAACTCATGTTAGTGTTTGGGAAGGTGGTCCACCTTTAGGAGGCGGGGCTTTGCTGGAGGAAGGCACCGCACAGGGGCATCCTTGAGGATGAGCAGCTTCACCCTGTTTGCTCTAGCAATCTCTTGCTTGCTGCCTGCTCTCTCTGCCTCCATGATGCATGTGATTTGGGCCGCCTCCAACTCCTCCCAGTTTTCAGCCTTTCCTGCCCCTTTGGAACACTCAGCCAAATAAATCTCCCTTTCTCCTCTTATTTTTTGGGGGGTTTGAGTGTTGTTTCACAACAGCAGAAAAGTGTAGAAGTGTAGCCATGACGAAGAGTTAAATATATAGGAATATGTTTTGTAAGTGGTAAGGATGGGCAAATATACTGGGAAGTATATATGTAAAGTTATAGCAATGATACCTTTTTTAAACATATGTTTTGTAAGTGGTAAGGATGGGCAAATATACGGAGAAGTATATATGTAAAGTTATAGCAATGATACCTTTTTTAAATATATGTTTTGTAAGTGGTAAGGATGGGCAAATATACTGGGAAGTATATATGTAAAGTTATAGCAATGATACCTTTTTTAAACATATGTTTTGTAAGTGGTAAGGATGGGCAAATATACTGAGAAGTATATATGTAAAGTTATAGCAATGATACCTTTTTTAAATATATATATTTTTTATTTCCACTCATACAAACTTAACAGGTACACCAGTCCCTTCCCTCCCTCCACCCCCCCCATCCCCCAGTGCCTCCCCCTCCCATCCCTGGAGCATCCTTTAATGAGCATGCCAAACTCTCCTCTGGGTCCTCCTCTCCGATGAGGTTCAAGGACCCAGTGGCATTTCCCAGAACTGTTTGCTGTGTTCCCTTTAAGCATAGGAACACTACTGTGGCTGTCAATCCCAGCAATGATACTTTTTTTGCTCTAAGGTAAAATAATTAAACATGTTCTAGGAGGAATACACGTTTTATACAGTAGAATAACCCCATACTAGGTATTAATTGTATGTGCCAGGCAAATGTCGTAGCTGTGACAGATACCAGCCCACTAACAATAGTTGGTGATAAGGGCATTTAAAAGTCCAGTAATCTCTGAATGATCAGTTTGAGATACTATTACTTTTAGTGAATGTTCTTCATACAGCAAAACACTGAGAATGTTTCCATTGTTGTAGCATCCTTATTCCACAGGAAAAAATCTTTTAAGTGGACAAACAAAAGGTTGACTGTTTAATCCTTTAAGGTGCTGGCACGGAAAACAAAACATTTTGAGTTGCACTTGTCAGCTGCTTCTTTTGTACATGAGAAGTCTTATTTGAGGACTGGGATATGATTTTGTGGTAGAAGACTTGCCTTGTCTAGCATTTGTGAGCCTTAGATTCAATTCCTGAAAGGGTGGGGGAGAGGAGAGAATAAAGAGAGTGTCTGATTGTGAAACTACTTGCTGAAACTTAAGAATGTGAAGCCCAAATTGTTTGGGCACTTTTGAGGCAAAATGATTTTGTGGGAGAATCTTAGGAGAAATTTCAATGATCCTTGTGCAGTATATATTTCTTAATCCTCTTCTCTTCCTACTCAGCAGTTGTTTTACATTTGTTAGTGCTATTCAGTACCAGAAAGGCGCTTAGGTTAGCTTTGAATAAAAAGCTTCTTCTCATACCATAGGTTTTGTGATAAAAATTGTGCTGGAATATCTCCTTGCAATGTCCCTAGGCTGGCTCTCCAATTCATCATATCATCCAGTTCTCTGAAGCGGAAAGTTCTCATAACTCTACCATGCTTAATACTCTTTGTAAATTTAACTACTTGGCATGTTTAGAGCACAGATGGAATCTCTGTATTTTGTCAGTTTTAGAGGTTATATTATTGAAAATCATGTTAGTGACCAGCAAATAGGGAGATTTCCATGTATCAAAATGTTGTGCTGATGAAATGCATGCTGTGCTGATCCATTGAGATACCCTGTTCATGAGCCCCATGAAAGTCATCAAATCTGTGGGTGTGAAAATTTGATTACTTGGTAGTAGCATTCGGCCTGTGAAGGGAGAATGTGAGACTGGAGATCAAACTTGGCTACAGGAGCAAGTGGAAATAGAACTGAAATTCAGTATGTGGTTTATAATTGGAGCCACTGTTGGTAGGAGAAAGTGTTGTTCAAAAGGACACAGAATTTTCTGTTGTTAAAATCAATGAAATTAAATCGTAGCTGCTTGTGAAAGGTAATTTTATTTAATGTCTATCTTGGTCTCAATAATAAAAATGATAGCTTTGAGGCTGTGGAGAAAAAGGGACACTTACTGCTGGTGGGAGTGTAAACAGGTACAGACTCTGTGGAGATCAGTATGGAGGTTCCTCAGAAAGCTAAAAATGGACCTGCCATATGACACAGCTATACCACACCTTGGAATATTCCCTAAAGACTTTATATCTTATTATAAAGACACTTGTTCATCTATGTTCATTGCAGCTCTATTCACAATAGTGAAAAAATGGAATCAGCCAGCATGCCCATCAACAGAGGAATGGATAAGGAAAATGTGGTACATATACACAATGGGATATTGCTTTAGCCATCAGAAAGAATGAGAGTATGGAATTTTCTGGCAAATGGATGGAACTGGAAACTTTAATATTGAGTGAGGTGTATCAGATTATAAAGTTAATTGAACTGATAACCTTGCCAATGTATTTGAATTGGAAGCACTGTAAGAACCAGAAAACTCAAAAAAGACCTAAGAATGGAAAGATAGGAAGGGATGGTTAAGGTGAAACGTTTTAAAGGGGTGACTTAGGATCCTCAGACAAAGATGAGGGAGGGAATAATTGAGAAAATACATAGCAGGGAATGAGGGGGTGGGGGACAGTAGGGATATGTGAGATAGGAGGGACAGAGGGACTTACAGAAAACCCCACAGATGGTGGAAAGAAGCTCCAAAGGAACATCTTATGCTAGTAATATGTCCAAAAAAATGTCTTTTAAAAAGAAAGGAATAAAAATGAGCAGTTCCTATGCAGAGGAGCATAGAGTGAGGAAAATAGGGAACACAAAATAAATAAATAAAAGCCTCGAACTAATCCACTTAGTTCCCAGGGACAAAATTATACTAGAAGTAACAGGAATATGACACTTCCTGATTAAATGTTGATCAGAGAGGTGTTAAAGGCCCCCAAACATTATAGGCTTTTGCCATTGCTCTTGGTAGCTCTATAAAAGCTGTCAGTAAGACCCTGTCACTGAAGATGCAATACAAATGGATCATAGTACATGGGCTAAATGTATCAATTGGAACTAGTTTGAGGACTTTTTCTTTGCTGGATACCTTATCCAGTACCAAGGAATACTGTAAAAGCTGCTGAGGGAAAGAAATAATCGCAAGCCTCATCAATGGCATAAGATCTGTAAGTTGTAATATAAATCACTATGGCAACAGGTGATCACCAGTGGCATGAGTACCAACCAACAAGACAACTTTCGGATTGGACTCAGTACCTGCTTATCCGAAGGGTAAGCCTTGTTACTGCAAACTAGACAGGAATCTAAAAAGGGGAAGGAAATAGATCAATAGGGAAGATAGCCAATAAACTTATAGGTAGGAAGACAGTACATTAAATTGCTCTGTAGGCAACTGTTATACCCATATAATGGGCACTCACAGTGGAAACCTTTGGGTCTAAAGCTGGATGAGTGAAAGGAAATGCACATATCAGTAGGGTGGCCTGAAGAGAGTTAATTTGTTACACTATGGAGGCCTGAACCCCCACAGGAGTAGACAAGCCAGAGTGAACCCTGAGGTCCATAGAAGCATGCAGGCAGAAGGGTAGGAGAGAGGGAATAATGAAGGGAGAGAGAGAATGGGAGGAGAGGAAGGGAAGCTGGGCTGAATACTCTATATACTTGTAAAAGTAGAAAAAAGTAATAAAAATTGTTGGTTCTGTTGATCAGTTTACTTTTTCTAAAGCTGCATCTTCTATGTTACTGTGAGGTCTGTTTAAAAAGTTGTTGCCTTTTGGTTTAAAAAATGGATACACAAATCATGTGCCCTTTAGGACATGTGCATCATCATTATCTGTGCATCTTTAATTTTGTGGAAAAGGGATTTTGAGTGGATACCTTTGCAAGTTGTGAGATGCAGTTGGGCCATCTCTGACCCTGAAATGAAGACCATGCAAAGATATTTTGATAAGTGTTTCCATTTTTTCACTTAAAACCTAAGTTTGTTTCTTTTGTCATTTGTAAATATTCATAAATGCCATTCTAATATCATTGGTTCAGAATACTATTCAGCTTATTTGAATGGAACAATATGTTTATGGTTATATCACTCAGACCAGTCCTAATCTTATTTGTATAGAACAATTATATTAATAAAGGTACACCTTATACTTATCATCTATCTTGGATTTCTTTAGGTGTACTTTTCATATTAGTAGATATTAATATTCCTTTTGAATTTTGTAAGGAAGCAGAAGTGACTCAGAGAAGGTCTACCAGAGAACAAAATTGAGCAATATTTTCTAAGTGAGCATTGTTTTCTTTTCATTTTTATGTGTTTTAATTTAGCCAGTGTTGAGTGAACAGTTCAGAGGGAAGAGTTTATTATTTAAAAATAAGCTCCCACTTGTTCTTCATTTTGAGTTAACTGAACTACCTTTCTTTTTAAAAGTGTCCGTTGACTCTTTAAGAATCATTCACCACATTTGACCATGTTTTATCTCCTTATTTATTCTTATTCCCTTCCTTCATGTTTATAGTTTGAAAAAGACAATTATGAAAAAAAAAAACTCCACTTTTTTCTTACAATTCCCTTATCAGCCCCTTAAAAAGGTCTTCTGTAAAGTAGTAACTGGCTGACTGCAAGATGTTCTTTAGGGATTTTAAAAAATATTTTATTCTTTTAGAGATTCATACACAAGCGCAATTAATTTGTCATTTTCACCCCTTATTACCCAATCCTATCTCCTTTAGGGATTTTTTCTTCAACTTTCCAACTTTTTTATTTATTCTGTGTGTTTATGTATGTATCAGACAGAGGGCAGTGTGTGTACCTGTAGAGGTATAAGAGTGACTTTGGGAATCATCCTGGATAGTTTCTACCTCCTTTTTGCTTCACTCTGGGATTACCCAGGCTCTGCCCACCAGGGCCCACCAGGGCCCAAAAGGTTTCTTCCCCTCCATAGCTTTGTATCGGTAACTACATCTTCGGTGGGTTCATGATTGCCATGACCATTTTGTTTTAATGAAAAAGATCATTTGACAGTTTGTCCCTTTAGCAAAAGAAGCATAGCTGACTGTCTACAGCTTAAGACTCCCCACTCATGGATTTTTAACTGGATGAATAGTACCAAGCATGGATTCTTTCTTGTAGGGGTGGGCCTCAAATTCAGTCTGAGAATGATTGATAAATCCCATAATAGTCATAACACCAGAGAGCATATCTTTCCTGGCAGAGGCATTTTAGTTCATTGAGTTCACAGATGGGTTAGACTGTTGATGCCTTTTCTGCTCTAGCAATCTGCGCTTCTCTCATTATTTCAGCTTGCCAATCGGGAGGAAGTTTCTAGCTCTGTTCCAACTTTGATTTTCAATATTTTACACTCAACATGCATGCTGTCTTCATCAATAGGGTTTTAAAAGTTAGTTCCAGTGGGTAATGGCGATATATTGTTTTGAGACTCTTTGGGGCCTTTCTGGACTACAACTCCTATGGCAGTAGCCCAAATCTGGTTCCGGAACTTTATTTTAATGATCCATTGTTTCTAGGACCATTGATATCTGACTCTTTATTTCTCCATGTTATTTTATACTTGTGTGTTATTTATTAGCATTTAAGAAAGCACAAAATAACACTTAGTATTTGTGTGTGTATGTGTGTGTGTAGTTAAATTTACAAAGAATGGTAGAGTTATGAGAACTGTCCACTTCAGAGAACTGGCCCTTTCCATTTTTACATGGGATCCAGACTCAGGACTTTCTGCTTGGGAGGTAGAGTCTCAACCCCTGAGCCATCTCTCCAGCTCTCCTTTAGGATTTTAAGAACATTAGTCTTCTGAACTGAGCCGGCAAAATGTTACAAGAGGAGCAGGTCTTGCTAAATGCCCTGGCTTATTCCTTTTGGTATATTTTTTTGGTTATATCTTTTCCCCTCAGATATTTCTGTATTACTATCCATAAAAATATACAGATTTTGCTGTTTCTTTGATTCTTGATTTCTGAAGGCTCCCATTTTATAGAAAATTTATATGAAATAAATGCGTTATTGAATGCAGTCATGGAATACATGTCGTCAATTACCTTGAGCCCTTCTCTATTTCCAACTTACTTTCAATTTGAATTTCTAGTAAAGATGATTTCTAAACTGTCAGTCAGTATCTGAGAAAAATGTGTTCCAAGAGTTCTGCTTTCCAACTTTAATAACATTTAGCATTTTAAAAAATATTATAGCCAGCCAGGTTATCCTACTCAGAAAACTCCAGTTTAATAAGAAGCTCAGGGAAATTTGTGGAAGAGGGGGTGGTAAGATTGTAAGAGCACAAGGATGGGAGGAGCAAGGATATGCAAGATACTCCACACAAGTTGGGGCTGAAGCAATCATAATTGGACTTTGCATGCCCTGTACAATGTCCTAACACATTATTGACCTCACAAAGTCTAGCATTTGCTAAAGGCATCAAGATCCTTGGAGGCAAGGGATTGGCAGCCACAGTAGTGTTCCTATGCTTAAGGGGAACATAGGAAAGGGTTCAGGGAAATGCCACTGGGTCCTTGCACCTCATCGGAGAGGAGGGCCCAGAGGAGAGTTTGGCATGCACATTAAAGGATGCCCTGGGGATGGGAGGGGGAGGCAGTAAGACAGGGGGAAGGAAGGGGGAGGGGAGGGGGGCACAGGGCGGTGGGAGGTTGGAGGGAGGGAGGGGACCCGTGTACCTGTTAAGTTTGTATGAGTGGAAATTAAAAAATAAAATAAAATGTTTAATAACACTGGGAAAAAAAGGGGGGATCACACATAATGACCTCTATTTCTGTTAACCTTTTTTGCTTTCAGTTAACGGCCAGGTCCTTGCCCACTGTGCAGTCAGATGAAAGACTTCAGCCTCTGCTCAACCACCTCAGGTAATAGGAAGGCACGGAGAGTGTTAACATAGGTTCAAGTGGTAAAACACCTTCTGTTGCTGGAAATTTAAATTTGCATTTATTTGCTTGAAATTTTTTGGTTTTGTTGTAGTTAATAAAATGTACAGTGCTACTTTCTGGGATGCAGTTAGGCCATTTCTTATTCTTTTGCCTGCAATGAAGAATGTTGTTCTAGGACCATCAGTATCTGAATCTGTGGGTGCTTGCTTTCAGGCACTTCATTTTTTCTTTAAGAATAGTGAATTAAATTTATGGAGTAGAGACATGGGTGCTATGATATGCGTTTGAAGTCAGGGAAAACGAAGAAGTCAGTTCTTTCCTGGGAAATTGACTCAGGTGAGCAGATTAGAGCACCAGGTGCCTCTGCCCTCTGAACTGGCTCACTAGTGATCTTTTAGACTTTTACTTGGATTGCAAGATAGACTTTCATGTTATTTTAATAAATATTTATATTTTAGACTGTCTCCTTAGGATAGTTTTTTTTTTAGAAGTAGAATTGCTTCTTCAAAGTGTGTGAATCATTTTAAAGATTTAAATGTTTATGTATGTATTCTGAATTTTCTCATATTATACAAGACTTTGTATAGAACTACTTGATAATTTATAGAGAAGACTGAGTAGAAAGATCTAAAATGATTGGATTTTTTTTACTTAAACACTGGCTAAAGGACAATTTTATTTGAGATTGATAAAATGGGTGAAATTTGTTTTCTAAATGCAAAAGTAATATAGCTTCATTATTTAAAAAATGCAGAAAATATGGAAAAATAAAACCTCAATACTATTCAGAAGTAATATTTTTTCTATGCTCATTTAAAATCCAATTGAAATTATACTTTTATTAAGTTACTTTTTCCATTTATCATAAAAATGAGATTTTTCCTATTATCGGGAATTATTCTATAAACATTTTTAATGACTGCATGGTATTATCTTGTACAGTTAGTTGTATTAGCAAATATTTTTCATCCTCTGGGGCATTTAAGCCATTTTCAGTTCTTTTGCCTGCAAGAAATAGTGTTACATTAAAAATCTTTGTCTGTATTTTAGCTCATTTCTTCAGGATGACTTTTTTCCCAGAAGAAGAATTACTTTCTCTAAGTGTGTGAATGATTTTAAAGACTATAAGTCTTTAAAGTATATATAAATATATATAAATATATGCATGTATGTATATATATACATATTCTACTTATTTTCTCATATTGTATAAGACTTTTACTTTGACTTAGAACTGCCAGAGCATTTTTGCTAAATGTTGAGCTGCTAAATGATTAGTCAAGTCATGGAAATACTGCTGTGATCATATATCTATTAATTATCTTAAAGAATAACTTTTAGACATTTTACATATTTTTAGAATTGACAATCTGTATTCCTTGCTTATTTATTGATAGTCTCATGATTTTATTTGATCTCGTGTACTTGAGATACAAAGGATATTCTGTTACTTTTTTCATACATTTTTATTGTATTTCTTGTGCAGCCTTTTTAAAATTTCATTTGTCCTGTAGTTGAGAGTAGTAATGTTTTCTTTTATTGTTTCTTCTTGAGCACTAAAGTATCATTTTTTACTCAGGAACTGTACTTTTTGGTATCTTTTTTTTTCTTTCCTTGGTTCCTATCTTACTGAGTGGCACATATTTTGTACATATTTGTTCGGTTTCTTAAGAGCCATGTGCTTAAATTAAGAAATCTAAATCAAGTCGAATTTGAATCTGTTGGCTTCCCTATCCCCCATCTAAAACTGTTGATTTTTATCTTCTGAGTACCTCTTTAACTATAATTTTCTTTATCTGTTCTTCTTAACTCCTGCTTTGTCTTCTCTGATGTATTTCACACTACTAACATTTGTGATTTACTCCGTGGCTTAAAACCCTTTTCCTCTTCCTCTGTTTTATTCTGGGTGATGTCTAAACTTGGAGCTTGCTCTGGAAGTTTTCCTTGTTGGAGCCTATTTACCTCTTCAGATTCTTTTAGCACTGAGATCTACCTTTTAGTCCCTCTAAGTGGCCTGAAATTGCTCTAATATTACATAGCTTGCCTCACCTCTTCAGCCTTGTAAATAGTTTCTTTTCTGCTGCTTCTATTTAAATATACTTTATAAATGAGCAATCTAAAATATATAATTCAAATTATTATTTACATAAGTGTGTAAAGATACTTTGTATGTATCCACATATCCTTATATGCACAGATACATAAAATGTATTTATATTTTTTACTTTACCCCACTTCCATAGCTTGTAATGCTTGCTTGTCCTTTTAACACACAGCCTAAGTATCATACTCTCTGAGCATTTAGCTCCATTCTCCACCTAATTCAGATGTCTTTATAAGTTTTTTCATGATATCTCACAGTCACCTTGTGTTAAAACACTTTGTGTTGTTATTATTTGTTTACTCTCTGATTCCCCATCATGACATGAAGTGCTCAAGAGGTTGTAAACTGAGTTTTCATACTTAAATTTGCATCTGGAGTTAGGCGTTTTGCTGAATTGGAAATTTTAACATTAGTATTTTATGTTTTCTGAATAAAATTTAAAAGTTATCTGTCTGTCTGTCTATCTATCTATCTATCTATTATCTATTTATCATTTATCTATTTGTATGTATGTATGTATCAGAGGGCACTGTGTGATCCTGTGTAGCACCAACAGTGACTTTAGGAATTATCCTGGATTACTTTTACCTCCTTTTTGCTTAGCTCTGGGATTTCCCAGGTTCCCCCTACCATGGTCAGAAGTACAGGCTGCCACCATTTCTGCCAGTTGTTTTTATGTGGGTCCTGGCATCTGAGCTCAGGATCTTCTGCTTGGGAGGAAGAGTCTTAACCCCAGAGCTATCTCTCCATCCCTTTTTCTGAATAAAATTTTATATTTTATAAATTTAAAAAATGTCTATAAAAACTGGTTAAAATATATAAATCTAAGAAGTTGGATTTAGCCTCCAGTTAATACTAGTTAATATTCTATGCAATCATGATGTATTATCCTTTCTTCACTTCTGTATGATAATTATCAATTATAATTTAGATTAACTTGATATAATCTCTTCAGGTCCTTGAAACTTGTACAAACTGTACATTCATTTAAGGCTTTTATTCTTTGTATAGTTTAGTTATGACCAGTTGCTATGCAACCAGGGATGGATGCTGCATGTGATATGCACTGAGTGATGTTGCTTTTATAATAATAATAATTATTATTATTATTACTAAACCAAATGTTCTCTCTCTCTCTATTTTGCCATGTCAGAGATATCTGTAGGGTGGGTGGTAGCTGGCGTGCATAGTTTGACTTCTTGCTTTACATAGTAATCTTCTGATGTTTATACTTTTTAAGCATATTGAATTGTCTTTTTTAGCTGTCTAAAGTGTTTTATTTTTTCAGATCAAGATGGGAAGGAATAGGTCTAGGAATGTAGCTATGTTGATATACTGCTTTTCTCATATGTATGATCCTTTGGGTTTGATCCCTAGCACTCCATCAAGGTACATGTCTCTAATTATAGCACTTTGGTTGGAGGTGGAAGCTTGAGAGTCAAACTTTAAGGTCATGATCAATTTAGATACCAAGTTCAAGGTCAGCTTGGAATACATGAGACCTTATTTTGAAAGAAAACATGTGAGAGAATATTACTGAATATTACTTTGTATGAGAAATTCTAGTGATAATGTTGTTAGTTAAAATAAAACAATCACTGATTTGCATGAGCTGTATAATTTGTCACTTAGAGGTGATGAATTTTACAAGAGTGCTACTGAGCTCATTATTTGTTCTAATTTCTGTAATACCTGTAATAATCAAAGAGGAAGGATTAATAGCATTTAAATTAAATTTGTCAATATAATTTTTGGAGATAATTCACATACTTGTAAAAGTGGAAGTAGTTTGTCAATAAATTTAATTTGGAAAGATAATTTAATGTGTAAAACTGGACAAAAAAGGAATTGTCAAATTATTTTACAAGACTTAGTCTCTAAGGAATTCGTTTAACACTTTAGGACTTCAGACAGATAATGTGAGACATTTCTTTTTTTTATGATAGTGCATAAATTTTTTTTATTTAGAACAATAAAATATATGTACACATAATATAATTTCAAATTCAAACCCATCATATACCTATTTTTAAAAGTATACATACAGTATATATACACAAATCACATTTTACAAACTTTATTAAGATTCATTCATAATAAGCTATTTAGAATAGTTTTATTTTTTTATTTTTTTTACTTAAAATTTTATTTTATTTTTTAACATTTTTTATTATTACTTCCGCTCATACAAACTTAATAGGTAGACCAGTTCCCTCCCCCCTCCTCCTTCCCCTGAACACCCTGCTCCTCTTCCTTCCCTCCCCGTCTCCCAGTGCCTCCCCCCCAATTCCCAGAGAGTCCTTTATTGTGTATGCCTAACTCTCCTCTTGGTCCTCCTCTCCGATGACATACAAGGACCCAGTGGCATTTCCCTGAACCCTTTCTCGTGTTCCCCTTAAGCATAGGAACACTACCGTGGCTGTCAATCCCTTGCCTGGAAGGATCTTGGTGCCTTTAGCTGATGCTAGACTTTGTGGGGTCAATAGTGTGTTGGACATTGCGCAGGGCATGCAAAGTCCAATTATGATTGCTTCAGCCCTAACTAGTGTAGAGAATCTTCAGATCATTGCTCCTTCCATCCTTTTGCTCTTACACTCTTACCGCCCCCTCTTCCGCAAATGTCCCTGAGCTTCACGATGGGAGGAGATTAGGCTGGCTTAGTTCTATGTGGTTGATATAGAGTCTCTGAAGTTCTGCATTGTGGTTTGTTGATTTTCTTTTGCAGTTTTGCTGATCCTGCAATGCCCTTCACTCCATCCTGATGGGCACTGTATGTCACCCCCTGGTCAGAGACAAAAACTGTTAAACTAGAGTCTTGTTATAATAGCACATTCAAGGGTAGATGTAATAAAAGCAGGAAACCTCGGTGAGGGAGGGGTCAGTCACCCATTTGCAAAATGATCACCTTTCATCTGCCAGATTATGTGCCCTCCCCTTCTGGTGAGATCATATCCCCTCATTTGTACATGATCAGGAACGAACGTCTGTGAACTTAACCAGGTGTCACATTACTTACTTGCATTCCTTGGAGGCCGATTTTCTCTGCTGTAACATGGTCCCCTCTCTCCTTGTGTCTGGTGTGGCCCTCCAACCCCATCCCTCCTGTTCACAATCCTTGCAATTACTGTATTACTTTTGAGTGTCTCAATGTGTGCTGGATGAGTTTGGTACTAGGAGCCACCTATTAGGGAGTACATACGGCGCTTAACTTTCTGGGTTTGGGATACTTCACTTAATATAATTGGTTCTAATGACATCCATTTCCCAGCAAATTCCAGTAATCATTTTTGATGGCTGAGTAGTACTCCATTGTATAGATGTACCACAGTTTCCTTATCCACTCGTCAACTGTTGGGCATTTAGGTTGATTCCATGACTTTGCTGTTGTAAACAGTGCTGCTATGAAAATGGTCGTGCTTGTGCTATCGAGGCGAACCTCTGCTGCATGGGGGGTTATTCCCAAAAGTGGTATAGCAGGGTCATATGGCATTTCAATCTTTAATTTCTTTAAGAATCTCCAGAAGGCTCGCCAGAGTGGCTGTATGAGCCTGCATTCCCACCAGCAATGCAGCAGAGTTCCCCTCTCTCCACATCCTCTTCAGCACTTGTTGTTGTTTGTATTGTGGATTTTTGCCATCCTGACCGGGGTGAGATGATATCTCAGGGAGGTTTTGATTTGCATTTCCCTTATGGCTAAAGAAGTGGAGCATTTTTTAAGATATTTGTTAGACATTTCAATTTTATCTCTGGTAAAATTTCTTTTAAGTTCGAGGGCCCATTTTTTAATTGGGCCATTGGTTTCCTTGGTGTTTAATTTTCTAAGTTCTTTGTGCACTCTGGACAGTAGAGCTCTATCAGATATGTAGTTAGTGAAGATTTTCTCCCATTCTATGGGTTGCCTTTGAGCTTGTGTGACAATCTCTTTATCTGAACAGAAGTTCTTTAATTTCACAAGATCCCAACTGATGAGAGTTGGTAGCAGTGACTGTGCCATTGGATGTCTGTTTAGGAAGTGTTGGCCTAGCCCAATCAGCTCGAGGGAGTTCCCTATCCGTTCAGTTATGATTTTTTTTTCTTTAAATTTTTTTTTAAAAATTTTTACTATTATTATTATTATTCAACTGTGTGCATGTGCGTGTGTATGTGTGCGCTCGTGTGTGTCTGTGTATGTCTGTGTGTGTGTGTGTGCGTGTGTAGAACCACGGACGAATTTTCGAACCACCATAGACGCCTCCACCTCCTTCTGCCCCGGGATTCACAGGCTCCGCCCTACCAGGACCAGAAGCGCAGGCCGCCCCCTCTTCCGCCTGGCGTCTATACGTGGGATCTGGGATCCGAACTCAGGACCTTCCGCCTGCAAGGCGGAGGCTTAACCCCTGAGCCACCTCTCCAGCCCCCAGTTATGATTTTTATAGTCTCTGGCCTGATATCAAGGTCCTTGATCCATTTGGAATTAAGTCTTGTACATGGTGACAAGTATGGGTCCAGCTTTAATCTTCTGCATGTGGAGATCCAGTTTTGCCCGCACCATTTGTTGAAGATGCTGTTCTTTTTCCATTGGATTCTTTGGGCCCCTTTGTCAAAGACCAAATGGCTGTATTTTTGTGGGCTTATATCTGGGTCTTCAACCCTTATCCATTGATCTGTGTGTCTATTTTGGAGCCAGTAACAGGCAGTTTTTTTTTTTTTTTTTTTTTTTTTAGACAGAGTTTTTTTTTTTAATTTTTTTATTATTATTATTTATTCAACTGTGCACATGTGCGTGTGTATGTGCGCGCGTGTGTGTATGTCTGTGTGTGTGTGTCTGTGTATGTGTAGAACCACGGACGGATTCGCGAACCACCATGGACGCCTCCACCTCCTGCTGGCGCGAGATTCACAGGCTCCGTCCTACCAGGACCAGAAGCGCAGGCCGCCCCCGCTTCCGCCTGGCGTCTATACGTGGGATCTGGGATCCGAACTCAGGACCTTCTGCCTGGAAGGCGGAGGCTTAACCCCTGAGCCACCTCTCCAGCCCCAGGCAGTTTTTATAACTATGGATTTGTAGTATAGACTAAGGTTTGGTATGGTGATACCTCCAGCAGTGTTTTTGTTACTCAGGATGGTCTTTGCTATCCTGGGTCTTTTGTGCCTCCATATGAATTTTGAGATTATTTGGTTAACTTCTTTAAAGAATTGCTTTGGGATTTTAATTGGTATAGCATTGAATTTGTATATTGCCTTTGATAGAATGGTCATTTTTACAATGTTGATTCTGCCAATCCAGGAACATGGGAGGTCTTTCCACCTTCTGGTGTCTTCTATTTCTTTCTTCAGGGTTTTAAAGTTTTCTTTGTAAGGGTCTTTTACCTCCCTGGTTAGGTTTATACCAAGTTATTTCATTTTTTTAGGGGCTACAGTAAATGGGATTGTTTCTCTCAAGGCTTTTTCACTTCTTTCATTCTGGGCATATAGGAAGGCCTCTGATTTTTGCACATTTATTTTGTATTCTGCCACCCTGCTGAACTTCTCAATTAGTTCCAGGAGCTTCCTGGTGGAGTTTTTGGGATCACTCAGGTATAAGATCATGTCATCTGCAAATAGGGATTGTTTGACTTCTTCCTTGCCGATTTGAATCCCTTTTATGTCCCTTTCTTGTCTTATGGCTTCAGCTAAGACTTTAAGTACAATATTGAATAGAAGTGGTGAGAGTGGACAGCTTTGTCTAGTTCCTGATCGAAGTGGGAATGCTTCCAATTGTTTCCCATTGAGCATAATGCTTGCTGTGGGCTTGTTGTATACAGCTTTTATTATATTGATAAAGGTTCCTTCCATTCCTACTGCCTCTACCGTTTTGATCATAAAAGGCTGTTTAATCTTGTCAAAGGCTTTTTCTGCATCTATTGAGAGTATCATGTGGTCTTGGACTTTGGACTGGTTTACATGATGAATTACATTTATTGATTTTCGTATGTTGAACCAACCTTGTGTGCCGGGGATGAAGCCTACTTGGTCCCTGTGAATGATCTTTTTGATATGTTTTTGAATCCGATTTGCTCAGACTTTGTTGAGAATCTTTGCGTCTGTGTTCATCAGAGAGATCGGTCTATAGTTTTCTTTTTTAAGTGAATCTTTATTAGGTTTTGGGATTAAGACGATATTAGCTTCATAGAAGGAATTTGGTAGTGTTCCTTCCTTTGCTATTTGATGGAACAGTTTAAGGAGTATTAAATGTCTGGTAGAATTCTGTGCTGGAATCCATCTGGTCCAGGATATTTTTTGGTGGGAAGATTTGAGATTACTTCTTCAATTTCCTTATATGTTATAGGGCTATTTAAGTAATTCACAACTTCCTGATTCAATTTAGATAGGTTGTGTTTACTTAGAAAGTCATCCATCTCTTTTGTGTTGTCAAACTTCACTGAGTATAAGTTTTTGAAATATGATGTTATAATTCTCTGGATTTCTTGGGTATCAGTAGTGATAACTCCATGTTCATTTCTAATTTTGTTAATTTGTGTTTTCTCTCTCTTGCTTTTGGTTAATTTAGCTAGGGGTGTATCAATCTTACTGATTTTTTTCAAAGAACCAGCTTTTTGACTGGTTGATTTTTCCTATTGTTTTCTTAGTCTCAATTTCAGATATTTCTCCCCTTTTTTTGCTAATCTCCTCTCTTCTACTACTTTTGGGATCAGATTGCTCAAGTTTCTCTAAAGCCTTAAGCTGCATCGTTAAATTATTTATTTCTGATGTTTCCATTTTTTTGATGTAGGCATTAATAGCTATGAACTTACCTCTTAGAACAGCTTTCATTGTGTCCCAGAAATTTTGGTAAGTTGTATTTTCATTATCGTTCACTTTCAGGAAATCTTGAATTTCCTTTTTAATTTCTTCCTGAATCCAGTTCTCATTCAGCATCATAGTGTTAAGTTTCCAGGAGTTAGTGTATTTTCTCTTGTTTGTTGTGTTGTGGATGTCCAGCTTTAGGCCGTGGTGGTCTGATAGGGCACAGGTTAGAATTTCAACTTTTTTGTATATGTGTAGATTCATTTTGTGGCCCAATATGTGATCTATTTTGGAAAAGGTTCCCTGTGCTGCTGAGAAAAATGTGTATTCTTTGATGCGTGGTTGAAAAGTTTGATAGAGATCTGCAAGGTCCATTTCTTTAAGGGTTTGGTTAAGTTCCAAAGTGTCTCTGTTAAGCTTTTGACCTGTTGATCTATCCCATGTTGAGAGGGCAGTGTTGAAGTCCCCAAGAATTATCGTTTGGGGGTTGATTTCTTGCTTTAGGCGCTGCAGGGTTTTCTTAATGAATGTGGAGGGGCCCGTATTGGGTGCATAAATGTTCAGTATTGTGAAGTCTTCCTGGTGAATTGTACCTGTGACTAAAATGTAGTATCCATCTGTGTCTCTTATGATTTCCTTTGGTTTGAAGTCCACTTTGTCTGAAAGCATAATTTCTACCCCTGCCTGTTTCCTGGTTCCATTAGCTTGCAAGATTTTGGACCAGCCTTTCATTCTTAGGAGGTGCCTATCTTTTGTGGTGAGATGAGTTTCCCGAAGGCAGCAGATTGTTGGATTGTGGTTTTTAATCCAAGTTTGTAATCTGTGTCTCTTAATCGGCGAGTTAATACCATTGACATTTAATGTTATAATAGAGAAATTACTTTTAATTCTGGACATTTTTTATGTTTAGTAGACTTTGCAAGCATGTTGTTTGATATTTATGTTTTGGTGGTATTATACTTCCCTTCTGTCCTCCTGGATACGCTTGTTCTTTTCTTCAAGCTTGAGTATGATTTCTAGGATTTTTTGAAGGCCTGGTTTCGTTGACATCTATCCCTTCAAGTTGTCTTTGTGCTGGAAAACTTTTCTTTCTCCCTCAATCATGACAGATAGTTTGGCCGGGTATATCAGTCTGGGTTGGCATTTTTGCTCATTTAGCACTTGAGGTATGTCTCTCCAAGCTCTTCTTGCTTTTACTGTTTCCATTGAGTAGTCATTTGTTATTCTAATAGGTTTATCTTTAAAAGTGACTTGCTTTTTTTCTCTTGAAGCTCTCAGCACCTTTTCTTTGTCTTGAATGTGGAGTGTTTTGACTATTATTTGCCGTGGCGATTTTCTATTTTGGTCATATCTGTTTGGAGTGCGAAATGCCTCTTGTATTTGGATATGCTTCTCATTCTTTAGTTGTGGGAAGTTTTCATTTATGATGAATTGAAATATTTCCTCCTGTGTGGTATTTTGGGATTCTTGTTCTGGTATTCCATGAATGCGCATGTTAGGCTTCTTCAGGGTGTCCCATATCTCTTGAATGTTCCTCTCCAGTATGTTTTTGGCTTTAACAATCTCTTCCATTGAGCTGGTTAATTCTCCCACTTTGTCTTCAAGATCTGAAATTCTATTTTCTGCCTCATTTGTTGTGCTGATAAGACTCTCTGTTGAGTTTTGGGTTGAAGATAACTTGTCTTTTAGTTCAATTTTAAACTTTGCCTGAGACTGTTTTAATTGCTCCATACCTATTTTTGTTTCTTGAACTGTTTTTCTCAACTCCTCCAAGTGCCTGTTGTGTTCTTGTTCGAAGTGCTTGATAGGGTTGTTTAACTCTTCTCGGATTTCCTCTTTCATAGTATTAATCATGGTGATGATCATACTCTGAAAGTCGTTATGTTGGGTCTGGCTTTCATGGCTATTTTCTGTGGATTTGTTCTGGTCGGAATCCCTCATTATGGGATTGATTCTTTCGGCAGGAGATTGGTCTTCTTGGGTTTTGTTTCTCGTGGATCTGCACTTTGACTTGTACATTGTTGTTTTGTTTTTTAGGACCTTTCAGTTTCTGTGTGTTTTTCACTGAATCCACCTAGTTGGTATTGTTACACCTGCCAGTTATTACTAGTGCTTGCCTTGTATTGAGTGTGTTTGTGTATTGTTATCATTACATCCTAGATGAGGCTACTAGGCTGTTAGAATGTCAGTTAAGTCAGGTTATGTTACCAGGGGGTGAATATTAGTTTGGTAGTGCACTTTTACGATTTAGTGTCTTGGTGAAATGTGGGGGTGAGTGGTGTATTCCCTGGAGTTGTATGTTGTGGGGAGGCTGTATGAGAAAGTTGATCTACAGCATTGATACTTTAAAGGATCAGTAAGATGAAAAGAAAAAGTTTACTTATCTTTGGGCTGGATGAGAAGAAACTCGCCCACGTGATACAATGGTTGTAGTGAAGTCCAGATGTATGGCCTGTGTTCCCTTTGTTCCTTAGAGTTTTGCTTGAGTTTCCTTTGGACTTCTATTGAATTCTGAGTAGCAGTGTGTCTTTCGTGGACCACGTGCGTAGGCCCCCAGTGGGCCAGAGATGCAGAGGGTCTGATGTTGATGGCAGAATTCTTCACCTGCGACCTGGGAAGGTGGGCGCGGAGAGGGGCGGGGCCGGGTGGCAAAGCTAGGGGCCGCGGGGCGGGGTGCTGCTGGCGGGGCGGCTCCTTGGTGGGGGGCTGGGCTGGGCTCTCTCTCACTCACCTTGCGCAGCTGGTGCGGGCGGGGCGGGGTGGCGCGGCGGAGGGGGCTGGTGTTGTCCGGGCCGGGGGCGCAGGCCAAGTTGGAGTCGGCCTGGGTGCTCGCCGTCGGGATGCGTGGGGCTCCGGGGTGGTAGGGCAGGCGAGACATTTCTTAATGTTATGGAAACTGAAGAAATAATGTTTCGTTTTTTTAAAAAAAATAAATTGAGTTCTCCAGTTAAAAATTAAATGCAGAGAAGCATTTTACTTCAATATCATGTGTAAATGCTTATTTTTACTCATTAGTAGCATTCCTTGGTTGCCGAGTGCCTATTGTAAGCTTGGTATAAACATAAGACACACTTTGTTATCATGGACTTTGGCTTAATTTGGGAGATAGTCACTTTAAGAACTTACAAAAAATTGTAAACATTTTGGTTAGAATTGGATATTAACTGCACTGTTTTATTAATTAAAAGCTGACTTTCTCTCCCCCACTTTCCCTCCCCCCACCTAATGTCTTTCTAAAGTAATGGAGTCATGGTACTCTCCCTTTGATATTTGTACTTTCTAGAATGGTAGTAGATCACATTGGATGCTCACAGAATACTCAGCTTTATCTTCCTAGAGGAATGTTGTGTTTAATTGACTTTTTAAATTGTCACGAGTGGATGAAGGAGTGACTGTAGATATTGGTAAATTTGTTCAGACATTTTGTTAATGAAATGTTTATAGACCATATGTAAGGAATATATTCATTAAGTGACTGGATGTAGACCAGCAGTTTAAGTCCCTATTCAGAGGAACATAGCATGAAGAAAATGGGGAGGGAAAAAAAAAAAGCCTTGAGCTGGTCCAATTAGATCCCAGGGACAAAATTATACTAGAAGTAACAGGAATGTGGCACTTCCTGATAAAAATGTCGGTCAGAGAGGTCTTAAAGGTGCACAAACATTATACGCTTTTGCCATTGCTTTTGCTTGCTCTATAAAAAATGTCAGTAAGACCCTGTTATTGAAGATGCAACACAAATGGATCACAGAACATGGACAAAACATATCAACTAGAACTGGTCTGAGAACTTTCTCCTTGCTGGAGAGCGTACACAATATCAAGGAAGACTGTTAAAGCTGCTGGGGGAAAGAAATATCACGAGCCTCATCAATGGCATAAGATTTATAAGTTGCAGTATAAATCACTATGGCAACAGGTGAACACCAGTGTAATCGTGGCATGAGTGTCAAGGAGGGAGCCAACAGCTTTACCGCTTGTCAGAATGATATACATTCCTGTTACTAGAAGTAGAATAAGAACATAAAAAAGGGAAGGAAAAAGGTCAATAGGGAAGATGGCCAATAAACCTACAGGTAAAGACAGTATATCAAAAGGCTTTGTAGGTAGCTGTTATTATACCATTAGGATGGGTACTTACAGTGGAAACCTTTGGGTCTAAAGCTGGATGAGTGAAGGGAAATGCACTCATCAGTGGAGTTGCCTGAAGAGAGGTAACTTGGTATACTATGGGAGCCTAAGCACCCATAGGATCAGATAAGTCAGAATGAACCCTGGGGTCCATAGAAGCAGAGAGGTGGAAGCGTAGGAGGGAGTGGGAGGGAACAGTAAAGGGAAGGGAGGACAGAAAAGGGAGGAAGGGAAACTGGGATGAATACTCAATATGCTTGTAAAAGTAGAAAAATAAATAAAATAAAGATTTTAGACTTGGATCCATTTCCTATTCATGTCTGTATGGCTACAAATGGCTACAGTCAGGATTAGAAGAATGGTTGAGTTCACTGAGACAGAAAAGCAGAGTGAAAGAGGAGGAAATGGCCCTAAGCAGTCTGCAGAATATCAGTGTTTGGTGTAGAGTAGTGGAGATAGGCATGTGTTAAAAGAGAAACTAGTAAAAAACCGAGGAGAGATTTTGAATAGATTGAACACAAGTCACAAGGATATTGGTATCAAAGACCCAGAAAGGATAGTCAGCACTGTCACTAGGCCATATGATAATGAGGCAAGAACCACCACTGCCAGTTGAATTAGGACCCTGGGAATTTATACACAACATTGTAATAATGTACAGGTCAGAATCTGAATCTTGTGAAGGAATAAATGAAAAACATGCCTTGGAGGTAGGGTGTGCTTGCTATTGTTGGTACAACCCCCCTTTAAATAGCAGAGTTAATAAATGTTTATTAATTTTCCTTTTTTAAACATTTTTATTTTTAATTACATTTAACAGTGTATTTATGTATTGTTATCATCCATTAGCCCTAGCCTCAACCAGTTTCCTTCCCTCTCCCACATCTTCTTGGATGGGTCCCATCTAGGATGCTTGCATTTGCTAATTTCTGGGCACCTACTAGGGAGCAAATGGTCTGGGGAACTGCATCTAAGAGCTTCTTGGTTGAAGACAGTGCTTTTGCTTTTCTCCAGAGTTTGGAAAGGAGAACATATTTGCAGGTTAAGAGAAAGAAGTACTGTAGGAGTGAGAGGCGCTAATTGAGAAATAAAGGTTTAGAAGGTGTCCATTAGGCCCAAGAAATCAAATTGGATCACATTTACAAAGTATTTGTCATAATAACATTTTACTAAGACTGAAAGAACCCAGTAAGGATGGTAGGTGGACTTACCATTGTTTCCATTTTTAAAGTTGGCAAAGGAATTAATCTTTAGGAAAATTTGACTCTTTAAAAAAAAGTGTGTGTGTATGTGTGCAGTGTGATTGAGAGAGAGAGAGAGAGAGAGAGAGAGAGAGAGAGAGAGAGAGAGAGAGAGAGAGCGAGAGAGCGAGCATGGTGTGTCCCTGTAGAGGCCCAAGGGTCACTTGGGGAATCATCCTGGATTTCTTCTATTTCCCTTTTGCTTCACTTTGGGATTTCCCAGGTTCTACCCACCAGGGTTGGATGTGCAGGCCATAGAAGGTTTAGCCTGGTGTTTTTACTTGGGGCCTGGAATCTGAACTCAGGACTTTCTGCTTAGGAAGAAAGAGTTTTAAGCACTGAGTCATTTCTCCAGCCTTTTCTCCTCTTCTTTCTCCTCTCCTTCTCCTTCTCCCCTCTCCTCCTGCTCCTATTTCCCCCTCCTCCTTCTCCTCCTCTCCTCTCTTCTTTTCCTTCTCCTCCTTCTCCTCCTCCTCCCCCCTCTCCTTCTCCTCCTTCTCCTCCTCCTCCTTCTCCTCCTCTTCCTTTTCCTCATCCTCCTCTTTCTCATCCTCCTCTTCCTTTTCTTCCTCCTCCTCTTTCTCTTCTTCCTCTTTCTCCTCCTTCTTCTTCTATTAGAAATACTGATTTTTCTTGCTTCTCAAAAGAAATAAATACAATGATAGCTGCCTGTAATCCCTTGAGAGATTGAGGTGTGAGCTGATTATTTGAGCCCAGGAGTTCCAGGTTATTCTGAACAATGTAGTAACACCCTACATTAAAAAAAAAAAAGAGTGTACACACACACACACACACACACACACACACACACACACACACAAAACAAAGAAACAAAAGAGATCAGTTAATATTTCAAAAGACTTTACAGTATCTCAAAATTTCTACCAGAAACTTATATTAGAAAAAGTATACTTGCTTAGATTTAAAACAAACAAACAAACAAACAAACAAACAAACAAACAAAAATTGCTAAGTGGCACAGAGAATTTGTGTGACTCATTCTGCTTTCCTCAAATAATATATTACCATGTGTCACTGAATGGACATTGTGACTTTACTGTCATCCTCATGGTTAATGTCATTGCATCATTTAGTGTGCTGATTTATTTTAATTCCACAAAGGTCTTGGTTGTGTTCCCATTAATAAAGAAGTTTACTGTAAATATGTATATTTATTTCCCTAACCATGATATCCATGGAATGAAATATATATGATATAAATATATAATAAATATATTTGAATATTATATACTTTATATGTTTAAATGTATTAAAGATTTGTAACTATATAAGTAGATGAATATATATATAATGATAATAGATTAGCAAGAATATATTTTAAAAGTTATAATTTTCATTTAATCATATTTAGAAGTAAAGTATAAGAACAAGAGACTTGAGCCAGAGAGATGGCTCAGGGGTTTCATTTGCCTTGAAAGCATGAAGATCTGAGTTTGGATCCCAGGTTCTACTGGGAACTCCACAGCAAAACAGTAAGAAGGTAGATCTAGGGTGATTCTTTAAGTCTTCTTTGGGCCTCCACAGATACACACACATTCAGCTGTCCTCTTCTCCACACACAAAACAAAACAAAACAAAGCAAAACAACCCAAGAGACTCAAAGGGAAAACTGGAACCCTTTATTATTTAATTTTAATTTAATTTAATTTTATTGTATGTGTCTGTGTGGGTGTGCATATGTGTGTGTTTGCATGGGGGTGTGTATGTGTGTATGTGTGGGTATGTATAAAAGAGGGCACTTTTTGTACAAGGGTGATATTGAAAGTTATCCTGGATTGCTCTTCTTCCTTATTACTTTACTCTAGGGTTTCCTTCTAGGGTCGAAATTGCAGGTAGCTGTTATATCTACCTTGCATTTTTCTTATGTGGGCTATGGCAGACACTAGCCACCAAGCCATCTTCCAGCCCTAGAGCCCAGTTTTACATGCGATTATTTGAGTGAAAGACTTTCTCCTTAAAAATAAGGCCTCTCCCCACAGTTCTTCCTCCTGGTTCCCTCTGTCTGTTTATAAGTATGTATATGTCTGTATAGGTTTTTGTCTTCTTTATTATTTTATTTTATTTTATTTTATTTTATTTTATTTTATTTTATTTTATTTTATTTTATTTTATTTGTGTGTGTGTTTTTGCATGTAGATTTACTTTATGTTGTTGTGGTGGGGGACAGAATATTGTGAATTACTCTAATAGTTGCTTTTATTTAATATTTTGTCCTTAAAGAATAAATCATTTTTAAAATGTTTTTATACTATCCCTTCTAATTTTATCACTCTGCTTTAGGTCAATAATGAATTAGAAGTTAAAATAAAGGTAAAGCAACATAGCAGAGAGAAGTATTAAATATAATATGTACTTAAACTATATCGTGTAGATTTATTTTAGTGCATCCTGAATTTGTAAACATATTTATGTTGATCTTTCCTTTAAAATGATTTATTATGAAATTCTTCTTTTTAGTGTATTTTTACAGTTATTACAGCTAATTAAGTTTCCATTTCCTTATGCAATTCATTTGCTCAGTATGTGTGTTTCTATTTATTCCTTCAAAGAACGTGCTGTCACAACACTTATGTCAAATATGCAACCTCTGTAAAACAACTTTCTTGAAACACATAGTGGCAAAGAAAGTGACTTTTTTTCCCCCTCAGTTAGTTCTCATTGTGAAGTCAGAGCACTCTATAGACATTCATTTGTCAAGTGGGGTAAATATGAAAATAAATACCAGACAATGATTTGGTATACTGAAGCTCATAGCAGTAAGTCTAGGGCTGAAATAAGCACCTCATTAACGTGATGCACACACTTCAGTTGTTCACTAGCTTTCTCACCCTTGTCTGTGTCAGGCAGTACCTCAAACTATTTATTTCCTTTTCTTCATGTAGCAGCACAAGCTCTTCATTCACTGATTATTGCAAAGATTTATGAAAGGGAGTTGTATAAGGTTTTAATGAATGAAAATATGCATCTTTCTATTTGTAACCTTATAGTTACATTTTTTCCTATCTGTGAATACTCTCCATGTGTTCTTAAGGATATAATTATCACCAACCAACATTTTGTTCGGTTCATTCTTTGTGTACACAATTGAGCTAATAAATGTTCCTTAACTCGAGAAGTTTATTTTAACAGGAAAAGTGAAACAATATTTATAAAGACATATATACACACATGCTTAATCAAGTAGAAGAAAGGGAGAAGTGGGAAGTCTTCTGAAAGGCAATTATCTGCGCATGGTTTAGATTACAAATTTAATGCCATTTATTGTGTTCAGTAAAATTTTTAGCCATAACACACCAAGATTGAGAAAAAAATGGATTCTGTCTCCTAATGTAGATACTTGTAGGCTTTTATTTTAATTTCTGAGAATATTTTTATGATAAAATTAGTACAACCTTAGTGCTACTTGTTACTCCTGTACCCTTCCTACTACTTCTCCCCCTCCCTTTAAACCATTTCCTCTATTATTCCTTTTCTATCCTCTTACCTCCTGTATTCCTTGTTATCTGTTCTTATTTTGTTGGGTATTTAGGCTTTTTCTTGGTAGAATAATTATGTAAAGAAAAATGAGACAAGGTTGGAAGTTCCTGTCTGAGTGAGAGAAGGCCACTGGGGAGAGGTACTCTGATGACTTCCTGAAGCAGGACTTGCAATCTAGATGTTTTCCAGCAGGGGGTGATAAGAACCAAGAAGAGAGTAAGGTTTGAGTGTATTGCTGGTGTGCGTGGAGTTCTTTCATTCTAAGGTGTGTCACATTGCCTAGGTGAAAAAGTAGTTCTTAATAAGAACTAAGAGAACAAGATTTAAAAGGACAGAATGAAGGAAGGTGATTTTAATTTTTATCAGTGTGTCTAGATTAGAACTTGTGCAGCTACCCTGTCAATGTTCTATCTTTTAAAATATTTAAAAACACCCCAGGTAAATGTTCTTCTGTCTGTCTGTGTAAGTGTAATCATGAGTACAGATTTCTGATATTTAGAAATGATGCTAGCATTTTTAGATAAAAAAGTATGTTATATGCTGATGTAGACATAAAAATTAACATGGATTTAGTGAATAAAATTCCCTTTACTGTGTTCTTTAACTTGGAAATCTTACGTGGATCCCACCAGATTAAAAATCAAGATATCCACTGACTTAGATATGGTTGTCTGTGCCTGAGGGGAAAAGATTATTATTGTGAGAGCTATTTGATAATATTTCTTACATAATTTGCCACTCTAAGTGTTTATTTCTGAATACATATCAAGGGATCAAAGGAATACTTGCTAGGTGCTAGGTTTCATGTTAGATTTGAAGGATATGTATTTGTCTGTACAGTTGGTGAATTTAATATTTATCAGAAAAGAGAAAATTTGTAGTTTCTTTCCAAGTAGTCCTTTGCTTTTTTTGAGACTGGGCCATTCTAAAATGATATCAAACTATGTAGTGGAGAATGACTTCCCTCCATTTTCTGAGTGCCACTACACCACTTATTTCAGTAGTACGGATGAAATTTAGAGTTTTGTGTATGTCAGGCAAGTATTCTATCACCTGATCTACATCCCCAGTCTGAAGGCAAAAAAAGTTTTTTTAAGGATTTTTTTGGATTATAGATGCTGCTAGCTGTTTTCCTGGAAAGTAAAATTTATCTTACCTATTGCTTTCCAAGTAGTTTTATCAACTACTGCTATCCTTCAGTTACTTGAGTTTCTATGAAACATTATTTCTCTCTATTAAGTATTAAAATCAGTTATTTTACAGTGTCAGTCACAAATCTCTAACAATATATAAAATGATGATATGGAAATAACTTTTTAAAAGGCAAGAGAAAGCATAAAATTTCTGTACAGGAAGTTGTTTACTGCTACACAATTGAACTTCTGTGAATATGTACTATGCTCGTGTTCTGTCTAGTAACTGATAACACAAAGCTATGGAATGTTTGAAATGTGACTATTGCAGTTAAAGGACTTAACTTTATATTTTACTTGGATGAAATTTTAAATTCAAATAACAAGTTATAACTAATGATTATAGTACAAAACAATATAGTTTCATATCATATTGTAAAATACATTAAAAGATCACATTTAAAAAAAAAACTGAGGCAGGGCCTAGAATCTCCAGTATAAATTGATGTAATGGTTTGTATTACTGAAAATTAAAGCGCTATTGAAAGATTTATATGTTGAAGGCTTGGTCTCTGATTAGAGGTGATTAGATCTTGAGGTCTGTAACCTTGTCCCCCGATGGGTTCATAATTGAATGTACTATTGGGAGTTGTATTTCATCTGATGATAATTTTCCGAGTTTTTTAAAAAACAAAATTGAGTAAAAATTCATGCTTGCAGAAAAATAACTTATATTCAATTTAGACCGAATTTTATTGATTGTGTTCTCATTTGGAATAACTGCAGGAAGAATCACCTGTGCTGATACAAGTTGGATACCATTTACTAGGGATTTAGCTATAAAAAGAAATTCATTTCAATTTCAGTAGTGACAGCTCTTGAGTGAATTGCCTGTGATGTCCTTCGCAGCAGGAAATGATATAACTTTGCCTTCCATGACATTACAGGGGTTATGTTTTCTAAATGTCTGAATAGCCTCGTTTCTGTAGTTACAGTACTTTTTATATGTCCAATGTTCGTAAAATTGTGATTGCATAAATGGATATGCGTGTAATATACAGAGAACTTTGTTTTGTCTTTTTGAAATTGTTTTTCCATTTATGCCACGAGAAACCTGGCTTTATGTGAAAATATTGTATTGGAGCTAGGTGTATTTTTATAGAACTATGTAAGAGATTTCAGTTTATTTCAAAAGATAAATCACTTTACTTTCTAATGTCCCAAATAAATATGATTCCTTGATGCAGCGATCAGTTTTGATTTCTCGTTCTGTTTTTATCATTGCTTTTATGTTTTATGCTAGCTTAAAAATGTGATAAACTATAGCGTGCCAGATAGGAGTAAATAGTGTTACCCTTTTTAGGTTCTAGTACTGGGAAATGCTTGACAATGAAAGGAAATGTGTTTTAGATATTATTGTCATATAAACCTGAGAGTTTATCTGTTTGTGGGGAGAGACTGTAGTTTAGATTCTTGCTACGATCTACACTTGTATCTCAGTATAGCTTCTTATGAAAAGACAGTAGCATTTTTATGTTGAGGTAGACCAGGAAGCCCTAGACCCTCACAAGTAGAAATATGTCATGACTTTATTTCCTCCAACTTACCTCCAAAACTGATCTCGATTTAAGATTGCTTAAGGGTAGACTATGCCATCCATTTAAATACCCGAATCTACATACAGTGCTTTAAAAAAAATATCTTTGCCCTGTAATTGAAGTACTCTGGTTAACTGGCCCAGTTATAGCTAATGTTATTATGCTTCTGACTGGTGGAGATTTTAATTTGGCAGACTGAATCAGTGTTAGGTTAATATCTTCCAGAGGATCATTCGAGTGTCTCATGTAGGTATATACATTGTGCAGCAGTGCTGACCAGTAGAAACCAAGAGGACAACCAATGCATAACATTTAATTTTATACCCACAGGAAGTTAATTTTAATAGCCTATCTTAATTCATGTTGAAAATATTTTAATATGTAATTGACTTAAGTTACAAATGAAGTCTTTCATATTACTTTCAGTCTTTGAAGTCCAGTGTATATATCATACTTTTTAAACATCTAAAATGAGGATAGAGCTTGTACAAGCGCTCAATAGTTACAGTTAGTTGCTGGTTCCTAATAGCAGAACTAAATCCAGTTTAATTCCATCTAAATTTCTAGAGTTTGGGGTTGAATTTTACATTTTGGAGACTTATTAAAAGATTAAGGGTAGATTAAAATGATAGAATCTCAAAATCTTCAGCACATCAGATATTCAAGTGGCATTTAAATGCTTATATGTCAGGCATAAATGCTTATACATCAAAGTTAAGTATTTTATGAGGTAGTGTAAATGAAAGTAGATTAAAAATTACAAAATAGTTTGATCTAGTACTTCTGTGATTCCTTTTTTTTTTTTAAATTCCTATTTACAAGTGGAGAAACTGAAAGAGATAAACATTTGCAAAGTCATTCAGTGTATGCAAACCACACTGCTGGATGCTGAAGTTATACTCTCCATCCCTGTAATCTGCTCACTACCTTGCAAGGGCAGCCTTGCAAACTGGGCTTCCAGTCATACACTGGAAGAGAAGTTGCAAAAAATCCCTTCCTTAAGTTTTGTCTCTCCCTCAAGGTTTGTCAGTAGTCTGAAAAAGGAAAATGATTGGAGATATAGTCATCCTTGAAAAGTTGACTTTTGTTCTCTCTTTGTGTCAGAATGACCTTGTGGCACCTGCTAGTGATGTGTGTCACAGCATGAAAAGATTTGCTTTCTTCTTAACTAGCTAACTTTTCTGTGAGACTCATAAATCCACTTTTGTATAATTTCTTTTTTTTAAACTCCTAGTTTCCATCACTCAAAAACAATGCATTGTTGAGTGCCTAGTGCTCATATTGGCATTAGTTTGCATCCAACAGGACTTAAATTGTTGTTTTTTATATAGAGTCCAGGATTAGGTCTGCCTCTCACTTAGCATTCACAGAGTATGTGTAAATGTATTTTTCAGATTTGTTGTTTTACAGATCTATAGCATTTTTTTGTAAAATTGATATTCATCTTGGTGTTTTGGAAAATCCAGTTCATTGTGAATGTGATTAAGTTTGGCCATCTCAGTCAGCCCTCAAACTCCTTATTCTCCAATACTGAATTGACTTAGTTGCATTAAAAATAGCATCATGTGCACTTGGTTTTATTAATATGGGCTTAGAATTGCAATGGCTGATCTTGATTTTCAACTTGATGGGATCTAAAAATCACCTAGGACACAGGTCTCTGGGCATGGGGGTCAGGGATGATCTAAATTAAGTTAGTCTCTGGGGATGGTGTCAAGAGTTATCTACATTAGATTCACTGAGGAGCTACTGTGAGGTCATTGTGGGCGGCACTGTTCTATAGGATTGGGTCGCTGGGATTCCTAGAAAGAATACATAAACAAGTGTTTCAGCATTCCCTATTCTTGGCTTTCTAACTAGCTGCATGAAGCTTCTGCTGCTATAACTTTCCTATGTGATGGGCTTTATCCTCAGACTGAGCTGAACAAACCCTTTCTTAAGTTGCTTTTGTTGGGTATTTTGTTTCAGCAACAAAAGTAACTAATAAAGGGATATTTGGAAAATAACATCTTAAGCCTTTTAGCTTTAAATTACTGAAATGTTTATAAAGTTTTATTTGATATGTGTCATAGTCAGGCACAGGTGTGGACTTGACAGTTGAGGGTTTGAGTAGTTGAGTTAGGCCAGAGCAAGCCTGCAGGAGATTGTCTAACTGATAGCCCATGGTGGGTGGGATTAGGCCCTGGAATAAAATACAGAGAGCTGGTTGAGAGAGTTGATGTCCTTATGTACACTTGGCCAGACATGCTGGTCTGCCAAGTAAGGATTGTCCTTCTCTCAGCCATTACATAGAGATGGCGTGGCCAGTTTCCTCAGCCCTAGTGTTGGTGCATGCTCTCCCGTCAAGCTGGACAGACTATAACTGGACTAGCATAGGAAAATAAACCCTTGTTCCCTTAAGCTGTTCAATGGTCATTTATCAGCAACCATGCAGGCAAATTTCAACAATGTGTCTTAATGCAATATCTAGTGTCTACTTCTTACTGTTTAAGGACTAAGATAATTAGGAGGAGAAGTTTCTTCAGGTGTCACTTAGTTTTTTTTAAGTTGTATTTAAACTTATTGAATAGTAAAAAAGTATGGATCATTAGTTCTTTCAAATAATAATTAACAGCCACAATAAATAAAAATAAAAGGTTGTATCTAATTACTCCTGAAGGGTATATTATAAATAATTGCAAAATCTTGTTTTCTTAGAAAATACTATTGCATGTACTTTTAGGTTTGTAAACTTTGATACATTAGTTTTTCATTAAAACAGATGCTTAGTACCAAGGGTAGTGGTATATACTTGTAATCTTGCCCTTAGGAGATGGAGACAGAAGGATTAAGAGTTTCAGGTCCATCTGGCTTATGTATCAAGAACTGGCCACAATAAAACAACAAAACAAGCAAAAAGCTCTAAATAAGGTCCCATTATCTTACTGTGATAAAAACAACAAAACCATTAAGACGTAGGACTCTTAGCACCATTATTATAAGAAGATGTAAAACTAGATGTATTTTTTCTCTTTGTTTAGAGACTTACATTGTATTCCTTCTTCCCCCCCTTTGCCTTTCTTGACTTTTTATTTAAAAGTGACTCTTCATCTGAGACCTGTGTGTTAGAAATTTCTTTGTCTTTCCTTTCCTAGATCTTTCTGCTATTTCTTGAAACAAAAGCAGACCTATACTAACTTGCCATATATTATTATAAGCTTACTTTTAAAATCAACTTTCATAAGCCCAAATTACCCACTATTTTTTTTTTTAATTCAGTTGTGCGTGTGTGCGCATGTGTGTGTATAGAACCACGGGCAAATTTGGGAACCACCATGGACCTCCTCCTTGTTTACTCTGTGCCGGGATTCACAGGCTCTGCCCTACCAGGGCCAGAAGCCCCTGCTTCCCCCTGGCGTCAATACGTTGGATCTGGGATCCGAACTCAGGACTTTCTGCCTGCAAGGCAGAGGCTTAACTCCTGAGCCACCTCTCCAGCCCCAAATTACCCACTATTATGAACCTGACCAAATGCTAAAAAATATTGAAACTTGAGTTTTTTTTTAATTTTTGTTTTGTGATTGTGGTATGCTTCCATAAACTTAAAATTATTTTCTGATGGCAATCTTTGATTCTTTCCTCTTCTTCCACACCCTCACTCCCCTCATTGTCCTCATCTTTCCTCTTAGCCCTCTCTTCCAGTCCCTGGTTTCCTTTCCTCCTGGCGTGGCTGGTTCTCTTCAGCAGCATTCTAAGAGCATTTTAGATTCCTGAAGTCTGTGTTATCTAAAGTTAACATTTAGTGTTACTTTGTTGCTGGAAAGCTTTCAGTGTTTCACATTTCCTATCTTTTCCTGTGTATCACTGGAAGTCTTTTCTACAGCTCGCTTTTGGCATTGCTGTGGTAGTTCTCACGTTATATTTTGTGGGTCGTCTCTTCATTCTTTGCTATTGAGACCCTTGACAGAGAAGTGCTTTATGAATATGTTTGAGAGGCTATCCTAGGATTCTGACGTTGTTATTTATTGTTGTTTTATTTATTTTTTTGTGTGTATGCATATCTCCATGTGTGTCCATATGTATCAGAGGGCATTGTATGTGCCTGCGGAGGCCCAAGGGTGAGTTCAGGAATCATCCTGTATTGCTTTTTTGTTTCATTGTGGGATTTCCCAGGCACCACCATCCAGAGTGGAAGTCTTTAGGCTACTTCCTAAAACTAAGGTCTTTTTGCTTGCAAGGTAGAGGCTTAATTTCTGAGCCGTCTCTCCAGCCCTTATCGTTGCTTTATAATTGGAATTTCTCACATAAACACAATAATTGGAATGTGAGGAAAAATCTGTTATAGTTTGGCAACATATAATAGCATTCTTAAAGAGCTTCTTCTAGATTTTATGTATAATTTGGTTTTGTTCAGGAAGTGAAAATTTTATTTTTCTGCTACACAGAATGTTACAAAAGTACACTATATCATTTTATTGTGCAATATCATCACATAGTATTTAAATGTAATTGAATAATCACTGAACCACAACCTTACTGTTTTTACTACTTTCTATAACTTGGAAAACTGTGTAACATTCACCCTTAGTGCCTTTGACTACATGTTCTAGCAAGTAAAGATAAGTGATTCACAGAAAGCACAAGTAAATCATTGCAATTGCTAATTCCATATTACCCATGTTGATGATTGAACAAAGTGATTATAGTTCAGTTTGTCTTTCTCCTTTTATATTTGTGGCAAATAAATGGCTAAATTGAAAATTATAGAGATCAAGCCTTGAATTTTTTTTGTTTCTGTGACTGGATAATAAAATATTCTGCTTTATATTTTACAAAATTTGAATTTTGTGACCCATTAAAATGTGTTTTTTTTTTATTTATTCAATTGTGTGTGTGTGTGTGTGTGTGTGTGTGTGTGTGTGTGTGTGTGTGTAGAATCCGGGTGAATTCGGGAACCACCAGGGACAGCCTCCACCTCTTCCTTGTTTACTCTGCCCCGGGATTCACAGGCTCCGCTCTACCAGGGCCAGAAGCGCAAGCCGCCCCCGCTTCCGCCTGGCTTCTATATGTGGGGTCTAGGATCCTAACCCAGGACCTTCTGCCTGCAAGGCAGAGGCTTAACCCCTGAGCCACCTTTCCAGCCCCTAAAATGTGTTTTTTAAGACTTATTTTTCTGCAGTCATAAAAACTCAATACGTACCCCGGTTCTCTCCCTCCTTCCACCCCTCCCCAGTCCCTCTTACTCCCTCCCCCTTTCCCCCCTTCACTCTTCTCCTAGTGCTTCCCCCTTCCTCCCTCCCATCCCCTGGAGCATCCTTTTGTGTGAATGCCAAACCTCCCTGAGAGCCCTCCACTCTAGTGAGATTGTAAGGACTCAGAGGCATTGCCCAGAGCCCTTTCTTGGGCTCCCTGTTAGTATGGGAACACTATTATGACTGTTAATCCCTTGACTCTAAGGGTCCTATTGCCTGTGATCCATGGTAGACTTTCGGGGTTGTTGACATGTCAGTCATTGTGCAGGTCATGCAAAGTCGGATTATGGCTACTGTATTCCTAACTTGTGTGGAGTATCTTGCATGTCGTTGGTCCACCCCACCTTTAGGCTCTTACAATCTTGCTGCCCCCTCTTCTGCAAGTTTACCTGAGCTTTAGGATAGGGAGAGATTTGGCTGGTCTGGTTCCAGGTGATTAATATAGGGTCTTTGGTGTTCTGAATTATGGTTTGTTGTTTTCAGTTTTGTTGTTCCTGTACCACCCTTGGCTCCAATCCTGAATGGTATTGGAGGTCACTTCTTAACCACAGATATAAGGCTGTTTAAATGAACATCTTACTATAAGAAGAGATTCAAAGGTAGATGGAATAGGAGGAGGAGACTACAGTGGGGGGAGGGTGTCAGTGTCCCATTTGCAGGATGGTTGCCATCTATCTGCCAGTCCCTATACCCTCCCTGATTGGAGAGATCAAACCTCAGTTGCAAGTGACCAGGAAGGAAAGCGAGAGTGAGCTTCACCAGATGTCTCACTATTTACTTGTAATACTTCATGATGACCTATTTTCTCTACTGAAGTATGATCTCCTCTCTCCTTATTTCTGAGGAGGCCTTCCTTTCCCTTCCCTCCTGTTTATAATCTTTGCGATTACAGTAGGTGTTACAGAGATTTATGTTTGAATATGTCATTAAGTGCTTTGGTACTAGGATCCACCTATTAGGAAGTACATAGGGTGCTTACTTTGCTGTGTCTGGGATACTTCACTCAATATAATTTTTGCTAATTCCATCCATTTCTCAGAAAATTTTATTAATTCATCCTTTCTGATGGCTGAGTAGTATCCCATTGTATAAATGTACCACATTTTCCTTATCCGCTTGTCAACTGTTGGATATTAGGGTTGATTCCATAACTTTGCTATTGTAAATAGTGCTGTTACAAACATGGATGTGCTTGTGCTATTGAGATGAATTTTTGCTTTATGGGGGATTATTCCCAGAAGTGGAATAGCAGGGTCATATGGCATTTCAATCTTTAACTTTTTAAAAAATTTCCAAACTGATCGCCAGAATGGTTGTATAAGCCTGCATTCCCATCAGCAATCCTGACTGGGGTGAGTTGATATCTCAAGGAGGTTTTGATTTGCATTTCCTTGATGGCTAAGGATGTGAAGCATTTTTTAAGATATTTCTTTAGACATATCAATTTTGTCCCTGGAAAAGTTTCTTTTGAGTTCCAAGGCCCATTTCTTAATTGGGACATTTGTTTCCTTGGTGTTTAGTTTTTTAAGTTCTTTGTGCACTCTGGATAATAGAGCTTTATCAGCTATGAGGTGAGTGAAGATTTTCTGTGGGTTGCCTTTTTGCTTGGTTTACAATTTCTTTATCTGAACAGAAGCTGTTTAATTTCATCAGATCCCATTTGTTGAGTGTGGGTTGTATTGACTGTGCTATTGGATTTCTGTTTAAGAACTGTTGGCCTAGCCCAATCAGCTCGAGGGAGTTCCCCACTCTTTCAACTAGGATTTTTATAGTCTCTGGCCTTATATTTTGTGCATGGTGACAAGTACGAGTCCAGTTTTAATCTTCTGCATGTAAACATCCAATTTTGCCAACACCATTTGTTCAAGATACTGTTCTTCTTCCATTGAATTTTTTGGGCCCCTTTGTCAAAGATCAAATGGCTGTAAGTGTGTGGGCTTATATCTGGGTCTTCAACCCTTATCCATTGATCTATGTGTCTATTTTGGAGCCAGTACCAGGCTCTTTTTATAAAACCTATGGATTTGTAGTGTAGACTAAGGTTTGGTATGGTGATACCTCCGGTAGTGTTTTTGTTACTCAGGATTGTTTTTGCTATCATGGGTATTTTTGTGCTTCTATATGAATTTTGAGATTGTTTGGTCAATTTCTGTAAAGAATTGCTTTGGGACTTTGATTGGTATAGCATTGAATCTGTATATTGCCTTTGGTAGGATGGTCATTTTTATGATATTGATTCTGCTGATCCAAGAACATGGGAGGTCTTTCCACCTTCTGGTGTCTTCTGTAATTTTCTTCTTTAGAGTTTTAAAGTTTTCATTATAAAGGTCTTTCACTTGCTTGGTTAGGTTTATACTAAGGTATTTCATTTTTTAGGGGCTATAGTAAATGTTTCACTTACGGCTTTTTCACTTTTTTCATACTTGGCATATAGGAAAGCCACTAATTTTTGGCATGTTTATTTTGTAACTGCCACTCTCTGAACTTCTGTATTAATTCCAGGCGTTTCCTAGTGGAGTTTTTAGGGTCACTCAGGTATATGATCATGTCATCTGCAAATAGAGATATCTTGACCTCTTCCTAGGCAACTTGAATCCCTTTTATCTCCCTTTCTTGTCTTATGGCTTCAGCTAAGACTTCAAGTACAATATTGAATAGAAGTGGTGAGAGTGGACAGTCTTGTCTAGTTCCTGATCAAAGTGGGAATGTTTAAAGTTTTTCCCCATTGAGTATAATCCTTGCTGTTGGCTTGTATACAGCTTTTATTATATTGATAAAGGTTCCTTCCATTCAAACTGTCTGATCATAAAAGTCTGTTGGGTCTTGTGAAAAGCTTTTTCTGCATCTAAGGAGAGTATCATGTGGTCTTGGACTTTGGATTGGTTTATACGATGGATTATATTTATTGATTTGCGTATATTGAACCATCCTTGTATGCCTGGGATAAAGCCTGCTTGATCCCCACAAATGATCTTTTTGATATGTTTTTTAACCCAATTTGCTAAGATTTTGTTGAGAATTTTTGCATGTATGTTCATCAGAGAGATTGGCCAGTGGTTTTCTTTTTTAAGTGTATCTTTAATAGGTTTTGGGATTAGTATGATAGTAGCTTTGTAGAAAGAATTTGGAAGTGTTCCTTCCTTAGCAATTTGATGGAACAGTTTAAGGAGTATTGGTGTTAGTTGTTCCTTAAATGCCTGGTAGAATTCTGTGCTGAATCCATCTAGGCCAGGACACTTTTTGGTGGGAAGATTTGAAATTACTTCATTGATTTCCTCATATGTTATAGGGCTATTTAAATAATTCAAAACTTCCTGATTCAATATAGATAAGTTGTGCTTACTCAAGAATTCATCCATTTCTTTTGTGTTATCAAATTTCATGGAATACAAGTTTTTGAAATATGACTTATAATTCTCTGAATTTCTTGAATATCAGTTGTGATAACTCCATTTTCATTTCTACTTTTGTTAATTTGGGTTTTCTCTCTCTTGATTTTAGTTAATTTAGCTAGGGGTGTATGGATCTTATTGATTTTTTTTTTTCTTCAAAGAACCAGCTTTTTGACTGGTTGATTCTCTGTATCATTTTCTTTATCTCAACTTCAGATATTTCCATCCTGATTTTGCTAATCTCCTCTCTTCTACTGCATTTGGGATTTGATTGCTCTTGTGTCTCTAAAGCTTTAAGCTGCATTGTTAAGTTATTTATTTGTGATGTTTCTGTTTTTTTGATATAGGCATTAAGAGCTATAAATTTACCTTTTAGGAAGGCTTTCATTATGTCCCAGAGATTTGATACGTTGTATTTTCATTATCATTCCTTTCTAGAAAATCTTGAATTTCCTTTATGATTTCTTCCTGAACCCAATTCTCATTCAGCATCATAGTGTTTAGCTTTCAAGAGTTAGTGTATTTTCTGTTGTTTGTTGTGTTGTGGATGTCAAGCTTTAGACCATGTGTATTAGTTAGGATTCTCTAGAGTCATGGAATGCACAGAATGAATATGTATACATATATATATATGAAATTTATTGAGTTGGCTTACAGATATGGCCGAGGTAGTCCAGCGAAGGCTGTCAGTAGCCAAGGTAGTCCAACGATGGCTTCCAGTAGTCGAAGTAGTTCCAATGATGGCTGCCAATAGCTAGCTGCTCAGTTCTGTAGTCAAGTAGGTGATGGATGAAGGCTGGAGAACTCCTAGAGTCTTAATCTAGTCGAAGGCTAGAAGGTAGAAGAAACCGGGCGGCCGGAAGGAAGAACGATTCCTAGCACAGCTGCAAGAAGGGATCTGTTCTCCTTGGTGGCTCCTTTTTATATGATGTAGTATTGGGAGAATCCTTTGAGAGCTTTGGAGTTCTGATAGGATCTGGGGCATGTATAATCCTTTCAAGTAGTCTCAGTTGATCCTTTCCAGAGGTGGTCTCAGCCCAGCTTAGTTAATACCGGGTGTGTCAAGTTGACACCCAGGCTTAACTATCACACCATGGTGGTCTGATAGGGTACAGGCTAAAATTTCAACTTTTCTGTATATGTGAAGATTTGTTTTGTGGCCCAATATGTGGTCTCTTTTGGAGAAAGTTCCATGTGCTGCTGAGAAAAATGTGTATTCTTTGGTATGTGAATGGAAGGTTCGATAGAGATCTATAAGGTCCATTTCAGTAAGGGTTTGATTAAGTTTTCACTGTGTCTCTGTTACATTTTTGACCTGTTGATCTATCTCACGTTGAGAGGGCAGTATTGAAATCCCCAAGTATTATCATTTTGCAGTTGATTTCTTGCTTTTGATTTTGTAGTATTTGGTTAATGTGGTGGAGCCCATATTCAGTGCATATATGTTCAGTATTGTGAAGTAAGTCTTCTTGGTGAATTGTACCTGTGAGTAAAATATATTATCCTTCTGTGTCTTTTTTGATTTTTTTTTTATTTGAAGTCCACTTCATCAGAAAACATAATTGTTACCCCTGCTTTTTTCCTGGTTCCATTTGCTTGCAGAATTTTTGACCAGCCTTTTACTTTTAGAATGTGCCTATCTTTTGTGGTGAGATGTGTTTCCTGAAGGTAGCAGATGGATGGGTTGTGATTTCTAATCCATGTTTGTAATCTTTGTCTTTTGATTGGTGAGTTAATTCCATTAACATTTAGTATTACAATGGAGAAATTCCTTTTAAATCCTGACACTTTTTGTGATTAGTAGCTTTCATAAGTGTATTATTTAGCTTGGAGGTTTTGGTGGTATTATACTTCCCTTCTGTCCTCCTAGATATGCTTTTCCTTTCCTTCAAGCTTGAGTATCTTTTCTAGCATTTTTTGAAGGTCTGGTTTGGTAGACATGTAAGCCTTCGAGTTGTCTTTGTGTTGGAAAACTTTTCTTTCACCCTTGATCATGACAGTTAGTTTTGCAGGGTATATCAGCCTGGGTTGACATTTTTGCTCATTCAATACTTGAAGTACGTCTTTCCAAGCTCTTCTTGCTTTTACTGTTTCCATTGAAAAATCATTTCTTATTTTAATAGGTTTACCTTTAAACGTGATTTTTTTTTTCCTCTTGAAGCTCTCAGCACATTTTCTTTGTCTTGAATGCGGATCGTTTTGACTATTATTTGCCATGGCGAGTTTCAATTTTGGTCATATCTGGGGTGCGGAATGCCTCTTGTATTTGGATGGGCCTCTCTTTCTTTAGATGTGGATAGTTTTCCTTTATGATAATTTGAACATTTTCCTCAGGTGTGGTATTTTGGGATTCTTGTCTGGTATTCCATGAATGTGCATGTTAGGCTTCTTCAGGGTGTCCCATAACTCTTGAATATTCCTCTCAAGTATCTTTTTGGCTTTAACAACTTCTTCCATTGAAGTGGTTAGTTCTTCCACTTTGTCTTCAAGATCTGATATTCTATTTTTTGCTTCATTAGTTCTGCTGATAAGACTCTTCCTTGAGTTCTGGGTTGAAGATAACTTGACTTTTAGTTCAATTTGAAACTCTGCTTGAGATTGTTTTAACTTCTTTATGCCTATTTTTATTTCTTCAGCTGCTTTTCTCATCTCTTCCAAGTGTCTGTTCTGTTCTGTTCAAAGTGATTGATGCAGTTTTTTAACTCCACCTGGATTTCCTCTTTCATAGTATTGGATCATAGTAAAGATCAGTCTTTGAAAATCATTATATTGGGTATGGCTTTCTTGGCTATTTTCTGTGAGTTTGTTCTTGTTGGAATCTATCATTATGGGGTTAATTCTTTCAGTAGGAGATTTGTTGTCTTTGTTTTTGTTTCTCATGGATTTGCACTGTGAAGTATGCAATTTGTTTTATCTCTTAAGACCTTTTTGTTTCTGTGTGTTTTGACTGAAGTGAATTGGATAGTATTACAACACTTGAGCAGTTATTACTAGTGTTTGCCTTGGAGTTGGGTACACTTGTCTGGTATTGGTGTTATTTCCCAGATGAAGCTATTAGTCTATCAGTACATCACTTTACTCAGGTTTAATAGACAGTGAGTGAAGATTGGTATGGTAGTGTAATTTTTCGGTTTACTTCCTTTTTATATGTGAGGGTGAATGGTACAGTCCCTTGAGTTGTATGGGTTTTTGGGAGGCAGAAGGGCAGAGTGTGTTGTGGGGCTCTCCTATCACCTGGTGTGGCCTATGGGCCTTCCCCAGTGCCAGAGCAGACTAGCTTCTCATCGTGTGCATGTTACCTGGTGTCTGGGGCATGGTCTAAGGGCCTTACCTGAGGAGCAGGAAGCCTGCTCTGGTCTGGGTCCTGGGCAGAAGGGCAGTGTCTGGTGAGGCACGCAGATCACCTGGGACCTGGGACATGCTCTATGAGTCTTCCCCAGTGCCAGAGCAGACCTGGGGTCTGGGACATGGTCTAGGGTCCTCAGGAGCAGAGAGTCTGTCCTTGTTTGGTCTGGGGCAGAAGGGAAATGTGTTTTTTTTTTTTTAATTCTGTTGATTTTGAAAAAATAAGTGATACCTCTCTTCACCTTTAATCAGTAAAGATTATGAATAAAAAAAGATTAGGAATAAAATAGTTCTTACACCTATTGAATTTTTCCTATTTTTTTAAAAGAAAAAAACAACTAGACACAGATGACTATGAATAAACTCCAAAATAAGGCAGCAATGATTTAAATGGACAGAGAACAGGTAAGATGTTTTCCACACAAGTCTGATGATTTGTGTTTGGACCCCCATATCCCACTTAAAAGCTGGACGCAGTGGTGTTAACATCTGTAATCCCACTATGCACCAACAGGAAATGGGAGGCAGAGACCCAAGAATCTACAGAAAGTTGAGGACTAGCCAATCTGACTTATGTATCACCTGTGAAGAGACCTATTCTCAAAAAAGATGAAAAGCCAAGGAACAATACTTGCTTGTTGCCCTCTGACCCCCCCCCCCCATGAATGAGACCCTTGGGTCACAATTGTGTTAGTCTGTGTGTTGACCCTGGAGAAACATCATGGAACTGGCAGTGTTCACTCAATTAGGTTCTCTCCTTTCAAATGAATTTGGATCTTTACAAGATGAACCCTTCAGTGGGTGTTATTTTGCTCTCAAAATCCTTTTCCTTATGTCTTGGCGTAATGTGGGAATACATCCAGTTATGTTGGTATCTTTAACAATTAAACCTAGTTTTTCATAATCAGACTGAATGGTCTCCTGTCTTGAAATTTCTTCTTCTGAAAAGATATATTGAAATTCACTTTATTGAAATTCTCAGAACATAAACAGAATGAAGCTAACTTCTTAGTCAAAATATCACATGAATATCTCTTAGCCCAGTTTCCATTAGAATCCTTGTTTCCCTTCAAAGCCTGATGAGCCATGCCTCCACTGTTCATATTTTTCTTAATATTCTTGACTTTTAATAGTGTGTCTTATGTTCTTCTTCTAACATATTAGGTCTTTTCTAACCAAATAATACATTTCAACTACAAAATGCTTATTAGGGCTTAAGAGCCAGTTGATCAGATAGATGACAGCAGCGGTTTCTTTTGCAGTTACTTTGACAAACTGCCCTAACTAAAGCAACTTAAATAAGGAAACGTTTGTTTTGGCTTGCAGTTCAATGGACAGTGGTGGATCAAGATGAGAAGTTAAGCAGGAGCTGAATGGCTTATGACATAGCACCTACAATCGGGAAGCAGAGTCATGGATGTTGTGATTAGATTGCTTTCTCCCTTTCATACAGTTTGTGACTGAGGCCCAGGGAATGCTGCCATCCCACGAGTGGGTGGACCTTCCCATCTCAGAACATAATCACAGGTGCTCCTAGGGGTTAATAATGAATCCATTATAAGCATGCCTACATACTTATCCTTTAGGTGGTTCTAGATACTGTCAAGTTGACAGTTCTCCATACTATGTTCGACCAAAATACCAGACAAGAATAGCTTCATTTATTTTTGACTCGCGGATTCAAAGATTTCAATACAGCATGACAGGAAAGGCAAGGTAGAATAATTGTTGGAAGCGAGAATATATGAGGGAACTTTCTAACATTCTACTGGACAGAACAAACAGAAACAAACTAGAGGTAGTTATGACTTTCAGTGGATACTTTTAGGGACCTGCTTCTTTCCATCAGCTTCGCTTCCCAAAAGCTCCACAGACTTTAAGCATAGCACTTCAGTCAGGATTAAGCATTAAAACCCAGGCTATAAGGGTTTTAATTTCAGGACCAAATCATAACAAATGTTTAATGATTTTAATTTACGTTTTTGAAAGTCCTTGAAAGTTTACTTCTGAGTTAAAGTTTTATTATTTGAGTGAATAGATTTTTTAATGTTTTAGCAGGTGAAACAGTGTCTTGCAAGCTACTCATCTTAGAATTTCTGTGTTATTTCTTTACTCTTCTGCCTTCTCCATTAAGTTATATCCATTATTTTCTAGAAGTTCTGAATTTATCTGTTGTTAAAGTACTAAGTAAGCTCTTACTCTCTCTTGGCTGGATGTAATATTGCCTAAAAGAATCTTCAAGTTAGCTGTCTGTTCCTTTCCTATTCATTTTTTCACACTTTTTTTAAAGTAGACCTAGTAATGCCAGTTTTCACTTCTGATATTTTCTTGCTTTTTGTTACCTACAGAGCACATAATGCAAGATTTTATGTCCGTTTTGTATCTTACATTCGTCTGCCTTCAACAGTAGCTAGTTTAAATATAAATATGTATTAATATTTAAACTATTTAAGTATTAATCAGATGCTTATTAATCAAGACTTAAAAAATCCCTTGTCATCATAGACAAGTAGAAGGGAAATCATGCTTCTGAGTTGAATTTCAATTTTAAATGAATGTTAGTAGCTTCGTTTTTATAGCTTTTCTCTGTGGGTTCCATGATTTGTTATGAGACATTTTTGTTTCAGAAGTACTATTTACTTGTATTGTCTCTGTAGTTATTTGAACCCCTCTCTTGCTTTTTCTTTTTTCCTTGGAAATTATCCCTCATTGCTTCTTCTACTAAAATGTTGCAAAGACAAATTTAATCAAATATGTGTCTTTTCCTTTGTTTTTGCTTTTGTTTCTTTGAAACAACTTATCACTATGTAGCTTAAACTAGCCTCATCCTTACTATGCATCTCCAAATGGTCTCATACTCATAGTCCTCTTGCCTCTACCTCCTGATTACTAGAGTTGCTGGTATGGGCCACCATGCTCTGCTTCTGTTTTTTTTTTTGTTTGTTTTGTTTTTTATTTTTTTATTTATTATTTATTCAGTTGTGCGTGTATGCATGTGTGCGTGTGTGTGTGTATGTATGTGTGTATATTTATGTGTGTGTGTGTAGAACCACGGACAAATTTGGGAACCACCATGGACGCCTCCACCTCCTCCTTGTTTACTCTGCCCGGGATTCACAGGCTCCACCCTACCAGGACCAGAAACGCAGGCCGCCCCCACTTCCGCCTTGCACCTATATGTGGGGTCTAGGATCCGAACTCAGGACCCTCTGCCTGCAAGGCAGAGGCTTAACTCCTGAGCCACCTCTCCAGCCCCTCTATTGTTCTTTATATTTCTTTTACCCCCCTTCCCCCCTGGTTCTTAGATACTGCATTAATGTAATATTTGTATATAATTTTACCATTCATGGATTATTTTTATATTTGTTTATAGAGTTTATCTAAGCATTTCCATTAGATGATTATGGTTACCACCTCAGTACCCAACTGAGCAATTGTCCCTGGAGAAAGCATGTCTGTACTTGTTGGTCAAGTTTGTAATTGCTCTTTGTACTAGACTATACTTCACTGGGTTTTTTTTTTTTTTTTTTTTTTTAGCTAATCTTAATTAGTACTTGAAAAATCCATTTTATTTGCTTTTCCAGAATTCCTGTCAGTCAAGTCTGGTATTATCAATGCCATTTTACAAATGATATTGCAAATTGCTGTAATTCAGTGCCTTTACAGAGTTTTGTAACTAGCGATTAAAAAAAAAAGGACCAAACAGGAAAGGTCTGCATACTCCCAACTTCTGTTGCTCAATCCTACCTCCTTGCTCCACTTTAAGACATTAGAAAGTGAAATGTGTTTTTATTCTCGGAATTTTACAGAAGCAACTGCCTGTTTTACTCTCAACAAAAGTATAAAACATCAAAGTAACAGTTGTTGGTTTCACTTAGCATGAGTTCTGTATGCCATTTTCTTACTATGATTTATGGAACGTGCTAGATCAGATGTTATACTAGTTGACAGACAATTGATATTTGAGGAAGAACTAATACAAGGAACAAAAGATAGGGTTTTAGTTTTTCGAATTTTAGAGAATTGCAATTATTTTTCTTCAACTTCTATAGGTTTTTAGTCGTAACAGACTTCCGCAGAAAAAGAGATTTTAAAAAGCAAGTTAATTAGCATGTATGTTTCATATGTATATGGGAGCATTGAAGAATGATAGTTCTTAAGAAACTTCACATTTTAGTTTTTATGAATTCTCAGCAAAGAACAGTAAATTTTTAGGGAAATGATAAAATGAAAGAAAACAATCATCTCTACATGCTGTGGATCTGAAGTTACTTTTAGTAGTTAACCTTAGTTTTCACAGGAAGATCTCTTTTGCTTTTAGGAAATAAGGGTAAGGTAAGAGAGATTTTTTTTCCCACCTCCTTAGTAAATTGCCTTCAGCTTAATGGTTCTTTGCATTTTGTGGCATATTCTGGCTTCCTAAGTGTCATTGCACCCATCCCAGATTCTCAGTATTCTCAGGTCCTTTAGGCCACTGGTAGGAGTATTTATTTATTTTTATTTATTTATTTTTTTATTTTTGTGCACATGCGAGCACATGTGTGTGTGTGTGTGTGTGTGTGTGTGTGTGTGAGAGAGAGAGAGAGAGAGAGAGAGAGAGAGGTGGGGGGGGGAGAGAGCGAGAGCACTGTTGTGTCCCTGTGGAGGCCCAAGGGTGACTTCAGGAATCATCCTGGATTGCTTCCATCTATCTCCTTTTTGCTTTGCTCTGGCAATTTCCAGGCTCTGCCCCCACCTGCTGTTTTTGCTTGGTGTTTTTTACTTGGGACTTGGAATCCAAATTCAGGGCCTCTGCTTGTGAGGCAGTCTTAACCTCTGAGTCATCTCTCAATCCCTATTCACTTTTTAAAATTTAATTTATTTTTACTCTTTTAGCATTTGATGCATGAAAATACAATGCATTTATGTTATTTTTATCCCTTGTTACCTAATCCTATCCTTCCTCTCCTGTTCTTACTATAAACCTTCTTCCCTATCAGTCTTTCTCCAGCTTTCATGTTTTTTTGCATGCACTGGTAAGTGCTTGAGCACTTGGAACATGAATCATATGTTAGTGGGAAAGGGGAAAATTGCATTTGTGTCTAACAGGCTTTTTTTTTAACTGTACCTGCAAAATCTTAAAACACTACTATAGATGTGCTTTATAATATGTAGATATTGTTTATTCAGAAAAATTAATTCATTGTGTAAATATCAGCCCCTTCTAGAGCATCTTTATTGTGTATGTGGTTTATCAGAAACAACCTTTAATGAAAAGGTATAAAGTGGAAGACTGGAATTCATTGTGACCATGGCTTTTCTCTCCAGGATTCCATTTTAGCCGTAGCTGTGGAAGCTGTTTTTCTGTGTACAGTAGCAACTGCTTTCTGCTCTGCCATATTTGAATAAAACTGAACATGTGTTTTTATGTTGGACATAGGTAATATTTGTCAAGGAAATGAAAAGTTACAAAAGGTGAAGAACTTTTGATAGCGTATGTAAAGTTATATTTTGTAATTTGTAAATAATATTGCAGGAACACTTTTAGGGAGGAGCATGATTGCATAGTGAGGAAAAAAGAAATCGTGTCAAAGGTTCACATTCATATTACACTAGAGTTGCTTTTTGATCATAACAAATTTCTAATTTCTTTAGTCTTAATTTTCTCAATGTAAAATAAAAATGTTCTCTTAGGATAGAGGTGAAGATTTAATTAGAAATATAGTTGGAAATTCCTTGTATCTGCAGGACTATTAAATGTTTTAAACTACTATATATTTCAGTGAACTGTAACTACTACTATAGTCAGGCCTTTTAACAAAAATTAATTCTTCTTGCCAACACTGAAAGCCAGCATTATCACCTCCATTCAATAGATAAGAATAAGGGATGCAGATAGGCTAAACAACTAACTCAGAACCTGCTGTTAAGTGATGGTATTAGATTTAAGCCTCAGGTTATTTTCTACTGTGTTGCAATGGTGTTAATAAGGTATAAGGGACTTGAAGCTTAGCAATAATGAATTGTGTTTGTAAGAAATGGAATTAGACTAAGAATCAGGAAAGTTAGAGCATTATTATATTTATTTGTTAATTGTTGGTACATTATAAGGTGTTTTTTTATTAATAAATGCATTTAAAATGCATGGCTGTATTTCTACAGTTTATGTGTAAATATTTCCTTACTGTGAATTTGATCTTTATTAGAATAGAAATCATCCTTAATGTTATCACAAGTATATTACAAATACTGTTTTAATATTTTGTTCTGGTTTTGTTTTATTTTTTAGTCATTCTTATACTGGCCAAGATTACAGTACACAGGGAAACACTGGGAAGATTTCTTTAGATCAGATTGATTCGGTAAGCATCATATCTTTAAAAAAAAATTTTTTTTCAACCAGAGGTTTTTGGGGGTGGAAAGATGATAGTGTTGCTTCATTGTTTGCTGATCATCTTAAACAAAAAGCTCACATCCGAAATCCTGACCCTGACCTAAGGGGATCCCGCGCGGGAGATTTCTGTAGCGTTCACGCGTCCCCTGCACCAAGTGTCCCAGTTCGCGCAAGTCAAGATGGGATTTATACTTTCAAAATCAATGAATGAAAATATGAAAAAGCAACAGGAGGTCATGTTAATGAATGCTTGATTACAGCTGGAAAGGCAGCTCATGATGCAGAATGAGATGAGAGAAAGACAGATGGCCTTGCAGATTGCCTGGTCTCGAGAATTCCTCACATACTTTGGAACTTTTTTTGGCATTGCAACCATCTTTTTGACAGCTGGAGCAATAAGGCAAAAGAAACCAGCCTTCCTCGTCCCTATAGTTCCATTAAGCTTTGTCTTCGCCTACCAGTATGACTTGGATATGGAACTCTTCTACAAAGAATGAAAAGTGAAGCTGAAGATATATTGGACACAGAAAAGAGTAAATTGGAGCTTCCAAAGCCTTGAAAAAGCCAGAAGGGAACAGAGTAAATTCTTCATAGACAAGTGATACCAGGTGCAGCAAGTGCATCCCAAAGAACAAAATTGTTGGCTTGAATCATGGTTTACACAATTTTTTAACTACTCAAGATTTGGATATACGGATTTTATTTTAAACTATTAAAGTGCAAAATGAATTTGAACTATATTAAAATTAAATTTTTAACATTCAGCACAAAATCATGGATATACTCTAAATAACATTCAGATTCCTATAGATACATGTGTTTTCCAATTCTCTAAGTGTAAAATTAATAAAGTGTATTTCTTTGAATTTCTTGAAGCAAAAAAAAGCTCATATCCTATTCATATGACTTTATTTTTGTGCACACATATGTGTGTGATGTGTGTGCACTCCTGCCTGCTTGTGGAGGCCCATGGGTGACTTCCACAATCATCTTGAATTGCTCTCATTCCTTATTACTTTGTTCTGGGTTTTCCCAAGCTCTGCCTTCCAGGGTCAGATGTTCAAGTGACTCCCATATCTGCCCAGCATTTTGTATGGGATCTGGGCATCTGAAGTCAAGTTCTTTTGCTTATCAGGCAAAGACTTTAACCCATGAGCCATTTACGTAGCTTGCATCTGACTTTTTTTAATTGTAGGAAAACCAAATTTAGAAAATTTTTAGTAATTTTGTAAAGGCAGAATTTAATCCATTATTCCCAAAGGGAATTCTTTTAATTAATGTTTCATAGGTGGTATTTATATTTAAATACTGTATACATATAGAAAAGAAGTAGGAATTATTAGTTAGCTAATATATAATACTAATATATAACAAAATACCATGGATTGGTGACTCGGATAATAGAAATTTCTTTTTTCATATTCTGGAGGTTCAGTCAGACTCTTAGCTCACAGTAAGAATTGGCTCAATTTTTCCATCTAGGGACTTTCTTACTTTAGACATGGCTGCCTTCACATGTCTTCAGATAACATTTTTACTGTTGGCACACATCCTGCTGTTTCTTCTTATAAAGACATTAGTCATCTTTAGAATTATTATGACTTTGTGTAATGTTAATTTCCTCTTTAAAGGCCCTGTTTCCAAATAGAGTCAAACTCTGAATACTCTGAAGTGTGTGTGTGTGTGTGCGTGTGTGTGTGTGTGTGTAAGCGGATGCACTTACTAGTAGCATTCATAATAGTACTAAGCAAAAGCTGCCTTCTGTAGGATGCCTACATTAGCTCATAGCTCATTTCAGTTTTATTTTACTGTGCCATTCCATATGGAATGAAAGAGCAGTGGTCTTTCTGTACTTGAACTTTTAGACTTTCTCTCACACAATAGAATTTGCACTCTGTCCAAAGTAGAAAAAACAAGTCTGCTATAAATAATCTTTATTCGGGCATCTACCAATTTACTTATAATAATTTAGAAATATATCAAGATTTTAGTGTTGGAAGAAAAAAATTATGATAAACTTACTAGAGACAAAATAATGGATAGATGTTTATTTGAAAACATATAATCCAGTTCTTTGCATTTACAATAGGGTTTTCTGTGTTAACACAGTTTATTTCTTCTAAATAATTATTTTGCCTGTAACACTTTCCCAATTCTCCCTTTCTCCATGATTTATACTTCCTTTATATTACAGTAATAGTTTGAAGTTATTTCCATTCTTACCTCTAGCTAAATGTTTTGCCATTTACAAACAAAAGTGAATGTGAGAGTTCACACAAATATAATCACCTATTTATTTAGTGAACATATATTAATATACTTGGCTTATCAATTATGTGCTGGTCACTGAACTGGATACAGAGGTGACTAAAACAAAATCCTTATGCTCATGAAACTTTCTTGGGAATAGTAGACAGAACAGTAAATTAGAAATGAGCATTGTTATGTAAAGTTGCATTGCGTGTTATGATGATGATTTCATAAAGCTGTTTCCTTATTTGGACCACATTTATATTGCCCAATCTTCACAACAGCATGCCATTAGCGTATCTTCTGATACCTGCATTTCTTCACCATCTGCTCCCCCCTGTGGATCTGTAGCCCTCATTCAGCAGAGTAGCGACAGTGTTTTCTACCTCTGTGCTCCCACTGTCAGCTAGAGCTTTGGCTCTGGCTCTAGCTCCTTCAAAGTCCTGGGACTATATTGCATAATTTTGGTACCTTATTACTGATCTTGTTGCTTTTTTTTAACATTTTTTATTATTATTATTTCCGCTCATACAAACTTAGTAGGTACACCGGTTCCCTCCCTTCCTCCTCCCCTCGAACCCCCTGCTCCCCCTCCCCTCACCCCTTCCTCCCCATCCTCCAATGCCTTCCCCCCAATCCCCGGTGAATCCTTTAATGTGCATGCCAGACTCTCCTCTGGGCCCTCCTCTCCGATGAGGTACAAGGACCCAGTGGCATTTCCCTGAACCCTTTCCTGTGTTCCCCCTTAAGCATAGGGACACTACTGTGGCTGTCAATCCCTTGCCTCCAAGGATCTTGGTGCCTTTAGCAAATGCTAGACTTTGTGAGGTCAATAGTGTGTTGGACATTGCGCAGGGCATGCAAAGTCTAATTATGATTGCTTCGGCCCTAACTTGTGTGGAGTATCTTGCATATCATTGCTCCTCCCATCCTTGTGCTCTTACAATCTTACCACCCCCTCTTCCGCAAATTTCCCTGAGCTTCAGGATGGGGATAGATTAGGCTGGCTTAGTTCTATGTGGTTGATATAGAGTCTCTGAAATTCTAGATTATGGTTCGTTGATTTTCTTTTGCGGTTTTGCTGCTCCTACAATGCCCTTCACTCCATCCTGATGGGCATTGTATGTCACCCCCTGGCCAGAGACAAAAAGCTGTTAAACTAGAGTCTTGTTATAAGAGCACATTCAAAGGTAGATGTGATAAAAGTAGAAAACCACAGTGAGGGAGGGGTCAATCACCCATTTGCAAACGGTTACTTTCTATCTGCCAGACTATATGTCCTCATCTTCTGGTAAGATCATACCCCCTCAGTTGTAAATGATCAGGAACGAAAGTCTGTACTTTTATACTTTATCTCAAGGAAATGGAATCTTATGTTCATGCAAAAATTTTTGTAAGAATATTCCTGACAAATATATATAAAATAAACTTACTTGCGTCTTGTTGCTCTTTTGATGATTTTGTGCCGGTCTGAAAACCTTCTGTATAACACTGTGTCTGTTGTTCTGACCTCTGCAGCATTCCATATTTTGCCCTTACAGAGGCTTTGTTTGCTCCATTTTGTTATTTTTCTGTCTCATGACCAAACCTGAACATGATTATTGCCATTGTCATTATTTGGAGTATGTTTTGGGCCTCCTAAGAATTCTTCCTGCTTCCTTTCGTGCTCCCATATAATCTGTTTACAGTGTTACAGCAAGAGTTCTCTTTGTTTAGCAAGTGGTAAAACCCCTCAAGTGGGTTCCGGCATATTTAGAGTAAGATCCAGACTCACTTTATTGTCTGTAGAACATATCTATTTATTCCAGTTTTGTCTTGTGCTTCATTTGACTCACTCACTATGTTCCAGCACATGCTCCTTAGCACAAGCAGACTCCGTAATTCTCTTTATGTGAATAATATTCTTGGATCCGCATTAACTAGAATTAGATTTGAAACATGTCTAAACAAAATTCAATTTTCATGGAGTGGGTTCAGTCGCCACTTAAATTAAGGTATCTTTCTCCTAGCCACACTTGATCCCATTACTCTTTTATTTACAGTGCTTCTGAAATCAAATATTACATTTTCTGTGTTCATGAGATGTAGTTCTTTGAAGATGAGGTGTAGTTCTTTGAAGATGATATTTTGGGTTCTTTCTTCATTGGTGTTTGTCAAGGCTGCACATTAATACATGTTCATAAGAGAATCAAGGAAATGTAAGAGAAGAAACTGAAGTTAAATTGTGTCTTAAACAAAACAAAACATTTTACTATACTAGAGGGCATGTGGGAGAGAAGGGCACACCAGGGCAGTGCAAGAAGAATGAAAGGAAGTGAAACATAACTGTGTGCATATAGGATGGCGGGAAAAAGAGACTCATGCTGGTAATGTAACAAACTAGCTCCCAACCCTGTGATAGATGTCTATGGTATAGGATTTGTGCTCCTGTTGTTATTTGAATTTGTTGTTGTTGTGAATTTGACCTATATAAGACTGTATGTAATTGTTGCTATATCTTTTTTCTTAACTGAATTAAAGAAGTAATTGTGTTTTATTTATCTTCTTTTCTATATTACTGAATAAATATTCTGGTTTATGTAACTGAAGGTTATGGCATATTGAGGGGACATCATGTGTTTGTAGTAAAGATAGTGAATAGTCATCAATTTTATTTTTTAATTCAGAAAATAGTCAAAGTAGTCCTGCCAAGGAAAGATGAAGGTCTGAAGGAATAAGGGTGTGAATGAAAAATTTAGTTCTTTTCAAAGGACTAGTAGCAACTAGAGGGAGCAGCAAAGTCAAACAGTGAGAAGTGCTCTTCCTCACAAGTTTATTTTCCTGGAGCAGAAGGCTAGCAGGGAGGATGCCACTTGAAGAAGTTAGAGGGATTCAGTTGAGATCATAGGTAAAGAAAACCAAATTAAAACCAGACAATGTTACTTCATTTTTGACACTAAAGACTTTTTTATACTACCTATTAAACACATTTGTTTGAATTTTCCCTTTGAGAATCATTTCTCTTATTTTTGTGTTCTGCTTTATATTTTTTTTTATCTTGTGAATTTATCTGCTGTTAAAAATTGTACTTTTATACTTTATCTCAAGGAAATGGAATCTTATGTTCATGCAAAAATTTTTGTAAGAATATTCCTGACAAATGTATATAAAATAAATAAGGTACAAACAGTTTAATGCTTTTAATAAGTTGAAGAATGGTTGAAGAAATTCTGGTGTTTTCATATCAGAATATTGTAAAAGCTTAGTTATATCTCACAGGTATTGTGCTGTCTTTCAACAGTCAATCCTCAGGGACTACATACTCAATTTTTAAAAAAAATCAATACTCTTGAAATGACAGAATTGTAGAACTAGAGAATAGATAAGTGGTTTTCAAGTGTTAGGAAATGGAAGGATGATGGAACAGTGTGTAGGACACAGGAGTCCATAGGGAAAAAAGTCTGAGACACTGGGGAAGATGTCTTAATTGATAAAGTGCTTGTTTTGCCAGTATGGGAACCTGAGTTTGGATTCCCATTACTCACATAAGAAATCTGATGTGGTGACATGTGCCTGTAGTCCCAGGGTGGGGGACCAGAATTAGTAGGATCCTTTGGGGCAGTGTATCTAGTCAAATAGATTTGTTCCAGGTTCAGCAACTCTCAAAAAACAAAGTACAGCGTGATAGAAGAATCATCTGATGTCTACTTCTGGCCCCCACACTTGCATTCAGGCACGTATGCATACGTACATAAACACACAGAATGAAGAATCTGAGACTAGTGGGTTATATCTATGTTAGTATTCTGATTTTAATAATGTAAAAAAGTCTGGTAGTATTATTATCTTGTTATATTATCTTGAGGCAAACTGTGAGAACATGGTATCTCTTTGTGTTTTTCCTATAATTTAACACTTAAATATCCAAAGAAAAAGTTTAACTCAGAAATGAAGCAGGTGAGCAACTTTTATAGATGGGGTTAGGAGGCCCTATCCCTCTGCTGAACTGTTGACGCACAGAGAAAAAAATGTAGGTGAGAGTAATGTACTATATGCACAAGAAATTATCAAAAAACCAAGTTACTAAAAGTTTTAAAAAGGTATGTAAGGTTATTGAAAGTGAAATAAATTTTGGAAGCCTTTCATTTTAAATTAAATAAGCTATATTTGTGAAAAATATACAAACAAATGGTTCACTTATAATCATAGTATTATAATAATCCTAGTATTATAGTAATACTTCTGTATAGTCACAGCAAATATAGAAGGCCTGGTATGTTTTGCCATAAATAAAACTTGTTTTTGTTTTTTCTCTAGCTTTCTATTAAATCCTTCCCACCTTGCATGCGTCAATTGCACAAAGCGTTGCGCGATAATCACCATCTTCGTCATGGAGGCCGAATGCAATATGGCCTTTTCCTTAAGGGCATTGGTTTATCACTGGAGCAGGCATTACAGTTCTGGAAGCAAGAATTTATCCGAGGAAAGATGGATCCAGACAAGGTAATTTTGAAAAATCAGAGAAGTAGTCAATGAGATTCAATGTGGTCTGAAAACTAGAAGGTCTGTTTTTAAAATATGCTACTGAAATTGAAAACTCGAAAAGGTAAGTATCTGTTGTGTTAAAAATTGACATATTAGCCCAATAAGTGCTAAACAAAAGATGGGGAAAGATGTCTTCTCCTTTGTAGACATGCCACCATTAGTAATTACCAGACTGAAATTGCTTTCTGAATTGTGTTAAGTATACATATGTATATGCTAACACACACACACAATGTCATTTTGAGGATTGGTAGGTACTATAAGCAAATAATGCAAAGGCAATCTAAAATGTATTCTTTTAGGGCATGCACAGTCTTTCTAAAAACATTCTTATTAATCAACATAAACTTGAGCAATTGCTTTTAAACATACATAGATATGCATATATATATTTAGTGTTCATAGTCTTACTCTTTCTTTCATCAATGCAAATATAGTTTCTGTCCCTGTTGTATTGTGAACACACATGTAGTATGAAGTAAATTTTGTGCTATTTCTTGTCTTTTTTCTTTCTGGAAAAAATGATTTTTTGCAGAATGAAGAATATTTTCCAAGAAAGACATAAATATAAGTATTGTATGTAGTCTTGAATCTGAATACCCTCTCCCCCAACTCTGGAGTTAGAGGCAAATGCATGAGTGCTGTGCATCCAAACTGAGGTCCTCATGTTTGTACAGCAAGCAGTCACCAACTGAGTCATCTCCCTAGCCCCTAGACCTTTCAAGTAATGTATTATAAAAAGATCCTACAGTGCTTACAGGTTTGTTTTCAAGACTGTGTTCCTTGGACTTTTAAATAAGTAGCATAACGGAATTTTTGTATAGCATTTCTTAGATTTGATTTATGTTTATTTTATTTTGAAAGTATTCTGACTACAGAAAATGGGAAAGATACAGAAAAATTTGTTATCCTCTGATTAAAAATGATCACTGTCAACATTTTAATCTTCAAAGTCTAGATATTCCCCACTTTAAAATTTGACATTATTTTTTAATTTTTCCATGTTATTAAATATGTAAAATCATGGAAAGACCATTTTACTTGGATCATTATATATCTTTTGAAAGTGATATAATTAGTTTGATCATTCTCCTCCTGGTGGACATTGACTTACGATTATTTTTGAGTATGTGTGTGACTTAAGCATGAGCACATTTAGAAGCCAGGCGTTGACATTGGATACTTTCTTCATTCTCTACTTGAGTTTTTGAGATAGGCTCTTTTAATGATCTGGAGCTCACCATCTGACTAGTCCCTGGGGTTCTCCTTCCTGTCTCTGTTCCACCATAACTAGTTTTTTTATATAGTTGCTGGGGATCTAAACTCAGGTCTTCATGCTTGTACAGCAAGCACTTCACACATGGAACCTCTTCCTATCTGATTATACTAATTTGGTGTTAAAAATATAATTGCACCTAATATCTTAGAGATATAAAACATTGGTTATAGTTCTTATTATGATTTTAATATATATTTAACAGGGAATAAAATTACTTGATAAGAGACTATATGTAGTTTAAAGGTTTAAATTGCATTTTTTAAATGCAATTTTTCTTCTACTTTTTTTATTCTTTTAGTGTTTCATACATGAGTACAGTGAATTTATGATATTTCTTCCCTGCCAGGTTGCCTTCTTATTTTCAAATTTCTTCAGTGTGTGACCCTGGCTTTCATCTAGTTTGCCTTTGATGACACATGCCTGAATACTTCTAGAATATGAATCATATATCAGTGACTATATCCTTGAGGAAAGTGGTTTTCATTTCCTCCCCATCAGTTATAATCCTCATCAGTTGATCAGGGAAGCGTAAGTCCTCCCAAGATCTTTTCTCTTCCATGGTGAAATGTTGATAGGATAATTTCCATGCAGGTCTTGTGGAAATCATGGATACCATAGCTCTGTCATGTCCAGAATATAGTGTCTGGCTGCATCCATGACCCACTTCAGACTCTTGGAATCTTTCTCCCTATTCTGAGATATTTTTTATTTCCTAAGTCTTGGGGTGGGAGTGGGGTGTCTTAGATACTGTGTTTAGGGTTGAGCAGTCTGAAGTCACTCCTTTTCTACACTTAGGCGAGTTGTCTTTTTCTGTAATAAACACCTTCCCTTGCAGAAAGAAGCTTCTCTTTTGAGTGCAGACTATTCTTCCATTTCATAGGTATAATGCTAAAAAGGCAGTTTAATGTCATGTCTTTGTAACTAAATCTTCATGGCTTATACTCCTCCTGGGATCTATTTCCTCCCTTTCATAGGTTCTTGTTCTGGTTTAGAGTACCAGGAATGTTATTTCTGCTCAAAAAATTGGCCTTGAGTCTTGTCAAAAAACTGTTGGTTGGCCTTTTGCCATTCATACCACTATTATGCCATACCAGTGATCGCCTCTTGCCTTAGTGATTTTTATTGCATCGCACACTTTTCACAGATTAATGAGACTGTTACTTTTCTCCCTGAATAGCTTCCATAGTACTTTCTGTACTATGAGAACTGTCCGGCCAGGGGGCAGCTTCCAGACTTGTTCCAACTGGTGTTTTTTGTCTGTGTCCTGTAATACACATGTGTTACATCTTCAGTAATAGGGTCTTACTGTCAATTTCTGTAGGGCAACCTTGAGCAATAGTGAAAGACTATGCTGTCTGTGGACCAACAACTTACCAGAAAGTATCATGTGTCTGTTACTTAATTGCTTCTGAGTTCCAGTTAGAGCATAATAGTTCTTTGTTGTTGTTGTTGTTATTTCCTGTCTTCCTCTCTGTGTTCCTCTTTATAGGGAATGTCTGTTGTTTTTTTTTTTTTTTTTAAACTAAAATGATACAGGAGATTTAGTCTGGTTGTTATCTTGCAATCTTAGTGTTTTTTGTTATTCCCTCAGCCCTACATATACCCTATGTCTGCATTTCTCCCCTTTATTCCTCTTTTTACCTTGCTACCCGTTGTATTTTATATCTTTTTGTTTAAAGTCATCACCCTAATCTTCTCTCCTTTCCGATCCCTTAATGGTCCCTTTCAAGTTTTTTGACTGTTATAGGAATTCCAAATTAATCCAAAGTTTAATGTAAACATCCACACATAAGAAAGAACATGCAACATTTGTCTTTCTGTGTCTGAGATACCTTGCTTTTAATGTTATGTTTATTTCAGTTCCTACCTTTGACCAGCAAATTCCACAATTTCATTTTTCTTGATGGCTAAATAGTACCATATTTCATTACCCATTCCCCTATTATGGATGTGTAGACTGGTTCCACTTCTTTGCTATTGTGACTACAGCTGTATGAACATGGATGATCAAATGTCTTCATAATAAGATAATAGAGTTTGTTGGGAATATTCCCAGAAGTAATATGGCTGAGTCATTGTTAGTTCCATATTTAGCTTTCTGGGGAACCTCCACACTAATTTCTAAAGTGACTGTATGAGTTTATACTCCCACCAACAATGAATTCCACACTTACTTCTAAAGTGGCTGTACCACTTTATACTCCCACCCACAGTGAATAAATGTTCCCTTTCGTCTGCACCCTCACCAGCATTCACTGTTGTTTGTGTTCTTGATATTAGCTATTCTGACTGGGATAAGATGGTATTGCAGAGTAGTTTTAATTTGCATTTTCCTGATGACCAGGGAAGCGGAGCACTTTTTGAGGTATTTCTTTGACTTTTTTTAAAAAAAATTTTATCAAAGTCTCTTTTTATGAAAAGTCTCTTTTTAGTTCCAGGACTCATTTCTAAATTGGGTATTTTTATTTTTTTGCATTCTTGATGTTTAATTTTTTGAGTTCTTTGTATACTCTAGAGATTAATCCTGTGTCAGAGTCATAGCTAGCAAAGATTTTTTCCCATTGTATGGGTTGTCTTTTTGTATGATTAACAGTTTCTTTTCCAGAACTGATGCTTTTTAATTTCATGAGGTCCCACTTACGATTGTTGGTCTTATTTCCTATGCAAGCGGATGGATAATCTCCTGTGAGCCAGTGTCTGTGTTCTCACATTGAGGACAACCTCCTGGGGGACAGGCTCCATGTGTTCACACCATGGACAGCCTCCTATGGACCAGTCTCAACTGTGATAATCACCTCTGTGAACAGATTGCATGCTCTCAGATTACGGATGGTTTCACGCAGGCTGGGGTCTGTTTACACATTACTCAATTTCACAAGAGACCAATAAAACTGTCATTCTGTAGCTTTATTATGGTTCTTGACCATGTAGATCTGGAAGTTCAATTATTTCAATTATCTATATTCTACATGTATTGATTTATGTCTAGAGGAAGTTGAAGGGGAAGAAGGTAATCAATGTCAAAGTCATTGTATAAATGTGTTTAATTTTAAATAGAAAAGGAATTAAGGCGAAATTCTGAAGCGACTTTTCAGTTATCATACTTCTGTGTAAGTTGAACTCAATTTCGTTTAAGAAATAATAAAATTGCCCCTTTGTATCTTTGTTTGCATTGCTCTTTATAGTAAGAGAATGTAAGTTTTTGTGGTGGTGGAGACCTCAGAAAATGGTTATATTTTAATAACATAGTGGTATGAAACTAATAAATCAAAGGAGCAGAGCTACTAGTAAGTAAAAAGTGGAGGGATGCTTACTCAAGGAGAAGCCTGGCTGTTTTCTGCCATAGATGGATATAAATATTAGGGGTTTTTTTGTTTCTATATGTAACCCAGGCTTATTTCAAACTCTGACCTTTTCTGCTCTAAGAGGCCAGATTTTATTGAAGTGAGATGTTAAAATGAGAATAAGTTCAGTGGCATAGTCCAGAGCCCTTTCTTGGGCTCCCTGTTAGTATGAGAACTCTATTATGACTGTTAATCCCTCACCTCTAAGGATCCTACTACATGGAGCCTTCTCCCCTGTGATCCATGCTAGACTTTGGGGGGTCGTTGACATGTCAGCCAAAAACACAATACTATTTTTGATACCAGAACATTGTAAGTAATGAAATTCTAAGTCTAGATATTATTTGTAATTAGAATCTTTCCTTTCTCACTGAATGCTGTCACCTATTGACTATGTTTATAGCTAAGACTTTTTTGAAAATAGAATTCAGGCATGAGCTTGTAGAAGTAAAATATAATTGAGTAAGAAAAGCTTTCATTTTTCAAGGTCACATCCTGCCTAAAATTTGGAGGTGACTTCATTAGCCTTCCGCTTTCATTTCTGTTCGTTGTGCTGCTGAACTGTTAGTGATTCTTGCCCATTCTTTTCTTGAGCATGTGGAAATGAATTTTATTGCATGAGAAATCATCTTTTTAGTTCACTAACTCATCATAGCTGCTGCTGAGAAACTTGTCTGTCATCTGGTTAAGTTCACAGACTTTCCTTCCTGATCATCTACAACTGAGGGGGTATGATCTTACCAGAAGGGGAGGGCGTATAGTCTGGCAGATAGAAAGTAACCATTTCGCAAATGGGTGATTGACCCCTCTCTCACTGCAGTTTCTTACTTTTATTACATGTACCTTTGAATATACTCTTATAACAAGACTCTTAATTTAACAGGTTTTTATCTCTAGCCAGGGGGCGATATCCAATACCCATCAGGATGGAGTGAAGGGCATTGCAGGAGCAGCAAAACTGAAAAAAATAAATCAACAAAACATAATCCAGAACATCAGAGACTGTATATCAACCATCTGAACTAGGCCAGCCTAATCTATCCCCATCCTGAAGCTCAGGGAAATTTGCGGAAGAGGGGCGGTAAGAGTGTAAGAGCACAAGGATGGGAGGAGCAATGATATGCAAGATACTCCACACAAGTTAGGGCCGAAGCAATCATAATTGGACTTTGCATGCCCTGCGCAATGTCCAACACACTATTGACCCCACAAAGTCTAGCGTTTGCTAAAGGCACCAAGATCCTTGGCGGCAAGGGATTGACAGCCACAGTAGTGTTCCTATGCTTAATGGGAACACAGGAAGGGGTTCAGGGAAATGCCACTGGGTCCTTGCACCTCATCGGAGAGGAGGACCCAGAGGAGAGTTTGGCATGCTCATTAAAGGATGCTCCCGGGATGGGAGGGAGAGGCACTGGGGGATGAGGAGGAAAGAGGGAGGGGGACAGAGGAGAGGGGGGCACAGAGGGGTGGGGGGGTGAAAGGAAGGAAGGGACCAGTGTACCTGTTAAGTTTTATGAGTGGAAATAAAAGAAAAATATAATAATAAAAAAATAGAAACTTGTCTGTAAAAATGTTAGGAAATCAAAGTGAATTGATGTGAAAGAGGTGTGTTTTCGCCACCTTAACATTCTCTTAATCTGTGCAGAACTAGTTTAAAACCCAGTGCTGTTGCCTCCACCTTTGATTGGATGACTTGTCAGTATTACAGAGTAACAGTAGCTTTGCTGTTTCCTTTTTGTGGTCATCCTAATTAGCAAATCCTTTCCATTTAGAGTCCAAATACTTGATTATTTCTTTTCCACTTTCTGTCAATAAACTAGGCTATCACAATTCTGTGTTGTTGTTCTCTCTTTTGTTGGTTTTCTCATAACATTAAAATCCTTTTCTTTTTTTATCATTTAGCTTTTTTTTCTAAATATGCTTGGACATATTTAGTAATATTGGACATTTAACATAAAAGATGATTTTTTTTCTGAAAATTCTAGTGAAGAGTATTCCTTGGCTTTCTAAGATATCCTAGATGAATGTGAAGGCTCTTGTTGGCCTTGTGCCTGTTAAAAACTGTAGTTTAGTTAGAAGAAGTGTGCCATTCACCATATTTTCAAGAATGACATTAATTATGTGATTAAAACTGAACCACTGAGGTTTTTGTTTAGGGAAAAAGTCTTTATTTCTTTTAACTGCTAGTCATATGAGCCACTGTGTCTGCACTTAAGTTTAATTTGTTGTAGCTGCTCAGCATACTCTCAGAATATCATGATTACCAAATGTTGTGAAATATTGTTGCCAAATCTGTTAGCCAAATTATTTTGATTTTTGTACTTATATGAAGCATATCTAATCTTATAGCCAGACAACTTTCAGCATATTCACATGGTTTATGATGTGTATTTTAGATCAATTAGTATGATCTAGAAACAAATGACATGTCTACTTTTCAATCTGGGAAAATAGGAAGAATAAGTATCCTTTGAAAATACTATGGGATGCTATTTAGATTTCATATTCAGAACTCTATGTATTGTAATTTTTTAAAAGACATTTTTCAACACAAGTACTTAGAGTATATCTGAGCTCAACTGTCAGCTTTCCCTGACTGATTTGACAACAAGTTGTTCTTTCTCTCTGAACCTTGAATGTATCATCTATAACATGGAACTATTTTCATAATGTAGTTCAGATTTAGGCAAAACAATAATAGGCAAAACAGTAATAAATTATTGCCTAGAACTGAGTGAACACTCATTAAATGCTGATTGTTATAGCTAAAAATTAACTTCATTAGAAGTAATCCAAAATTTAGAACTGTAAACTCAATGTTGTAATTGCAAAAACAGCAAGGTTATTTTTACTTTTGAAAATTTATTTTGGGGGGAAGGGAAAGAGAAAAAGACAATGCATACACAAGCATGCCATGGTAGGCTTATAGACGTCAGAGTATGATTGCAGGTCAATTCACTCCTACCATGTGGACTCCAGGAATCAAGTTCAGTTACCAGATTGTCAGCAGCTGCTTTTATTATTTTTTTGTGACTCAAAATTTTAAACTTATTTTATCATGTATATTTAAGAAATACCACAATGTTGTTAAGTGTGGGGTTTTTGTTTTTATTTTTTAATGATTTTTTAAATTTTTCCCCTAGTTTTACCGGCATATTGAATACTTATCCCTACATCCTTCCTTCCTTCCTTCTTCCCTCCCTCCCCTTCCTTGATCAATCCATCCCACTCTTTCCTACTCTCCTGCCTGTTGACTTCTATGGACCCTCGGGGTCCTTCTGGATTGTCTTGTGGAGATTCACAGCTCTTGTGGCATACCAAGTGGCCCCTTCTTGTGCTCCCCCCTGACGGGGCATTTCCTTTCACTAATCCAGCCCTAGTACCCAAGGTTTCCATTACATGTAATTATCTCTCCTGAGGTCCTCGCTAGTTTGTAGTGGCATGTGGTATGCCAATCTTTATGGGGGGTCTGGAAAGGACAAGTCTCACTGCAGTGAGTTCCTGGATTCAATGGCCCTGCCTTAAATGGAGAGTCTTATCAAACAGTAGATCTTCGCATCTTTAGGCTCTTACAATCTTACCTCCCCTTCTTCCACAAGGTTCTCTGAGCCTTAGGATGGGGAGAGATTAGGTTTGCCTGATTCTTGCTGAGCAGGTTGCATGATTCCTGGTACCTTGCATTTAGGAGGCTGTTGTTATCCACTTCACTGCTCTAGCCTGCATCTTGTCAAAATGTTGAGACTTCTTGGCTGAGTGCTGAGTGATCTTCCAATTTACAGGTATAATAACAGGTTTGGTATACTGTCTTCCTGCCTATAGGTTCATAGGCTGCTCTTCCCTTAGGATCTATTTGCTTCCCTTTTATAGGTTCTCGGTCTAGTTAACAGTAACAGGGATGTGTTCCATTCTGACAAGTGGGTCTTAAGTCCAGTCTGAAAGCTATTGGTCGTCTCCTTAATATTCATGCCTTTATTACACTGGTGAATGTTGCAACTTGCAGATCTCACAGGTTGATGAGGCCTTTGATTGTTTTTCTACACTACCAGCTTCTTCAGAATTTCTTAGTACTTATAAGCTGTCCAGAAAGGAGTAAGCTCTCAGACCAGTTCCAGTTAATGTATTTTGCCCATGTTCTGTGATCCATATGTGTTGAATCTTCAGTAATAGGGTCTTACTATCAGATTTTTGAAGGAAACCAAGAGCAATGGCAAAAGCTTATGTTTGGGAGCCTTTTAGACCTCTCTGACCAACAACTTATCAGGAAATGTCAAATTCCTGTTACTTCTGATACAGTTTTAATTGTCACTGTGTTCAGGGTATTTGTTTGTTTGTTTGTTTGTTTGTTTTGGCCTGTTTTCTTCTCTTTGCTCCTCTGCATAGGGATTGCCCATTCTTGTTCCTTTCTCTAAAAGAATTTTTTTTCTTTTTTGTTTCTGACATATTACTAGCATAGGAGGTTCCTATGGGGTTGCCTCCCACAATTTTTTTTTGTAAGTCCCTCCGTCCCTCCTTATATCCCATCCCCTCATCCCCTCCCAGAACAGTTGACTATATTGACCAGCTCTCTAACTGGCTCTGAATTATTATTTAACTTGAATTTTAGTGCAACTTTTTCATGACCAATGAGAAAGTATATTCCCATTTGCCATAAGTTTTTAGTGAGACGTTAGGAAATTGTGTAAAGCTTTCCAACTTCACAGAACATTTGTTATTCAAGTTCCTATTAAATTGTTGTCATTTCTATACAAATTTTTTTGCCTCCAAGATTGTTTATTAGCACATATTACTTTGAAAGGAATCTATTTGGTTTATATAATGATAGAATAATAAATAAAGATGCCTATGTTACTCTTGTTCCCTTGTTTTGAGGTATCATACACTTAGATAAAAAATACATGAAATTTTTATTTCTTTTTTTAACTTTCAGATAATTTCCCTTTAGAATATCTGTCATTTCTGTTAAAAGATTCTACAAAATCTTTGAAGATTTTTGCATTATTATTGTGAGTTTTAAGATGGCAAAATTAGAAATGAAATATAAGTATTAAATTATTATCAAAGCAGAAGTTCTTACATATCAGTAAGACAATGAATCTGTAGTATTTTTCTCATTATCCCCTTACAATTTCATTAGAACAAAAGCAGCAGGAATGCTTCTCTTCCTGAGAAACACAGTGAAAGGCAGGTTTGCACCACAAGAGTTTGGGAAGACTTGAGAAAATGTGACAAAATATTTATTATTATACTTAGTTTTGTAGCCTCCCTGTAGTAGGTGAGAGAATTTGGGGTCATACACAGGAATTGCCTAAGTCTACAGGAGGAACGCCGAGGCACCTCTGTGCCAAACTCCTGTGTGTGGAAAATTCTTACCTTCTTAATGAGCAAGAAGCTGTCAGTATTGTATAGTAAAAGAGAAGAAAAGACAGATTAAAGTTCCTTTACATTTTGCTTTGTTGAATGCTTAGTTCAGTGGAATGATGCTGAGTTGTAGCCAAGACCGTGGAGTTTGAGGTAACTTGTTTCAATACTGAATGAAGGCTCAGCAGAGAAGATGGATTTTTGGTACATTTTCTTCCTTTGATGGAATTAATTTGACTTTTCTTTATACATACTGTCACCTCAATTTATGAGCTGAACAGCTTGTGCTTGTTGACTGGGTAGCTTAATTTTATAATTTTTTAGTACATATCTTCATAACAGGAGGGAAAAGCAGATAATGGTTATAGGAACCTTGGAGTATTTTAGGGAAAGCAGATCACTAGACATTATGCACAATTTCTATATGTGCACACCTAATTTACTTTGTAATTTTTGAAGATCTTTACTATCAAGGATAGTGGTTATAAATAGAAATACTTAAAGAAGCAGAGGCTTGTCCACCATTACAGTATTCATTGTTTATATTGGATTAATGCAGTTAAGTAGAAAAGCTTAAGCCATGTGATTGGTCTACATTCATGTATAAAACAAGTCTCAGTTGTAAATGTTGTGAAATGTAAATTGTTATAAGGGAAGACAAATTCTCCAGCATTTATATAAATCCTCTAATGTAGTTTCTTGGTGATGGGCTCATTTCTCCTATTACTTAAGTTTCAAAAGTGATATTGTAGTTTTATTTTGAAAACAAATTGATTTGGGGATTATCAGTATTAAACAAAATTTTAAAGCTGCATATCAAAATATTGTTCCTATAATGTTACATGTGTTGTGTTTCTCATTTCGGTTCTGCTGATTTCTATGCTGCAAAGGACATCAGAGACACCTTTTGAATTGCAATGAAAGCTACTCTGCATGCAAGGTGGCTTGTAAATGTGTGATCCTAAAAGCTGTTAGATCAGAATTCCATATTTAGATGTGTAGTTTCCAGGTTTCATTGCTTGTTAGTGTTTCACTATTTGAATAACTAAATTTGAAGTATTATAGAGAGTTCTTCAGGAAAAGCTTTTCTTGAAAACAGTATGAGAAATAATTTTTATTCATATTTGACTTATGACATAGTAATCTAAATACCTACAGCAAGAATTTCTTTAGAAGAATGTAAACTTGAAGTATTATTCTTCTGTATATATTTAAAGATTATGTGCATATGTATGTTTTATGAAGAGAAGTATTTTATGATGTGTTCAGATAAATTATTTAAGGAACTTATAAGCAATTGATTTTTTTTCTTAGAGTCTCTAAATGTGATGTAGCATAGAAAATCAGTTTTTTTTTAAATAAAGAGAGAGATCCCTTAAATACTATAGAAGAGCACTAATACATACACGTATTTGTATATTTCTTCATAATTAGTGGTAGGAACAAATTAAATACATCTAACATAAAATGGAACTTGGAGACTTAGAGAAATAATCATATCTCAGTTATTTTAGCTGTAATTACATTGAGAAAGATATTGTAAATATGTTAAATTTGAGATGACTACTTTTAGTTTTTTAATCATGTCTTAGAAGAGATACTGGGAAGGTCTTTTCTGCCATCATCACAATGAATAACAAGTTCAAAACCTGTCTTGTACAAGCCAGAGAAGAACTAGCCACTCACTCTGCTCCACTCTTCTTTTTATTATTATTTTTCTAGTTTTACAAGCATATTGTAAACTTATCACTGCTTCTCTCCATCCCCCCTCCCAGCCTTCCCCCTTTCCATCCCTTCCTCAATACATCCCATTCTCTCCCACCTTCTCTCTCTCAGACCTTCCTGTCTGTCTGCTTCTATGGACCCCAGAGTTCCCTCTGTTTTGCCTACCTTTTTAATAAAAATTTTCTACTTCAACAAGCATATTGAGTACCTATCCCTATTTCCCTCCATTGTCTCTCCCTCTTGCCTCTGTGAATCCCAGGGTTGCTTCTAGTTTGTCTACTCTTGTGGGAGTTCAGGTCTCTATGGCTTGTCAAGAGAGTCTCTTTGGGCCACTGATAGAGGCATTTCCCTTCACTCATCCAGCTTTAGTCCCCAAGGTTTCCACTTTTTATTCTTATCTCTATTAAATGCCTTAATATTCTATGGGGGCATGTTGTTATGTTAGTTATTATGCATGTCTGGTAAGGATAAGTCTCGCCTTCTTGAGTGGGATATTTTATCCAAAGGTGAACCTTACCATTTTTAGGTTCTTACATTCTCACTGCCCTTCTTTTGTGAGGTTCCCAAAGCCTTAGGATGGGGAGATTGGGTTGGTCTGATTCTGGGTGTGCCTTGCTGAGTTGCTGGTACTGTGGATTATGGCTGGTAATTGCTGTCCACTTTGCTGCTCTTCTATTGCCCTAGACTTCATCCTGTCAGAGTGTTGTGATTCTCTACCTCTCTCGTAGGAAAAGATTTCTAGTCTGAATGCTAAGTGTTCTTCCAGTCTGTGAGTAATAGTACCTACTTACAGAGCAGTTTGGTGTATTGTCTTCCTACTTAGAGATTCATTGGTTGTTTTTCCCTATTGATCTATTCCCCTCCCTTTTTTAGGTTCCTGTTCTAGTTAATAATAACAGGAATGTGTTCCATTCTGACAAGTGGGTCTCGAGTCCAATTGGATAGCTGTTGGTTGTCTCCTTGATACTTATGCCACTATTACACATGTGGTCACTTGTTGACATGGTGATTCCCATTACAACTTAAAGATTTTATGTGTTTCTGCTGCACTCTTCTATGTGTGCTCTGTCTAGAAAGAACACTTTAGTTTTCTTTTTTAAAGCTTATGTTTAGAGGAGAGCTTCTAAAATGAAAAAAATTGGTTTGTTACTTTCTGTGTAGACCAAAACAGTGTAAGACAGGTTTGTGTGATTGTCCCTAATATTTATTAGAGGTATTATTTATGTGCTGTGGTATTTTTGAAAAGCTTAGAATTTAACAACATAGATAAAATTTCTGTGTTTACGGAGTTGTATTACCATAGTGTCTCCAGGCCTCTCTCCTTAATCTAGATATGTGTATCCAGCTGCTTACTTTACATCCCTCCAGAGATCTTGACAGTATGTTCAAGCATGTCTTTAACAAAATCCTATTGGACAATCAACATGCCATATTATACTTGCTTTGTAAATATAGGAATCAGGGGTTGAAAGGGCATGGATATATGGCCTAGCCCTCCATTCTCCCTCTCCTAAAGACAATAAATAAGACAATTTCCATAGTATCTATTAGCTTTTTTTATTTATTTTTCTAGTTTTCCAAACATATTGAGTAATTTTCCCTGCTTTCCTCCATCCCACCTTCCTCCTATCCCCCTCTTTTTCCTTCATCAGTTCACTCCACTTCCTCCAACCCTTCGGCCTGTCCACCTCTATGGACCCCAGGGTCCCTGCTGGCTTTTCTACTCTTGTAGGGTTCAGACCTCTGTGGTACACCAAGGTGCCTGTCTTTGGGCCACCCCATTAATAGGGGCATTTCTCTTCACACATTCAGCTTTTGTCCCTAAAGTTTCTACTCTATGTTCTTACTCTCTTGAGTTCCTTGATAGTCTTTGGGGGCATGCTGATATGTCAGTCATTATTCAAGTCTGGTAAGGACAAGTCTCACTACACTGAGTTCCCGGATGCAACAGTCCTGCCTTGAGTGGAATGTCTTGTCCAATGGTGGACATTCCTGTCTTTAGGTTCTTACAGTCTCACTGCCCCCTCTTCTGTGAGGTTCTCTAAGCCTTAGAATGCGGGACTTCTCTCCCTGTCTACCTGTGGGCATACTTTCCTGCTTCCAACCCAAGGCAACCTTGAATTTTGACTTACTCTTTTATCTAATACCTTCCTTCCTGGCTTGTAGCACATAGACAAGATCCTGTGATGTGAAAAACCTTCCCACAGAGCAAGATGCTCTCTTTGTTTTCTGGAACTCTAGATAGTTTCTTTTCAAGACCTTGTCCTTGCTGTCTGTGGGTAATGCTGTAACTTCTAATAAAATCCTTCTTAAGAACAATCCATTTCAGCTCCTCCATTGAACCTGGAACAATCTAATGTTTATTTCTCAGACAACATTTCCCCTCAATCAGTAGGTACCCTGTCCTTTTCCTCTCCCCTTCTCTCCCTCCTCATCTTCCATTACACTTTTTCCCCTTCCCCTCTTCCTTTCACCTCTCTCCCTTCCTCCCTCTCTCCAGATGCCTCCCACTTGCTCCTTCCCATCCCCTGGAACATCCTTGAGTCCTCCACACTAGCGAGGGTTCAGGACTCATTGGCATAGACTGATGCCCCTTCTTGGCTTCCCATTAGCATGACTTATGACTTATGACTGCTTAACCCCTTGACTCGACGGATCCTACTGCCTGAGGCCTTCTACCCTGTGATCTGTGCTAGACTTTGAGGGGTCATTGACATGTTAGCCATTGTGCAGGTCAGGATAAATCTAATCCTGGATGCTGCAGCCTTAACTTTTGTGGAATATCTTGCATATTGTTGGTCGTCTCCATCTTTAGGGTCTTTCAATCTTGCCTGCCCCTTTTTTGCAAAGTTCTCTGAGCTGTAGGATGGGGAGAGATTTGGCTGATCTGGTTCCAGGTGAATAATGTAGGGTCTTTGGTGTTCTGAATTATGGTTTGTTGTTGTTTTCAGTTTTGCTATTCCTGCACTGACCTTGCTGCATCCTGATTGGTATTAAAAATTACCTCCTAACCAAAGATAAAAGACTTTAAATGAAGATCTTACTATAAGAGGAGATTCAAAGATAAATGGAAGAATAGGAGTAAGACATTGCAGTTGGAAGGGGAATGGTTAGTCTCCCATTTGCCGGTTGGTTATCATCTATCTGCTACTTCTTGCATCCTCCCTGATTGGTGAGATCAAACCTGTTGAGTCCCAAGCGACCAGGAAGGGAAGTGAGAGGGAGCTGCACCTGACGTCTTGCTATTTACAGGATACAAGACTGTGGCTAGTCTGTCTACTGAAGTGTGATCCCCTATCTCCTTTATTTTGAGGTCCTCCTTCTCCTTCCCTCCTGTTTATAATCCTTTGCAATTACAGTGGGTATTACAGAGATTTACTTTTGAATATGTGATTAAGTGGCTTTGGAACTAGGATCCACTTATTAAGGAGTACATATGATGTCTAACTTTCTGTGTCTGGAGTAGTTCACTCAATATAATTTTTTCTAATTCCATCCATTTCCCAGCAAATTTCATTAATTCATCTTTTTGATGGCTGTATAAATATATGGGATTTTCCTTATCCATTCGTCAACTGTTGGGCATTTGGGTTGATTCCATGACTTTGCTATTATAAATAGTGCTGCAATGAATATGGTTGTGCTTGTGTCACTACAGTGAATTTTTGAATTATAGGGGATTATTTCCAGAAGTGGCATAGCAAGGTCGTATGGCATTTCAATCTTTAACATTTTACAAATCGCCGAAGTGATCACCACAGTGGTTGTATAAGCCTGCACAAGCTTAATCAGATGACTCCTTAGAAATCGCCAAGTGGGGGCTGGAGAGGTGGCTCAGGGGTTAAGCCTCTGCCTTGCAGGCGGAAGGTCCTGAGTTCGGATCCTAGATCCCACATATAGACGTCGGGCAGAAGCAGCGGCGGCCTGCATTTCTGGTCCTGGTAGGGTGGAGCCCGTGAATCCAGGGGCAGAGTAAACAAGGAGGAGGTGGAGGCGGTCCATGATGGTTCCCGAATTCACCCGTGGTTCTACACACACACACACATACACACACGCACACATACATATACACGCACACACACACGCATACATGCACAATTGAATAAAATAATAAATAATAAAAAGAAATCGCTAGAGTGATCACCACGGTGGTTGTATAAGCCTGTATAAGCTTAACCCGATGTCTCATTACTTACTTGCAGTCCTTGATGGTGGTCTGTGTTCTCTGCTGTATCCTCATCCCCTCTCTCCTTGTTTCTGGCGGTGCCCTCCTTCCCCTTCTCTCCTGTTTATAATCTTTGCAATTACTGTAGGTATTACAGATATTTATCTTTGAGTGTATCACTAAGTGGGTTTGGTACTAGGATCCACCTATTAGGGAGTGCATATGGCACTTAATTTATCTGTGTCTGGGATACTTCACTCAATATGATTGTTTCTAATTCCATCCATTTCCTGGGAAATTTCATTAATTCATAATTTTTGATGGCTGAGTAGTACTCCATTGTATAAATGTACCTCATTTTTCTTATCCACTCCTCAACTGTAGGGCGTTTGGGTTGATTCCATGATTTTGCTATTGTAAACAGTGCTGCTATGAACATAGTTGTGCTTGTGCTATCAAGGTGAATTTTTGAATTATGAGGGATTATTCCCAAAAGTGGAATAGCAGAGTCATATGGCATTTCAATCTTTAATTTTTTTAAGAATCGCCAGATGGCTTGCCAGAGTGGTTGTGTGAGCCTGCATTCCCACCAGCAGTGTAGGAAAGTTCCCTTGTCTCCACATCCTCTCCAGTATTCGGTGGTATTTGTGTTGTGGATTTTTGCCATCCTGACCTAGGTGAGATGATATCTCATTGCAATTTTGATTTGCATTTCCTGATGGCTAAGGATGAGGAGCATTTTTAAAGATATTTGTTAGACTTTTCAGTTTTGTCCCTGGAAAAGTTTCTTTTGAGTTCCCAGTCCGATTTTATAATTGGGCCATTTGTTTCCTTGGTGTTTAGTTTTTCTAAGTTCTTTGTGCACTCTGGATATTAGAGCTCTATTAGCTATGAGGTTAGTGAAATTTTCTGCCATTCTGTGGGTTGTCTTTTTGTTTGGTTTACAATCTCTTTATTTGAACAGAAGCTCTTTAATTTCTTAAGATCCCATTTGTTGAATGTTGGTTGTAGTGACTGTGCTATTGGATTTCTGTTTAAGAACTGTTGGCGTAGTCCAGTCAGCTCGAGGGAGTTCCCTACTCTTTCAACTAGAGTTTTTATGGTCTCTGGCCTTATATTGAGGTCCTTGATCCATTTGGAATTAATTTTTGTACATGGTGACAAGTACGGGTCCAGTTTAATCATCTGCATGTGGACATCCAGTTTGCCAACACCATTTGTGAAGATGCTATTCTTTTCCATTGGATTTTTTGGCCTCTTTGTCAAAGATCAAATGGCTACAAAGGTGTGGGCTTACATCTGGGTCTTCAACCCTTATCCATTGATCTATGTGTCTATTTTGGAGCCAGTACCAGGCTGTTTTTTATTATTATGGATTTGTAGTATAGATTAAGGTTTGGTATGATGATACTCCAGCAGTGTTTTTGTTACTCAGGATTGTTTTTGCTATCATGGGTCTTTTGTGCTTTAAAGAATTGATTTGGGATTTTGATTTTTTGGTATAGCATTGAATCTGTATATTGCTTTTGGTCGGATAGTCATTTTTATCATGTTGATTCTGCCAATCCGGGAGGATGGGAGGTCTTTCCACCTTCTGGTGTCTTCTGCAATTTCTTTCTTTAAGGTTTGAAAGTTTTCATTATTCAGGTCTCTCACTTCTTTGGTTAGATTTATACCAAGGCTTTTTTTTTTTTTTTTTTTTTTTAGGAGCTATAGTACATAGGATTGTTTCTCTTAGGACTTTTTTACTTTTTCATCCTGGTGTATAGGAAGTCCACTGATTTTTGTACATTTCTTATGTAACTGGTAGGTTCCAGCAGTTTCCTGGTGGAGTTTTTAGAATCTCTTAAAGTATGTGATCATGTCATCTGTGAATAGAAATATCTTGACTTCTTCATTTCAGATTAGAATCCCTTTTATCTCCCTCTCTTGTTTTATGGCTTTAGCTAAGACTTCCAGTACAATGTTCAATAGAATTGATGGGAGTGGACAGCCTTCTCTTATTCCTGATCAACGTGGGAATGCTTCAAATTTTTCCCCATTTAGTATAATCCTTGCTGTTTGCTTGTCATATAACGAGTTTTTTTTTAACTTTTTTAAAAAATTTTTTATTATTATTATTTATTCAACTGTGTGCATGTGCATGTGTATGTGCGCATGCGTGTGTGTGTCTGTGTGTGTGTGTGTCTGTGTCTGTGTCTGTGTATGTGTAGAACCACGGACAAATTCGCGAACCACCATGGATGCCTCCACCTCCTTCTGCCCCCGGATTCACAGGCTCCGCCCTACCAGGACCAGAAGCGCAGGCCGCCCCCGCTTCCGCCTGGCGTCTATACGTGGGATCTGGGATCTGAACTCAGGACCTCCGCCTGCAAAGCAGAGGCTTAAACCCCTGAGCCACCTCTCCAGCCCGAGTTTTTATTTTGATATAGTTCCTTCCATTCCATTTGTCTTTAGGGTTTTGATCATAAAAAGATGTTGGATCTTATCAAAAGCTTTTCCTTCATCTATCGAGAGTATCATGTGGTCTTGGACTTTGGATTGTTTTATATGATGGATTACATTTATTGATTTGCGTATGTTGAAACAACCTTGTGTGCCTGGGATAAAGCCTACTTGATCACAGTGAATGATCTTTTTGATATGTTTTTGAATCCAGTTGGCTAAGATATTGTTGAAAATTTTTGCATCTTTGTTCATTGATGAGATTGGCCTATATTTTTCTTTTTTAAATGTATATTTATTGGATTTTGGGATTAGTATGACATTAGTTTTGCAGAAAGAATTTGGAAGTGTTTCCTTCCATTGCTATTATTATGGAACAGTTTAAGGAGTATTGGTGTTAGTTGTTCTTTAAATGTCTGGTAGAATTCTGTGCTGAACCCATCTGGTCCAGGACATTTTTTGGTGGGAAGATTCGAGATTACTTCATCGATTTCCTCATATGTTATAAGACTATTTAATAATTCAAAACTTCCTTATTCAATTTAGGTAAGTCGTGTTTTCTCAAGAATTCATCCATTTCTTTTGTTATCGAATTTCATGCAATATAGTTTTTTGAAATATGACGTTATAATACTCTGATTTCTTGGTATCGATTGTAATTACTCCATTTTCATTTCTATTTTGTTAATTTGGGTTTTTTCTCTCTTGATTTGATTAACTTAGCTAGGGGTGTATCAATCATACAGATTTTTTTTAAGGAACCAGCTTTGTGACTGGTTCATTCTTTGTATCATTTTCTTTATCTCAACTTCAGATATTTCCATCCTGATTTTGCTAATCTCCTCTCTTCTGCTTTTTGGATTGGATGCTCTTGTATCTCTAAAGATTTAAGCTGCATTGCTATTTCTTTACTTGTGAGGTTCATTTTTTTTTTAATAGGCATTGAGAGCTATAACCTTACCTCTTAAGACAGCTTTATGGTGTTCCAGAGAGTTTCTTATTTTTTATCTACATTGTCATTGGCTTCTAGGGAATCTTGAGTTTTCTTTTGATTTTTTTATAACCCATTTCTCATTTGGCATCGTGGTGTTTATTTCCAAGAGTTAGTGTATTTTCTTCTATTTGTTGTGTCGTGTATGTCAAGCTTTAGACATGGTGGTCTGATAGGGTACAGGCTATAATTTCAACTTTCCTATGTATATGGAGATTCATTTTCTGGCCCAATTTGTAGTCTGTTTTGGAGAAAGTTCTATGGGCTGCTGACAATAATGTGAATTCCTTGGTGCTTGGATGGAAGGCCAGTAGAGATCTGTAAGGTCCATTTCAGTAAGGGTTTGATTTAGTTCCACTGTGTCTTTTTTGAATGTTTGGCCTGTTGTTCTAACCGTTATTGAGAGTGGCTATTAAAATCCCCAAGTATTATCTTTTTTGGGATTGGTTTCTTGTTTTAGGACCTTGTAGTGTTTGTTTAATGGGAATTAATGTGTAAGAGCCCATATTATGTTCATATATTTCAGTATTGTGAAATCTTCCTGGAGTAAATTTTTCCTGTGACTAAAATGTAGTCTCCTCTTGTATCACTTATGATTTTCTTTGGTTTGAAGTCCACTTTGTCAGATACCCTAATTGCTATCCCTGCTTGTTAGCTAATTCTTTTGCTTGAACAATTTTTTATATATATTTTTTATTATTATTTCAGCTCATACAAACTTAATAGGTACACCAGTTCCCTCCCTCCCTCCTTCTCCCCCGAACTCCCTGCTCCCCTTCCGCTCACCCCCTCCTTCCCCATCCCCCAGTACTTCCCGCCCCCAATTCCCAGAGAGTCCTTTCTTGTGCATGCTTGACTCTCCTCTGGGCCCTCCTCTCCGATGATGACATACAAGGACCAGTGGCATTTCCCTGAAACCTTTCCTGTGTTCCCCTTAAACATAGGAACCGACTGTGGCTGTCAATCCCTTGCCTCCAAGGATCTTGGTGCCTTTAGCAGATGCTAGACTTTGTGAGGTCAGTAGTGTCTTGGACAGTGTGCCGGGCATGCAAAGTCCAATTATGATTGCTTCAGCCCTAACTTGTGTGGAGTATCTTGCAAATCATTGCTCCTCCCATCCTTTGCTCTTACACTCTTACCGCCCCCTCTTCGCCAAATTTCCCTGAGCTTCAGGATGGGGAGAGATTAGGCTGGCCTAGTTCTATGTGGTTGCTATAGAGTCTCTGAAGTTCTGGATTGTGGTTTGTTGATTTTCTTTTGCAGTTTTTGCTGCTCCTACAATGCCCTTCACTCCATTGTGATGGCACTATATGTCACCCCTGGTCAGAGACAAAAGCTGTTAACTGGAGTCTTATTATAAGAGCAATTCAAGGGTAAGATGTAATAAAAGTTGGAAACCTCAGTGAGGGAGGGTCAATCACCCATTTGAAAAATGGTTACTTTTTATCTGCCAGACTATATGCCCTCCTCTTCTGGTGAGATCATACCCCCTCAGTTGTAAATGATCAGGAACGAACATCTGTGAACTTAACCAGGTGTCACATTACTTACTTGCAGTTCTTGATGGAGGCCTATTTTCTCTACTGTAACATGGTCACTTCTCTCCTTGTTTCTGGTGTGGCCCTCCAACCCCACCCTCCTGTTCATAATCCTTGCAATTACTGTAGGTAATACATAGATTACCTATGAGTGTCCTCAAGGTGGGCTGGGGTGGGTTTGGTACTAGGAACCACCTATTAGGGAGTACATACGGTGCTTAATTTTCTGGGTTTGGGATATACTTCACTTAATATAATTGTTTCTAAGGACATCCATTTCCCGGAAATTCCAGTAATTCATCATTTTTGATGGCTGAAGTAGTACTCCATTGTATAGATGTAAGCACAGTTTCCTTAGCCACATGTCAACTGTTGAACATTTGGGTTGATTCCATGACGTTGCTATTGTAAACAGTGCTGCTATGAACATGGTCGTGCTTGTGCTATCGAGGTGAACCTCTGTTGTATGGGGGGGTTATTCCCAAAAGTGGAATAGCAGGGTCATATGGCATTTCAATCTTTAATTTCTTTAAGAATCTCCAGACGGCTCGCCAGAGTGGCTGTATGAGCCTGGATTCCCACCAGCAATGTAGGAGAGTTCCCCTCTCTGCACATCCTCTCCAGCACTTGTTTGTATTGTGGATTTTTGCCATCCTGACCGGGGTGAGATGATATCTCAGGGAAGTTTTGATTTGCATTTCCCTGATGGCTAAAGAAGTGGAGCATTTTTAAGAGATATTTGTTAGATATTTTAATTTCAATCCCTGGTAAAGTTTCTTTTAAGTTCCAGGGCCCATTTTTTAATTGGGCCATTGGTTTCCTTGGCGTTTAGTTTTCTAAATTCTTTGTGTACTCTGGATAGTAGAGCTCTATCAGATATGTGGTTAGTGAAGATTTTCTCCCATTCTGTGGGTTGCCTTTGAGCTCGTGTTACAATCTCTTTATCGGAACAGAAGCTCTTTAATTTCACAAGATCCCAACTGTTGAGAGTTGGTAGCAGTGACTGTGCCATTGGATGTCTGTTTAGGAATGTTGGCCTAGCCCAATCAGCTCGAGGGAGTTCCCTATCCTTTCAACTATGGTTTTTATAGTCTCTGGCCTGATATCAAGGTCCTTGATCCATTTGGAATTAAGTCTTGTACATGGTGACAAGTACGGGTCCAGCTTTAATCTTCTGCATGTGGAGATCCAGTTTTGCCAGCACCATTTATTGAAGATGCTGTTTTTTTCCATTGGATTCTTTGGGCCCCTTTGTCAAAGACCAAATGGCTGTAATTTTGTGAGCTTATATCTGGGTCTTCAATCCTTATCCATTGATCTGTGTGTCTATTTTGGAGCTAGTACCAGGCTGTTTGTATAACTATGGATTTGTAGTATAGACTCAGGTTTGGTATGGTAATACCTCCAGCAGTGTTTTTGTTACTCAGGATTGTCTTTGCTATTCTGGGTCTTTTGTGCCTCCATATGAACTTTGAGATTTTGGTCAACTTCTTTGAAGAATTGCTTTGGGATTTTAATTGGTATAGCATTGAATCTGTATATTGCCTTTGGTAGGATGGTCATTTTTACGATGTTGATTCTGCCAATCCAGGAACAAGGGAGGTCTTTCCACCTTCTGGTGTCTTCTGCAATTTCTTTCTTTAGGGTTTTAAAGTTTTCATTGTAAAGGTCTTTTACCTCCTTGGTTAGGTTTATACCAAGGTATTTCATTTTTTTAGGGGCTATAGTAAATGGGATTGTTTCTCTCAAGGCTTTTTCACTTCTTTCATTCTGGGCATATAGGAAGGCCTCTGATTTTTGCACATTTATTTTGTATCCTGCCACCCTGCTGAACTTCTCAATTAGTTCCAGGAGCTTCCTGGTGACTCTTGTGGGATTATCAGTCGCCTATGGCTTGTCAAGAGAGTCGCTCTGAGCACTGAATAGAGGCATGTTCCCTTCACTCATCCAGCTTGAGTCCCCAAGGTTTCCACTGTTTTATGCTATCTCTATTAAATCCTTAATATGCTATTGGGGCATGTTGTTATGTTAGTGTATTATGCTGGTCTGGGAAGGATAAAGTCTCGCCTTCGTGAAGTGGGATATTTTATCCAAAGGTGAACCTTACCATTTTAGGTTCGTACAGTCTCACTGCCCTTCTTTTGTGAGGGTTTCCCAAAGCCTTAGATGGGAGAGATTGGGGTTGGTCTGAATTCGGGTGGTGCACCGTTGCTGAGGTGCTGGACTGTGGGATATGGCTGGTAATTGCTTGCCACTTGCTGCGTTCTGATTGCCCTAGACTTCATCCTGTTCAGAGTGTTGGTTTCTCTAACCTCTTCTCGTAGGAAAAGATTCTAGTCTGAATGCTAAGTGGTTCTTTCACAGTCCTGTGAGTAAAGTACCTACTTACAGAGCTAAGGTTTGGTGTATGTCTTCCTACTTAGAGATTCATTGGTTTGTTTTCCCTATTGATCTATGCCCCTCCCTTTTTAGGGTTTGCCTGGTTCTAGGTGATAATAGCAGGATGTTTCCATTCGACAGTGGTCTTCGAGTCCAATTGGATGCTGTTGGATTTGTCTCCTTGATACTTTGATGCCACTATTAACACGGGTGGTCATTGTTGACTGGTGATTCCCATAACAAACTTAAGATTTTATGTGCTTTTTTTGGGCTGCACTCTGTCTTGGTGCTCTGCTCCGAATGAAAACTTTAGTTTTCTTTTTTAAAGCTTTATGTTTGAGGAGAGCTTCTAAAATGAAAAAAAATTGGTTTGGTTACTTTCTGTGTAGACCAAAACAGTGAGGAGACAGGTTTGTGTAGAATTGGTCCCTAATATTTATTAGAGGTATTATTTATGTGCTGTGGGATATTTTTGAAAAAGCGTAGAATTAACAACATGATAAGTTCTGTGTTAACGAGGGTATTGCCAAGTGTCTCCAGCCTCTCTCCCTTAATCGAGATAGTGTATCCAGCTTGCTTACTTTCTCCCTCCAGAGAGCTTGAGTATGTTCAAGCATGTCTTTAACAAATGCCTATGGGACAGTCAACTGCCATATTATAACTTGCGTTGTAAAATATAGAAGTCAGGGGTTGAAGTGGCAATGGATATATGCCCTAGCCATCCGTCTCCTCTCCTAAAGACAATAAAAAGACATTTCAAGGTATATCTATAGCGTTTTTTAATTTTTTGTCTAGTGTTTCAAAACTTGAGTATTTTCCTGCTTCCTCCATCCCACGTCCTCCATACCCCGCTTTTTCCTTCATCAGTTCACTCCACTTCCTCCAACCCATTCGCCTGTCCCCCCGATGGACCCAGGGTCACCGTGGGCTTTTCATACGCTTGTAGGGTTCACCTCTGATGGTACCAACCATTGCCTGTCTTTGGGCCACCCCATTAATAGGGCATGTTCTCTTCACAACTTCAGCTGTTTGGTCCCAAAGTTTGCTACTCTATGTTCTTACTCTCTTGAGTTCCTGGAAGTCCTTTGGGGAGCATGCTGATATGTCATCATATCAAGTCGGGTAAGGACAAGTCTCAGCTAACTGAGTTCGCCGGAGCAACATCCTGCCTGAGTGGAATGTCTTGTCCAATGTTGGACATTCCTGTCGCTTTAGGTTTCTTATTACGTCTCAGCTGCCCCCTGCCTCTCGTGAGGTTCTCTAACCTTAGAATGCGTGGACTTCTCTCCCTGTCTTACCTGTGGCAATCTTCCTGCGTCCAACCCAGGCAACCGTGAATTTGGACTACTCTCTTGATCTGAATACCTTCCTTCAGGGCTTGTGAGCACATAGAACAAGATCCGGGGATGTGAAAAACCTGTCCACAGAGCAAGATGCTCTCTTTGGTTTCCTGGAACTCTGAGAAGTTTCTTTCAAGACCCTTGTCCTTGCTGTCTGTGGGTATGCGGTACTTCCTAATAAATCCTTCTTAAGAACAATGCCATTTAGCTCCTCCATTGGAACCGGAACAATCTACTGTTTAGTTCTCAGACAACATTTCCCCTCAATCAGTAGGTACCCGCTGTCCCTTTCCTCTCCATTCTCCTCTCCCTCCTCAGTCTTCCTTACATTTTTCCACTTCCACTCGTCCTTTCCCTCTCCCTCCTTCCTCCCTCTCCAGATGCCTCCCACGTGCTCCTTCCCCATCCCCTGGAACATCTTGAGTCTCTCCCACAGCGAGGGTTCAGGACTCATTGGCATAGACGATCCCCTTCTTGGGCTTCCGGCCATTAGCAATACGATGACTTATGACTGCTTACCTCCTTGACTCACGAGATCCCGACTGCCTGAGGCCTTGCTACACACTGTGGATCTGTGTTCTATACTTTTGAGGGTCATTTACATGTTATGCCAGTTGTGCAGGTCAGGATAATCTAATCCGCCGGATGCCTGGCAAGCCTTAACTTTTGGAATATCTTGCATATTGTTGTCGTCTCCATCTTTAGGGTCTTTCCAATCATTGCCGCCCCCTTTTTTCAAATTTCTCTGAGCTGGTAGTGATGGGGAAGATGGCTGTCTGGTTCCAGGGAATATTGTAGGGTCTTGTGTGTTCTAGATTATGGGTTGTTGTTGTTTCAGTTTTGCTATTTCCTGCCTGACCTTGCTCATCCTGATTGTATTAAAATTACCCTCCTAACCAAAGATAAAGAATACTTTAAATGTAAGTATCTTTCTATAGAGGAGATTCAAAAGATAATGGAAGAATAGATAAGAATACATGTGCACGTTGGAAGGGGAATGGTTTAGTCGCCCATTGGCCGGTTGTGTATCATCTATCTGCTACTTCTTGCATCCTCGCCTGATTGTTGAGATCAAACCTGTTGAGTCCCAACGCCAGGAGGCAAGTGAGATGGAGCTGCACCTGGACGTCTTGCCCTATTTACGATACAAGACTGGTGGCTAGTCTGTCTACTGAAGTTTGACCCCTATCTCCTTTATTTTGAGGTCCTCCGTTCTTCCCTCCGATTTTTAATCTTTGCAGTTACAGTGGGTAATTACATGATTTACTTTTGAATATGATTAAGTGGCGTTTGGGCAACCTAGGTCCCTAATTAGGAGTACATATGATGTCTACTTTCTTGTCCTGGAGTAGTTTCACTCAATATAATTTTGTCTAATGATCCTCCATTTTCCGCAGCAAATTCATTTCATCTTTTTGAATGGCTGTATTAAATATGATGGGATTTTCCTTATCCATGTCGTCCAACCTGTTTGGCATTGTTGGTTGATTCTCATGACTGTTGCTATTTAATAAATAGTGGCGTGCAAATGATATGGTTGTGCGTGTGTCACTAACAGTGAATTGTTTGAATTTGAGGATTATTTCCGATGAGTGGCATAGCCCAAGGTCGATGTGGCATTTCAATCTAACCTTGAACTTACAACTCGCGCGGAAGGTGAGCACCACAGTGGTGTAGGCCTGCGCACAGCTTCATCAATGACGTGCCTTAGAAATCGCCAAGGGGGGAAGGGGGCTGAGCAGGTGGCCAGGGTGTTATCCTCTGCTGCCTTGCAGGCGGAAAGGTCCTAAGTTCGGATCAGACTCCCATAAGTACTCGGGGGCAAAGCACGGCGGCTGCATTTTCTGTCCTGGTATGGTGGAGCCCAGTAATCACAGGGGGCAGAGTAAACAAGGAGGAGGTGGGAGGCGTTCCATGATGTTCCCGAGTCCCCGGTGGTTCTACACAACACTCACATACAACACACGCACACATCTAGTACACGCAACAGCACACGCATACTGTCACAATGAATAAATAATAAATAAAAAAAGAATCGCTAGAGTGATCAACACGGTGGGTTTTAAGCCTGTATAAGCTTACACCCGATGTTCATTATACTTGCAGTGCCCGAGTGGTGGTCGTTTGCTCTGCTGTTCCGATCCCCTCCTCCTCTCCTTGGGTTTCGGGCGGTGCCCTCCCTTCCCCTTCTCTCCTGTTTATAATCTTTGCAATTTACCTGTAGGTGATTACAATAGTTTATCTTTGAGTGTAGCACTAAGTGGGGTTGTGGTACAGGATCCCCATTAGGGAGTGCCTATGCATTATTTAATCTGTGTCGGATACTTCCACTCATTGATTGTGTTTCTAATCCATCCATTCCCTGGAAATTTCCTTATTCATAATTTTTTGATGGCTGAGTAGTACTCCATTGTATAAATGTACTCATTTTTTCTTATCACTCTCAACTGTAGGGCATGGTGATTCCCCCAGTCCACCAATAAAAAAAATAAACGAGAAGTTGGGTATTCAGTTTGCATGAACAGTGTGCTATGAACTAGTGTGCTTGTGCGATCAAGTGTAAGTTTTGAATTAATGAGGATTATTCCCAAAAGTGGAATAGCAGAGTCAATAGGCCATTTCAAATCTTTAATTTTTTTTAAGAATCGCCAGAGGGCATTGCCAGAAGTGGTTTGTGTAGCCTGCAGTCCCACCAGCAGTAGGAAGTTTTGCCCCCCCCCTTGTCTCGCACATCCTCTCCACTTATGTCTGGGGTGTATTGTGTGGGTGGTTTTTGCCATCCGGACCTAGTGGAGATGCATCTCATTGCATTTGATTTGCATTTCCTGAGGGCTAGGATGAGGAGCATTTTTAAAGATAATTTGTTAAGACTTTCAGTGTTGTCCCTGGAAAAAAGTTCTATTGACTTCCCAGTCCGATTTTAATAATTGGGCCATTGTGTTTCCTCTGGTGTTAGTGTTTTCTAAGTTCTTTGTGCACTCTGCGTATTAGGAGACGCTCTTTAGCATGAGGTTAGGAGAATTTTCTGCCTTCTGGTGGTTGTGCTTTTTGTTTGGTTGAGAATCTCGTTATTTGAACAGAAGCCTCTTTATATATCTAAATCCCAGTTGTGAATGTTGGTGTAGTGACTGTGCTATGGATTCTGTTGTAAGAACTGTTGGCGAGTAGGTCCGTCGCTCGAGGGGTTCCGACTGCTTTCAACTAGAGTTGTTATGGTCGCTGGCCTATATTGAGGTTTTCCGTGTCCATTGGGATTAATTGTTGACATGGTCATTCCACCGTCGTGTTAGTGGTTAATCATCAGTGCATATGGGACATCATTGTGCACGACCTTTGTAAGGCTGACTCGTGCTGATTGTATGCCTCTTTAGACAGGCACAAGTCGTGGGTTCATCTGGTTCTCACGGTCGTTACGATCTGATCAGGTGTCTAGCTATGGAGCAAGGTGAGCGGCGGGCTCTGTTGTTTATTAGTTAGTGGTGTAGGCTATGAAGGATGTTCGTTCGTTGATGTCCTCCGCAATGTTGTGGGTGGTTCGGCTCAGATTGTCTTTGCTAGTCTGGGTGTTTTGCTCAGAATGAGGGAGTTGTTGGTTACAGGTTGTATAGCTTGGTCGGATAGTCTTCATGTGTGGTCGCCTACGGGACGCATGGAGAGTATTTTTCGCATCGGGTGTCGTGGTCTAGCAGATGATTTAGGGAAAGTTTGTTTGGGCTATGTCAGTGCTCTAGACTTGCGTTGGGTAGATTAGCAGGCTTTTTTTTTTATTTTTAAGGAGCTATAGTCTGGATGTTGTTTTTACGTTTCTCGACGGTGAAGGGGGGAGTCCCACTGATTTGGTAGGCTTTCGGTTATTTAGGGAGGTAGTCATGGCAGGTCGCCTCTGGGGAGTGTTTAGAACATTGGGCTGTCTGGGGTTATTTGTTTGTTTAATATCCCGGTAGCTAGCCTCGTTTATATGGATTCTCTTAGGACTTTAAGTACTTTGGCATACACATGGGTATAGAGGACGGTGATGGGGTGGACGCTGCTTAGTCTGTAGGTTAGAGGTTCCTGGGAGTTAACGTGAGGGAATCTTTAATGTCGAATAAGAGCTTGACTTCTTCCATTGATAGTAGAATCCTTGCCCTCCGTTGGATGCTTTCTAGTGTAACAGAATTGAGAGGACGCCTCCCGACCGGGAGCTTAATTGTTCCATTAATAATCGTTTTTTGCAAAACATTTTATAAATTGTTTATTATTAGGTATGCAACTGTGTGCAAGTGCATGTGTAGTGTGCGCATGCGTGTTGGTGTCCTGGTTGTGTGTGGGTGTCTTGTGTCTGTGTCGGTGTATGTGTAGAACCACGGACAAAGCGCGGAACCAACCAGTGGAGCCTCCACCTGCCTTCTCCACCCGATTCACACAGGCTCCAGCCTACCAGGACCAGAGCGCTGGCCCGCCCCTGCTTCCGCCCGTACTATACGTGGATCGGGAATCGAACCTCCAGACCTCCAGCCTGCAAGGCGAGGCTTACGCCCTGACCACTCTCCAGCCCTTTTTATTGTTGATAGTAATTGCCTGTCCATTCCATTGGTCTTTAGGGTTGTTGAATCATAAAAGATGTTGGATTGCTATAAAACTTTTCCTTCCATCTAGCAGAAGATCATGTGGTCCTGGACGTTGGATTGTTTTATATGATGGATTACTATTGATGTTGCGTATGGTGAAACAACCTTGTGTGGCCTGGGTAAAGTCCTACTGACACAGTGAATGACTTTTTGATGTTTTTTTGAATCCGTTGGCAAGATAATTGTGTGAAAATTTTGCATCTTTGTTCATGTGAGATTGGCCTATAGTTTTTCTTTTAATGTATATTTATTGGATTTTGGTTAAGTATGACATTAGTTTTGCAGAAAAATTTGGAAGTGTTTCCCTTCATTGCTATTTTATGGAACAAGTTAAGAGTTTGGTGTAGTTTTCTTTAAATGTCTTGGTAGAATTCTGTGGCTGAACCCATCGGTCCCAGGACATTTTTTGGTTGGAAGATTCGAGATTACTTCATCGTTTTCCTCCTAGTTTATAAGACTATTTAATAATTCAAAACTTCCGTTATCAATTTAGGTAATCGCTGTTTTCAAGAATGTCATCCATTCTGTTTGGTTATCGATTTCATCAATATAGTTTTTGAAATAGGAACGTTATAGATACTCTGATTTCTTGGTCGATTGTAATTACTACTCCATTTTCATTTCCTAATTTTGTTATTGGTTTTTGCTTCATCCTTGAGTTTGATTACTTAGCTAGGGGTTGGTATCAGATCATACGATTTTTTTTTTAAGGAACTCATGCTTTGTGACTGGTTCATTCGTTGTATCAATGTTCATTTATCTCACTTCAGATATTTCCCATCCTGAGTTTCATATCCCTCTCTTCTGCTTGTTTGGATTGGATGCTCTTTTGTATCTCTAAGATTAAGCTGGCATTGCTAACAATGTATCTTACGTTGTGAGGTTCAGTTTTTTTTTTAATAGGGCATGAGAGCTATACCTTACCTCTTGACAGCTTTATGGTGATTCCAGAAGTTTCTTATTTTTTACTACATTGTCATGGCTTCTGGAATCTTGATTCTTTTGATTTCTTTTATAACCCAGTTTCTCATTTGGCATCGTGGTGTTTTAATTTCCAAGAGTTAGTGGATTTTCCTTCGAGCTGTTGTTGTGTCGTGTATGTCAAGGCGTTAGACAGAGTGGTCTGATAGGGTAACAGGCGTTATAAGTTCAACTTTCCGATGTTAGATGGAGATTGCAGTTTTCTGGCCCATTGGTAGTCTGGTTTTGGAGAAGTTCTATAGGGCTGCTGACAATAATGTGAATTCTTGTTGCTTGGATGGAGCCAGTAGAGATCGTAGGTCATTCAGGGGTTTGATTTAGTCCATGTGTCTTTTTGAATGTTGGCCTGTTGTGTTCTACCGTTATTGAGAGTGGCGTAATTAAATCCCAAGTATTATTCTTTTGGGATTGGGTTTCTGTTTATTAGGACCTTGTAGTGTTTAGGTTTAATGGGATTAATGTGGAAGAGTCCATATTAGTTATTCTATATTCAGTATTGTGAAATCTTCCTGGAGTAAATTTTTCCTGTGACTAAATGGTAGTACTCCTCTTGTTATCCTTATGATTTTCTTTGGTTTTGAAGTCCACTTTGTCAGATACCGTAATTGCTAATCCCGTTGTTAGCTAATTCCTTTTTAGCTTGAACATTTTTTTATATATATTGTTTTATTAGTTAGTTCAGCGCATACAAACGTAATAGGTACACCAGTTTCCCTACCCTCCCTCCTTCTCCCCCGACTCCCCTCCTCCCCTTCCGCTCCACCCCCTCTTCCCCACCCCCCATACCTTCCCTTGACCCCAATCCCAAGAGTCCTTTCTTGTGCATGCTTGCTCTCCTCTGGGCCCTCCGCTCCGAGGATACAATACAAGGACCCAGTTGGCATGTCTCCCTAGAACCCTTTCCTGGGTAGATAAAAATACATGAAATTTTTATTTCTTTTTTTAACTTTCAGATAATTTCCCTTTAGAATATCTGTCATTCTGTTAAAAGATTCTACAAAATCTTTGAAGATTTTTGCATTATTATTGTGAGTTTTAAGATGGCAAAATTAGAAATGAAATATAAGTATTAAATTATTATCAAAGCAGAGAGTTCTTACATATCAGTAAGACAATGAATCTGTAGTATTTTTCTCATTATCCCCTTACAATTTCATTAGAACAAAAGCAGCAGGAATGCTTCTCTTCCTGAGAAACACAGTGAAAGGCAGGTTTGCACCACAAGAGTTTGGGAAGACTTGAGAAAATGTGACAAAATATTTATTATTATACTTAGTTTTGTAGCCTCCCTGTAGTAGGTGAGAGAATTTGGGGTCATACACAGGAATTGCCTAAGTCTACAGGAGGAACGCCGAGGCACCTCTGTGCCAAACTCCTGTGTGTGGAAAATTCTTACCTTCTTAATGAGCAAGAAGCTGTCAGTATTGTATAGTAAAAGAGAAGAAAAGACAGATTAAAGTTCCTTTACATTTTGCTTTGTTGAATGCTTAGTTCAGTGGAATGATGCTGAGTTGTAGCCAAGACCGTGGAGTTTGAGGTAACTTGTTTCAATACTGAATGAAGGCTCAGCAGAGAAGATGGATTTTTGGTACATTTTCTTCCTTTGATGGAATTAATTTGACTTTTTTTCTTATATATGTGTCAATTTATGAGCTGAACAGCTTGTGCTTGTTGACTGGGTAGCTTAATTTTATAATTTTTTAGTACATATCTTCATAACAGGAGGGAAAAGCAGATAATGGTTATAGGAACCTTGGAGTATTTTAGGGAAAGCAGATCACTAGACATTATGCACAATTTCTATATGTGCACACCTAATTTACTTTGTAATTTTTGAAGATCTTTACTATCAAGGATAGTGGTTATAAATAGAAATACTTAAAGAAGCAGAGGCTTGTCCACCATTACAGTATTCATTGTTTATATTGGATTAATGCAGTTAAGTAGAAAAGCTTAAGCCATGTGATTGGTCTACATTCATGTATAAAACAAGTCTCAGTTGTAAATGTTGTGAAATGTAAATTGTTATAAGGGAAGACAAATTCTCCAGCATTTATATAAATCCTCTAATGTAGTTTCTTGGTGATGGGCTCATTTCTCCTATTACTTAAGTTTCAAAAGTGATATTGTAGTTTTATTTTGAAAACAAATTGATTTGGGGATTATCAGTATTAAACAAAATTTTAAAGCTGCATATCAAAATATTGTTCCTATAATGTTACATGTGTTGTGTTTCTCATTTCGGTTCTGCTGATTTCTATGCTGCAAAGGACATCAGAGACACCTTTTGAATTGCAATGAAAGCTACTCTGCATGCAAGGTGGCTTGTAAATGTGTGATCCTAAAAGCTGTTAGATCAGAATTCCATATTTAGATGTGTAGTTTCCAGGTTTCATTGCTTGTTAGTGTTTCACTATTTGAATAACTAAATTTGAAGTATTATAGAGAGTTCTTCAGGAAAAGCTTTTCTTGAAAACAGTATGAGAAATAATTTTTATTCATATTTGACTTATGACATAGTAATCTAAATACCTACAGCAAGAATTTCTTTAGAAGAATGTAAACTTGAAGTATTATTCTTCTGTATATATTTAAAGATTATGTGCATATGTATGTTTTATGAAGAGAAGTATTTTATGATGTGTTCAGATAAATTATTTAAGGAACTTATAAGCAATTGATTTTTTTTCTTAGAGTCTCTAAATGTGATGTAGCATAGAAAATCAGTTTTTTTTTAAATAAAGAGAGAGATCCCTTAAATACTATAGAAGAGCACTAATACATACACGTATTTGTATATTTCTTCATAATTAGTGGTAGGAACAAATTAAATACATCTAACATAAAATGGAACTTGGAGACTTAGAGAAATAATCATATCTCAGTTATTTTAGCTGTAATTACATTGAGAAAGATATTGTTAAATTTGAGATGACTACTTTTAGTTTTTTAATCATGTCTTAGAAGAGATACTGGGAAGGTCTTTTCTGCCATCATCACAATGAATAACAAGTTCAAAACCTGTCTTGTACAAGCCAGAGAAGAACTAGCCACTCACTCTGCTCCACTCTTCTTTTTATTATTATTTTTCTAGTTTTACAAGCATATTGTAAACTTATCACTGCTTCTCTCCATCCCCCCTCCCAGCCTTCCCCCTTTCCATCCCTTCCTCAATACATCCCATTCTCTCCCACCTTCTCTCTCTCAGACCTTCCTGTCTGTCTGCTTTCTATGGACCCCAGAGTTCCCTCTGTTTTGCCTACCTTTTAATAAAAATTTTCTACTTCAACAAGCATATTGAGTACCTATCCCTATTTCCCTCCATTGTCTCTCCCTCTTGCCTCTGTGAATCCCAGGGTGCTTCTAGTTTGTCTACTCTTGTGGGAGTTCAGGTCTCTATGGCTTGTCAGAGAGTCTCTTTGGGCCACTGATAGAGGCATTTCCCTTCACTCATCCAGCTTTAGTCCCCAAGGTTTCCACTTTTTATTCTTATCTCTATTAAATGCCTTAATATTCTATGGGGGCATGTTGTTATGTTAGTTATTATGCATGTCTGGTAAGGATAAGTCTCGCCTTCTTGAGTGGGATATTTTATCCAAAGGGTGAACCTTACCATTTTTAGGTTCTTACATTCTCACTGCCCTTCTTTTGTGAGGTTCCCAAAGCCTTAGGATGGGGAGATTGGGTTGGTCTGATTCTGGTGTGCCTTGCTGAGTTGCTGGTACTGTGGATTATGGCTGGTAATTGCTGTCCACTTTGCTGCTCTTCTATTGCCCTAGACTTCATCCTGTCAGAGTGTTGTGATTCTCTACCTCTCTCGTAGGAAAGATTTCTAGTCTGAATGCTAAGTGTTCTTCCAGTCTGTGAGTAATAGTACCTACTTACAGAGCAGTTTGGTGTATTGTCTTCCTACTTAGAGATTCATTGGTTGTTTTTCCCTATTGATCTATTCCCCTCCCTTTTTTAGGTTCCTGTTCTAGTTAATAATAACAGGAATGTGTTCCATTCTGACAAGTGGGTCTCGAGTCCAATTGGATAGCTGTTGGTTGTCTCCTTGATACTATGCCACTATTACACATGTGGTCACTTGTTGACATGGTGATTCCCATTACAACTTAAAGATTTTATGTGTTTCTGCTGCACTCTTCTATGTGTGCTCTGTCTAGAAGAACACTTAGTTTCTTTTTAAAGCTTATGTTTAGAGGAGAGCTTCTAAAATGAAAAAATTGGTTTGTTACTTTCTGTGTAGACCAAAACAGTGTAAGACAGGTTTGTGTGATTGTCCCTAATATTTATTAGAGGTATTATTTATGTGCTGTGGTATTTTGAAAAGCTAGAATTTAACAACATAGATAAAATTTCTGTGTTTACGGAGTTGTATTACCATAGTGTCTCCAGGCCTCTCTCCTTAATCTAGATATGTGTATCCAGCTGCTTACTTTACATCCCTCCAGAGATCTTGACAGTATGTTCAAGCATGTCTTTAACAAAATCCTATTGGACAATCAACATGCCATATTATACTTGCTTTGTAAATATAGGAATCAGGGGTTGAAAGGGCATGGATATATGGCCTAGCCCTCCATTCTCCCTCTCCTAAAGACAATAAATAAGACAATTTCCATAGTATCTATTAGCTTTTTTTATTTATTTTTCTAGTTTTCCAAACATATTGAGTAATTTTCCTGCTTTCCTCCATCCCACCTTCCTCCTATCCCCCTCTTTTTCCTTCATCAGTTCACTCCACTTCCTCCAACCCTTCGGCCTGTCCACCTCTATGGACCCCAGGGTCCCTGCTGGCTTTTCTACTCTTGTAGGGTTCAGACCTCTGTGGTACACCAAGGTGCCTGTCTTTGGGCCACCCCATTAATAGGGGCATTTCTCTTCACACATTCAGCTTTTGTCCCTAAAGTTTCTACTCTATGTTCTTACTCTCTTGAGTTCCTTGATAGTCTTTGGGGGCATGCTGATATGTCAGTCATTATTCAAGTCTGGTAAGGACAAGTCTCACTACACTGAGTTCCCGGATGCAACAGTCCTGCCTTGAGTGGAATGTCTTGTCCAATGGTGGACATTCCTGTCTTTAGGTTCTTACAGTCTCACTGCCCCCTCTTCTGTGAGGTTCTCTAAGCCTTAGAATGCGGGACTTCTCTCCCTGTCTACCTGTGGGCATACTTTCCTGCTTCCAACCCAAGGCAACCTTGAATTTTGACTTACTCTTTTATCTAATACCTTCCTTCCTGGCTTGTAGCACATAGACAAGATCCTGTGATGTGAAAAACCTTCCCACAGAGCAAGATGCTCTCTTTGTTTTCTGGAACTCTAGATAGTTTCTTTCAAGACCTTGTCCTTGCTGTCTGTGGGTAATGCTGTAACTTCTAATAAAATCCTTCTTAAGAACAATCCATTTCAGCTCCTCCATTGAACCTGGAACAATCTAATGTTTATTTCTCAGACAACATTTCCCCTCAATCAGTAGGTACCCTGTCCTTTTCCTCTCCCCTTCTCTCCCTCCTCATCTTCCATTACACTTTTTCCCCTTCCCCTCTTCCTTTCACCTCTCTCCCTTCCTCCCTCTCTCCAGATGCCTCCCACTTGCTCCTTCCCATCCCCTGGAACATCCTTGAGTCCTCCACACTAGCGAGGGTTCAGGACTCATTGGCATAGACTGATGCCCCTTCTTGGGCTTCCCATTAGCATGACTTATGACTTATGACTGCTTAACCCCTTGACTCGACGGATCCTACTGCCTGAGGCCTTCTACCCTGTGATCTGTGCTAGACTTTGAGGGGTCATTGACATGTTAGCCATTGTGCAGGTCAGGATAAATCTAATCCTGGATGCTGCAGCCTTAACTTTTGTGGAATATCTTGCATATTGTTGGTCGTCTCCATCTTTAGGGTCTTTCAATCTTGCCTGCCCCCTTTTTTGCAAAGTTCTCTGAGCTGTAGGATGGGGAGAGATTTGGCTGATCTGGTTCCAGGTGAATAATGTAGGGTCTTTGGTGTTCTGAATTATGGTTTGTTGTTGTTTTCAGTTTTGCTATTCCTGCACTGACCTTGCTGCATCCTGATTGGTATTAAAAGTTACCTCCTAACCAAAGATAAAAGACTTTAAATGAAGATCTTACTATAAGAGGAGATTCAAAGATAAATGGAAGAATAGGAGTAAGACATTGCAGTTGGAAGGGGAATGGTTAGTCTCCCATTTGCCGGTTGGTTATCATCTATCTGCTACTTCTTGCATCCTCCCTGATTGGTGAGATCAAACCTGTTGAGTCCCAAGCGACCAGGAAGGGAAGTGAGAGGGAGCTGCACCTGACGTCTTGCTATTTACAGGATACAAGACTGTGGCTAGTCTGTCTACTGAAGTGTGATCCCCTATCTCCTTTATTTTGAGGTCCTCCTTCTCCTTCCCTCCTGTTTATAATCCTTTGCAATTACAGTGGGTATTACAGAGATTTACTTTTGAATATGTGATTAAGTGGCTTTGGAACTAGGATCCACTTATTAAGGAGTACATATGATGTCTAACTTTCTGTGTCTGGAGTAGTTCACTCAATATAATTTTTTCTAATTCCATCCATTTCCCAGCAAATTTCATTAATTCATCTTTTTTGATGGCTGTATAAATATATGGGATTTTCCTTATCCATTCGTCAACTGTTGGGCATTTGGGTTGATTCCATGACTTTGCTATTATAAATAGTGCTGCAATGAATATGGTTGTGCTTGTGTCACTACAGTGAATTTTTGAATTATAGGGGATTATTTCCAGAAGTGGCATAGCAAGGTCGTATGGCATTTCAATCTTTAACATTTTACAAATCGCCGAAGTGATCACCACAGTGGTTGTATAAGCCTGCACAAGCTTAATCAGATGACTCCTTAGAAATCGCCAAGTGGGGGCTGGAGAGGTGGCTCAGGGGTTAAGCCTCTGCCTTGCAGGCGGAAGGTCCTGAGTTCGGATCCTAGATCCCCCATATAGACGTCGGGCAGAAGCAGCGGCGGCCTGCATTTCTGGTCCTGGTAGGGTGGAGCCCGTGAATCCAGGGGCAGAGTAAACAAGGAGGAGGTGGAGGCGTCCATGGTGGTTCCCGAATTCGCCTGTGATTCTATACACACACACACACACACGCACACGCACACGCACACGCACACGCACACACACACGCATACATGCACAATTGAATAAAATAATAAATAATAAAAAGAAATCGCTAGAGTGATCACCACGGTGGTTGTATAAGCCTGTATAAGCTTAACCCGATGTCTCATTACTTACTTGCAGTCCTTGATGGTGGTCTGTGTTCTCTGCTGTATCCTCATCCCCTCTCTCCTTGTTTCTGGCGGTGCCCTCCTTCCCCTTCTCTCCTGTTTATAATCTTTGCAATTACTGTAGGTATTACAGATATTTATCTTTGAGTGTATCACTAAGTGGGTTTGGTACTAGGATCCACCTATTAGGGAGTGCATATGGCACTTAATTTATCTGTGTCTGGGATACTTCACTCAATATGATTGTTTCTAATTCCATCCATTTCCTGGGAAATTTCATTAATTCATAATTTTTGATGGCTGAGTAGTACTCCATTGTATAAATGTACCTCATTTTTCTTATCCACTCCTCAACTGTAGGGCATTTGGGTTGATTCCATGATTTTGCTATTGTAAACAGTGCTGCTATGAACATAGTTGTGCTTGTGCTATCAAGGTGAATTTTTGAATTATGAGGGATTATTCCCAAAAGTGGAATAGCAGAGTCATATGGCATTTCAATCTTTAATTTTTTAAAGAATCTCCAGATGGCTTGCCAGCAGTGTAGGAAAGTTCCCTTGTCTCCACATCCTCTCCAGTATTCGGTGGTATTTGTGTTGTGGATTTTTGCCATCCTGACCTAGGTGAGATGATATCTCATTGCAATTTTGATTTGCATTTCCTGATGGCTAAGGATGAGGAGCATTTTTAAAGATATTTGTTAGACTTTTCAGTTTTGTCCCTGGAAAAGTTTCTTTTGAGTTCCCAGTCCGATTTTATAATTGGGCCATTTGTTTCCTTGGTGTTTAGTTTTCTAAGTTCTTTGTGCACTCTGGATATTAGAGCTCTATTAGCTATGAGGTTAGTGAAATTTTCTGCCATTCTGTGGGTTGTCTTTTTGTTTGGTTTACAATCTCTTTATTTGAACAGAAGCTCTTTAATTTCTTAAGATCCCATTTGTTGAATGTTGGTTGTAGTGACTGTGCTATTGGATTTCTGTTTAAGAACTGTTGGCGTAGTCCAGTCAGCTCGAGGGAGTTCCCTACTCTTTCAACTAGAGTTTTTATGGTCTCTGGCCTTATATTGAGGTCCTTGATCCATTTGGAATTAATTTTTGTACATGGTGACAAGTACGGGTCCAGTTTAATCATCTGCATGTGGACATCCAGTTTTGCCAACACCATTTGTTGAAGATGCTATTCTTTTTCCATTGGATTTTTTTGGCCTCTTTGTCAAAGATCAAATGGCTACAAAGGTGTGGGCTTACATCTGGGTCTTCAACCCTTATCCATTGATCTATGTGTCTATTTTGGAGCCAGTACCAGGCTGTTTTTATTATTATGGATTTGTAGTATAGATTAAGGTTTGGTATGATGATACCTCCAGCAGTGTTTTTGTTACTCAGGATTGTTTTTGCTATCATGGGTCTTTTGTGCTTTAAAGAATTGATTTGGGATTTTGATTTTTTGGTATAGCATTGAATCTGTATATTGCTTTTGGTCGGATAGTCATTTTTATCATGTTGATTCTGCCAATCCGGGAGGATGGGAGGTCTTTCCACCTTCTGGTGTCTTCTGCAATTTCTTTCTTTAAGGTTTGAAAGTTTTCATTATTCAGGTCTCTCACTTCTTTGGTTAGATTTATACCAAGGCTTTTTTTTTTTTTTTTTTTTTTTTTTAGGAGCTATAGTACATAGGATTGTTTCTCTTAGGACCTTTTTACTTTTTTCATCCTTGGTGTATAGGAAGTCCACTGATTTTTGTACATTTCTTATGTAACTGGTAGGTTCCAGCAGTTTCCTGGTGGAGTTTTTAGAATCTCTTAAAGTATGTGATCATGTCATCTGTGAATAGAAATATCTTGACTTCTTCATTTCAGATTAGAATCCCTTTTATCTCCCTCTCTTGTTTTATGGCTTTAGCTAAGACTTCCAGTACAATGTTCAATAGAATTGATGGGAGTGGACAGCCTTCTCTTATTCCTGATCAACGTGGGAATGCTTCAAATTTTTCCCCATTTAGTATAATCCTTGCTGTTTGCTTGTCATATAACGAGTTTTTTTTTAACTTTTTTTAAAAATTTTTTATTATTATTATTTATTCAACTGTGTGCATGTGCATGTGTATGTGCGCATGCGTGTGTGTGTCTGTGTGTGTGTGTGTCTGTGTCTGTGTCTGTGTATGTGTAGAACCACGGACAAATTCGCGAACCACCATGGACGCCTCCACCTCCTTCTGCCCCGGGATTCACAGGCTCCGCCCTACCAGGACCAGAAGCACAGGCCGCCCCCGCTTCCGCCTGGCGTCTATACGTGGGATCTGGGATCTGAACTCAGGACCTTCCGCCTGCAAAGCAGAGGCTTAACCCCTGAGCCACCTCTCCAGCCCGAGTTTTTTATTTTGATATAAGTTCCTTCCATTCCATTTGTCTTTAGGGTTTTGATCATAAAAAGATGTTGGATCTTATCAAAAGCTTTTCCTTCATCTATCGAGAGTATCATGTGGTCTTGGACTTTGGATTGTTTTATATGATGGATTACATTTATTGATTTGTGTATGTTGAAACAACCTTGTGTGCCTGGGATAAAGCCTACTTGATCACAGTGAATGATCTTTTTGATATGTTTTTGAATCCAGTTGGCTAAGATATTGTTGAAAATTTTTGCATCTTTGTTCATTGATGAGATTGGTCTATATTTTTCTTTTTTAAATGTATATTTATTGGATTTTGGGATTAGTATGACATTAGTTTTGCAGAAAGAATTTGGAAGTGTTCCTTCCATTGCTATTTTATGGAACAGTTTAAGGAGTATTGGTGTTAGTTGTTCTTTAAATGTCTGGTAGAATTCTGTGCTGAACCCATCTGGTCCAGGACATTTTTTGGTGGGAAGATTCGAGATTACTTCATCGATTTCCTCATATGTTATAAGACTATTTAAATAATTCAAAACTTCCTTATTCAATTTAGGTAAGTCGTGTTTTCTCAAGAATTCATCCATTTCTTTTGTTATCGAATTTCATGCAATATAAGTTTTTGAAATATGACGTTATAATACTCTGAATTTCTTTGGTATCGATTGTAATTACTCCATTTTCATTTCTAATTTTGTTAATTTGGGTTTTTTCTCTCTTGATTTTGATTAACTTAGCTAGGGGTGTATCAATCATACAGATTTTTTTTAAGGAACCAGCTTTGTGACTGGTTCATTCTTTGTATCATTTTCTTTATCTCAACTTCAGATATTTCCATCCTGATTTTGCTAATCTCCTCTCTTCTGCTTTTTGGATTGGATGCTCTTGTATCTCTAAAGATTTAAGCTGCATTGCTATGTTCTTTACTTGTGAGGTTTCATTTTTTTTTTAATAGGCATTGAGAGCTATAACCTTACCTCTTAAGACAGCTTTCATGGTGTTCCAGAGAGTTTCTTATTTTTTATCTACATTGTCATTGGCTTCTAGGGAATCTTGAGTTTTCTTTTTGATTTTTTTATAACCCATTTCTCATTTGGCATCGTGGTGTTTAATTTCCAAGAGTTAGTGTATTTTCTTCTATTTGTTGTGTCGTGTATGTCAAGCTTTAGACCATGGTGGTCTGATAGGGTACAGGCTATAATTTCAACTTTCCTATGTATATGGAGATTCATTTTTCTGGCCCAATTTGTAGTCTGTTTTGGAGAAAGTTCTATGGGCTGCTGACAATAATGTGAATTCCTTGGTGCTTGGATGGAAGGCCAGTAGAGATCTGTAAGGTCCATTTCAGTAAGGGTTTGATTTAGTTCCACTGTGTCTTTTTTGAATGTTTGGCCTGTTGTTCTAACCGTTATTGAGAGTGGCTTATTAAAATCCCCAAGTATTATCTTTTTGGGATTGGTTTCTTGTTTTAGACCTTGTAGTGTTTGTTTAATGGGAATTAATGTGTAAGAGCCCATATTATGTTCATATATTTCAGTATTGTGAAATCTTCCTGGAGTAAATTTTTCCTGTGACTAAAATGTAGTCTCCTCTTGTATCACTTATGATTTTCTTTGGTTTGAAGTCCACTTTGTCAGATACCCTAATTGCTGTCCCTGCTTGTTAGCTAATTCTTTTGCTTGAACAATTTATATATATATTTTTTATTATTATTTCAGCTCATACAAACTTAATAGGTACACCAGTTCCCTCCCTCCCTCCTCCTCCCCCGAACTCCCTGCTCCCCTTCCGCTCACCCCTCCTTCCCCATCCCCCAGTACTTCCCGCCCCAATTCCCAGAGAGTCCTTTCTTGTGCATGCTTGACTCTCCTCTGGGCCCTCCTCTCCGATGATGACATACAAGGACCCAGTGGCATTTCCCTGAACCCTTTCCTGTGTTCCCCTTAAACATAGGAACACTACTGTGGCTGTCAATCCCTTGCCTCCAAGGATCTTGGTGCCTTTAGCAGATGCTAGACTTTGTGAGGTCAGTAGTGTCTTGGACATTGTGCCGGGCATGCAAAGTCCAATTATGATTGCTTCAGCCCTAACTTGTGTGGAGTATCTTGCAAATCATTGCTCCTCCCATCCTTTTGCTCTTACACTCTTACCGCCCCCTCTTCCGCAAATTTCCCTGAGCTTCAGGATGGGGAGAGATTAGGCTGGCCTAGTTCTATGTGGTTGCTATAGAGTCTCTGAAGTTCTGGATTGTGGTTCGTTGATTTTCTTTTGCAGTTTTGCTGCTCCTACAATGCCCTTCACTCCATTGTGATGGGCACTGTATGTCACCCCCTGGTCAGAGACAAAAAGCTGTTAAACTGGAGTCTTATTATAAGAGCACATTCAAGGGTAGATGTAATAAAAGTTGGAAACCTCAGTGAGGGAGGGGTCAATCACCCATTTGAAAAATGGTTACTTTTTATCTGCCAGATTATATGCCCTCCTCTTCTGGTGAGATCATACCCCCTCAGTTGTAAATGATCAAGAACGAACATCTGTGAACTTAACCAGGTGTCACATTACTTACTTGCAGTTCTTGATGGAGGCCTATTTTCTCTACTGTAACATGGTCACTTCTCTCCTTGTTTCTGGTGTGGCCCTCCAACCCCATCCCTCCTGTTCATAATCCTTGCAATTACTGTAGGTAATACATAGATTTACCTATGAGTGTCTCAAGGTGGGCTGGGTGGGTTTGGTACTAGGAACCACCTATTAGGGAGTACATACGGTGCTTAATTTTCTGGGTTTGGGATATACTTCACTTAATATAATTGTTTCTAATGACATCCATTTCCCGGAAAATTCCAGTAATTCATCATTTTTGATGGCTGAGTAGTACTCCATTGTATAGATGTAACACAGTTTCCTTAGCCACTTGTCAACTGTTGAACATTTGGGTTGATTCCATGACGTTGCTATTGTAAACAGTGCTGCTATGAACATAGTCGTGCTTGTGCTATTGAGGTGAACCTCTGTTGTATGGGGGGTTATTCCCAAAAGTGGAATAGCAGGGTCATATGGCATTTCAATCTTTAATTTCTTTAAGAATCTCCAGACGGCTCGCCAGAGTGGCTGTATGAGCCTGGATTCCCACCAGCAATGTAGGAGAGTTCCCCTCTCTGCACATCCTCTCCAGCACTTGTTTGTATTGTGGATTTTTGCCATCCTGACCGGGGTGAGATGATATCTCAGGGAAGTTTTGATTTGCATTTCCCTGATGGCTAAAGAAGTGGAGCATTTTTAAAGATATTTGTTAGATATTTTAATTTCATCCCTGGTAAAGTTTCTTTTAAGTTCCAGGGCCCATTTTTTAATTGGGCCATTGGTTTCCTTGGCGTTTAGTTTTCTAAGTTCTTGGTGTACTCTGGACAGTAGAGCTCTATCAGATATGTGGTTAGTGAAGATTTTCTCCCATTCTGTGGGTTGCCTTTGAGCTCGTGTTACAATCTTTTTATCTGAACAGAAGCTCTTTAATTTCACAAGATGCCAACTGTTGAGAGTTGGTAGCAGTGACTGTGCCATTGGATGTCTGTTTAGGAACTGTTGGCCTAGCCCAATCAGCTCGAGGGAGTTCCCTATCCTTTTAACTATGGTTTTTATAGTCTTTGGCCTGATATCAAGGTCCTTGATCCATTTGGAATTAAGTCTTGTACATGGCGACAAGTACGGGTCCAGATTTAATCTTCTGCATGTGGAGATCCACTTTTGGCAGCACCATTTGTTGAAGATGCTGTTCTTTTTCCATTAGATTCTTTGGGCCCCTTTGTCAAAGACCAAATGGCTGTAATTTTGTGGGGTTATATCTGGGTCTTCAATCCTTATCCATTGATCTGTGTGTCTATTTTGGAGCCAGTACCACGCTGATTTTATAACTATGGATTTGTAGTATATATTTAGGTTTGGTATGGTAATACCTCCAGCAGTGTTTTTGTTACTCAGGATTGTCTTTGCTATCCTGGGTCTTTTGTGCCTCCATATGAATTTTGACATTGTTTGGTCAATTTCTTTGAATAATTGCTTTGGGATTTTAATTGGTATAGCATTGAATCTGAATATTGCCTTTGGTAGGATGGTCATTTTTACGATGTTGATTCTGCCAATCCAGGAACAAGGGAGGTCTTTCCACCTTCTGGTGTCTTCTGCTATTTCTTTCTTTAGGGTTTTAAAATTTTCATTGTAAAGGTCTTTAACCTCCTTGTTTAGGTTATACCAAGGTATTTCATTTTTTTAGGGGCTATTGTAAATGGGATTGTTTCTCTCATGGCTTTTTCACTTCTTTCATTCTGGGCATATAGGAAGGCCTCTGATTTTTGCACACTTAATTTGTATCCTGCCACCCTGCTGAACTTCTCAATTAGTTCCAGGAGCTTCCTGGTGGAGTTTTTGGGATCACTCAGGTATAAGATCATGTCATCTACAAATAGGGATAGCTTGACTTCTTCCTTGCCGATTTGAATGCCTCTTATGTCCCTTTCTTGTCTTATGGCTTCAGCTAAGACTTCAAGTACAATATTGAATAGAAGTGGTGAGAGTGGACAGCCTTGTCTAGTTCCTGATTGAAGTGGGAATGCTTCCAATTGTTCCCCATTGAGCATAATCCTTGCTGTGGGCTTGTTGTATACAGCTTTTATTATATTGATAAAGGTTCCTTCCATTCCTACTGTCTCTAGCGTTTTGATCATAAAAGGCTGTTGGATCTTGTCAAAGGCTTTTTCTGCATCTATCGAGAGTATCATGTGGTCTTTGGACTGGTTTACATGATGAATTACATTTATTGATTTGCGTATGTTGAACCAAGCTTGTGTGCTGGGGATGAAGCCTACTTGGTCCCAGTGAATAATCTTTTTAATATGTTTTTGAGTCCGTTTTGCTAAGACTTTGTTGAGAATCTTTGCGTCTGTATTCATCAGAGAGATCGGCCTATAGTTTTCTTTTTTAAGTGAATCTTTATTAGGTTTTGGGATTAATACGATATTAGCTTCATAGAAGGAATTTAGTCGTGTTCCTTCCTTTGCTATTTGATGGAATAGTTTAAGGAGTATTGGTATTATTAACTCCTTAAATGTCTGGTAGAACTCTGTTCTGAATCCATGTAGTCCAGGACATTTTTTGGTGGGAAGATTCAAGATTACTTCCTCAATTTCCTTATATGTTATAGGACTATTTAAATAATTCACAACTTCCTGATTCAATTTAGGTAAGTTGTGTTTACTTAGAAATTCATCCATGTCTTTTGTGTTGTCAAACTTCACAGAGTATAAGTTTGTGAAATATGATGTTATAATTCTCTGGATTTCTTGGGTGTCAGTGGTGATAACTCCATGTTCATTTCTAATTTTGTTAATTTGGGTTTTCTCTCTCTTGCTTTTAGTTAATTTAGCTAGGGGTGTATCAATCTTATTGATTTTTTCAAAGAACCAGCTTTTTGACTGGTTAGTTTTTTTCTATCGTTTTCTTAATCTCGATTTCAGATATTTGTCCCCTTATTTTGCTAATCTCCTCTCTTCTACTACTTTTGGGATTAGATTGCTCTAGTTTCTCTAAAGCTTTAAGCTGCATTGTTAAGTGGTTTATTTCTGATGTTTCCATTTTTTTGATGTAGGCATTAAGAGCTATGAACTTACCTCTTAGAACACCTTTCAATGTGTCCCAGAGATTTTGGTAAATTGTATTTTTATTATCATTTGTTTTCAGGAAATCTTGAATTTCCTTTTTAATTTCTTTCTGAATCCAGTTCTCATTCAGCATCATATTGTTAAGTTTCCAGGAGTTAGTGTATTTTCTCTTTGTTGTGTTGTGGATGTCCAGCTTTAGGCCGTGGTGGTCTGATAGGGCACAGGTTAGAATTTCAACTTTCTTGTATATGTGTAGATTCATTTTGGCCCAATATGTGATCTATTTTGGAGACAGTTCCCTGTGCTGCTGAGAAAAATGTGTGTTCTTTGGTGCGTGGATGAAAAGTTCAATAGAGATCTGTAAGGTCCATTTCTTTAAGGGTTTGATTAAGTTCCAAAGTGTCTCTGTTAAGCTTTCGACCTGTTGATCTATCCCATGTTGAGAGGGCAGTGTTGAAGTCCCCAAGAATTATCGTTTGGTGGTTGAATTCTTGCTTTAGACGCTGTAGGGTTTTCTTAATGAATGTGGAGGGGCCCGTATTGGGTGCATATATGTTCAGTATTGTGAAGTCTTCGTGGTGAATTGTACCTGTGACTAAAATGTAGTATCCATCTTTGTCTTTTATAATTTTCTTTGGTTTGAAGTCCACTTTGTCTGATAGCATAATGGCTACCCCTGCCTGTTTTCTGCTTCCATTAGCTTGTAGAATTGTTGACCACTCTTTTATTTTTAGGGTGTACCTATCTTTTGGGATGAGATGGGTTTCCTGCAGCTAGCAGATTGATGGATTGTGATTTTTAATCCAAATTTGTAATCTGTATCTCTTGATTGGTGAGTTAATTCCATTAAGATTTAGTGTTATAATGGAGAAACTATTTTTAATTCCAGACATTTATTATGTTTAGTAGTTTTTATAAGTATATTGCATTGCTTTTAATGGTGTTATACTTGCCTTCTGTTCTCCTGGATATGCCTGTTTTTTTCTTCATGCTTGAGTATCATTTCTAGCATTTTTTGAAGGCCTGGTTTGGTGGACACATATCCCTTCAAGTTGTCTTTGTGCTGGAAGATTTTTCTTTCTCCCTCGATCATGAAGGATAGTTTTGCAGGGTAAATCAGCCTGGGTTGACATTTTTGCTCATTCAATATTTGAAGTATGTCTCTCCAAGCTCTTCTTACTTTTACTGTTTTGACTGAGAAGTCATTTGTTATTTTAATAGGTCTACCTTTAAAAGTGACTTGTTTTTTCTCCCTTGAAACTCTCAGCATCAGTTCTTTATCTTGAATATGGAGTGTTTTAATTATTATTTGCTGTAGCGAGCTTCTGTTTTGGTCGTATCTTTTTGTGGTGCGGAATTTCTCTTTTATATGTATGGGCCTCTCTTTTTTTAGATGAGGAAAGTTTTCCTTGATGATCATTTGAAAAATTTCCTCAGGGGTGGTATTTTCAGATTCTTGCTCTGGTATTCCATGAATACGCATGTTAGGCTTCTTCAGGGTGTCCCATATCTCTTGGATATTTCTCTCAAGTATCTTTTTGGCTTTAACAACCTCTTCCATTGAGCTAGTTAATACTTCCACTTTATATTCAAGGTCTGAAATTCTGTTTTCTGCTTCATTAGTTTTGCTGATAAGACTCTCTGTGGAGATCTGGGTTGAAGATAACTTGTCTTGTAGCTCAGTTTTTAACTCTGCTTGAGTCTGTTTTAACTGCTCTATGCCAGTTTTTGTTTCTTGCACTGTTTTTCTCAACTCCTCCAAGTGTCTGTTGTGTTCCTCTTCAAAGTGATTGATTCGATTATTTAATTTCTCCTGGATTTCCTCTTTCATAGTATTGAACATATTTTGAAAGTCTTATCCTGGGTCAGGCTTTCTTGGCCATTTTCCTTGGGTTTGTTCTGATTGGAGTCTAACATTATATGATTAATTCCTTCAGTGGGAGATTTATTTACTTGAGTGTTGTTTCTCATGGATTTGCACTTTGACTTTTGCATTGTCGTTTTAACTTTTAAGATCTTCTTTCAATTTCTGTGCGTTTTTCACTAACCTGAATTATTTGGCCTGCGGTTCTGGGGGTGGGCAGGGATGGAGCTTACCTAGGTCAAGGTGAGTCCAGGCTGGATTGCGGGAGTCCTGGGCGGCGGAGTGGGGGAAGGGAGGATGGGGCGTTGTCACGGGGGCTATTTATCCTGGGGGAGCTGGGGCGGGGCCCGGTTGCAGGGGGGTGTTCTCCTCCCCAGCCCTGCGGGGCTCCGGCTGGATGGCGGGAGGAGCTGGGTCCCTTGGGCTGCCTGGGGTTCTAGGGTGGGCAGGGGCGGAGCTTACCTAGGTGGAGGTGAGGCCTGGCTGGACCGAGGGCGGCTCCCAGGAGGTGGAGTGGGGGAAGGTACTTGAACAATTGTTGACCAGCCTTCTACTTTTAGGATGTGCCTGTCTTTTGTGGTGAGATGTGTTTCCTGAAGGCAGCAGGTGGATGGGTTTTGATTTCTAATCCATGTTTGTAGCCTGCATCTTTTGATTGGTGAATTAATTCCATTGACATTTAATATTATTATAATGAAGAAACTTTTGATTCCTGATATATTTTGTGTTTAGTGGCTTTCATAAGTGTATTATTTAGCTTGTAGTTTGTGATGGTATTATATTTCCCTTCTTTTCTCCTGGATATGGTTGTTCTTTTCTTCATGCTTGTATAGCTTTTGAAGGATGAGCATTGAGATGTAAAGTATGCATGATTGTAATATTTTTAGTTTGGCATAATTTTTTTGAATATTTTAAAAATAATTATTTATAGAGATAGAAGAGGTATGGTGCGCAGGTGGAGGTCAGAGGCCATTTCTCTTTATTGCGTGGGCTTTTGGAGACCAAGTTCAGGTTGTCAGGTTTGCCAGCAGGTGCCTTATTCACTAAGCTATCTCATTGCCATTCCTTTCTTTCTCTCTTTCTCTCTTTCTCTCTTTCTCTCTCTCTTTCTTTCTTTCTTTCTTTCTTTCTTTCTTTCTTTTTCTTTCTTTCTTTCTTTCTTTCTTTCTTTCTTTCTTTCTTTCTTTCTTTCTTTCTTTCTTTCTTTCTTCTTTCTCTCTGTCTCCCTCCCTCCCTCCCTCCCTCCCTCCCTCCCTCCCCTCCTTCTCTCCCTTCCTTCCTTCCTTCCCTTTTGTTTTTGTTCATTAAGGCCCTGTGGAATTTATCAGGGTCTCAGTCTGTATTCATCAGGCAGCTTTACTTTTTCCTAATGTTGTTTTGATTATGTTCATTGTTGACAATCATTATCATTATCATTTTAATTTTACATTAAATTCCTATGAATGAGTAAAGGATAGATTTGCAATGCTATTCAAATGAAATATATGAATTCATAAAATGAATTTCATATGAATTATATGAAATCATGTATGCTTTTAAAAATTATTAGGGTAGTAAAAGAAAAAAAATTATTTTCCTGGTTTTTCCTGTCTTTTATGTTAGCATGTCTCCTGAGCCCAGTTTATTTGAAAAGATAGCATAGCAACATATGCTGTGAGAAATGTTAATGAGAAACCACAATGACAATTAAGAAACAAGCAGATAACCTGAAACCAGACAATGAAATTTGCATTGCTCTCCCTTGGTGTAGAATCAGATTCCTTGCATTGCTGAGAACAGTCTGTCAATAACTTGTTGAATTTGATTACAAGAAAGCACAACTTTGTTTTAAGGTTTTAATTCTTATCTTTTATCATAAGCTATAAGAAGTAACCTTGTGGTAATGCCTGTAATTTAATCACTAAAAGGGAAAGAGGGAAAAATAGTTCTCTCCTGTCAAACATTGTGTTATTGCTCAAGTGTTTGATGTGCTGCTCATTTGTATCAAATGTTTTGTGTTGTTCTTATTGGTAAGTGATATAATTTTAAGTTTTTTTGTGCTTAGATACCTTTGAAGTATATAATAAACTGACCTTCTCTGAAGCATTGCTGAATTTAGTCTTTTAGGTGATGTAATTCAATAAATGCTTTATTTTGTTGAATGAAAGGTCATTTGTGATTTCTGTCTTCGTTATTACAAATTGTATTTGGAACGTTACTGCATTTTCATTTCTGTTATTGTCAGTGGCATTCACTTCCATGGTAACACAGATCTTTCTAAAGCAAAGATGACAAGAAAGATACTGAAAGGATGATCATTAAACTTTCTTCCTTTAGCACCAGGGAGACTTGACAAAGAACAGGGGAAACAATCTACCTCTGAATATCCCTCATCTCAAACCAAAGCCTCCATTTGTTTACTTTTCTAGTAGTGTTCAGTTTAAGAAGTGTGCTAAATCTCTGTCTCATAGAAATAAATCATATATTTAACATTTAGCTCTGTGAGAGTATCAATTCTGTGGACATTAGAGTATGAGCATTGCTAAGTATTCAACCAAATAAATATTAAGCAGTCACTATTTGCCAGGCTCTATGTTACACACAAGACTTAACCACAGTGAGTGTTTTAACTCACCTGCTGCTAGGGTTAGACCTTCTCCATTCCTTGAAATTTTGTTTTGTTTTAAAATTATGGGCACACTGATGATGTATAAAGTCTGTTCCAACTACCTGTAGATCAGGTTGTCAATTTAGTAAGACGTCATTGCATTTGGTATTCTTTCCTCTCCATTTTTCATATTGACTTTTCTCTGATTTTGTTTTCTAGTTATGTCATGCCCCCAATTAGAAGTTGCATGAATAATAACCTAAACAAACTTTGCTGCTTGAATACATGCTGACATAGCATTTAGCCTCTTAACCTCCCTATTAACCACATACTTTGTTTTAAATACCGGTTGACTGTGTATGTAAGAGACTTGCAAAAGTTAGTGTTACTTTAGAAAATAGATACCTTTATCTGGCTTCTTCTGAAATCAGAACATTTTTTTAACTATGGTTCAGTCTGATTTCCAGATGACTGTGAGGCAAATGAAGGACAATGATGAAGGAGTGAGTGTCCACCTTGCATAATTGACAAACGGTTGTATATGTTAAGGGTTTCTCCATTTAAGTTTTTGTAGTATTTTCTAGAAAGTGAAAGACTAGGATTACAATTCCAGCTTTAGTGTTAACCAGAATAATTACTCACTTTTGGAAACTTTAGTTTCTTCATTTATAGAAAAGGCATATCCAACTTACAAGTAGTGTGGTTTCAGCACAAGTAATCTTGTAAACATATGTGATATATATCACAGGAAGTCTCTATGAAATGAAAGCTTCCCCAAGCCTAGCCTCAAATTTATAACCCTGCTGGCTCTGCCTAAGCACTCAGAGTACAAAATATGTTGCAGTGTCCAGCAGCTGTTCTTATTGAAACATCACTGAATGCTAATCTGTTTTAATGTCAAGATATCAAGGGTGAGGAGATACTGAAGGTAAAGATATTTTCCTAAATTGACACTGAGATGATGCAAAGAACTCAGACATCCACAGGAGACTTGGAAGTAGCTTACAAAAGTTTGATCAAGTAAAATGTCTTGTCAGTCTCTTTTGTTCAAGGAAATAAGGCATTATTCTTCTTCGTGAGCAGTCCGACTCATTTCTCATTCAGTTTTCTTATGTGTTTATCATGTGCATCTTCTGAGTCTTGATGGCAGCTGCTAACTGTTGCATTGTGTGACTCCTGAGGCACTGGATGATAGGGGAAGTCTGTGAAAATAAGCAGAAAAGTGAAGGTGAAAGACTGTCAGTCTGAATATCCAGGTTCACAGGCTTTCTGGATCCTTTGGAAGCCATCCCAGGTCTGTATTTCCTTCTTGATATTAGCAATCAGCATGATGACATTAATTTTTTCTTTTGAGACAGGATTTCCCTTGTCAGATCCTAGAGCATCTAGCTGCCTCTCTTAGAAACTAGGCCATAGGCCCTTGCTATCTCTTGTCTGTGGCCTTTCCCTTGCTTGCAGCTATAAATAAGCCCAAAGTCTCTTCTCACTGCCTTCACTTTATTAATTATAATTTAAATTGTAGCTAGTCGTAGTCAATGTCTTCCTGACTACTGCCATGTAGATGAGGCCAAGTTATGTCACATGATGCAAAACTTCCCACCATATTCTGGAAAAGTTCTGTTAAAGCCCCCCCCCTTCCTATGGTTTTCTGGATTCTGTGTCTTTGGAGAACCTTCTTTGAAGGTTTCAGATCCATCCCTGCCCTGAGGCATACCACGCATAGTGGTTCCATCTCCTATTTTTTTCTACTTTAAAGCTATATTTACTGTTTTAATGCCCTCCCACCTTAAGGTCCAATTCTGACTTCCATGGCAGAAAGGCCCTCTCTGTTCCTCTAAACCTTGCATTAAAGTCATCTCATGTTAGCTTCCTTTGTCAGTGAGCCTCCTTTATTTCCTTAGCATCCCTTAGTTGCTCAGTCTGGTCTTGAACTTTCAGCAGTCCTGTTTTCCTGCCTCTCTCTCCCAAGTGCTAGGATTATAAGTATGTGCTATCATGTTCAGCTGATAATGAATTTGTTTCATTTGCCTATTGAGCCTTTGTTTATGGCAGAGAAGTAAGTTTGATTTCTTTTGCTTCTGACCACAGTGCAAGTGCCTTATCAAAGCAAGGGTCTTATCAAAGCCTTTGCTATTGACAAGTTGTTGTTCAAAGCCAGTGGTTGTAATACCAGGGGTAAGATGAGTTGCCCCAGCTGCCAGTGGATGGCTGTGTTATTGAGTTGAAATTTTTCAGCCAGCTGACAAGATTCCTGATGATAGTATCCCAAAGTTGGCAAACAAAATAGCAAGGCTGGAATTTAGAGGTATAACTCTGTAAATGTTCTTTCTAAATCACTTCTTGAGGAATGGAGATCCCCTCCAGTGTGTTCTGCAGCATCCTAATGCCTCTTTTGTAGACATTGCTCCTGCAATGGGGAGCTCCTTTTTAGTCTGCTGCTCACAGCATTAGCATGTGTCCTGATCACTGGGATAGCTAGAATTTGCAGTTTGCTGTGGGTTCGGATTTTTATTTATTTTTGTTCTATTTCTACTTACACAGAAAAATAGGATATATATGTATATATCCATACCTGTTTACAATGTTTGTTACATTTAATTACATATAATTTAATTACATTTACATTTCTTATTTTCTTTGAAGTTCTGTCTTTCTAATGCTATGTTAATATCTACAGCTCAGGTATGTATACCTTTTGCTAATTAATATTATTTTTCTGTAATGTGTAATAGACCTGTGGCCAAGATTATTTCTAATTTTGTATGTAAATAGCAGAAGCTGTTTGAAAAGTCATGTCCATCCCAAATGGCTTTTTTCATATTGTTTCTGAGGTGATAGCCACACTTTCATCCCTTTGTTTACAATCTAGACTATATGACCAGTCAGTTTTAGTGGAGTGAAGCAGAGGAATTTTTTCTAGGAAGTTTTCTTAAGAAGTCTTTGATTGGATTTAAGGTTAGCCTTAAGGCACGGTGGTCATTTGGCTTTTTCAAACTAAAGGGGCATCTTCTAGCCCAAATCATAGGTGGATAAGTTGCTATAAATTGAGAAATTCTGGAAAGTGTGTTCCTGAGTAATTCTTCCTCAACAAACCTTTCCCCTTCTTTTTGGGGGGTCAGGAAACCACTTGAAATGATATGTAATATAAATATTCTCTCTTCTGTTGACCTTGTATAGGGATTGACTGTACCTTTTGGTTCACATATAGGACATGGCAGTATCTCTTCCTCCAAGTGTGCCCTTGTCCACCTTTTGTACTCAAGTTTCACTTCATTGTCCGTAGCATAGTTATTTGTAAACTCCAGATAATTTGTTTTATTTTGATTCATGGCTACATGTTACTTTTGAGTATGATACTTAGAATTTGACATATGAAAAGTCAAGACTTTCTCTAAACTTTCCAAAATATGTATTTTATGAATTAAAATTTTAAAAGCATGGAAAAATGTGTAATGCCTTTAAAATCATTCATCCCAAATGCTAGATTGAGAACCCTGAATATTTTACCTTTTTAAAAAATGCTGGGGCTGGGGGCTGGAGAGGTGGCTCAGGGGTTAAGCCTCCGCCTTGCAGGCGGAAGGTCCTGAGTTCGGATCCCAGATTCCACGTATAGACGCCAGGCGGAAGCGGGGGCGGCCTGCGCTTCTGGTCCTGGTAGGGCGGAGCCTGTGAATCCCGGGGCAGAAGGAGGTGGAGGCGTCCATGGTGGTTCGCGAATTCGTCCGTGGTTCTACACATACACAGACACACAGACACACACACACACACACACAGACGCACACATGCACATGTGCACAGTTGAATAAGTAATAATAATAAAAAAAAAAATTTAAAAAAAAAAAAAAAATGCTGGGGCTGGACAGGTGGCTCAGGGGTTAGGCCTCCGCCTTGCAGGCGGAAGGTCCTGAGTTCGGATCCCAGATCCCACGTATAGACGCCAGGCGGAAGCAGGGGCGGCCTGCGCTTCTGGTCCTGGTAGGGCGGAGCCTGTGAATCCTGGGGCAGAAGGAGGTGGAGGCGTCCATGGAGGTTCGCGAATTCGTCCGTGGTTCTACACACACACATACACAGACACACACGTGCGCACATACACACGCACATGCGCACAGTTGAACAAATAATAATAATAAAAAAAATTTTTAAAAATGCTTTATTTCTTGTGTTCACTGGTTTTTCACTACTCAGCAGGGAGTGTCATTTGCTGTTGCTGACTTTATAGCTTACTCAACAGTAAAATCAGGTGGTAATCTTAAGATTGTGTTCTTGTACTTAAAAAGTGACACACACACATACACACAAATGCACACATGTAGGTACACACATGCATGCACACATATACATGTATATGATCAGTTATGCTATATGCTGTAGTTCAAAGTTCATTTAGAAAGTTGGTTTTAAGTCCTCTAGTTTTTGCTCAGAAGATCACTTGACTTGAGATATTCCCTTGGTTTTTATTCCTTCTTAGGAAAATTGGATTTTTTAAATTTTATTATTATTATTATTATTAGTTATTCAATTGTACGTGTGTGTATGTATGTGCGCGCATGTGTGTATGTCTGTGTGTGTCTGTGTGTGTGTATGTGTAGAACCACGGACAAATTCGCGAACCACCATGGACGCCTCCACCTCCTTCTGCCCCGGGATTCACAGGCTCCGCTCTACCAGGACCAGAAGCGCAGGCCGCCCCCGCTTCCGCCCGGCGTCTATACGTGGGATCTGGGATCCGAACCCAGGACCTTCCGCCTGCAAAGCGGAAGCTTAACCCCTGAGCCACCTCTCCAGCCCCGAAAATTGGATTTTTAATCTAATATTCTGCCATATTGAATGTTTCCTCTAGTCAAACATGTTATCAAAGGTACCTTGTCTGCCTTTGATTGGCCAATAAAATACAGTCATTACCTAATAGAGAAATTAGAAAATTGCCAACCATGAGGCACTGGAAATATTTCTCAGGAGCAAAGTAACAGTATGGCACCCTTTAAAATGTTATAGTAAACCAAGAAGTCCTTCCATGTCCAATCATGTTTTCTCAGATGTTGGTATGAAGCTGGGTACAAAGAGTCTATCTAGTAAGCAAATTTTACCTTAAAAGGAATTGTGGCCAAGGAGAACATTAGTCATCTGATAATATAAAGTACAGATACTGAGAACCAACTATAAAATGAAGATAAATATTCTAGAGAGTTATAGGTACATGTGGAAAAATGTTAACAAAGTTTGAGGAAAGAGAACATATCTGGCTTTGAATTCTGTGATGAAATATCATTTGAAAGAAAAAAGTTGTGACTATGATTTTTAATATCTTAGCAATGAGAAAGTGCCATACTATGGAAAGAACATGGGCTTTTGGAATCAGACTTATGTGCACATGATTTTCAACTCTGCCATTTATTTAATAGCTGCATTATATTATATTGCTTCATTTCTTTGAACTTCAATTTCCTCATGTGTAACATCATAAAGGAACTGTGGTAATTTACATGATTAAATGGAATTACATTTTTAAAAGCACCTAACAGAATGCCTGATGATATGTAAGTGCTTTTTTTTTTCTTTTTAGTGCTTTTTTTTTTTTCTTATCTCACTCATTTCTAAGTCTCCTTATTAGTTTCTTCAAGCACCCCATTAGTTTATTTTATGAATAGAGGCAGAGACTCTAGGTGGGAGGAGAGTGCAGTGCTTTATTCACTCCTCAGACAGCTCTTGACATCTTGCTACAGTAGAAATCAGAGGAAGGCATTAATTATTTGAAGAGGCATTTCAGTAGGATGAGTTAGGATGTAGAAGCTAAAGGACAACTAGGAAGAAGATCAGGAAGGTTAAACTGGCTTGAATCTAGTATAATCTCTGCAATTAAGAAGGGCAAATTGATTACTCTTTTATGGTTATTAAATAAATTAAGATTTTTCTCATCTTTAAATACTGCTGACTCTCCATAGCTTGGGGTTTCACAAACTCCTTTGTTCAATCTACCTTGAATTGAACTGTTAGAAAGTAATGTGTCTATGTGAACAGACTTTTTTTCCATACCATTATTTCCAAACTCTTCAAATAGCATTTATAGTAAATTACTTACTGCTGGGCTGATTTTCCCAGGCACACACTATGACGACTCCAGGCGGTCAGGGTGGAGAAAGGCGAATGTGCTGCAGGTCCTTCACCCCCTCACCCAAATCCAGGGGACTCTAGACACAGCAGGGAGTTTGTCAAGGCGAGACTCCATCACTCACTCATTCACTCACTCAGTTACACAGCTGCTGGATGTGATGACGAAGATAAGTAAAGCCTGACCGCCCGCACCTCCACCTCAGCACTTCAGAGACTCTGCCACAGTCGGGGAGTTTGTCAGACAAGATTTTAGTTTATTGAGGTTAACAAATCAGCTTATATAGACAAAGAATCAGAACACGCAAAACAGGCAGCCAATTACCTTAATGGTCAGTACAGCACACAGGCTGCATAGGTCAAACTAAACATATATCTATGTTGCCTCCTATAAGCCAATTAGGACTCTCTGTAATGTGATCAGGGTTACGCCTAGGACAGTAGCTCCCAGCGCCATCTTTGGTCCCATGTGCTAAGCCATGCCCTGCTCACTCCCTCCCAGACCGTTATCCCTGGGCAGGCCCAACAACTTACTGTAAGTAATTTAGAGGTCATTTAAAGTATATGGGAAGACACAGCAGGCTATATAAATATAACACCTTTTTGTGTGCATTTTGTGAGCATTTAGTTGCAGATTCAGTGTCCATGGAGTTAAATAGCAAGGATGGAAGAATGATTAATGTTGACTGTCTCACGGCTGAGAAGTTATTTTTCTGTAAGTTTTATGGAGAGAAAGAGAGTATAAGAGACAGAGAGAGACAGAAAAGAGAGATAGAAGAGAGAGAAAAGGAGAGGAAAGAAAAAGGTTTATATCATTGACAGGACTCAAGTGGGTAAGCAGAGCACATGCGTAAACCCCCTGGTTGGATCCACAACACTCTAAACCAGATGTGCGAATATGGGGGTGCACACCTACTGTAACCGTAGTTCTCAGGAGAATAAAAAGTTCAAAGTTGTCTTTCATACATAATGAGTTTGCGGTCATCCTCAACTACATGAAACCTTATCAAAAAGAAAAAAGAAAAACAAGAACTCAACAATGACCTGAAAAATATGATCAATACAGTTAGCCTATTTTGTGATCATAAACATACGCATGTATTTTATGTATATATTATACATTCACATTAAAACCTGTATTGTGGAAAGTAGGTAACTTGAAATTTATAATAAAAGGACTTGAGATAGATATTGTATGTGTATATATCCATCTAGGAACACTGAATTTGTTGTAGAAAAATGTCACTTTGCAGTTTGATTCTAGCTGGCATTGCTGATATCACTAGTCCAATATTAATTAACTTTTCTTCTTCTTTTTCTCTCAGTTTGATAAAGGTTACTCATACAATATCCGTCATAGCTTTGGAAAGGAAGGAAAAAGGACAGACTATACACCTTTCAGTTGCCTGAAGATTATTCTAACCAATCCACCAAGCCAAGGGGATTATCATGGTGAGTGAATCTATTGTATGCTGGTGAAATATAGAGACCTAGAGACTCAGCTCTGCAGGAAACAGTAAAACAGTCTAATGGCTTTTCACATCACTGACAAACCTGGTTTGTAGATTGTATCTGTCATGGATGTCAACCTAAAGCCCAATACTCTAGCAGCGATTTGTCTTATTACTGAACAAGGTCAGGCAAGAGAAAATCATTTTCATTTCTCAAGTTCTTTCTCCCATCTGAAGTTCTATGTCTTTCTTTGTTCTGCAAGTGTTTGAGAAGACAAATGAAAGTTTTATGAGTGTTCTAAATTGGAAAATTCTAGTTTTAGAATAGCATATTTATTAACAGACTGATAAATGTATTTTTCTTATTATTATATCATTGGATTAATAAACATAGATTAAGTATGCAATTTAACAAGTCCTATATCAAATGCATATATCTATTTGCTTGAGTTTTTACTTCAAAAATAAAGTTCAGCACTTTTCTTTTTCCCACTTTCTTCTGTATGAATTTATGGGATACATGACGTGTGTGTATATGAAGATGCCAGAATGAAATCCGTCTTATAGTGCAAAAAGTGCATTCAGTCCAGTTCATAGTCTTCAACCGTTCCCATAGTCTTGAAAAGCTCCAACATTGTTGACTTGGAGTATTTTGTATATAAGAGATGCATAACTGGTCATGTGGTAGTTTTATTCTCTGAGGAGCTTCCATACTGATTTCCAGAGTGACTGCATAGGTCTACTTTTTCACCAGCATTGCATATGAGTTCCTCTTACTCCACAACCTCACCAGCAATTGTCACTGGTTTCTTGATGATTATCTCTTCTCATTGCAAAGAGACAGAATCTCAAATCAGTTTTAATTTTAATTCCCCGGACTAGTAAAAGTGTTGAACACTTTTTCAGGTATTAATTGGCTGTTTATATATCTTCATTTGAGAGCTGTAGTCTATTGGATGGTTTGGCTTTTCTTTTCTTTTTTTTAACATGCTTTTATGTCTTTATTCCATAAAAATTCTTCCATACAAACATGGTATAACAATATGGATTGACAATTACAGGAACAAAAAACTATAGAAGGGAATGTCAAGTAATAAAGAAACTGAATTAATCTTGAAATTCTTTTTTCCTTAATGTTACTTTTCCTAGTACCATCTCCATATTCAGTATTAATCCTTGATCTAAGTCAAACTTGTTATAAAAAGTATTGCTTTAAAATAAAATATCAAACATAAAAGTTTTACTTAAAAGGTTTGGAGTACAGTAAAACCAAAAGAAGCATTTCCACAGGCTTCTTTCTATAAAACAAAGGCATTCAAACTACCTTTCAGAGATTAAGTAAGTCTGATGATCTAATACAGGATAGGAGTTCTAACTGAATGTTATAATTAGATGATATTAATGCACCCTAAGTACAGAACAAAACATTTTAGCAGCTGTGACCAAGTATAGTTCTTTCTTTGCTTGGAGTTTAGAAATGTAACAAGTTGAATCAAAATAGCACATTGTTTCAAATGACAACAAGAATTCTACTAAAACTAATGACTAAACTTTTAAGAAGACATATTAAAAATTACAATATTTCTTAGTGGTTTGGCTTTTCAGTGTTTAATATTAATCCAATGCATAGTTGGCAAAGCTTGTTTCCCTTTCTGTAGACCGTCTCTTCATTCTGGTGACAGTTTTTGCTGTGTGCAAGTGTCCTAATTTTACATAATCCCATTTATCAATTCTTGGGATTATTTCATGTGCTTTCAAAATCCTATTCAGAGAATTCTTGCCTAAGCTCTTGAGCTGTTTATCTATGTTTTCTATGTTTCCACCAGCAATTCTAAAGTTCCATATCTTCTGTTAAGGTTTTTGATTCATTTTTTTGTGGATCTTCTACTACAGAAGGAAATCTAATTATCTAGCATCAGTTGTTGAAAAGGCCTTTCAATGCATTTTTTTTTAATTTATTTCTGGATCTTCTGTTGTAGTATATTGATCTGTATCAACCTGTTCTGTTCTGGTACCATACTGTTTTTGTTACCATGGCTTGGTAATTTAATTTGAAGTTGAATATTGTGATGCTAGAGCATTGCTGTTTCTCCTAAGAATTGCTTCAGCTATTCAGGGCTTTTGCTTCCATATAAATTTTTAGGAATTGATTTTTCTAGTTTTAAGAATGTCCTTGAAATTTTGAAAGGAATTGAATCTGCAGATTGCTTTCAGTAAGACTGTGGAAAAGTTCTCTTTCTTGTATGTTGGTTTTATATCCTATGAACTGAAAGTGTTAGTCACATATAAGCATTTTCTGATAGAATCTTTAGTTTTTTTTTAAAAGAGAATCATGTACTCTGAAAATAGGTATAATGTGACTTCTCCCTTTCTTACATGTACACCTCTTGTTTTTTTCTTTTGCCTTAATGCTTTAGTTAATATTTCAAACATTATTTCATAAGCATTGAGGACTTTATGTATCGCTTCTCATTTCGGATTTTGCTGGAAATATTTTTAGTTTTTCTCTATTTGGTGAAATGCTGACTACTCATTATTGTGAACTATGGTCCTGTTCATTCTCTTCAGGGCTTATTATCAAGAGGTAAACTTTGTTGAATATCTTGGTCATAGCATACAATTTCACATGTTTTTAAATTCAATTCACAAGAAACGTTTGTGTGTCTGTCTATATTCATGTGTGCAGGTATATATGAGAGAGAGAGAGAGAGTATGTGTGTGTGTGTGTGTGTGTGTGTGTGTGTGTGTGTATGTGTGTGTGTGTGTGTGAAAGTCACCTTAGAGTTGTTGCAGTGTCATTACTTTACATTGTGTAGGTATAGGTGTATGTTCACGTTCATGTTGGTGCTCATGTGTATGTGTCTCTGCAGTTACTCTGCATTATTTCCAGAAAACTCCTGATGAAGCATTTTAAGGGCTTACAATTCTGGTTGCAGTTCCTTGTCCAGCTTGGCAGGAGAGCTTAGATAGCAACACCAAGGGCTGAGAGAACTGGCATACCACATCCACACTACTAATGAAAGAGGAATAATCCTTACTTGCCAGACCAGCACGCCCGGACAAGTATATGGAAGGATGTCAGTTTTCTCACCCAATTCTCACCCTCTTATTCATCTGTCTAGGGACAAGTCCCACTCATCATAGGCTGGGCCTTTTCCATCAGCTAGACAGTCTCCTACAGGCTTGCTCGAAGCTTACTTAACTGTCAATCTTTACAAATGTGTTCAGAACTTGAACTATGAAAATGTGTATGCATTTGGAGATCAGAAGATAGCCTTGGGGATTGTTCCTCCCTAGGCATCATCCACCTTGTTTTTTAAGACATGGTCTTACATTGGCATGGAGCTTACTAATTGGATTCATCTAGGCTGATTGGAGATCCCCAGGACCTACTTTTCTACCTCCCCAGCACTGGAATTTATAAATGTGCACCACTATCCTCATCTTGTAATGTGGATGCTAGGGATCAAACTTGGGTCTTTATAAGTATAAAGATATAAATATAAGCAAACACTTTACTGACCAGCTCTCAATTGGCAAGAATTTAGTTGAGAATTTTTGCATCTATGTTCATCAGAGAAATTTGTCTATAGCTATCTTTCTCTGTGTGTCCTTACCTAATTTAGGATGAAGGTAATGCTAGTTTCTTAAAATGAATTTTATAATGTTTCTTCTCTTTTTATTTTATACAACAGTTTACAGAACATTGGTTTTAATTTTTATCTTTGTAACTTTTTTTCAGACTTTATATTAGTTTGTGCACATGTGTGTCTGTGTGTGTGTGTATGTGTTCCACCAGTGAACACATGGAGGTAAGAGGACAACTTTGTGATTTGGTTTCTCCTGTTTCTTTTACCTTGGTTCTAGAGATTCAGTTCCTTGGATGCAAGGACCTTTACTCCTGAAACATCTTGCCAACCCAATTTTATCTCTCCCTCTCTTTTTTAAATAACTTCAGTAGAATTCATTCTAAAGTCATCTTTACCTGGGTGTTTCTATTATTATTTATTATTATTACTATTTTTATTATTATTAATTCACCTTTTATGCATTCATAATGAGTGTGTCCCTCCCAATTCCTCTCCCCCCTTCCTTCACTAGTTCATCTCTCTTCCTCCCACCCTCATGTTTGTCTGCTTGTGTGGAACACTGGGTTGATTCCCTTTGGGTTTGTCTGCTCCAATAAGGACTCAGGCTTCTACAGCAGTTTGAGTGGCCCTTCCTTGGTTAGATCCCTAATTAGGGACACTTCCTTTCACCTGTCTAGCCCTTGCTTCTAAGTTTCCCAATGTATGTAATTATTTCTTCTGTGTTTTTTACTTGTCCATAAGGGGATATTGATATGTCAACCAGTGTTCAGGTCTGGTGAGGGTAGGTCTCATTGCAGTGATATCCTGGATTCACCTTGCCTGTCGTTTCTGGTATGGCCTGGCCAGTAGTGAATTTCCTCATCTTCAGGCTCTCACAGTCTTACTGCTCCCTCTTCCACAAAATTCTCTGAGCCTTAGGATGGCAAGTGGTTTGGTGTTCTGATTTGGGTTGAAATTTTAGGGTCGCCAGTATCTGGTTGGTGGTTGTTGTCTAGTTCACTGCTCTTCCATTGAACTAGGCTGCGTCTTTGTTTGGGTGTTGAGATCTTCTCTTACATAAAGATATAATGAGAACTGTTTAGATAGTGGTTTACTATCAGGTGTTTTTGTTTAATATTGAAGCATCTGATCCTGTCTAGTGTCAATTTTTTTCCCTTCCACTGTCATTGAGGGGGGTTGGGGCCTAGCAAACAGGTGGTTGGTTACCTGAAGGCTAATCCCATTTCTTAGTGTGTCCTATTCCTATTTTTCCCTCCCCTTTAAGCCCTTTCTTACATTAAAACCTTCTTTAACTGTTTGCTCATGTTCTTTTGTTTATGTTCTTCTGGAATCTTCATCCCCCCACCCCCTGCATGTGTTCCTTTGTGTTTGTGGGTGCCATAAGAGTTTCTATTTGATTTCATCAAACCAAAGGTTTAATGCTAGGATCTACTTCTAAGGGAGAATACACAGTGTCTGTCTTTCTGCGTCTAGGATATTTCACTCAGTATAATTTCTTCCAGTTCTATCCATTTACTGGCAAATTTCATTAGATCATTTTTCCTGGCAGCTGAGTAGCAGTCCATTGTATGTATGTTCAGCATTCTCATGAACCACTCATCAATTGTTAGACATCTAGGTTTATTCCATTTCTTTGCTATTGTGAACACAGCTCCTATGAACATGGATGCACACGTTATTGTGTTACAGGGTGCAGTGTTCTTTGGGAATATTTTCATGAGTGGTATGTATAGCTGGGTCATATGGCATTTTAATTTTTAGTGAATTTAGGACCCTCCAAGTTGATTTCCAAAGGGGTTGTATGAGCTTACAATCCCACCACCAATGTATAGGGATCCCCATCTCCCTGCATTACATCAACATTTGCTGTTGTTTGTGTTTTCTTCACTTAGTCACTTTGAGTGGAGCAAGATGCTATCTCAGGGTGGTTTTAGTTTGCATGATCAGGGAGGTAGAATACTTTTTAAAGATTTTTGTTAAACATTTGAATTTCTTCCTGTTAGAGGTTCTTTTCAATTCTATAGTGCAATTTTAATGGGGTTTTTTACTTCCTTGCATTCTTTGTGTACTCTGGATATTAGTCCTCTATCAGATGTGCGGTTAGTGAAGATACTCACCCATTCTGTAGGATGCATTTTAATAGTCTTTTTTGTGAGTAAAAGCATTTAAATTTCAAAAAGTCCCACCTGTTTAGTGTTGAATTAATTCTCTGAGCCTTTGGGGTCCTATTGAGGAAATGCTGGCTGAGGCTAATCATTTTGATGGTATCACATATTTTTAATTCTATGACTTTTGTAGTCTCTGGCCTAACAAAGTCTTTGGCCCATTTGAATTGATTTCAGTGAGAGAAATAAGGGTCCAATTTCATTCTTCTGCATGTAGAAATCCAATTTTTCCAGTACCATTTGTTGAAGATGCTGTCCTCTTTCAAAAAAATTTTTTGTACCTATATCAAAGATCAGTTGACTTTAGGTATGTGCACTTATATTTGGGTTCTCGATTCTAGTCCATTGCTTTATACCTCTTTTTTTGTACCCAGAATCTTGCTATTTTTAATACTATAGCTTCATAGTGTAGTTTAAGGTCTAGTATGGTGATGCCTCCCACAGTTTTTATTACTCATGATTGTTACATATGAAATTTGAGATCATTTTTACCAATTTCTGTGAAGAATCGAGTTGGAATTTCAATTGGTATTGCGTTGACTCTGTAGTACCTGGGACCTGGAGGGGGAGGTGCACTGTGCTGAGCTTAAGGTCTCAAGACTTCTAGCTCCAGAGCCCTGGATTTTCCTTTGGAGAGGGTGAGTGTATGTGTATGTGTATGTGTATGTGTATGTGTATGTGTATGTGTATGTGTGTGTGTGCATTGCTTTAGTCTCAATGGTTGTGGATCTAAGTTTTTTTCATTTTTTAATATTTTATATTAATATTTTATATTTATTATATTTTATATTTTAAATATTTCTTTGTGACTGCAGATACGAAAGGTTGCTTGGCAATATTCAGAAAAATCACAGTAATTAATGGTGGTTTTCCTGATTGATTTGAAGTCTTCAGTAATGATCAGGAGTTACTGTGTCAAACCAGCAAGACTGTGTTTGTGCACCCATCATTTTCAGGATTGTTGGTAACTTGGGCATACTTCCCCCAAATAACCTTGCCTCCTTGAGTCACAAAGCTCAACTCTCTCACATTAACTTCAATAACTGTACCTTTGGTGATTACGCCCAGAGTTGTATATAGTGGGGATGAGGAATTCTTTTTCACACCAAGTATTGGCAGGCAGAAAGTGGCTCAGCTCAGGATGTGTTACGTGGGCTTTCTTGAAATGTAAGCCATTGGCCTAATGAACCTTTCATATTTAGGTGGTTTTCTGGTAAAACCATCACCAACAAAACAGACTTTAGTAATCATTCTCTTCCATGCTTTCTTCTTTCTTTTTCCTGTTTGAATAACTTCTAATACTTCTGTTTCTCCCTGGCAAAGACTTTAAGAGCTGGGTCTTTTCTTCATTCTTTTGTTTAGTGTTTCTCTTCTCATGCATCTTGATAGTCTTCTTCATCTTTTCTTAGCATGGCGTTGTTTATGGTATAGTTTAGCTTCAGGCCAATCTTTTTTTTTTTTTTTTTTTTTTTGGCTCTCTTTGAAAGTTTATGATCCTCTTGACTTCCTTTCTCTTTTTCTCATAGTAATCCAAACGATATCCATAGCACTTACAATGTAATTCAATATATTCATTTTGTGGCTTGGTGATGGCTGCAGAGCTGCAGGGTACAGCTTCCAGGCACAAAGGACTCAACTTTTGGGTCTCTGTTTAAGTTGTTTTATTGTCCGTATTTAATTTTGGCATGTCCTATATGCACATAAGAATATTTCCATTTCTTCTCAGTTTTACGGTTTTACATTTTCTCTTCATTTTTTCCCCAAGTTTTTATGTTTCCAAAGTTTTCTCTAATTATTTTTTGTATTTAGTTGGGATCTGGAGAAATATTCCCCTTTTCATCTTTATTTTATTTCATCTCAATTTTATTAATTTGAGTCTTTCTTTTGGTTGTTTTTGATTGTTTGGCTAAGGGTCTTCCTCTCTTTCTGTTTCTTTCTCTGTGTCTCTCTCTCTGTTCTCTGTCTCTGTCTCTCTCTCTCTCTCCCTTTCCTCCATCCCTCCCTCCTTCCCCCATTCCTGTCCATCTCCCTCTCCCCACACATTGTACATATGGAAGCTAGAGATTGATGTTGGATGTCTTCTATAAGTGCTCCACCTTATTCCTTGAGAAGGGCTTTCTCACTGAACCTGGAGTTCAATCATTTTGGCTAGGCTGAGTGGCCCATGAGCTCCAGACATCTGCCTGGTTTGCCACCTAGTACTGTGATTTTAGAATCTCACTATCACGCTTGGCTTTTTACATAAGTGCTTTGCCTCATGGTCAGGTCCTGATGCTTGTGTGTCAATCACTTTACTGAATAAGCCATCTCCTACTTTTGGTTTTTCAGTATTATTTTTTCCCCCAAAGAGCCAATTCTTTTTTCAATTCTATGTATTTGAACTCCATTTTCTTATTTTCTGTCTTGATTTTTATTTTTTTCTGTCTCCTAATTTTGTGTTCAAAATGTTCTTTTTCTTAGACTTTGAGATACATTATTAGGTTATTTATTTCTGTGCACAAAAATAATTGCAATTTTTCAATTGTTGAAATTTGCTATTTGATCCTGGAATACACTCTTAAATAGATGTGGTGATATTAGAAATCATTTTAATGCAGATTTCTCACATGTATTTTTTTGTGAATGACTTATTACTTGCTGTTTTTTAATATGCATTTTGCAGTATGAAAATGATGTTAGACAAAAACCCAAAATATTTTCTTATTTGAGTTCAGCCCTGGAGTGACATCTGAAAAACACTCTCATCACATCCTTGAGATGCTCTGAAAGCTGCTTTGCCTGCAGCTGACATTTCTCCATGGAAGGAGCCAATCCATGAAAACCCCGGCAGCACATGGCACAGCTTGTGCTTCAAAAGTTGAAGGATGTGGGCTGTGGAGTTTTGCCTCATCTGTCATATTTACTTGACCTTCACGAACCAGCTACCACTTTTTACAAAGAAAAATCCTTTCTCAAACAGCAGTATGCAGAAAATGTTTCCCAAGAGTTCACTAACGTGCAAAGAACAGATTTTAACACTACAGGAATAAACATATTTACTTCTTATTGGTCACAATATGTTGATTTTAAGGATTATTATTTTTATTAATGAAAAGAAGTGTTAATAAACATGCCTAGTTATATTTATTTGAAATTTGTAGTTCAAAAGCACAACTGTTCTTACCAAGGTAATAATTGAGAGTTTTCTGAGTTTTTTGTTAATAATTTATTTTTCTACTTTTACAGGCATATTGAGTACTCATCCGTGCTTCCCTCCATCCCTTTCCCTCCCATCTGCTCCATTCCCTTTATCAATCCCTCCTACTCCCTCCCACACTCCTGCCTGTATGTTTCTATGGAACTCAGGGTTCACTCTAGTTTGTCTACTCTTGTGGGAGTTCAGGCCTGTGTGACATATCAAGTTGTTTCTCTTCATGCCACCCCTCTGATAGAGGCATTTCTCTTCACTCATCCAGCTTTAGACTCCAAGGTTTCCACTGTATGTTCTTACCTTTCTTGAATTCCTAGGTAGTTTATGGGGGCATGTTGGTATGTCAGTCATTATGCAGGTCTGGGAAGGACAAGTATCACTGCAGTGATTTCCTAATTGCAGCAGTCCTGCCTTGAGTGGAATGTCTTGTGCAACGATAAACCTTCCCATATTTAGGTTCTTACAATCTCACCGTCCCCTCTTCTGTGAGGTTCCCAAAGGCTTGGATGGGGAGAGATTAGGTTGGTCTGATTCTGGGTGAACCTTACTGAGTCGCTGGTACTCTGCATTATGATTGGCCATTGTTGTCCATTTCACTGCTCTTCTTATTGCCCTAGGCTGCATCCTGTTAGTGTATTGAGATCCTCTACCTCTATTTTAGAAGAAGACACCTAGGCTGAATATTAAATGTTTTTCCAATCTGTGGGTATACTAGCTATTTACAGCGCAGTTTGCTGTACTGCCTTCCTACCTCTCGGTTCATTGGCTGTTTTACTTATTGATCTATTTCCTTTCCACTTTTTAGGTTCTTGTTCCAGTTTAAAGTAACAAGAATGTGTATCATTTTTATGAGCAGATCTTGAATCCAATCAGAAAGCTCTGGTTAATTGTTTACTGGATACTCATGCCACTATTACACTGGTGGTCACATGTTGCCATGGTGATTTTTATTGCAACTTACAGATCTCATGTGTTTATGGGGCCTGTGATTATTTCTCTCCCCCAGCAGCTTCTGCAGTATCCCTTGGTACTGTGTAAGCTCTCCAGCAAGGAGGAAGTCCTCAGACCAGTTCCAGTTGATATATTTTGCTGATGTTCTGTGATCCATTTGTGTTGTATCTTCAGTAATAGGGTCTTTCTGATGGTTTTTGGAGAGCTATCAAGAGCAATGGCAAAAGCCTATAATATTTGGGGGCTTTTAAGATCTCTGGCCAACATTTTATCAGGAAATGCTACATTCCTGTTACTTCTCATATAATTTTGTCAGTGGGTTCTGAGTGGATCTGCTCAGGGCTTTTTTTTTTAAATATAAAAATTCATCACCATACACTAAAAACTGCTTTTGTTAGACCTGAAGGGCCAGAGCCCAAAGGCCACCAGGAAGCGGACCCCCGCAGAATACTCACGGATACAGGTTCGATGCAAAAGCAAGAGGATTTTATTCCAGCACGCTGGGGTCGCCCCATACAGGAGAGGGAGAGACAACCACGAGCACAAAAGGCACAGACTTTTTATACACTCTTTGCAGGGAGGTTTTGCATTGTTACAAAATGATTGGCTTAGGCACTTAACTTTTAAACTTATTGGCTCAAGTTTAGGCGTGAAGGGAATGGCGTGGGGGTCGGCGGCAACGAGCATAGCAGCACGTATTCGCGGCTTTACCCGGAAACCTGGGGATGAGTGTGGTCCCTGGAATTCGGAGGTTGTAGGGTTATCTGGTCTGGCTGCACGTCCTTTGCCTTTTTTGGGAATCCTTGGGTTGGGGTTAGGAAACGTGATCCTGAGACTAGCTCATCACAATCTTGCCTGTCCAGGAAATTTCTTTTCTTCCACATTCCCCCCTTTTTATTTTTGGGGGAATTTTAATCTTAAAATTGGGAGGATGTTTCTTGGTCTAGTCGGGGCACAGGAGGACTGGAGTCATTTCCTCAGCAGGAGTGTTCCTTCATGGTGATCCCAGCAGTGGTGGATGGCCTTTAGGAATTCCAAAGACCTTCAAAGACCTTAAGAGACCCATCCCAGCATGGCTGCTCTAATCCTGCCTATTTTATCTCTAGCCTCTTTGAGGATCCAGACTGCTCAGGGGATAAGGGTTGACAATCGTTCTGGCTGCTTCCTGCTGAAATGAGGCGTTGAGAGTAAGAGCAGCCTGGCATCCTCAATAAACCAAACAAGCTCAGTAATCTTATAGTGGGTATAAGCAAGAGTTAGTTACATGATTGGCTGATAGCCAACAGTTTTGGCATGCCGGGATTGACCCCTTCCACCCCTGTCTGTCCATGAGCAGTTTGAATTGTCCACAATAGGTGGGGACAGCCCATGGACCTCTAGGTAAGGGGAGGAACAGGGGGTGGGCAACTCCAGTCGGGCAGAAACATTGTTCAGCTAGGCATGAGGGGCCATATTCTAAACTCCTAGCCTTTCTATAGTTAGAGCTAACGTCCACTCTGACTAGATCCCTGAGAGCTCCACTGGGCCTCACTAGAAAGCTATATACATGTGGAGAAACATACTTAAAAGAAACTAAATGAAAACCAAAATTGGGCTCTAGGTCTCCTCATTACCCACCTATGTGTTAAGACTCTTGAAGATGTTCTCTAATTTTAATTTTTTAATTTTTTTTTCAGTGTATACATTCTGGCTAACAAGTCTATTTACTACTGTGTGTGTGACTACACATAAAATCTCTAGTTGTAATTTGATTTAAAGTTAAAAGCAAGCTTTTTGTCTAGATTAGAGAGTAGGAAACTAGTCCCAAAAATTTAAGAACAGGTAGAAGGCATACACAATTTTCAGAAGAATTCTTCCTGCCAGAGACAAAACTTAAGTCATCTAGGGAGGAATTCCTAGCACCTGCCCATGGGCATTATTGTGACATTTCCCAGAGAATAGGTTTTAGGCCTGAACTGGGGAGAAACATCAAGGCCTGACAATTCTTGTATTTTACTTATTTTTTTATTTATTTCAAATAATGTCATGTCCTTTTTCCAAAAGATGTTTTTTTTGAATCCATCTTATCCAAACTGAGACCTAGTCTACCAGATTGGTCAGATTAGGACACGGCATTTAGGGTCTTTAAGCTGCACACTTTTGTTACATGCTATCGCCATTTTCTGTAATCTGTGATTTTCTCTTTTAACATCTTTGGTGCATCTAAAACCAGCACCATGTGGATGACTTTATAACAGTGCTAAAATATTTTATTTTATTAAGCCTAAGCCTAGAATATTCGGTCATTCAGGCATGTAAACAAAGGAATGCCCAAAAAGCTTTACTATTAAGTATGTAAGGAATCTCAGTAGTTACTTTGTGACTGGTGAGCCTGTCACTTCCCTGATCATTAACATTTTAGTAAAATCAAAGATTGACAAAAGCCTAGGAAGGAAGTTGAGCACTAAAATTTTGTGCTCCCTTGTCCATTAATATAGAAACAAAGAGGCTTCCCATTTGCCTGCTAAACCCAAGGTTCTCATGAGGTGCTCAACCTGGCATTTTGGGCTTTTACTGGTTATCAGCGGCAAACTCCTCTTCCATTGGAGGGAAGCTATGAGCTTCAGGCCATTTCATTGATCTCCACCAGGGTGTTCGACCCCTGGGCCCTGGGGCTCAGGGGGTAGTCTTCCTCCAGTGGAAATTCCCATAGTCAGGACATAGACCATACGAAAGCTTCCTGTGTTTGCAACCATCTCAAAGTGCCCAGTCTGGAATATTCAAAGCATCTTTTCCATTTTTCCCCTGTCAGAAGGGGTCCTGGGTTGATCTGCTTGGGCGTGTCTGTTAGTAATCTATTTATCCCCTTAGGCAAATGTCAAGGTCTGATTTCTTTGCTTCCTGGTCACCTGCCCTGTTTTAAGGACAAACAGAAACAAAGGATTCTATCTCTAAGACAGAAATGAAAGCTTCCTGACAGTGGACTACTTAATCACAGTGTGCCAACCTCTCCCTTGCAGATAAGGATGCTATCCTCCAGATGGGGGCCTATTTTTCCCCTTAACAGATGAGGACCCTGTCCTCCAGATGGGAGTTTGGCTGCTATGGAAGCTAGATGAAATTCCTGTTGGATCTTAGTCTCTTGAGGGCATTTCTATTGTGAGACAAAGCTTTTCCTGAGCTACTAGCTGGTACTTTTGGTAAATCTTTATAGTCTTTTAACTTTCTGTCATTTGTTTGCCATTATTTGTCTAGTTGGATGGTATTATAACTTAAAGATCTTCTTGGGGTTCTCTCTTGTCTAAGATGTATACAGGTCCTGTCCAAGAATATACAAGTTGACTCTCTTTTAGATTGATAGGACTAAGCATTCTTTTTTTTTTTCCTTATCTGATAGTTCCTAGGGGAGATCTCTCCTTTGGCTTCAGTTTAGTGAATCTGGACTTGAGGATGCATGGCTCAGCAGAGTTCTGTCAATCACTATATATGAAGTGTTGTCAGCAAAGACATCCATTGGTCCTGCCTGTGGTGTGGTCGGGGGGAGGCCAGCGCTCCATCTGACACCACCAGAGCCCCATTGGATGACACTAAAAGGGGAGAGTCCGTGGTCCACACATGCCTGAAGCTTCCTGTATTCCCTATGTTATTTAAACAGCATAGTCATTGTCTCAGACTTAAAGCACTTTCTTTACAGGGAAAACATTTTTAGGAATTTCCTTTCATTGATTAACAAGAGTTAAAGTCATATTGATCCCCACGACACAGCGTAGACAGACAAAGGATAGGAATCCCTCCAGGAGAGATCATTCAACTGCTAGTCTGGCCACACTCTTTGCAGAGTCATGGGTGATAATTTAGCCATAGTGGCTTCAGCTATTTTGTGACTTGCGACCGGATTCTAATCCAATCCCACCCTAGACCGTATGTTATCACCATGGAAATGCAGAACTGGCCCAATCTAATCCCGTGGCTTTAAGAGATTTTAGGGATCTCGCCATGGGACTACAAACTGGAGCACAGAAGAGTGACAGGTTTCCCACCTCAGGCCGACATTCATTCACACATTCACACAGAGGTTAAAGACATTCCCTCCCCCATTTCAAAGTGCCCTTTTTTTGGGGGGGGAGGGGAGAAGCCTGCTCTAAAAGGTGAGCAGGGATTGGTTTAACAGCTGGCCTTGAGTCTGCTCCAAGCTGCAGCTGAGGCCGTGTGGGCTTCTCCTGTTGGTCTGATGCTGAGCAGATCCCTGCTCTCTGGAACCGACCTCTCAGGGAGCGGATGAGGCCCTGCCAGGGTCGCTGCAAATACTAGTAACCAAATTCTTATTTAATCAAAACAAACAATTGAAATACATTTGAATACATGAAGCTTAATTCTTAATTTCTAATTTCTGAGGTTCAATGTCCTTTCTTTTGTAATATGGAAGAAGCATAATATTTCCTTTAACCATCATTTCTAATTTTCAGTCTTTTCATAAACTGAACATTCCATAAACTTTTATAACATACTTTAACATTCTAAGTAACATAACTCATCCCATAAACTTTCTTTACATCTAAGTACCATATGTATTTTTTTATATTTTTCTTTTTCTTACTTGATGGTTCCCTAATGTTTTCACATTAGATATCCTTTAAGAAATGTCCCATGAAAGAGGCAATAACAGTAGAACTCATCTTAAAAACATTATATCCAAATTAAGTTAGCAAGATTGTAGCAGAACACAGGAGTACACCTGGAATTAGAAAGCAGACTTGTCCCCAAGGAAGGGAGCTCATACATACCAGGAGAATAAAGAAATTCCAATGAATTTCCCAGAGATCAGTTTTCCTTTCTGGTTGCTAGATATGTTGGTATTACACATGGGAAAACAAACTTTTAAAGGAATTACAAAAGTGATGTTATCAGATCCTAGGTAAAAACACAATATCATCTTTTGTGAAGCTTCATAGAAATCAAGATAAAACAAAATATTTTACTCAGGCCTTTTAATGTCATCAAAATGATTCATTCTTAAATGTGCACGTGCATTTAAATTGAGCATGCCAAATAATAAAGAGTCAAAAAAAAAACCAAAATGTAATTATAAGCGCGCAATAATTTGAAGTGGCCATAGCTTTGTTATTTTGAAACATAAAACATATATAATATAGGAAACGTAGGAAACCAAGCAAGTTAGAACTTTTTAAAATAACCCTTTATCATCATAGGCAAAGTACAAAGAACAACAAACAGTTTTTATGGTCCCCCCCAGTGCAGGGGGCAGAGGCTTAAATCAAGCTTCCTTAAAACAAACATTTGCCGCCCTAGAAAGTGGGCCATTCATCAGAACAGAGGGTGGTAAACTTCATCCCCTGTCTGGAAGGCTGGCCACTCTGAGCAGCAGAAAACCTGCCAGTTTCCTTTCCTGACATCCACAGACAAATTATGTCCTCTAGCCTTAACTTCAGTGCAGTGATCTAGAGTCAGAGATAAAGGGGTAGAAATAGTCTGTCCCATATTGAAATCAGGGAAGAGAAAAGGCGTCAGTCCAAGCACAATAAAGACAATAGTAACACGCACAATGCAACAAATTAGACAAAAGCGTCCTGGTGGAGAATGCCACAATTCTGTTACAATGAATGAAAACCGCAAGTGAACAGAGTAAACAGACCAGACAAAGACACAGCGGCTCTGGGAGGCGGCCTTGCAGGCAGCCTCAGACAAAGGGAGGATCCTTACGACCCTACCTCTCAGACGGAAAGGGGCTTTACGGGCCCTTTCACTCAGACAAAACCAGAACTTGGGGCGTCCCCCAGTTCCTAGCCCAAGGCGTGTTGGTCTGACCGCCGCTGGGGTCCACAGATGAGTCGGTGGGACTCTGACCCACAGAGGGGCTCGAACCCACACACCAAGACTCCACTGACGAGTTTCTCCGAAACTCCACAGATGAACCTGACTGCTCGTGACAAGAAAAGGCAAACACAGACATACCGAACACAAGTCAAACAGAAAACAAAACAGACCAAGTAAACACACCAAACAGAAAGTAAAACAGACAAAAAGCAAAACAGACACAGACCTGCTCCAGCGGACCTCTGAGCCTGGTCATAGTGAGGTCTGGGAGGGCACACTCGTTTCCCCGTCAGGGAACCAAATGTTAGACCTAAAGGGCCGGAGCCCAAAGGCCACCAGGAAGCGGACCCCCGCAGAATACTCACGGACACAGGTTCGATGCAAAAGCAAGAGGATTTTATTCCAGCACGCCGGGGTGGCCCCATACAGGAGAGGGAGAGACAACCACGAGCACAAAAGGCACAGACTTTTTATACACTCTTTGCAGGGAGGTTTTGCATTGTTACAAAATGATTGGCTTAGGCACTTAACTTTTAAACTTATTGGCTCAAGTTTAGGCGCAAAGGGAATGGCGTGGGGGTCGGCGGCAACGAGCATAGCAGCACATACTCGAGGCTTTACCCGGAAACCTGGGGATGAGTGTGGTCCCTGGAATTCGGAGGTTGTAGGGTTATCTGGTCTGGCTGCATGTCTTTTGCTTTTTTTGGGAATCCTTGGGTTGGGGTTAGGAAATGTGATTCTGAGACTAGCTCATCACATTCTTGCCTGTCCAGGTCATTTCTTCCACACTTTTGCTATCTCCCAGGTGTGATGCTTTTATATTTTCTTTTGATTCTAGGAACTTTATAGTTTCCCTGACTTCCTCAATACTTTGATCATTCAAAGTCAGTATTTGTGTGATTGCTCTAATTTTTTCTTGCTACTGATTTCTAGTTTTATCACCCCATGATCTGATAAGAGATTATATCAATTCTTTTTTATTTGGCAAGCCTGGACTTGTGTCCTGGTAAGAATGTGTGTGTGTGTGTGTGTGTGTGTGTGTGTGTGTGTGTGTGTGTGTGTGTGTGTTTAAGATATAATAGAGTTCCTACATTAATGGGCAGCCCAAGAAAGGGTCCCAAGGTATGCCACAGAGTCCTAAACCCTCACTAATGTAGGCAACTTAGAGGAAACTTCAGGGCATATAATCTAAAGTTCTGGAAGGTGGGAGGGAGAAGGTGGGAAGCACCCGAGAGAGGGAAGGGAGAGAGAAAAGTGGGAAGGGAGAAAGGGAGGTGTAGGAGAAAGAGCAGAATGGGAGAAAGGAGGGGGGCAAGGATACCTACCACTGAGCTTGTTTGTTGGATGGAATATTCTGTAGAGTTTTAATTTCCTTAGATATATGGAATAGTTTAAACTGAGAATTTTTTGTTAATTTTTGGTTTGTTGACCTATTTATAGATGAGAATGGAGTATTGAGGTCACTCACTATTATTTTATCTGGACTTATGACCTTTTATGTCCATTAGTACTTGTTTTTTGATATCAGGAACTCCAACATTTGATGTGCATGTATTTATAGCTGACATATTTTCTTAAGGAATTGTTTTCTTTGTAAATAAGTGACTTATTTCTTTTGACTAATTTTGACTTGATGTCTATTTTATTTGATGTCTATTTTTGATGATTGTTTTCTGTCATTGGACTTTTAGTCTTTGGGTATCTGTAACAGTAACATATGTGTCTCAAAGGCAACAAAAAGAAATCTTCAGTTTCTATATAGTGTTTGTAATCTGCAGAATTAAAAACATCTTAGTATTTATGTCCCTCTGCTTATGTTAATATCTGTCCTTGCATGTTGTCTATTTTTTCCATCGTAGTCTTATCATATAATCATAGTTGTCTTTAATCTGACTTCTTCACACTGTCCTCACTGAGTCAGAACTGTATCAGTTTTGTTTGCCTAAAGATACCAGAGTTCTCATGGAGGTTCTACTTCAGTCAATAGTGAATCTTTGTTTTCCAGTTTTTCCGGGGAGCAGGGTGTGGGGATAATTTGCCTTATAAATTTCACTTCTCTGTTGAACCTGAGAAAAATTGTTGATATTTTTAGTTTGTTTAGAATATTTTTCTTGCTAAAGATGCAGGAGACTTCTAAGCTCCTTACATGCCTGACAAAACCTGGAAATGTTTACTTTTTGTCATTATTTGTAAAAGTATTTAGTTCGCTGCATTGGCATTGTTTCATCACCCAATTCTACCTAGAACAGTTGTCCCATCAGTTAGAATGCTATACAGTGTTACTATATTCTGGCCTATCTTCATCTCTTTCCCACGTGCATGTTGAGAGGTTTTGTCAAACATTTAGCTGATCTGATGTTAGTCCTGTGTACATTCCTCCATCTTTTATTTTGTTTGTTTAACCCTGGAGATGATTCTGTCTGTGAAAGAGAGAAACAGTTTATGTTTATATCATCTGTTAATATAACACCAGCTTCTCCAGTAACTAGTTTGCTTCATTTGTGTTCCTCTGATAGTGAGTCTATCTTGAAAAGAAATTTTTGAGTCATTTCTACTTGAGAAATCTTCATTTTCATCTTGACTTTCCTTTCAGGCCTCTCATACAGACCCAAGCCATTATTTCAAGTATAACTCGGATAATTCTGTTTAATCTATCTTCCTTTTTAATTTTGGGATTAACCAATAATTCCCATGTGCACCATTATTTCTTTCTTACTGTTTTTTTCTAATTTTATTATCATATTTTTAAAGAATAATGACAGCAAACACATTTTTAGGTGCTTCCTATGTTTACATATGTAAGAGCTTCATTTTTATAGGAAATTTATGATATGAATGCTATTATTTCTGTCACTTGAAGATACATGAGGCGTACAGAACACTTGTCTGTGATAATCCAGCTAGAAAGTGGCACAGCGAGATTGCATTCAAACTTTCTGTCTGTCTGTCTGTCTATCTTCTATCTATCTATCTGTCTGTCTATCTATCTATCTATCTATCTATCTATCTATCTACCTATCATCTATCTATCTATCTATCTACCTATCATCTATCTATCCATCTATGTAGTGTGTTTGTATGTGTGTGTGTGCATGTGTGTATCAGAAGGCGCCTTGTGCAATTGTGGAGATCCAAGGATGATTTCCTTAATAATCCTGTTTGTACTGCTAAGAGATTTTCCAGGCTCCTCTATTTCTAATGAACATTTTTCATGGAATCTGAGACTCTACTTGAGAGGTAGAAGCCTAACCCTTGAGATCCAGTCCAGCTCTTAATTCTGTGTTTAGGCAGTTTCTCAAGATGCTTCCTGACACTAAGATACATTTGTTTTAACCTCAATTAGGTGTATACTCTGAACTGCAAATTCCATAGTCTCTAGGTATCCATAGTGTCACACTGGGGGGCGAGGGGAGTGGTGGATACATTTATTTGGCATTCTGGTATTTTACCCCACTAATTTCTACTGATTTCTTGGAGAATATGTACTCATTTCCAGTTAACCTATAGATCTCTTACTAGATACCTAAAAATTCAGATTTTCCTATACTTAATGTGACTTACATTGCAATATCTTGAGTATCTAAAATTTTCTAGATGTTTGCAAGTACACCCTTTAATTTTGATTCTGCTGTGTTCTTAGATATGCAGATATTTTAAATAGTCCATGCCTTTATTTTTCTCATGTAATCTAGTGATGACACAAATAAATTATCTGTTGTTTTTTTTCTCTATCAGTTTCTTGTTTGTCTCATTTCCTTCCCTGATCTTTCAAAATCTGTATGAGTTCTAATATTCAGGAAATAGGCATAGAATTTTTTTATGAATATGGTGGAATATTTTTGTTTTTCAGAGTTTGGAAGTTTTTGTTATATGTTCATATATATATTTATATTCTCTTTTATGTAACTTTTTAGACAAGAAAAATATGACTATATATATGCTTTTTTAGATAAACTGTTATAGCTAATTCATTATTATCTCGACTGGTGAGCAAACAGCAAAATCCAAGTGGTTTTCCTCTTGCTAATGAATCGACATTGTAAGTCCAGAGAATTCTGTAATGTTTTATATAACTCTTGAGTCTGCAGTATCCTGCTAGCTATACAGTTATGACCTTATTTAGATAAAAGAGAGGAAAGCAATTGTACCCAAGGGCAATTAACTTTTTTTTATTAATAAGCTGTTAGACAATTAAGGGGAGCTTAGACAGTCTCTTGAGTGTGGTGTTGCACTAAGTCCTGGGTAAATAACCTTGTTGTTTTGTTGTTGTCAGGGTGCCCATTCCGTCATAGCGATACAGAATTGCTGAAGCAGAAGTTGCAGTCATACAAGATCTCTGCGGGAGGGATAAACCAGGTAAGTCAGATTCTGTGCTGCATCCCCAGTAATGAAGCTACAGACAGAGCCTCTGGGTTTATTATATTCTTGCAGTGTTATTACTACTCAAGCCTCACACCAGACTGCCTTCTTCTAGATAAATTATGGAAAAACTTTGGCTTTTCTGATTTTTAGACTTTTTGGAGATTTCTGTTCTTTTGTCTACTAGGCAACATTTTTATTTTTCTCAGTAATAATAAAAAAAAAAAAACCCTGGATATTTTCCCCCTTTTAATTTGTTTTCCTGTATTAAGGACCACAGTTTTTTTTTCTTTTTTTTTTTTGGGTTGGGTGCAGTGAACTTTATTGATGGTAAGTGAGAGAGTAGGGCTCTCTAAACCCCTCCCCTTCTGGGGGTCTGGGATGGAAACTGTGAAGAGAAATACTGAGTATGTTGGGGTCTGAGTTGAGGGCAGAGACTCCCCAGCAGCTGAGGACCTCTCTCTTCCTCTCCTGTGTTCTGGCTGGGGTGGCGGGCGGGGCGGTCCAGGGCTTCTTGCTCCCTGGAGGCCTTGTGGACCATGAGGTCCACCACCTGTTGCTGTAGCCGAGTTCACTGTCACACCAGGAAATGAGTTTGACAAAGTGGTCGTTGAGGGCGATGCCAACCCCCGCGTCAAAGGTGGAAGAGTGAGAGTCGCTGTTAAAGTCACAGGAGATGACCTGGTCCTCTGTGTAGCCCAGGATACCCTTCAGGGGGCCCTCCGATGCCTGCTTCACCACTTTCTTGATGTCGAAGGACCACAGTTTTAAAAATAAGGTTTTACAGTAATGCGTTAGGGCTTCTTAATAAAGCTGAAAATTAATGACAACATATTTCATTTTGAAAAATTGTTCTCTAAGCATTTGATAATGTAGTGTGTACTTGATTAATGGTCATTAGGCATCAGTTTTCACTGTATTTAATCTATACTTCTGATGGTAGTGCATTAGGTCTAATGGTTTTTTGAAATACTTTGTTTTGTGAACAATTTAAATGAAAGGAAATGCTCAAAATTATAGACCAAATATGTAAGAGAATCCATCTTTAGTAAGTCTGCCTTTAAAAGCTCTTATGTACCGTGATAAAAACTCTGTAATGTGCTTCTGAGTTGGCTTGGAGAGTGGAGATGATGAGCTCTGTTTCCTGACTTCAGAAAAGCAATGTGTGTTTTAGAACTGAAACATGTAAGTTGTTGTACAACCTTAAACAGTTGAAGAATATTATTATGCTAGAAAACTCTACTCCTCCTGTGTTTAAAGTTTAGATTGAGTTAGGTTTATTCAGTTTAAGTTCTTTGGTACTTACCGTAGGCAGGAGAACAGAGTGTCTTGGGTATTCTAATGAGAGAAAGGTCTGCAGTTGACTAGGTGTCTTAAGAAGTACTTTTTGGAAAAATAAGTTCTTCAACCATAACTAGTACAGTAAGACAAGAAAAAATATAAATAAATGAAAGCAGAATAGAAAGGAGAAATGTCTATTCTCTTTTTTATCATTTAGTCTTTTTACCTTTTTTAATATATTTTGATCATATCTTCCCCTGGATATCCCACCAGTACACTTCCCTCCTACCTTACTGTCCTTCTTTTTCCCCTATATTACAGGACTGTAATATAAAATAATGTATGATCGTAAGAGAAAACACATATAGATAGTTATTATCACTGAGCGCCCAACTCCATGTAGTTGAGAACCTATGATACAGCTAAAGAACAGCAGTTTTGTGTGTCTCCTGTGAGGCTCATTAAGCCCATGGTGTGAGTTCATAGAGCCCGGCCTAGGTGAGACTGTCCACTGCATAAGACCCTGGGACCCTCTTACTTCCACTTTATGAGTGTATGGACCCAATCCAGGGGACTTTGTCCGCATATGATTGTATGTACTCCAGCCCACAGGAAGTTGTCCATGGTATGAGTATACAGTTCCACCCATGGTTGAATTTAAAGAGCCTATCCTACAGGAGGCTATCCTTAGTATGGGCACATGGAGCCTGCCAACAAGAGACTCTTCATAGTGCAGTTAAAGACCCTGTCCCATGGGAGACAACAGTGTGGTGAGCACACAGAGCTTGGCCCACACGTTACGAACACATGGATATTAGAATTCAAGGTTGGCAGGCACTGTGGCACATCAGGCTACTGATCATTCAGATGCTCATACGTCAGAACACTGAGCATAGATACATTTCTCATGACTGCCATCTGTGACAATCACATAGCAATGCCTGTAAGGGCAGACAGATCTCTATTCTTAAACAAGATTGTCTTAAAAATGTAAACATTATTTTGTTTCAATTGTATGATGCAAAATACAATGCTATTTTTTCTCCCACATTTTATTTTTTTTCCTAATCATACAAACTCAATAGGTATTCTAGTCCTCTCCTTCCCTCTTCCTCTCCCCAGTCAGCCTCCCTTGCATTCTACCCCCCTTTCTCCCCTTCCTTTCAGCCCCTCCCTCTCTCCCTCTTTCCCAGTGCCTCCCCCTTCCTCTCTCCCATTCCCTGGAGCATCCTTTTGTATGAACTCCAAACCTCCCTCTGAGTTCTCCATCCTAGTGAGAGTTCAGGAGTCAGTGGTATAGCCCAGAGCCACTTTTTTGAGTTCCTGTTAGTATGGGAACTCTATTATGACTGGTTAATCCCTTGGCTGCCTGGAGCTTTCTCCCCTGTGATCCATGCTTGACTTTGGGGGGGTCATTGACATGTCAGCCATTGTGCAAGTCAGGGAAAGTCCAATTCTGGCTACTGCAGCCCTAATTTAGGTGGAGTATCTTGCATATAGTTGGTCCTCCCCATCTTTAGGCTCTTAAAATCTTGCCGCCCCCTGTCTTGCAAGGTTCTCTAAGCTTTAAGATATGCAGAGATTTGGCTAGTCTGGTTCCAGATGAATAATGTAGGGTCTTTCGTTTTCTGAATTATGGTTTGTTGTTGTTTTCAAAATGATATATTTCTTTTGATAATTTCTGTTTCTGAGAATGTATTTCATCTAGGTTGTAACATTTCCTTAATTACAAGTTTAAGTTCATTATAATTTAGTTTTTTTAATTCTTTGGACATACTTAAGACATGTGTGTGCTTTCTCACAGATAGTTGATATTAATTTTCCTTGAATAGCTCATATTTTCTATTGTTATTTTTTGCATATGCTATTGTTTCTTAAAAAGTTGGACAATTTGACTATTAAAAATCACTGACTGTAAAAGTCCAGTGTAGCAGATCCAGTGTAGCAGCTGCATGTGCCAATCTAGCACTCAGAACATTGTTCTCCAATGTAATATGTATTAAAAGCAGTAGTATGTTACTGCAGTATCTCTCAATGGCGAGGAGGACGACTATGATATATGTATAAATACTCCTGAAACCATCAGCAAACCACCACTGTGATGCTATTCAATCTGTTGCGTATAGTTAGGCACAGTCTTCTCACCAGCCAGTTGAAGTCAATTCTAGTATACCACCTCTCTATGTGTGTGAAATACATCGGCTATCGAAAATTAATATTAAAAAGCATTATAAAATAACTCAGTTATATTTTATATTGTTTATATGCTGGAAACTGTAGTATTTTGATATATTGGTTTAAATATTAAAAGTGATATTAAATATTAAAAGGGTTGGAGAGGTGGCTCAGGGGTTAAGCCTCTGCCTTGCAAGCGGGGGGTCTTGAGTTCGCATCCCAGATCCCACGTATATACGCTGGGGCGGGGGCGGAGGTGGCCTGCGGTTCTGCTCCTGGTAGGGCGGAGCCTGTGAATCCCTGGGCAGAGTAAACAAGGAGGAGGTGGAGGCAGTCCATGGTGGTTCCCGAATTCGCCTGCGGTTCTGCACACACACACACACACACACATACACACACACACACACACACACACACACACACACACACACACACACGCATACATTGAAATAAAGATAATAAAAAAATAAAAGTGATCTCATGTTTCTTTTGGATTTTGAGGTTATAAAAAATTCAAAATTACCAACTTACATTACATTATTACTGAAGAGTACTCATTGCTCTAAGTGGTTATCTGAGTTTTGAGCATTGAGATTTTTGTATGTAATAGAAATTAGGTTCTTTTTTCACATTATACCTTGATCTTTGTCTTATTACAATCAACACTTTTACATGTTGAGAATTTCTTGTATTTCTTCAGTGGGTGGCTGACCTCTATGATTAAGAAAAATATGTCATACTTTACAATGAAAAGATGGCTGAGAGTCTGAGCAATAGGGAAGAAAAGAAAGTCTTACAGATAGTTGAAAGTGTAGAGTCAACCAAGATTACCGTGTTTATGTACAATAAAGTGTGAGTAGGTAAAATTCTAAGGGAGTCAACATGCAATTTCAAGAGAAAAAACCCCCTAGTGTGCCAATGAGTAAAGCTTACAGCAGTGGTGTTGAGAAGTTGTTGGCCATGCTATGCCGAGTACATGAGAAATGGAAGCAAAGTAATATGTGTATAAGTACTCCACACTTGGTATGGCTAGCAAATTTTTCTTCATTGTGATATAAGTAGGAAAATAAGTAGAATGGAACGACATCTATGTGATCTACCTTTGAGCGAGCTTTTAGAAAGAAGTAAGGTTGTTATCATTTCTACATAAGACAGAGTATGATTTTGAATGAGAGACATACAAGTTGCATATCTAATTGGTACATACAGTGTACGTGACTGAAGGGCATACTCTGCACATAAGTCAAAGCAGACAGCTGTGTTCTATTTCCAGGTAATCCTCATAGCCTCACTGGTAGGAAGGAAGTGTACTTGGCAGGAAATATAAGTTTTAGGAATAGAAGGCAGTATACCTCAAAGTAAAAAACTATGATGTGAGTTTATGTATTACATTTATATTTATTTCTGTTGTTTTTATTTGACATTTTCCACCAGTGTTAATGAACATCATATATGTTCCTTGACTGGCAACAATCAATCTGATAAATCACAGACATTCAGATCCCAAAAGAATTCCTTCATTTGTTACAAAGACATCTTGCTTAAGCCACTTTATCAGAATTATTTTGCTAGTTGTGGTAGGGCATGTCTGTAATCCCAGCACCTAGGAGGCTGAGGCAGGCTCATGAGTTTGAGGGTTGCCTGGTTGCATGGCTACATCTTGGCTTAAAAGAATTGTCTTCTTACAGAAACAAACAGTAAATGGCTTTGAAGATAAAGTATAATTAATGCTTTTGGCAGACAAATACAAATATAATAAACTTTTTTCTTGAAGATTAAAAACTGCAATATTTTTAACATTGTTTTAAGATATTTATCAAAAAGAGAAAGAGAGAAACAAAGAGAACAGAAAGCAGGAGCACATGGACAATCTTCATAAGTCAGTTTTCTTCTACCACATGGGCTCTGAAGATAGAACTCGGGTTGCCTGATTTTTTGCACAGGTAACTTTACCTGAGGAACCATCTCACCAAACCCATTATTTTATCTTGAAAATTCAAAAATTTTCTTTGCATTTCCTTCAGCTAAAAATATAGAGAAAAAAGAATATTAATTACCAAATATAGTAACTTTATATCATTATCCCTCAATGGCTTTTGATTACTAATGAGCTGGACTGGAATCAGGAATGGATTACTACACTTACGAGTTTTTCAGTTTTTTTTTAATTTTATAAATTTTAATTAAACCAGATACAAAACAAACTATGATTTTTAAGTGCACCCATAGAAGCTCTGTCTTATATACATTATATTGGGAAAAAAAGGCAAGTGAAGAAGAGTAATGACAGAAAGATTAGGAAGAAGCTTATTGGTTAATTTGGATGGCATTTCTACAGACACATATAATTATAACAATAGACATGGATTCTTTATTCATTTCTTTTCAATGAAGTGATGTTTATTTGTGAGCTTGTAAATTCCATGAAGACAACAAAATATAGTGATCCATGCTTCCATTGCATTTCCTATGATCTGGCTACAGTGTGAGGCAGTGGATGTATGCTTACTAAAACTGGATTTTTTTAACATTTTTTACTATTATTTCTGCTCATACAAACTTAATAGGTACACAGGTTTCCTCCCTCCCTCCTCCTCCCCCCGAACCCCCTGCTCCTCCTCCCCTCACCCCTTCCTCCCCATCCCCCAGTGCCTCCCACCCCAATTCCCAGAGAGTCCTTTAATATGCATCCCTGACTTTCCTCTGGGCCCTCCTCTCCGATGACCTACAAGGACCCAGTGGCATTTCCCTGAACCCTTTCCCGTGTTCCCCTTAAGCATAGGAACACTACTATGGCTGCCAATCCCTTGCCTCCAAGGATCTTGGTGCTTTTAGCAGATGCTAGACTTTGTGAGGTCAATAGTGTGTTGGACATTGCGCAGGGCATGCAAAGTCCAATTATGATTACTTCGGCCCTAACTTGTGTGGAGTATCTTGCAAATCGTTGTTCCTCCCATCCTTTTGCTCTTACACTCTTACCGCCCCCTCTTCCACAAATGTCCCTGAGCTTCAGGATGGGGAGAGATTAGTCTAGCCTAGTTCTAGGTGGTTGATATAGAGTCTCTGAAGTTCTGGATTGTGGTTTGTTGATTTTCTTTTGCAGTTTTGCTGCTCCTGCAGTGCCCTTCACTCCATCCTGATGGGCACTGGCCCAGAGACAAAAAGCTGTTAAACTGGAGTCTTATTATAAGAGCACATTCAAGGGTAGATGTAATAAAAGTTGGAAACCTCAGTGAGGGAGAGGTCAATCACCCATTTGAAAAATGGTTACTTTTATCTGCCAGACTATATGCCATCCACTTCTGGTGAGATCATACCCTGTTAATTGTAAAATGATCAGGAACGAAAGTCTGTGAACTTAACCAGGTGTCACATTACTTGCTTGCAGTCCTTGATGGAGGCTTATTTTCTCTAGTGTAACATGGTCACTTCTCTCCTTGTTGAGTTTTTCAGTTTTATCTGCCAGTTTTATTATTGAGTCATGCTCCCATTTGTACAATACTCTTAGATCTTCATGGAAAACGTCTTTGATTTTACGTTCTCAACTGTGATATGATTGTTTAATTTGATTGGTTATGTTTTTTGGAACAGAATTAGATTTCTATCTCAGGCATCAGGTTGTCCTTGATTTAGATTCCACCAACTTTTGGAGAACTGTTCTTTGGATATAATGTTCCTACCAGAGAAAACTGAATCTTGCTATGTTTTTTTTTTTTTAATATGGATATAAAAGCAAATCCTTTGCAGTGCCTTGTGAACTGGCCACTGTCACTAGCACTCCAGTGGAGTCATAGGTTGTGGACTTCCATTGCACTTTCTCATTTCTGTGAATTCTACATTTTCCTCTATCTGGTTAATTATTACTGTTTGTTTGTGAGTTTATACCTTTATGTGATATATGTTCCCTTGACCCATTCTGTTTCTGATCCTCATTCTAAGCCAGTCTCTGGATAGACTTAGAAGTATTGTGCTTTGAGTGTTTACCCGAAGGCACATGTACTAGAGTTTAGCAAACTCACAGTGAGTTTTTGAGAAACATTGAACCTTTAAGATTATGACAAACAGCAACAAAATAAATAAAAAAAAAATGCCCTCCTTCCATCATGATCTTGGAAATGCTATCCAGTGGACCATATTTACCAATCCCACTTGTATCTGATTGAAGCCTCAAGTTAGTTCTTACAGGTTGTCTGTGGGCAGTCAGCTGTGTCTATTGTTGGCTAAGGTGTTTCTGAAGTCATTCTGTCTATATAAACAAGCAGAGAGCCCTTAAAGATTCTGGGTCCATAGCATAGAACAAGTGTGAGTGTCTCAGTTTCCACATAGGGAAAACTGTTGATGATGGCATCTACTGTGTACAATTACATGATTAGAAAGTAGACATCTTTGTATTAAAAAATAAAAAGGAATGTGGCCTAGTGGACTGTAATTAGGTACACCCTTAGAAAGGATTAATATCGTTCTCACAGCACCCTGATTAGTTCCTGAGAAAAGTGGATTGCTATGAAAGAATGTCTCTGGCCTTTGAGTCTTTCTAGTTCCCTGTCTTGCTATGTGAGTTTTCTTCTTTCCCTGCAACATTGTGGCTCAGAATTCATCCGGGAGCAAACAGTAACAGCTGTAGTCCCCAAAACTGTGAACTAAGAAATCTCTTTTTTTAAAATTTATCTTTCTATTTTTACAAGGATATTGAGTATTCATCCCAGTTTTCCTCCTTCTTCCCACCCTCCCACTCCCTCCCTTTCCTTCACTATTCGCTCCTACCTGTGTGCTTCTGTGGACCCCCAGTTCACTCTAGCTTGTCACTCCTATAGGGGCTCAGGCCTCCACAGGTTATCAAGTTACCTCTCTTCAGGCCATCTCACTGATACGTGCACTTCTCTTCACTCATCCAGCTTTAGCCCTAAAGAAGAAATCGGTTTTTAAAATAAAGTACCCAGCCTCAGAAATTTTGCTAGAACAGAAAATGACTAACGTAGATACTAATCTCCTTAGGAAACAGATTCTGGTTGAACACTTTCATGTAGTGTGTCTACCTTTTAGGAACAGTTTATGGTCATCAATTGGAAATGCTGCATCTCCAACACTTGAGTACTTGCCATTATTTCTGTTACCACACTGGTATAAGGACCCATTACCCACACTCCCTAGAGTCTCAGAAAGTAGTCCTGTTTCTACCTCTGCCTTCTCTAGTCTGTTTCTCATGTAACAGGCATAAGGTACCTGTTCAAAGTGTAACAGGAGTGATCCCATGCTTTAAACAGGGCAGCATCTCTCATATTACTCAGAAAAAGCCATGTCATTTATTGGTCTATAAGAATTTTCTTCCATCTTCCTGCATTTCTGCAGTATAGATAATAATGTGAAATCTTTTTTATAGATATTTTAAGAAAAGATTCACATTTTCTGTTTAAGTTTGAAAACATTTAAGTTTTTTATTTTCCTATTATGGAAGTTATTAAGTTTCACATGATTTTTAAATTCTTTTCCTAATTTTTTAAAAATTCTTTTCTTAAATTCAGTCTGTGCCAGTGAAACATTGTTATATTTCCTCTCTGAAGTGAGGACAATGTCCACCAGTAGTATCTACTTGCCTTGGCACACTCTTTCTTTGGATTCCCATTGGTTTACTTTTTCTGTGTTGTATTTTTCCCCTCCTCTGCTTCATCCCCTTTAATCTAAAATTGTCTGTTTGTCTGTGTCTATTTTCTAGCAAATGAAAAGAAAAAAATTGTTTGTGTTCTCATCATATCTTTACATACAAACAAATTTTTGATCTCAAACATTCTGTGGCATGATTTGTTTTTTAATAGATTGTTGAATAATTTAAAAATAAAGATATTGTTGCTAAGGAAGTGTCTGCTCTGGGAGTGAGGTATGTTAGATGGTAGAGATTGCTTTGTTTATAAGCTAAACTCAGTTTTTGAAAGAACTTAAAATTTACAGTATGTCTGTTTTCCTAAGTCTGACTTTCACTTTTTTACAGTTGCATAAAAATTTATTTTGAACCTACAAATAGGTAAATTCCAAAATAAGAACAATGATGACTATTTCATGTTTTATACTTCATTTACTGACATTATTGCATTTGCTATATATAAGCAAATATACTACATTAAAAGAACCATTTGCGCATTTTCACTATTTGGAACACATAATAAATGAAACCCCCAGTCTTTCATTCAGGAACTAGGCCACTGAGAGAGAGACAAGTCCTTCTCCATGTAAAAGCAAGAGGCTTTATTTAACCACACCCTAGGGCAGCTCCAGCAAACTCCCACACAGGAGAGACTGAAGAGGCCCCTATCCCGAAAAGCGAGAGATTTTTAAGGGGTTTAGGGTGGGGGTCGCTTAGATGGGGACTTTTTCATGACCTTTACAGTCATTGGTTGGAAAGAGCTCAGTTGGAATTGGTTCTTAGTGATCAGTCCAGTCCACCTGCTTAACCACAGGCTGTTCGTTCTGGGTGACAATTATGTGTTCAATGGAATTCCCCTTTGCACAAACTTGTTTTCCCAGAACTGAAGGGCTTGAGGTCACAAGGGGTGGGGAAATATGTGCAAGTAGCTCAAGGCTGTACATAGTTTTGAGCAATGGCTGTGGCTGAATAGCGGTACTACAGGCACGCTTAGGTCTGCCTTGTGGAATTTTCCTCTAGAATTTTCCTCTAGGGTGAGGGTCTCTCATAAAGAAGAGATCATTGGTTTTGCTTGAAAACTTGATTGTGGCACTACCGATTCAAGGAGGCCCTAGCCTGGCTCCCAAATTCAGGACAAGCCTGGATGTACAGACATGCCCCCGACATGTCCCAACAGAGGACCGTGCAGGCAGAGAGATGAACAACCAATGGGAAGTGGCCATTTAACCTGCACCTGCAATTCACACCTAGTAAACAATTAAATGACTGGTGGCTGTTCCCTCCTCCCCCAAGGAAGGATGGTGACACCTGATTGGACCCTGACCCTATATAAGCCCAAACACCCTTAATGACTCTGAATCTGCACCATCTTGTCCACTGCTGCTTCTCACCAGATTCTCAGGGTCTGGTGATGACCCCGTCCGCCTCACCCATTGGCCTCTAGCCCCGAGGCCCCGCTGTCATTTCCCCCACCCCCGCATTGGTCCGGCAGGGGATACGGCAACACTTGATCTCTACTCAGAGCTTAGCAATCACTTAACTTCACATTAATTTGTTATAAAGGATAATCAAATAGACTAAGTAGTTGAAATCATAAAACTATTACATAAGCAAGTCATAGAATTTATGGTTAATTCGAGACAATGACCTCACGAATGCACATTTTGGTCCCTTGTGGAAAAAACAGCTATGTTCAAGAAAGTCCATGTACAAAGAATTTGTGTGATCAAAACTTACTAAGAGATTGTAACTAAAAAGACAGACTCACACTTTTACCCCAAATGAAAGACAGAGTCCTTCATCAGAGCTAATGACATCTGAGGAGTAGAAGGAAGGTTCCATTGCTACCTTAACTACAACATCTCAGGTCACCAGTCACTCTACTGTTCTCCCGATGGTGCCATAAAGTCATATTTGTAATAGCAATAGGATATTGTATTGCTATTTTATCTAACCATTGACAAAAACTGGATTAAAAAACCTAGTAGTGCCACAATACTTTCCAGCCATCTCAACCATACCCCTAAAAATAGGGGTTAAAAATGAGCCAATAAGAAACAATATTCAAAATTCAAAAAACACTTTATAATCAAATATTTGTCGTAAAATGAGTAAACTCTGGTAATCTTTAATGGATTAGGCTATCTGCAGCATTTGCAATTAGGATGTTGTGATGCTGATTTTTTTTTTATCATCAAAGTGGTACTAGCTGGAACAAATTTGAACCCACACTTATTTGTATTTCTTCAGTTTAATAATCCAATAAATGACAAAAAAAGACAAATGAAAATAGCATCATATTAACACAACAATTTTGATTGCCCCCTAGATAAAATCTTGAGTGTTTGCATAGTTTTACCTAGAAATCCAGCTATAGAATCAAATTGTGAATTCATTTCAGCTAATATTTTATTCTGATTTTTAACTTCATTTCCTATTTAAATGGAAAGAGATTTTTATAGCAGTGACTTTGCTTCTCAGACTCTCTGTGAGCTTTTCTCCCTCACATTTTCTCCCTCACAAGCTTTGTACCCACGGGGTACCTTCATCTCAGAGCACCACAGCCCCAGAGGTTTTTCACTTTTTACTTCATAATGTTTTTACATATGTGTTGTCATTCACAATAATTAAATTAGATATGTGTTAATTATTCTTAATGTATCTTTCTGTGGCCTATTTCCTAGACATATATGTACATGTTACTTTACAAAGAAATTATATTCTATTTTATATGCATAGAACAAGATATCTCTATTCATAGGATAAAATATTAAATTCATTGTCTTGATTTGACATAAAATGGATACAAACATAATGTATCGTCCAGCTTTATTTCTATGGGTTCATTTTATCTTCAAGTGATTTATGATATCATTTAAGTCATAAATTTATGTTTGAAGTTTTCCAAAATGCTAATTCATAGATGTTAATATTGTTGATGTTATCTGGTAATTATTTGCAAGTTTATTTCTATATAACTTTAATTGCTCTGTGGAAATGCATCAGGTTATAAGTCATATTACTTAGAAAACATTGTAACAATAATTTTAAAAAATTATTTCCATTCATTTTAAATTTACTTTTTTTTTTATCTTTGCTTTAATAATTCAAGGAAAATAGATCCAAGAGACCAATAGGATCTTGTGACAGGTTGGCTTTTATACAGGTCTTTCATATAAAATATAATGAAAGAATATGAAATTTCAAAATGTAATTTATAAAGCAACCAAAGGTCCTTTAGGCAAATTTATGTCAGTATTTCATGATGACCCTTCTACAGTCATAATTTTCTCATGTTCCTGACAAAAGATTCCACAGTGAGAACAACAGGAATTCAAAGCTTCATATTCATTTTTTTTTCTTGGCAAAGAAGGTTAAAAGGGGATAGAAGTAATTCTCCAGAATTAACATTTCTCTTCATTGGAGGCTTGTTATTTCCAGCATTTTACTATCCTTGATAAATAGGCCAAATGTATATTGGGAGTGGAGGGAAGTTTGGGAACTTGACAAATTTCAAATAGCATTGCAGTTTCCCAGCCCTTGGATGGGATTACATGAAGTAGAATTGGAAGACAAATTGTATTTACAAAAGATAGAATAATGCACTAATAGGTGTTCAGAATAGACTATTTGCTTCACATTCTGCTGAGCTCAACTTGAAGTCACTTCACTTCATAAAGGAAAATCTGATGGAAGGTAAAAGCATTGCCTTCATGCTCACCTGAAGGGTTTTTGTTAAATTTTTCTCTTGGGCATACAACAGTATTTTAATTTTATAAATAAGAAATATGAAAATAAAACCCTACATAGAATATTTGGTTGTTTATGCAAGTCTTAGATTACTAGATTTATTTCTAATTGTAGAAGAGATGCTGCAATATGATACTGTGGCAATGACTGTCAAAGGCATAATACCAGGATGTATTTTCATCTTGTTGTCAAAGTAGTGTTATTAAAACTCATGGGAGGCAGGTCATAAAGACCACTTGCTATCACTTGTCATCTATGCTTTAATGCTGACCTAAGCAGCTACTGTAGAAGGTCAAAATTATCACAGTGTCCAGGCTGCAGAAGCACAGCAAGCCACATGATGTACTGTTTCCTATCTGGAATGAAAATTGTATAAAGGCCATGACTGTGGGCCACTGTGGCTTAGAAGAAACTTAACTTGTAATCTTTTTCTCTTTCCTTTTTCCTTTTAGATTTTGGATTTAGTAAAGGGAACACATTACCAGGTAGCCTGTCAGAAGTACTTTGAGATGACTCATAATGTAAGTAAAATTTTCACTTTGTATTTTAATCATGTGTCCTTTGTTCCCCTGTGTTTTACTTGATGCTTTTAGCTGCAGCATTGGAAACCATTCTCCCTATTTTCATCAGAAAGGGACTTATTATAGAGTATTAAGTAACTTACACATGCATAAAATGGACCAGAGACTACAGGTGGGATGCTTATGAAGCTAGGAATATTGTTTCTAAAGACCAATAATATCACTAGAGGGTTGTACTTTAATGCAGCTACTACTCAACACTGTAGGTTCAAGACCTAAGATTGGCAAGTTTTTTTTTTTTTGTAATGAAGCCCATTACAAACCCTTTGTACATGATGTTTGTCATAACTACTCTGCCATTATAGTGCAAAGTTTGTGAACAGAATTTTTTTATTCATTGTGTGGTTTATTCATGTAAGTATGTGTATTTGCATATGAATGAATGAATGTGTGTGTGTGTGCGCTTGTGAATGCACATACACATGAGTGTATATAGAGGTCCAAAGTTATTTTAGGAATCATCCTCAGTCATTTCCACCTTACTGTGTTGAGTTTGGGGCTCTAATTAAACCTAGAATGGACCATTTGGGTTCACCTGGCTAGTTCTAGGGACTCTTAGGCTCTGCCTTCCAGGGCTAAAATTGCTAGATTCCAGTCCTTTTGCTTGTGTGGTACTTGAAATGATAAATTATCTCCCTGACTAGAACTACAGATCTTTGTCTGTAAAACTAGGGAGAGCCAGAGTTGGCCCACAGGCATTAGTTTGCCAATCTCTGAACTAGATTAGATCTAGAACATTTTCCATATCTGCTCACAGGGACCAGAGACTTTTTCTGTTTCCATGTGGTAAGTTTGATATATTTGTGACTACTACATGATGTTACTCTTAATCTGTTTCCCAAGTATTGTGTACATGTGGAATGTTATTGCAAAGTAATCAGACAAATGTCCTTGGTGTTTATCTTGCCAGTGTCCTTGTCTACTTTTTGGCTCCTGGAAGGTAATTAGACTAAGTGCCAGGTAATTCAGTCTGACATGAAGAAGGGTTTGAAATATAGACAGCAAGGATCAGAAACTCAAGAGTTCTACAATGAACAACCCAGAAAGGGAAAATTAGCTGGTATCAATAAGGTTTATGCTCAAAGTAACTGCATTTATTGAATTCATTATCAACTAATGTGCTAAATTTTATAATTGTTTGTTTTCTCTTAAGTTCTCAAAAGATAGTTTTTCTTCTCTAGTTCATATAATTGTAGATTTTCTTGATAAAAGTTCATAATAGAAATGTCTTTTTAATGATTATAAATTGTTGAAATGATATAATTAAGTTTTTTAACCATATTAGCTCCTTTGATCATTGCATTTTGTTACTATTTGTATCCCTATTTTTGAAAAATATAACTTGGAGAAGCTGAACAGTCTGCATAATTTCTTATTATTTATATGGATGGAATTTGGATTTGAACGTGATCTTTCTATCAAGAGTGTGATAGCTGTCCATGACTCTGCTGTTCCACGGTATAGAACAGGAATCTCACCAGCAAGATGCATGTTTGGATTTCTCAAGCCATCCTGGATTGTTTTATGCACTTTTTGCATTGTTCTGGGGTTCCCAGACTCCACCTTCCAGGATCAGGTCTCCACCATTTCTGCCTGGTATTTTTATGTGGGATCTGGGATTCACTCAGGTCCTTCTGCTGGCAGAACAGAGGTTTAACTCCTGAGTCATCTCTGCAGCCCCAATCTCTTACTTTTTAAAAGAAAATAAATTAGACAATGAGTTTATAATAAGTATCGCTCTCTCCCTTCTTTCCTTTTCTCCTTGGTTTTGAATTTGATTTTGTGTGAAATAGGGTTTCATGTAGTTCAAACTGACTTTGTAGCCATGGATGACCTCAAATTCCTGATACTGCCTTTAAGTCCCAAGGGCTGGAATTACAGGCATGTCTTACTACCTTCGGTTTATGAGGTATTGGGATTCAAACCCAGGGCATTGTGCATAATAGGAAAGCATTGCCAGCTGAGCAATACCTTCATTACAAGGTTGTGCCCAACAAGACTCATGCTACAATTGCAATTTTTTTAAGACTTACTTTATGGGTTAGAGAGATGGCTCAGGGCTTAAGACTCTGCCTCTCAAGCAGAAAGACCTAAGTTCAGATCCCAGGTCCCAAGTAAAAACTTGAGGTGGAAACAGCACCAGCCTGAACTTCCAGCCTGGGAAATTCAGAAGTGAAGAAAATTGAGATAAAAGCAATCTAGGATGATTCACAAAGTCACCTTTAGTCCTCCATATGTGCCTTCTGAAACACACACACACACACACACACACACACACACCTGTGTGTGCACATACAAAATAAATAAAGATTAAAAGCTTTCTTTAAAAAAGACTTGCCTTAGATTAATGAAGATATTGAAAAGGATATCAAAATCACCTCATATAAAGAAATTTGTAAAACTTAAGCTATATGAAAATCAACAAAATAACAAGGCTACTTGTACTCATTATACCTCTTATTTATTGATATTTAGACATGGCTATCTCCATTTTTTTAAGGTAAAAATAGAATCTTTTTATTGACAGTTTTTTGTCATACTGCCTCCTTCCCCAATAGTTCATTTTCCTAAGGCCTCTGTAATAAAATTCTCTTAAATAAAAGCTTTGAAAATGAACTAGTTAATTGATATCATTTTACAACAGCACTGTGATAATTCATTCTCCTAAACAATTTACTTTTACTTTCATGCCATGTGTACATACATAATTTTATGTATCTATGAAATCTAAGCACCATATATAAATGAAAACATGAAATACTTGTTTTTCTGAAACTGGCTTTAATTCACTTTATTATGATTATCTCCAGATGCATCTTCTTCCTGGAAGTGTGACCTAACTTCTTTATGGATAGAAAAAAAATCACTGTGTATATAATCTATGCTTTTGTAATCTATTGCTGTACACATTGGTTACTTCCATAATTTAGCTATTGTGCGTAATACTGTAGTTAAAAAGCCTGTGATGTGCAAGGATCTTTGATATGTTGACTTGGAGTCCTTTAGGTAAATACTTAGGATTGATTGCATCATAGAGATATATTTTTAGTCCATATAAGTCAAATCACTAGCTTGATACCTGAGTAAGCCACATAATCTCTGTAGTTATCAATTTGTTAATCTATACATGATGGAGATTCACTTTCTAGAATTTCAAGGACCCATGGGTTCTTGTTAATTTCTAATCTTCTATTCATAAAATTCAAAGCCTCCGACTAAATGTACAAACTTTTCATGAAACACTTTTAAATGCAACATTATTTATATTGGATTTCCAAGTTATAAATCAATGGGATAAAATCATATATAAAAGTTCACAAATTATTCATTGTTATTAAAATTATTGCTGTATTATAAAAAATTTAAGAAATATTTTGAAATCAAGCCGTCCCATTTTTTAAAAATGAAGCATCTGACCCATGCTAGATATCATGAATGTTGATTCTCTGGCTCTCAGGCTGGTTCATAATGAACTCTTGATGGATGGAAAATGAGCACATACCAGAAACTAAGAGAACTTTACTCTCAACCAATCAGAAGTCCCACATTTGGATTGCATACAGATTCCCAACCCCCTGATTATCCCCTATGTATGAATGTATACGTAAAATCTGGTAGGACTGGGTGATGGAATCTCACAGTTTTCCCTCTGTGAAGCAGTGGATTTTCCCACCTGTTTCAACCCAACGTTTTCCTCTTAAAAATACAGTAAAAATAGTTTTTCCATAGTGATCTAGGTAATAACTCTTAGAGTAATTTATATACTAGCAGTTTCTTATACAATAAAGCAACTGTAAAATTATTGGGCCAATATTTATTGATTGATGAAAAAGGAGTGTTTAATTTTAAGATGCTCACATATATACCAGAAAGACATTTTTTTTCTGACTCATGATCCACCCATCAAGAGTTCATTATGGAGCTGGGGAGGTAGCTCAGGGGTTAAGCCTCCGCCTTGCAGGCGGAAGGTCCTGAGTTCGGATCCTAGACCCCACGTATAGACTCCCGGCGGAAGCAGTGGCGGCCTGCGTTTCTGGTCCTGGTAGGGAGGAGCCTGTGAATCCCGGGGCAGAGTAAACAAGGAGGAGGTGGAGGCGTCCATGGTGGTTCCCGAATTCGCCCGTGGTTCTACACACACACACATGCATGCACACATGCGCACACATGCATACACGCACAATTGAATAAATAAATAATTTTTTTAAAAAGTCTTAAGAGTTCATTATGAACCAGAATTCCTTTTCTCTTTACCCAATCCATTTCAGTCCATCATAAGGTCATACCTAGCTGTAATCATAACACTTTTCTTTTAAGGGCTTTTAGTACCCAGTCCCCACGTATCTAGAGAATTAGGTCTAGAAGAAATACCGTGGTTCTGGGGCTTGTGAGCATGCTCCCTGCCTCATTTCATTTCCTCTTGCTGGCAGTTGATATAAGGCCATGTAACTGCTCCCTTCTGGCTCTGCCCTGTGCTGTAGTCATGATCCTGTGACTTATGTAGCCCTTACCTCCTTATCCTTTTTACCCTTTCCATCCTTCTAGCCCTAACTAAGGTAGCGCCTCCTCATAACGTCTTCCTCCATCTTCTTAGGGTCTCTGCTCTGTGTGGTAATAGGCCTGGATCTCTGTCCTTTTCACTTCTCCATTTTTTTAGAAGGGTTTTAAGCATATGACTTACCAGACTAGAAATGTCTTTAGATTTAATCTTAGTCAAATACATTCTCATATTCTAAAACAAACTAATAAACTAAAACAAAAAAGCCCACTACCTGAAAATACAGGCATTATGTAGAAAGTCCAATTAATATGTGAAGTGTATGATTAGTATTTGTATGATTGGCTCAATTCACCAGAAATTTATTAGAAACCTATTATTTGTAAAGCAGTTCAGTACAAAAAGTGAGATGTAAAAATAAACAAACAAAAAATTGGTAGAAGCCAGGAGTGATGGACAGGCCTGTGATCTTAGCTACTCAGAGATCCTGGAGCAGCCAAAATGATAAGTTCAAAGCCAACGAGGCCAATGCAGCCAGAACAGAAGGGAAAAGTGTTAAGGCTGATTGATTGTGTAATGGTTTTGGATCAAAAAATACCATGCGGAAAATGACATGCTTTTAAAAAAGCAAAGTTATTCACTCAGGCAAAATGATACTATTTCCACTACCACTTGTAGGAGGTGAGAAGGTGGGGCTTTGAGTTAGGTTGTGCTATGTAGGATCAGCTCTCTAATTCATTAGTCTAACACAATGTGTCTTGAAGGTTCAAAGCGTCAAAGAAAATTCCTCATTGTGCCTTATGTCACATCTTTATAGAAACCACTAAAACTTAAAAGATTTCTCAGTCATCAGGAGTGTATGTAACATATGATCATAGTATATTTGACCTTGCCACCAAGAGGAAGTGCAGAGCATTGCTGGTGAGCATGGTTTCTGCTCATTCACTTCACGTAGTGAGCAATCTTGGCACAGTCCTTGTTCTTCCTTTCTTGGTTGTGACATCTGCAAATCCTGAAAATAACTGACACCTTGCTAAACATAGGACTATTGTGGAAGTTAAATGGTGTGCATGCATGCAGGATCATTTGATTTGACATTAAGAAAAGCCGACCCATGGTAATAAGCACTTAAGAAAGGTGTTTTTGTTCACCATTAGTAAATTTTAGAATAAAATATGGGAATAATAGTCCTTGCTTCTCAATTCTCATCAAGTACTAAAGCACAGAGTAATGAGTAATTTGAGGTGATATTCAGAATTAATGAAGTAAAAGCATTTGAGAAAATTAATAACTTAAGACCTTAAGTGTTTCCCTTTGATCACGTTGAGAATTATGAAAAGGTAAAGACTTTTCTAGACAAGGATAGATCATAGAATGCCCAAGATTAGAATGAAGAAGTTATATTTAGTAAGATTGCTTTTTTCAGCCTTTGCATCACACTAAATGAAATTATATATGTCAGACTTCAACTCTATGATATGTGAGTGTTGCCAGGTGTTCATAGAAAAGGAAGTAATGAAAGAGACCCTGTAACTCCCTGAAAGACTATGGAGGATTACTACTGGATAAGGGGACAGGGACGATGCCTTCCTCAATGTTGACTGCTCCAACAAGCGTCAGGCACATGCTATAAAAGGCAACCCAGATGAGGCTCAGTGGGCCACATCACAGAAAGACATGAAAATAGTGGGAAAGAAGAAGATTGTAAAATGGGAAAAGGAGGGGAATAGTTGTGGATTGAGGTGTAAAAATGTCATAAATTTTCTGTATTCATGTATGAACTCTTTTTAGGAAAAAATTTAAAAATCCAGGTTGTTTGCTTTACTTACAGTATGCTAAGTCTCCTTTGGAACTGGGGATGCAACGAATGTCACATACTGATGTCACATGTAAATGCCTAGATTTTTTTTTCCCTCAAACTAACTTACTTTTGCAGAACCCAGGGCACATACATGCTGGGGAAGGGCTCTGTCACTGAGCTACACCTCCTGCCCTGTAAAGCATAGATTTTAGTTTGAGTGGTCATCAGCAAATATTGAAGTGATTCGCATATTCTAAGACTGAAGGTATATGGCTTGGTCGAGGTGTGAAGTTGGTAAACTGTGAACAAGAGGCAGATATTTGATATGGTATTTGAGCTGTTTGGGGCATCCAACCTGTTGGGTAAGTGGCAGGTGGTGATAGCAACTGAATGTAGAGGTTGGACCGGATATTCAAATGTGTGAGCCACTTGTGCTTGGGTATGCTGAAGAGTCCTCTGAATGGATTGCAGTAAACAGTGGGTTTCTTTTGCGAAAGAGCAATTAGCATCCGTGGCATGGGTTAGTTAGTTTTATTTGAGACAATTTTTGAAGCCCCTTTTATGTGTAGTTTGATTATGTAGTAATGCAATATAAATTTGCTTTCCTATACAGGTGGGTGATTGTGGCTTTTCTTTGAATCATCCAAACCAATTCTTTTTTGAAAGCCAGCGGATCTTAACTGGTGGCAAAGATGTCAAGAAGGAGTCCAGCCAGCCAGAAACACCTCAGCCCAAACCCAATGTTCAGAAAACCCAAGATGCATCATCTGCTCTGGCCTCGCTGAACTCCTCCCTAGAAATGGAGCTGGAAGGACTAGAAGACTACTTCAATAATTGACTCAGGCATTTCAGCAACTCTTCTCCCCAATTTAGAGTTTTCAGCAACCCTCCTTCCCAATTTAGAATTTTCAGCAACCCTTCTTCCCAATTTAGAGTTTTGCCTTTTTTTCCCTTTTCAACCTTTCTGCTGAACCTCCTTTCCTTTACCTGTATTATGTCACACATTCATTGAAAAGCACTTTGCTTTATTTGGACATAATGGAATAGAAAGAGTTTCTGCAGAAACATTTCATTGATTGCTATGTTAAACTGTAATAGGACTTAAGTATCCTATTTAGGATGATCAAACTAGAATTTTGGGCTAGTTATAGTACTCAATATGCAATAAAGCTGAAAACCAACTTGTGATACTTGATATACTATAATTTTGACCCATTCCTTTTCTGTATCATTTTATAAATAAATGCAAAAATGTATACGATGATGTCTTTAATTTTTTTTATTATTATTATTTATTCAACTGTGTGCATGTGCGTGCACGTGTGTGTCTGTGTGTGTGTGTGTCTGTGTATGTGTAGAACCACGGACGAACCACCATGGACGCCTCTACCTCCTTCTGCCCCGGGATTCACAGGCTCCACCCTACCAGGACCAGAAGCGCAGGCCGCCCCGCTTCCGCCCGGCGTCTATACGTGGGATCTGGGATCCGAACTCAGGACCTTCCGCCTGCAAGGCGGAGGCTTAACCCTTGAGCCACCTCTTCAGCCCGATGATGTCTTTATAACTGAGAGTCTTATATCATAACAAATTAGGCATTACTTCTATATTTAAAATGCCCAATACCACTGCTAATCACCAATGGAAACTTGGAGTTGTTGTTGTTTTTAATTTAAGTAGTGGCCTGATTGTTATTCTTTATCAGCAAGAACTTTGGTTTCTGTGAGTAGCAGCAGACTCTACTTGAAATGGAGCAGAATGTCTGTAGCTGTGTTGTTAAGGAACAGGCTACTGTATACACAATGACACTTTTATTAGTTATTTTTATTCATTTCTAATTAAAGCAAGAGGGTTTTTTTCAGCCCTCCAACTTATAGGCACAAATAAGTTGGTGACTTGTTGACTTTGTAAACAAACTGGAAGCAACTGGATGGTTACTAATATACAGGTTCAGCTCTCTTCTCTTCACCTGCCAAGGTCAAGGAGGTGAGGAGCGGCCAGAACCATCCCTTGGCGTGAGGTACAGTGCCTTTTCTACACTTGACCTTAGCCAAAAGGCTGAGAAGTGATTGCAACACTCTTTTCTAACCCTCTGTTCCCACTCAGCGGGAGGATTTGTGGCTCTAAAGAACTCAATATGAAATGTAACTCTTTATTGTCTACTGCCTTGAGTTGTGTGAAAAATATTAGTATATTTTGATCTTCTTCTTTGGTAAAGGGGCCACTCTTCTTTTATCCTCCTAAATCAGATGCTAAATTGAATCAGATACTAAATTGAAAAGACTGAGAAAACTACACTGTTACTTTTTATCTTTTGATAGACTACATTAATATGAAAGAGATTCATGCAGGAATGGATCACTAGAAATTAAAAGGATCAGCTGGTCTGGATCTATTTTAGGTTTCTGAGTCAAAGATTTGTTAGAATATTTAGCAACACAATTAAATGAGATGCTATGTGCTCAATTACTTTGTCTTTGTGAATTATATTACCTAATTCAGAAAATAGCCTTACTCTACTACAAATTAACCCTATAAATTTATTTTCTGGAAGCATCTGCTGTTGTTTATCATTTATAGTTTTTGAAGATTCTGACTACCTCCCACTTTAACCATAAACGGCAAACCACAAGTCTTTTTTTTCCCCAAAATAACTTATTATCATTCCTTATTGAGGAACCGAGGGAAACCTAGAAAATGTGTAAAGTGCAACAGCTGCAATTCAGGAGTAAACAAAGGGCCACCTGAGGCCTCAAACCCATGGCCTCTCAAGAGCCACAGCTTCTCACATAGGCTTAAGAATGACTTATCTTTTGAGACAGGATCTTGTTACCTTGTGTAGCCTAGGCTGGCTTGGAATTTACAGCAACGCTCCTACCTCTGCCTCCCAAATGTTGGGATGAAAGGCATATGCCACCAATCTCAGTTTTCAACTTCTCTTTAAAATTTGACCTGTAAGACATGTTATAACAAACTGGGCCTGAAACCTGAAGGGCCAACAAGAACTTTAAGATCTGTACAGCAGATGAGCCCTGTTGTTCTCAGGCCTGCCTATGAGCCCTTGGGGGCCCTCTGAATGGGTTTTGGCTAAGATTTCAAGGGATGGGGGCCTACTGATTCTCTCAGTTGCCCTCAGGTTGGAATCTAAACAGATGTCCAGAGGCTCCTATTTCAGGAGGTTGTGCCAGGCATCTCCACAGAGGGCTGGTGAGACCATGCTGGCATGGAAAAGTGGTGTCACAGAAGGGCTTCCAACCTGCTGGCATGGAGGCAGGACCTCTGCATAGCCTCCCTGCTCAGGAAATCTTTGTCATCTGGAGATGCCTATAAGGGAGGGAGGAGGAAAGGAGGGAGGGAGGAGGGAAGAGAAGGTAGATGGGTGTGCCGCAGCCTGTCAGAACTGTCGTGTCCCAGGCTCGCTTGGAGCCCAGGCCCTCCACAATCCCACTCCCTTTAGTGCCATCAAAAAAAGAAGTGAGGAGGGTCCCGCTGAGACAGGGCCTTCACAATTTCCTGTGCCAAGATCCCTCCACCACAGCATTCTTGGGGCCATGTCCCAGAAGCAGTGCCTGAGGAAGTCCTCAGGAAGCAAGTCAGTACCAACACCCATGGGGTCAAGCATGTCACTTTGTATTTGCAATAAGAACTGGAATCTCCACCATAGGTATCAGAACTAGGATCTCTTCCTTTATCACTGGGGAATTTCAGGAGCACTTGCACAAGAAAGTAGTTGGGCCGTGCGCCTCAAGGTGGCCTTGGCTTTCTCCCTGTTCCAATCTGCTCCTAGTGCCTCTTTGACAGGGCAGAAAACCAATCAGGTTTTGCCTTCTTGATGTCATCAGGTCCATTGCTAGTTAACTTTGACAACTTTGGTTTTGTCTTCTACAAACTCATACTTTCCAAGATTGCCAAGGGTGGACCCATGGTATCCAAAGACATACCTTGTGAAGAACTTGATGATGTTTTTGGGACAGAGCAGATCAACTTTAACGGTGGCATCCCTGGAGCAGCCAGTCAGGCATATCACATCGAACTGAATGAAGAACGACTTGGCTGCTTCTCCATATCTCCGTGTCCACCTTTGCATCCACCATGGAGTTGAGATTCTGGCTCGCTCCGAGGGGCTGCAGCCCTATTTCGACCACAGAACCAGTCCAAACCAGGAACTGAGCTCCGTGGATCTTCTGGAGATACCCGTTCGTGTCCAGCATGCTCAGGCCCTTCGCCCCTGCCAGGATGAGATTCTTGGTGACTTCAGCCCCACGTCCTTTCATGCGGACAAGCCGCAGTCCCCACAGGCAGAGCTGCACCACAGTATGCCGCCTCCTTCCACCACAGCCACTCGGGGACCGCTCAGGCCAACCATCAAGCCGGCTCCACCTGTTCTTGTTTTGTTTTGTTTTTAAATATTGTGAACAAGTACTACATGAAGCCAACTGTGTTTAGCCCCAGAATTAAGTTAAGCTGAATTTTGAAATGTAGGTCTCTTTTGTATTGAAGAAGTTTCATTACTGTAGTTCAGTGGAAAATCTTACGCTATTTCTTGACTGACTTATGCCAGGTAGTCCTTTTCTGTTGCTTCATGTTTTTCTGTGAAGCTCATGCTCCCACCAGACAAAAGGAGAAAACCATTAACAGCATAATACATGTATCACGGTGGCTATTTAACACTGGCAACCTCAGGAATGGTTATCATCTTCTTTGGTGTTTTATATTCTAGTCAAACTCCAAAAATAACAGAAGTTTAAATATTAGTTGTATTGGAGGTTCAATGTCTTAGAATAAGGTTTGATCTATCATATATGATGCAGGAGAATATATAAACATTTGTGAAGTCTGTGATTAGAAAATGAGGTTAGATGCCTAAATAAGAAATTAATACTATCCTGCTCCTTTGGGGGTTTGGAAAAGCAGGTTTTTTCCCCATGCTTCACAGGTCTTGACAATTTTGATTTTTTTTGAAGGCAAACTTTATTGAATTGGATGATGTAAGAGAAACCAAGAGAAGCCTCTTCAAAACAGGAGCCAAAGAAAAAGAATGAATGTTTCAGATCTTTTAACTTCTAGTCTTGTATTGCCTCAAGGAAGAGAGGCTATGATTCTCGAAGACAAAGGAGAAAACAGCAGAGGAAAGCAGCTAGCTGGGAAATCTGTAGCTAGTTCAAGCAATGACCTTGTTAGTGGGAATGAGATCATATTTCTTTCATGTTTCTCCATATTTTTCACTCTGCCGATGTAGTATATAACTCTTAATTGCTATGATATAAAAGTACTGTAGAAAGAGTTTAAGTAAGTCACAGAGTGAATAATTCCAGATTTTGAATGAGCTAACAGTGGAATAAAACACAGGAAAAGATCCTTAATTCATACAGGATTGTAACAAGCTGAGGGATCCCAGGCTCTCAAAGCATGCAGAGAATTTTGCTTCTTACTCTGCACTCTAATTCAAATGCTCAGGGCCTTTGCATGCGAAGTCCTGCAATTTTTTGCAAAGAAGAAAAGGAAACTTGTGGGGTGAAAAGAAACAACTTTAAAGTTCCAGTTCGGTTAGAGTCTACTGTTTGCAAATTTAATCAAGGTCTTCCACAGGACTCAGCTTGACATTAAATTTAAGTGCCCATTAAAGCATGAGTTTGACAGCAGTTCTACATGAGCTGCTCAATCTGAGGACATCTTTACAGCTGGAAGGGAGAGAAGTTAAGCCTCAAACCATGGTGGATAATTAGATCATTTGTTAACAACTTCTCTAACACTGGCAGAGGAAGGAAGGAAAGGTTGACAGGCTGGGACTGGATGGCCATGCAGTACTCCCTCTTAGAAGCCAGCAGTGTTGTAAATACCCCATCTTGTAAAGTGGGAAATTATTTCAAGAAAATTCTTGAGCTTGCCTCATTTTCAACAGACATAACTATTGTGGAGGTTGCATTTTGAGCAGGTATAGTAATTCTGTTATACTGTACAAGGAGCTGGAGAGAGTTTTCTAGAGCCCATATGGTAGAAAAAACTAACTTCTGAAGGTTGTCCTCTGATCTCCACACTCAGACTGTACACACTTACAAGTATGTATGTAAAAACACATGTGCATGTGCACACACACACACACAAGTAAATTTTTAAAAAGTCATATGGTATTACTTGAGCTGGACAACCAGTAGTTACCCCAAAAAGTTTCTTACATGGTATCGGGCTACGTGGGATAATCTCTTACTTAGAGCTGCTGGTCTCCTCTGGTAAGTCCTTTGTTGACAGGTCTTTGCCCTCCTTTAAGCTTTCTCACTCTAATTGGCATTGTAGACAATTAGCTTTGTGACTCCAAGGAAATCATGTCACCTGTAGGAAATGCCCACTTCATCGACTCTTCCTGCTAAAGGCAATAATGTTTTCTGTTATTTGATTTGCTTTCTATCCTGTAAATACTTTTTGTATGCTGCTTCATGACATTTTATTTTCTCCAAGAATTATCACTTGAGAACCTTATCAATAACTAAAGAATATGTCTCTATATAAAGCTCCTGTATTCCCCTTGGGCCTTCAGTTGCAGTACTATTTTTGTACATTGACAACAAAGTTATGAAACAATATTGCTAATGAATGTGTGATGGATTTTTATATCCAGCTCTGCATTTCTTAGTATTCATATGCCATGATAGATATATGAAACTCTTTAAGGTTTTATTTTATTTTTGTACTGAAAGCATAGAAAGAAAATGAATTAAGGAACATTGCATGTAACACTCTTTGAAATGAGGGAATTAATCATTTCAAGGAAATTTTCTTGACCACTTCCACACATTGCAGTGCTTGCTTCTCTTTGTCTTTCCTTTCAATTAACTAAGTGTGGATTTAATAATCCTGTGCTATCTTGTCTCTCAGTTTTCCATAGAGTTCCTACCTGATCCTCTTGTCACTTCACCAGTCTCTCTGAATGAGTCATTACTTCTCATATATGCAAATTATTCCTAGTCTTCTCTACAGTGAGATATCCATGCATACAACCATCCACCCAACTTTCTCTTTGAGAAGATTCCGTGAGTTTTTTCATTTTCAGTGTATCTAAAAATCCAACCTGTTCTCTTTCTTCCAGAATTATTTCTCCAGAATGGCAAAGAGTTTTTGAATCAGACCCCCAAAAATCATAGGTTAAAAAAAAAGGAATTGAAAAATAGGGTTATATCAATAAATTGCTGTACAATGAAAGAAACAATTGAATGAAGAGACTGCCTAGAGAATAGGAGAAAATTTTGGACACATTCATCTCAAATGGTTAGTATCTGGACTGCAGCAATGGTTCAGGGGTTAAGACTCTGCCTCTCAAGCAGAAAGTCCTGAGTTCAGATCCCAGGTCCCACATAAAAAACTCCAGATGGAAACCATTGGGCTGCACTTAATAGCCTTTGTGGGCGAAGTACAACAATTCTCTTGGTCCCCTACATAAAGTGCCCTCTGATACACACATCCACACACACACACGTGTGCAAAAATTTTAAAAAAACCTAAAGTTTGAAAAAAGTCTAGTATCCAACACAAAGTTTAAAAGAAGGTTAGTATGCAACACGTACAATTTTTTTTAATTTTTATTTATTCAGTTGTGCGTGTGTGCGTATGTATGTGTGTGCGTATGTATGTGCGCGTGCGCGTGTGTGCGTATGTATGTGCGCGCGCGCGCGTGTGTGTGTGTGTGTGTGCAACACGTACAATTTTTGAAAAAAAATTAAGTAATCCAACTATGATGGTTAGTATTAATTGTCGCTTAGCCTGCAAGACCCTGGAACTCACATGAGAGATTCTCTAAATTAAGGTTGAGCTGTGGGCATGTCTGTGAACTGTCTTGACTGAATAACTGATGTGGAAAGACCCAGCCATTTGTTGGCAAGGCTATTCCTTAGGCAGGTACTTCAGGATTGAATAAAAGTGGAAAAAGTGAGTACCAGCAAGCAAGCGTTGGGCCCTTGCCCTCCTGAGGTAGTTGAAATGAGACTAACTGCTTCAAACTCCTTACATTGGGGGCTGGAGAGGTGGCTCAGGGGTTAAGCCTCTGCCTTGCAGGCGGAAGGTCCTAAATTTGGATCCTAGACCCCACGTATAGAAGCCAGGCGGAAGCGGGGGCGGCCTGCGCTTCTGGTCCTGGTAAGGCGGAGCCTGTGAATCCCGGGGCAGAGTAAACAAGGAGGAGGTGGAGGCGGTACATGGTGGTTCCCGAATTCACCAGTGGTTCTACACATACACGCACAATTGAATAAATAATAATAAAAAGTTTTTCAAACTCCTCACATTGTACCTGATTGTACTAACGTGGAAAAGTGAGCCAATTTAAACTCATTTTCGCTAAGGTTTTTTGGATTAGATATTTTATTGTACCAATATGTAGAGAAACTAAACACCAACCAAAAAAACGGACCACAGTCCTAAGTTGATAATTCTCAAAAGAATAAATTCACCATACAAACAAATATGTGAAAAATACCCTGAATTATTTAGCCATCAGAGAATGCAAATCAGAACAGTTGGGTGTTTTATTGTAACTCTAATGAGGATAGTTACTATTAAAAATTACAAATGGTGGCAAAATATATCTTTCATGCACTGTCATTTGGAACTATGCATCCTACTATTTAGGACAATTGCACCAAAAGGATTCTCTATTTTTATGGGTTTTTATGGCACAATTCAAAAAGCTAATGTATGAAATCAGCTAAGTGTCCATCAATTGATAAATGGACATTATTTATTCATAAAGAAAAATAGAGCTGTCATTTGCAGAAAAATAGGTAGAAATAGTTGATATATATATATATATATATATAACATACACATACATACAAGCAGACAAAAACCAAGTAGAGGGAAAGGAGTAATAAAGTTTAGAACATACATAAATAGAAACATATAAAATGTATGTAGATAAATATAAATAGAAACTAAAAATTGCAAATGTTCACCAAAATGTTTTTTTAAAAGATGAATGAAATGATAGCCCATGGATATATTGAAATAAAATGACAAAAATTTCAAATAAAAATAAAATAAAAAACATAATAAGATATAAGGAGGATACATTAATGACATCAGAAATATCAAAGATCATGAGATTCAAGAATGATACTCTGATAAGTTTAATACTCTGCAAAAATGGACACATTGCAAAGATGTGTGCAAAAATGAAATTGGGGCAGTAATAGCCTTTCATTAGAAAAAATCCTAGATTCAGATTTTTACTTGCATATCTCAAAGTATGTAAAAAAATAGAGAATACAATTGTTCTAAACTCAGTGTATGAGTCTGGCATTACCTTGATTCCTAACCAGACAAAGACAAGACAACAAAAATAAAAAATAAAAAGTTCCTGGCCAGTGTTCCTGATGCAATGCAGAATCTTCAGCATAATATTAGCAGACATTGTTCACCGGATTAAATGTTGCATATCCCAAAGATTATTTTTAAATATGCAAATTTAATCCTGACAAACTCCTTAGAACAATGAAAGACCATAAGATCACTTCAACTGATGTAAAAGAAACATTTGATTAAATTCTGCATCCTGTGGTGGTCATAGTGATGCAAGAATGCAATCCCTACACTCCATGTTGAGGTAGGACCACATTTGGGGCAGGACTGGGTTATGCATTAAGACTGTACCTCAAAAAATTTAATAATTCAATATAACAAATGAATAAAGCTCTAAATAATCTAGCTATGATAGGTAATTAAGGGCATATTTTAAAAACTCATAGTTAAACTGATTGGAGAAGAGCGGAACTCTTTTTCTGTAATATATCAAACAAGACATGAATATGCACTTTCATATTGGTCTGGAAATCCTAACCAGAGGACTTACATATAAATACTATATCACGCCCCCCTTCCCCTCCACTCCGCCACCCGGGACGCGCTTGCGCGGTCCAGCTGGGCCTCACCGTGCCCCGACCCAGGTAAGCTCGGTCCCTGACCACCCCCAGAGCCCCAGGCCAAATAATTCAGTTTAGTGAAAAACGCACAGAAATTAAAAGAAGATCTTAAGAGTTAAAACGACAATGCCAAAGTCTAAGTGCAAATCCATGAGAAACAACACTCAAGTAAACAAATCTCCCACTGAGGGAATTAATCCCATAATGTTAGACTCCAACAAGAACAAACCCAGGAAAAAGGCCAAGAAAGCCTGACCCAGGATAACGACCTTCAAAATATGATCATTACCATGTTCAATACTATGAAAGAGGAAATCAGGGAGGAATTAAATAATCGAATCAATCGCTTTGAGGAGGAACACAACAGACATATGGAGGAGTTGAGAAAAACAGTGCAAGAATCAAAAACTGGCATAGAGCAGTTAAAGCAGACTCAAGCAGAGTTTAAAACTGAGCTAAAAAACAAGTTATCTTCAACCCAGAACTCTACAGAGAGTCTTATCAGCAGAACTAATGAAGCAGAAAACAGAATTTCAGATCTTGAAGATAAAGTGGGAGTATTAACCAGCTCAATGGAAGAGATTGTTAAAGCCAAAAAGATGCTTGAGAGAAATATCCAGGAGATATGGGACACCCTAAAGAAGCCGAACATGCGCATTCATGGAATACCAAAGCAAGAATCTCAAAATACCACCCCTGAGAAAATTTTTCAAATGATCATCAAGGAAAACTTTCCTCATCTAAAAAAAGACAGGCCCATACATATACAAGAGGCATTCTGCACCCCAAACAGATATGACCAAAACAGAAACTCGCCACAGCAAATAATAGTCAAAACACTCCACACTGAAGATAAAGAACTGGTGCTGAGAGCTTCAAGGGAGAAAAAACAAGTCACTTTTAAAGGTAAACCTATTAAAATAACAAAGTACTTCTCAATGGAAACACTAAAAGCAAGAAGAGCTTGGAGAGACATACTTCAAGTACTGAATGAGCAAAAATGTCAACCCTGGCTGATTTACCCTGCAAAACTATCAGTCATGATTGAGGGAGAAAGAAAAATCTTCCAGCACAAAGACAACTTGAAGGGATACATGTCCACCAAACCACGCCTTCAAAAAATGCTAGAAATGATACTCAAGCATGAAGAAAAAAACAGGCATATCCAGGAGAGCAGAAAGCAAGTATAACACCATTAAAAGTGAAGCAATATACTTATAAAAACTACTAAACATAATAAATGTCTGAAATCAAAATTAGTTTCACCATTATAACACTAAATGTTAATGGAATTAACTCACCAATCAAGAGACACAGATTACAAACTTGGATTAAAAATCATAATCCATCAATCTGCTGCCTGCAGGAAGCCCATCTCACCACAAAAGATAGGCACGCTCTAAAAATAAAAGGCTGGTCAACAATTCTATAAGCTAATGGAAGCAGAAAACAGGCAGGGGTAGCCATTATGATATCAGACAAAGTGGACTTCAAACTAAAGAAAATTATAAGAGACACGGATGGATACTACATTTTAGTCACAGGTACAATTCACCAGGAAGACTTCACAATACTGAACATATATGCGCCCAATACGGGCCCCTCCACATTCATTAAGAAAACCCTACAGCATCTAAAGCAAGAAATCAACCCCCAAACGATAATTCTTGGGGACTTCAACACCGCCCTCTCAACATGGGATAGATCAACAGGTCAAAAGCTTAATAGAGACACTTTGGACCTTAATCGAACCCTTAAAGAAATTGACCTTACAGATCTCTATCGAACTTTTCACCCACGCACCAAAGAATACACATTTTTCTCAGCAGCACATGGAACTTTCTCCAAAATAGATCACATACTGGGCCACAAAACGAATCTACACATGTACAAAGAAGTTTAAATTCTAATCTGTGCCCTGTCAGACCACCATGGCCTAAAGCTGGACATCCACAACACAACAAACAAGAGAAAATACACTAACTCCTGGAAACTTAACAATATGATGCTGAATGAGAACTGAATTCAGGAAGAAATTAAAAAGGAAATTCAAGATTTCCTGAAAGTGAATGATAATGAAAATACAACTTACCAAAATCTCTGGGACACAATGAAAGCGGTTCTAAGAGGTAAGTTCATAGCTCTTAATGCCTACATCAAAAAAATGGAAACATCAGAAATAAACAACTTAACAATGCAGCTTAAATCTTTAGAGAAACTTGAGCAATCTGATCCCAAAAGTAGTAGAAGAGAGGAGATTAGCAAAATAAGGGGAGAAATATCTGAAATCGAGATTAAGAAAACAATAGAAAAAATCAACCAGTCAAAAAGCTGGTTCTTTGAAAAAATCAATAAGATGGATACACCCCTAGCTAAATTAACCAAAAGCAGGAGAGAGAAAACCCAAATTAACAAAATTAGAAATGAACATGGAGTTATCACTACTGATACCCAAGAAATCTAGAGAATTATAATATCATATTTCAAAAACTTATACTCTGTGAAGTTTGACAACACAAAAGAGATGGATGAATTCCTAAGTAAACACAACTTACCTAAATTGAATCAGGAAGTTGTGAATTATTTAAATAGTCCTATAACATATAAGGAAATTGAAGAAGTAATCTCAAATCTTCCCACCAAAAAATATCCTGGACCAGATGGATTCAGCACAGAGTTCTACCAGACATTTAAGGAGTTAATAACACCAATACTCCTTAAACTGTTCCATCAAATAGCAAAGGAAGGAACACTACCAAATTCCTTCTATGAAGCTAATATCGTCTTAATCCCAAAACCTAATAAAGATTCACTTAAAAAAGAAAACTATATGCCGATCTCTCTGATGAACACAGATGCAAAGATTCTCAACAAAGGCTTAGCAAATCGGATTCAAAAACATATCAAAAAGATCATTCACGGGGACCAAGTAGGCTTCATCCCTGGCACACAGCTTGGTTCAACATACTGCAAATCAATAAATGTAATTCATCATGTAAACCAGTCCAAAGTCCAAGACCACATGATACTCTCGATAGATGCAGAAAAAGCTTTTGACGAGATCCAACAGCCTTTTATGATCAAAACGCTAGAGACAGTAGGAATGGAAGGAACCTTTATCAATATAATAAAAGCTGTATACAACAAGCCCACAGCAAGGATTATGCTCAATGGCGAACAATTGGAAGCATTCCCACTTCGATCAGGAACTAGACAAGGCTGTCCACTCTCACCACTTCTATTCAATATTGTACTTGAAGTCTTACCTGAAGCCATAAGACAAGAAAGGGACATAAGAGGGATTCAAATCGGCAAGGAAGAAGTCAAGCTATCCCTATTTGCAAATGACATGATCTTACACCTGAGTGATCCCAAAAACTCCACCAGGAAGCTTCTGGAACTAATTGAGAAGTTCAGCAGGGTGGCAGGATACAAAATAAATGTGCAAAAATCAGAGGCCTTCCTATATGCCCAAAATGAAAGAAGTGAAAAAGCCTTGAGAGAAACAATCCCATTTACTATAGCCCCTAAAAAAATGAAATACCTTGGTATAAACCTAACCAAGGAGGTAAAAGACCTTTACAACGAAAACTTTAAAACCCTAAAGAAAGAAATAGCAGAAGACACCAGAAGGTGGAAAGACCTCCCTTGTTCCTGGATTGGCAGAATCAACATCGTAAAAATGACCATCCTACCAAAAGCAATATACAGATTCAATGCTATACCAATCGAAATCCCAAAGCAATTCTTCAAAGAAGTTGACCAACCAATCTCAAAGTTCATATGGAGGCACAAAAGACCCAGGATAGCAAAGACATTCTTGAGTAACAAAAACACTGCTGGAGGTATTACCATACCAAACGTAAGTCTATACTACAAATTCATAGTTATAAAGACAGCCTGGTACTGGCTCCAAAATAGACACACAGATCAATGGATAAGGATTGAAGACCCAGGTATAAGCCCACGAAATTACAGCCATTTGGTCTTTGACAAAGGGGCCCAAAAAATCCAATGGAAAAAGAACTGCATCTTCAACAAATGGTGCTGGCAAAACTGGATCTCCACATGCAGAAGATTAAAACTGGACCCGTACTTGTCACCATGTACAAGACTTAATTCCAATTGGATCAAGGACCTTGATATAAGGCCAGATTCTATAAAAACTATAGTTGAAAGGATAGAGAACTCCCTCGAGCTGACTGGGCTACGCCAACATTTCCTAAAGAGATATCCAATGGCACAGTCATTGCTACCAACTCTCAACAGTTGGGATCTTGTGAAACTAAAGAGGTTCTGTTCAGATAAAGAGATTTTAACACGAGCTCAAAGGCAACCCACAGAATGGGAGAAAATCTTCACTAGCCACACATCTGATAGAACTCTGCTGCCAGAGTGCACAAAGAACTTAGAAAACTAAACTCCAAGGAAACCAATGGCCCAATTAAAAAATGGGCCCTGGAACTTAAAAGAAGTTTTACCAGGGATGAAATTAAAATGTCTAATAAATATCTTAAAAAATGCTCCACTTCCTTAGCCATCAGGGAAATGCAAATCAAAACTTCCCTGAGATATCATCTCACCCCGATCAGGATGGCAAAAATCCACAATACAAACAACAACAAGAGGATGTGGAGAGGATGTGGAGAGAGGGGAACTCTCCTACATTGCTGGTGGGAATGCAGGCTCATACAGCCACTCTGGCGAGCCGTCTGGAGATTATTAAAGAAATTAAAGATTGAAATGCCATATGACCCTGCTATTCCACTTTTGGGAATAACCCCCCATACAACAGAGGTTCACCTCGATAGCACAAGCACGACCATGTTCATAGTAGCACTGTTTACAATACCAAAGTCATGGAATCAGTCCAAATGTCCAACAGTTGACGAGTGCATAAGGAAACTGTGGTACATCTATACAATGGAGTACTACTCAGCCATCAAAAATGATGAATTACTGGAATTTGCCGGGAAATGGATGTCATTAGAAACAATTATATTAAGTGAAGTATCCCAGACTCAGAAAATTAAGTGCCGTATGTACTCCGTAATAGGTTGCTCCTAGTACCAAACCCACCCAGACCACCTAGAGACAGTAATTGCAAGGATTATGAACAGGAGGGATGGGGTAGGAGAGCCACACCAGAAACAAGGAGAGAGGGGACCATGTTACAGCAGAGAAAATAGGCCTCCATCAAGGACTGCAAGTAAGTAATGAGACACCTTGTTAATTTCACAGACTTTCGTTCCTGATCATTTACAACTGAGGGGGTGTGATCTCATCAGAAGGGGAGGGCATATAGTCTGGCAGATAAAAAGTAACCGTTGTGCAAAGTGGTGGTAGACCCCTCCCTCACTGTGGTTTCCCACTTTTATTACATCTACCTTTGAATGTGCTTTTATCACAAGACTCTAGTTTAACAGCTTTTTGTCTCTAGCCAGGGGGTAACATACAATGCCCACCAGGATGGAGTGAAGGGCACTGCAGGAGCAGCAAAACTGGAAAAGAAAATCAACAAACCACAATCCAGAACTTCAGAGACTCTAGATCAACCACCTAGAACTAGGCCAGCTTAGTCTCTCCCCATCCTGAAGCTCAGGGAAATTTGCGGAAGAGGGGGCGTTAAGAGTGTAAGAGCAAAAGGATGGGAGGAGCAATGATATGTAAGATACTCCATATAAGTTAGGGCTGAAGCAATCATAATTGGACTTTACATGCCCTGCGCATTGTCCAACACACTATTGACCCCACAAAGTCTAGTATCTGCTAAAGGCACCAAGATCCTTGGAGGCAAGGGATTGGCAGCCACAGCAATGTTCCTATACCTAAGGGGAACACGGGAAAGGGTTCAGGGAAAGGCCACTGGGTCCTTGTACGTATCGGAGAGGAGGGCCCAGAGGAAAATCAGACATGCACAAGAAAGGACTCTCTGGGAATTGGGGGGGAGGCACTGGGGGATGGGAAGGGAGGGGGGTGGGGAGGAAGAGCAGGGGGTACGGGGTGAGGAGGAGGGAGGGAGGTAGGGAACTGGTGTACCTATTATGTTTGTATGAGCTGAAATAATAAAAAATGTATTAATAAAAAAATTAAAAATAAATAAATAAATACTATATCACATAGAAATATTAGGATATTACAAGAAAAGCTTATCAGAATTAATAGATTAACTCAGCAAAGTTAGAATATACAAAATCAACATGAAATATTAGCAAGAGGCTTGAAAACAATCGAGAAGGCAATCCCATTTATAATAGTGATAAAGTACATGAACAGGGCCAGGGTCATACTCAATGAGGAAGGCCTCTGCTTGAAAGCCTAGTGACCCGCGTTCCATGTAATAAAAGTGGGAAACCACAGTGAGGGAGGGGTCTACCACCACTTTGCACAACGGTTACTTTTTATCTGCCAGACTATATGCCCTCCCCTTCTGATGAGATCACACCCCCTCAGTTGTAAATGATCAGGAACGAAAGTCTGTGAAATTAACAAGGTGTCTCACACGGTAGAAGGAGAGAACTGCTTTCTGAAAGTTGTTCATGAACATGGCGTGCATATGCTCTCTCTCTCTCTCTCTTTCTCTCTCTCTCTCTGTCAAATAAATTAATGAAATGTTACAAAATATAAAAATGCATGATAGATTCAAAGAGGTAAAAGTCTATAATACTGTAATATATATTACATATATAATACCATAATGACTGTAATACTCTGAAGTGAGTAGTCTGTATTTATTAATTAGAATAATCAGTAGCGACAAAATAGAGATATGAAGCACTTAAACTATTATGATCAGGAGAGTCTTTCCTGTCTTGCCTATGTGATGTTGTAAATGCCTCATGGTGGGCATGTCTTTGCCCAGATTTAGGAAATTTTCTGCAATAGTTTTTTTGAAAATGTTTTCTATACCTTTTTTATGTCTCTGATGTGGCATTCTCCTTCCATGAACATAATTCATAAATTGAATCTTTTCATAGTGTCCCAAAACTCTTGCATGAGTCATCCATACATTTTCGTTAATTTATCTTTGTCCTTGACTGAATGCTCCAGTTCCTCTATGATATTTTCAGGCCCTGACAGTTTGTCTTCCCTGTGATCCATTTAGCTAGTGAAGCTTGCCCTGAGCTTCAAATGTGATATTATTTTTTTTTCATTATCAGCATTTCAGTTTGTTTTTTTCTGCAGTGTTTCTATCTTATTACTGAGCTGCATTTTTTATATCCTGTAGTGACTTCCTTATTTTATTCAGCTGTTTGTATTCTCTTGGAATTAATTAAGGAATTTATTTTGATCTTTGGTTGCCTTGGGCATAATTATAGTCATTCTTTTGAATTCTTTGTCTGGAATTTTATCTAATTCACTCTTATTTGGGGACATTATTACAGGATTGGTGATTTTTGGAGGAGACGTTTTGTCTTTTTTTTTTCATGCTCTTTGTATTTTTGTTATGTATGTATTTTGTTATCTTATGTATTGTTGTATTTATGCATCTTGAATTAGATTCTTGGTTGAGTGTTTAGCTCTAAACTTAACATCTATTTTACCCTCTTATGGCTGAAGGAACTGCAATGAAGAAAGTGGTAAACAATGGGGGATGGGAAAGAATGTTGTGACACACTTTCTTCTGGTCATGACAAAGATTTTCACCCATAAACTCAGAGTAGCAGCAGCTACCTGCACAGGGTCGTATAAACCTAAGCCAGCACCACCTATGCCAGATGGAGGAGATGCTAAGGACCCTCCCATTCCTGAGGAGCTGTAAACAGTTAATGGTTGCTAGGGGTAAGGGAGGTCATATTCTTCAGTGGTGTAGCCACTGGTAAGTTGCTCCTGCTAAAATAAATAACTCCCACCCACATTCATGCAAGAAACCCTAATTAAACAACACATTAGACTACAATGCTAAAAGACATGAAAATGGAAAGGGAAAGAAGAAGGGAGTCAGTGGGGGAGCCATGGGATAGGAATATGATCAAAGTACATTATTTGTGTATGAAATTGTGATAAAATACAAAGAGTATATTTTTCTTTTACATTTTCACGTGTATGTGGGGGATGTACATGCATTGGTATATGCATGTTTGCATATGTGTAGGGGTGTGTGTGTGTATGTGTGTGGCTACATGTGCACTTATGTGTTTGCATGTGGAGACCTGAGGTTGATATCAAGAAGTATGCTTGTTCACTCCTCTACCTTTTTTCGATACAGGCTTCCTAATCAAACCCAGGGCTTGCATATAGAGTTCTTCTGGTTACCTAGCTTGGTCTGGGGATTCCCAGTCTCTGTCTTCAGAGACTGGAATTACAGTCAGGTCATCACACCCGCTTGGTATTTTACATGAATCTGGGGTGTTGAAACTCCAGTCATTTTGCTTATATGACCTGCATTCTAAGTGCTAATCCATCTTCTCAGTTCTTTCTCCTTTTTTTCTTGAAAGAATGAAAATGATTTTAATTAATTATCCCAATCATACAAACTTAATAGGACCCAGGTCCCCTCCCTCCCTCCACCCCTACTTGGTCCCCCTTGCTCCCTCCCCCCCTTTCCTCTTCCTTTCTCCCCGCTCCGTTCCTTTCTCCCAGTGCCCCCCTCTCTCCCCCAATCCCTGGAGCATCCTCTAGTGTGAATGTCAAACTTCCTTCTGCGTCCTCCACTTTAATGAGGTGTAAGAACTCAGTAGCATTGCCTAGAGTCTTTTCTTGTGCTCCCCTTTAGTATGGGAACACTATTGTGACTGTTAATTCCTTCCCTCTAAGGATCCTAGTGCCTGTGATCCATTCTAGGCTTTGGGGGGAGGGTCATTGATATGTCAGTCATTGGACAGGTCATGCAAAGTCCTATTATGGCTACTGTGGTCCTAACTTGTGTGGGGTATCTTATGTATCATTGTTCCTCCTCATCTTTAGGCTCTTACAATCTTACCGCCCCCTCTTCTGCAAATTTCCCTGAGTTTTAGGATGGGACTAGATTAGGCTAGTCTGGTTCCAGATGATTAATGTAGGGTCTCTGATGTTCTGAATTATGGTTTTGTTGATGTTTTCAGTTTTGCTTCCTGCACCACACTTGGCTCCATCCTGATTGGTATTGGAGGTCACCCTCTAGCCAGAGATAAAAGGCTATTAAAATGGAGTCTTACTATAAGAGTAGATTCAAAGGTAGAGGTAGATGGAACAAGAGGAGAAGATCGGGGTGTGGGGGGAACCAGTCTCCCATTTGTAGGGTGGTTAACATCTGCCAGACTCTATGCCCTCCCTGACTGGTGAAATCGAAACTCCTCAGTTGCAAGTGACCAGGAAGGAAAGCAAGTGGGCTTAACCAGATGTCTCTCTACTTGCAGTACTTGATGGTGACCTATATTCTCTGCTGTAGCATGATCCCCTCTCTCCTTATTTCTGGGAGCCCTTTCTTCCCCTTCCCTCTTGTTTATAATCTTTGCAATTACTGTAGGTATTATAGAGATTTATCTTTAAACATGTCACTGAGTGGGTTTGTACTATGATCCACCTATTAGGGAGTACATATGGGATGTAATTTTCTGTGTCTGGGATACTTTACTCAATATAATTTTTTTTCTAATTCCTACCCATATTCCGGCAAATTTCATTAATTCATCTTTTTTGATGGCTGAGTAGTATTCCATTGTATAAATGTACCACATTTTCCTTATCCACTTTTCAACTGTTGAGTATTTGGGTTGATTCCATGACTTTGCTATTGTAAATAGTGCTGCTATGAACATGGTCCTGCTTGCGCATTGAAGTGAATTTTTGCTCAATGAGGGATTATTCCCAGACGTGGAATCACAGGGTCACATGGCATTTCAATCTTTAACTTTTTTAAAAATAGTCACACTGATCGCCAAAGTGGTTGTATAATTCCCACCAGCAATGTAGGAGAGTTCCCTTTTCTCCACATCCTCTCCAGCATTTGGTGGTGTTTGTATTGTGGATTTTTGCCATCCTGACTGGGATGAGCTGATATCTCATGGAAGTTTTGATTTGCATTTCCGTGATGGCCAAGGGTGTGGAGCATTTTTAAGATATTTGTTAGACATTTCAATTTTGTCCTGGAAAAGGTTCTTCTGAGTTGCCAGGCCCATTTTTTAATTGGGCCATTAATTTCCTTGGTGTTTAGTTTTCTAAGTTCTTCGTGCACTCTGGATAATAGAGCTCTATCAGATATGTGGTTAGTGAAGATTTTGTAGATTGCCTTTTCGCTTGGTTTACAATCTCTTCATCTGAACAGAAGCTCTTTAATTTCATAAGATCCCATCTGTTGAATGTTGGTTGTAATGACTGTACTATTGGATTTTTGTTTAGGAATTTTTGGCTTAGCCCAATCAGCTTGACGGAGTTCCCTAGCCTTTCAACTAGGATTTTTATAGTCTCTGACCTATGGTCCTTGATCCATTTGGAATTAATTTTCTTGCATGGTGACAAGTATGGGTCCAGTGTTAATCTTCTGTATGTGGAGATCCAGTTTTGCCAGCACCATTTGTTGAAGATGCTGTTCTTTTTCCATTGGATTTTTTGGGCCCCTTTGTCAAAGATCAAATGGGCTGTAATTGTGTAGGCTTATATCTGAGTCTTCAACCCTTATCCATTGACCTATGTGTCTATTTTGGAGCCAGAATCAGGCTGTTTTTATTACTATGGATTTATAGTAGAGATTAAGGTTTGGTATGGTGATGCCTCCAGCAGTGTTTTTGTTACTCAGGATTGTTTTTGCTATCCTGGATCTTTTGTGCTTCCATATGAATTTTGAGATTGTTTGGTCGATTTCTTTAAAGAATTGTTTTGGGATTTTGATTGGTTTAGCATTGAATCTGTATATTGCTTTTGGTAGGATGGCCATTTTAATGATGTTGATTCTGCCCATCCAGGAGCATGGGAGGTCTTTCCACCTTCTGGTGTCTTCTGCAATTTTCTTCTTTAGGGTTTAAAGTTTTCATTGTAAAGGTCTCTGACTTCCTTGGTTAGATTTATACCAAGGTATTTCATTTTTTTAGGGGCTATAGTAAATGGGATTGTTTCTCTGAGGTCTTTTTCACTTTTTTCATCTTGGGCGTATGGGAAGGCCACTGATTTTTGCACATTTATTTTGTAACCTGCCACCATGCTGAACTTCTGTATTAGTTCCAGGAGTTTCCTGGTGGAGATTTTAGGATCACTCAGGTATACAATCATGTCATCTGTAAATAAAGATGACTTGACTTCTTCCCTGTCAATGTGAATCCCTTCTATGTTCCTCTCTTGTCTTATGGCTCCAGCTAAGACTTCAAATTGAATAGAAGCGGTAAGAGTGGACAGCCTTGTCTAGTTCCTGATCAACGCAGAAATGCTTCAAATTTTTCTTCCTTGAGTATAATCCTTGCTGTGGGCTTGTTGTATACATCTTTTATTGTGTTGATAATGGTTTCTTCCATTCCAACTATCTCTAGGGTGTTTGATCATAAAAGGCTGTTGGATCTTGTCAAAAGCTTTTTCTGCATCTATCAGAGTATCATGTGGTCTTGGACATTGGACTGGTTTATATGGTGAATTACATTTATTGATTTGACTACTTGATCCTCATGAATGATCTTTTTGATATGTTTTTTAATGTGATTTTGTAAGATTTTGTTGAGAATCTTTTCATCTGTGTTCATCAAAGAGATTGACCTATAGTTTACTTTTTTAAGTGTATCTTTATTAGATTTTGGAATTAGTATGATATTAGCTTCACAGAAAGAATTTGGTAGTGTTCTTCCTTCACAATTTGATACAACAGTTTAAGGAGTATTGGTGTTAATTGCTTCTTAAATGTCCGGTAGAACTCTGTGCTGAATCCATCTGGTCCAGGACATTTTTTGGAGGGAAGATTTGAGATTATTTCACTGGTTTCTGCATATGTTATAGGATTATTTAAGTAATTCAAAGCTTCCTAATTCAATTTAAGTAAGTTGTGCTTACTTAGGAATTCATTCATTTCTTCTATGTTATCAAATTTCACGGAATATAAGTTTTTGAAATATGACCTTATACTTCTCTGAATTTCTTGGGTTTCAGTAGTGATAACTCCATTTTCATTTCTAATTTTGTTAATTTGGGTTTCTCCCTCCTGTTTTTGGTTAATTTAGTAGGGGTGTATCAATCTTACTTATTTTTTCAAAGAACCAGCATTTTGCCTGGTTGATTCTCTGTGTCAGTTTCCTTATCTCAATTTTGGATATTTCTCCCCTGATTTTGCTAATTTCCTGTCTTCTACTGTTTTGGGGATCGGATTGCTTTTGTGTCTCTAAAGCTTTAAGCTGTATTGTTAAATTATTTATTTGTGATGTTAGTGTTTTTTTGATGTAGGCATTTAGAGTTATGAACTTACCTTTTAGGATGGCTTTCATTGTGTCCCAAAGATTTTGATAAGTTGTATTTTCATTATCATTCACTTCTAGGAAATCTTGAATTTCCTTTGTGATTACTTCCTGAACCCAATTCTCATTCAGCATCATAATGTTTAGTTTCTAAGTCAGTGTATTTTCTGTTGTTTGTTGTGTTGTGGATGTCAAGCTTTAGACCATGGTGGTCTGATAGGGTACAGACTATAATTTCAACTTTCCTGTATATGTGGAGATTCGTTTTGTGTCCCAATATGTGATCTATTTTGTAGAAAGTTCCATGTGCTGCTGAGAAAAATATGTATTCTTTGGTGCGTGGATTGAAAGTTTGATAGAGATCTGTAAGGTCCATTTCAGTGAGGGTTCCAATGTGTCTCTGTTAAGTTTTGACCCACTGATCTATCCCATGTTGAGAGGGCAATGTTGAAATCCTCCCAAATTATCGTTTTGGGGTTGATTTCTTGCTTTACACACTGTAACATTTGCTTAATAAATGTACAGGAGCCCATGTTAGGTGCATATATGTTCAGTGTTGTGAAGTCTTCCTGGTGAATTGTACCTGTGACTAAAATGTAGTGTTTTTGGTTTGAGGTCCACTTTGTCTGATAGCTTAATATTTACCCCTGCCTCCTTCCTGATTTCATTAGCTTGCAGACTTTTTGACCAGCCTTTCATTCTTAGGATGTGCCTATCTTTTGTGGTGAGATGAGTTTCCTGAAGGCAGCAGATGGATGGGTTGTGATTTCTAATCCAAGTTTGTAATCTGTGTCTTTTGATTGGTGAGTTAATTCCATTGCCATTTAGTGTCATAATGGAGAAATTACTTTTAAGTCCAGAGATTTTTTATGTTTAGTGGTTTTCATAAATGTATTATTTGGCTTTCAGGTTTCCCTCCTGTCCTCCTGGATATGCTTGTTCTTTTCTTCAAAGTTGAGTATCTTTTGAAGGCCTGGTTGGGTAGATATGTAAGCCTTCAAGTTGTCTTTGTGCTGGAAAACTTTTCTTTCTCCCTCAATCATGAAAGATAGTTTTATGGGTATATCAGCCTGGGTTGACATTTTTGCTCATTCAATACTTGAAATATATCTCTCCAAGCTCTTCTTGTTCTACTGTTTCCATTGAAAAGTCATTTGTTATTTTAATAGGTTTATCTTTAAAAGTGACTTGTTTTTTTTTTCCCCTTGAAGTTTTCAGCACCTTTTCTTTGTCTGGTATGTGGAGTGTTTTGACTATTATTTGCTGTGGCCAGTTTCTATTTTGGTCATATCTGTTTGGTTTGCGGAATGCTTCTTGTATTTGGATGGGCCTCTCTTTCTTTAGATGAGGAAAGTTCTCCTTTGTAATAATTTGAAAAATTTCCTCAGGTGTGGTATTTTGGGATTCTTGCTCTGGCATTCCGTGAATGTGCATGTTAGGCTTCTTCAAGGTGTCCCATAACTCTTGAATATTCCTCTCAAGTATTTTTTTGGCTTTAACAACCTCTTCCATTGAGCTTATTAATTCTTCCAGTTTGTCTTCACATTCTGAAATTCTGCTTTTTTGTTTTGTTCTGCTTGAGACTTTTTACTGCTCTATGCCTATTTTTGTTTCTTCACTGTTTTTCTCAACTCTTCCAAGTGTCTGTTGTGTTCCTGTTCAAAGTGGTTAATGTGGTTATTTAACTCCTCCCAGCTTTCCTCTTTCACAGTATTGATCATGGTAATGATCAGGCTTTGAAAGTCATTCTTGGGTATAGCTTTCTTGGCTATTTTCTGTGAGTTTGTTCTGGTTGAAATCTATCATTATGGGGTTAATTCTTTTGGTGGGAGATTTGTTTTCTTGGCTTTTATTTCTGATGGATTTGCGCTGTGACCTGGGCATTGTTGTTTTATCTCTTAAGACCTTCTTTTTATTTCTGTGTGTTTTTGTCTGAACTGAATTAGTTGGTACTACTCTCAAGCAGTTATTACTAGTGTTTGCCTTGGAATTGGGTATGCTTGTCTGATGTTGTTATTTCCTAGATGAGGCTATTAGACTGTTAGTACGTCAATTAAGTCAGGTTTAGTAGACAGGGGGTGAATATTATTATGGTAGTGTACTTTTACAATTTAATACCTTGGTGATATGTGAGGGTGAGTGGTTTAGTCCCTGAAGTTGTATATGTTTTGGGGTGGCTATATAGAAAACTACAGTGACTAATTATTGAAGGGAACAGGATGGTAAAAGAGATTCACTTATCTTTGAGCTGGATGTAAAGAGTCTCTCCCATGTGATAGGATGATTTTTAGAGGCTTTCAGATGTATGGTGTTTGTGCCCTAGAGCTTTGCTTGGGTTTTCTTTGGACTCTGTTGAATTCTGAGTAATAGGGCATCCTCCCTGGACCTCACCCATCCCGGGGGCAAGAGCAGAGCTTCCAGTTGATATGCAGATCACCTGGGACCTGAGGCATAGCCTAGGGTCCTTCCCTAGTCAGAGCAGTCTGGGTGCTGGGTCCTTCCCTAGCTCAGAGCAGTCTGGGTGATGCTCTGGTTGGCTGGTGGGACGAGCTGAGGAGCAGTGTGAACAGGACTCTTTTCTATCATATAATGTGCTTATCAGAGTTTTATTTCCTCAACACTTTTATGCTTATGCACTTTCCTCCACCTCCAGTGCCACTTAACTTGGTACTTAATTTCTTGCCAGGATCATTCTAAAGGACTTCAACCTTGCCTTACTATTTTATTCACTGCAACTCTCCATTCTATTTCCCAAGATGTTCCCCAAGAGTAATCTCCACTAAGATGTAAATCAAACCACCTTACTCCTTTATTTAAAATTCAATGACCTTCTGCAACCAACAGTATAAAACTGCAATTGCTTAGCATAATTTTGTAGGGCCTTCATGATTTAACTCTGACTTCTAGTAATACTCAAAATAAACACTTAGGCAAATAGTTTTGTCCACCTGGAATGCCTTTGTAGATATAATCAAACATCCTTAATATTACATTCTAGTAAGGGAGCTATTTGTCTGTTTTTTTCTCTATGTTGAGAAATAGAATGTGTTTTTTATTATAAAATATTTCACACATATATAAGAAGGCTGAGGGAAATACTGAAAAACACCACAAAGGATTTGTCAAAACTGAACATCTTGACACATTTCCTTCAGATATATTACTTTGTTAAGAAATTAGTCAGTGTAGATATACTTGGAATCTCTCCCTTTGCTCCAGGGAAGAATTCCCTTGCTTGTTGTTTATAATTTTATACCATTGACATAGTTTCATAATTATTCCATAATTTATATATTGTATTGCTGTATAGTTTTAAATTTTATGCAAATAGAATAATATGGTATGTATCTTGAAACTTGCTCATTTGCTCAATCCTTTTTAGATTTACCCAAATTGATATTAAGACTTTAAATGCTTATGTTTTATCTAGCATTTCACTGTATGAACATAACTGATAGATTCCCTTTCCTCCAACACCACTTTCAGAGGTCTGCCCTCCCATTCCCTCAATAGCCATCTGGCACTTGCAAATCCTGTGCTTAGTGAGGGACAGGGATTAATGATTCACTCCCCTCTGTCCTTCACCCTGACCACACGCCCAGGTATTGAACTCCATTCCCTTTTCAAATGTGGCTTCTTCTCCCTTCCAAGAATTAATCCGTGTCACCATGTAATCATGTAATCAACAAACTTTTCCCATTTCTTGTCTGTGATATGCCATATTTGGGCTTTTTATCTTACAATAACCGTGGCACATTTATGTATCACTCATTGATGGATATCTGTTAGTAATTTTCCTTTACTAGAAATGAAAATGTAATAATCCTTTGTGTATATCTCCTATGAACAAATGGAGGTCTTTCCTATGTTATCTATTGTTGAAGTTCTTCTTTATCCTTCTTTATTTATTTACTCAAGAAAATATTCTTGTTGTGTCTCCCCCAACCTCTCCCCACCCTGGGCATAACATGATACAATTTAAGGGTATAAAGAGAGATTTACTTAGCTTTGTGTTTCAGTGGGGGAACATAGTCCATTACAACAGGAGAGGCATGTGGCCAGCAGAAGCCAAAGATGACTTAGGTCACTGCAGACATCATGGAAGCAGATAGAACAAGCAGGAGACTGCAAGAATAGACTGCCAGTGGAAGCCAGGGCTACTCAGCCTCAAAGCCTGACCTGTGTGATGTGCTTTCCTTTAGTAAGATTTTGCCTCTTAAAAGGGCTGTGACCTTTTCAAACAGTATTATCCGCTAAAGGTTCAATCATATGACCCCACTGGGGGGGACAACTTACCTTCAAAGCATGACATCTACTTAGGGTGGAATCTCCAGTAGAAAATGCATCTTAAGCTTTCATACCGACTTTACTCAAGAAAATATTCTTGTTGTGTCTCCCCCAACCTCTCCCCACCCTGGGCATAACATGATACCATATGGAACTGTCCACACTCTGATTCTGTCTTTGTTCTATATCAGTTTGAGGTAGTTAATCTTGGAGAGTGGTTCATTACTCCTCAAAAATTTCTTGAAACTAACAAGATGCAGGGAGGCTCCCTCCCAAGGTGAAGAAATCAACACACAGTTGCTGGTGAAGATTTTCTGGCCAGGCACCAATCTGGAGGAGATCATGGCTATGTGGAATAATAGTCACACACTAGTCTTTTGAACAATGTTATCATGAAGTTTTCTTTTAAGATAATAGAATCTTGACTCTGCTAGTCATGTAAAGATTAAGTAGAAATGTAGTGTTGGTATGAATATATAGTCATTGATAGGGTTCTTAACTAGAAACTATGACATTTATAAGAGGGCTTTATAAATTATTTAGTCTATATTCAATTATAAGAATCTTATCCTAAATAAAAAACACCAACTGCTAGAAAAGAAGTAGGGAAAAGAGAGTTCTCATAATTGCTGATGGGAATGCAAGCTTGTACAACCACTCTGGAGTGCAGTACAATGGTTTCAAAAAAAGTTAAGTATTGAAATGTCATATGACCCTGCTATACCACTATTGGGAATAATCCCCCCAAGTGCAGCAATTCACTACAGTGACACAAGCACAACCATATTCATTGCAGCACTATTTATGATAGCAGTCATGGAATCAACCCAAATGCCCAACAGTTGATGAACGGATAATGAAAATGTGGTACATTTATACAATGGAATACTACTCAGTCAAAAAAAATGAATTAATGAAATTTGCTGGTAACTGGATGGAATTAGAAGAAATTATACTGAGTGAAATATCTCAAGCATAGAAAGATGCCATATATTCTCCCATATAAGTGGATCCTAGTTCCAAACCTACTTTATGATACACTCAGAGGTAAATCTCTGAAACATCCATTATTTTTTTCATTCATTCATTTATTTATTTATTTTACTTTAGCTACATTTTTAATACATTTTTTATTATTTCCGCTCATACAAACTTAATAGGTAGACCAGTTCCCTCCCTCCCTCCTCCTCCCCCCGTACCCCCTGCTCACCCTCTCTTCCTCCCCATCCTCCAGCGCCTCCCCCCCAATTCCCAGAGAGTCCTTTATTGTGTATGCCTAATTCTCCTCTGGGTCCTCCTCTCTGATGACATACAAGGAATCAGTGGCATTTCCCTAAACCCTTTCTCATGTTGCCCTTAAGCATAGGAACACTACTGTGGCTGTCAATCCCTTGCCTCCAAGGATCTTGGTGCCTTTAGCAGATGCTAGACTTTGTGAGGTCAATAGTGTGTTGGACATTGTGCAGGGCATGCAAAGTCCAATTATGATTGCTTCAGCCTTAACTTTTGTGGAGTATCTTGCATATCATTGCTCTTCCCATCCTTTTGCTCTTACAATCTTACCGCCCCTCTTCCGCAAATTTCCCTGAGCTTCAGGATGGGGGGAGATTAGGCTGGCCTAGTTCTATGTGGTTGATATATAGTCTCTGACGTTCTGGATTGTGGTTTGTTGATTTCCTTTTGCAGTTTTGCTGCTCCTTCAATGCCCTTGGCTCCATCCTGATGGGCACTGTATGTCACTCCCTGGTCAGAAACAAAAAGCAGTTAAACTGGAGTCTTGTTATAATAGCACATTCAAGGGTAGATGTAATAAAAGCAGGATACCTCGGTGAGGGAGGGGTCAGTCAGCCATTTGCAAAATGACCACCTTTTATCTGCCAGACTATATGCCCTCCCCTTCTGGTGAGCTCATACCCCCTCAGTTGTACATGATCAGGAACGAACGTCTGTGAACTTAACCAGGTGTCACATTACTTACTTGCATTCCTTAGCGGCCTATTTTCTCTGCTGTAACATGGTCCCCTCTCTCCTTGTTTCTGGTGTGGCCCTCCAACCCCATCCCTCCTGTTCATAATCCTTGCGATTACTGTATTACATAGGTTTACCTTTGAGTGTCTCAATGTGGGCTAGGTGAGTTTGGTACTAGGAGCCAACTATTAGGGAGTACATACGGTGCTTAACTTTCTGGGTTTGGGATACTTCACTTAATATAATTCTTTCTAATGACATCCATTTCCCAGCAAATTCCAGTAATTCATCATTTTTGATGGCTGAGTAGTACTCCATTGTATAGATGTACCACAGTTTCCTTATGCACTCGTCAACTGTTGGACATTTGGGCTGATTCCATGACTTTGCTATTGTAAACAGTGCTGCTATGAACATGGTCGTGCTGGTGCTATCTAGGTGAACCTCTGCTGCATGGGGGGTTATTCCCAAAAGTGGAAAAGCAGGGTCATATGGCATTTCAATCTTTAATTTTTTTAAGAATCTCCAGACGGCTCGCCAGAGTGGCTGTATGAGCCTGCATTCCCACCAGCAATGTAGGAAAGTTCCCCTCTCTCTACATCCTCTCCAGCACTTGTTGTTGTTTGTACTGTGGATTTTTGCCATCCTGACCGGAGTGAGATGATATCTCAGGGAAGTTTTGATTTGCATTTCCCTGATGGCGAAGGAAGTGGAGCATTTTTAAAGATATTTGTTAGACATTTTAATATCATCCCTGGTAAAACTTCTTTTAAGTTCAAGGGCCCATTTTTTAATTGGGCCAGAGTTTTCCTTGGAGTTTAGTTTTCTAAGTTCTTGGTGCACTCTGGACAGTAGAGCTCTATCAGATATGTGGTTAGTGAAGATTTTCTCCCATTCTGTGGGTTGCCTTTGAGCTCGTGTTACAATCTCTTTATCTGAACAGAGGCTCTTTAATTTCACAAGATCCCAACTGTTGAGAGTTGGTAGTAGTGACTGTGCCATTGGATGTCTGTTTAGGAAATGTTGGCCTAGCCCAATCAGCTCCAGGGAGTTCCCTATCCTTTCAACTATGGTTTTTATAGTCTCTAGCCTGATATCAACGTCCTTGATCCATTTGGAATTAAGTCTTGTACATGGTCACAAGTACGGGTCCAGTTTTAATCTTCTGCATGTGAAGATCCAGTTTTGCCAGCATCATTTGTTGAAGATGCTGTACTTTTTCCATTGGATTTTTTGGGCCCCTTTGTCAAAGATCAAATGGCTGTATTTTTGTGGGCTTATATCTGGGTCTTCAACCCTTATCCATTGATCTGTGTGTCTATTTTGGAGCCAGTACCAGGCAGTTTTTATAACTATGGATTTGTAGTATAGACTAAGGTTTGGTATGCAGTGTTTTTGTTACTCAGGATTGTCTTTGCTATCCTGGGTCTTTTGTGCCTCCATATGAATTTTGAGATTATTTGGTCAACTTCTTTAAAGAATTGCTTTGGGATTTTAATTGATATAGCATTGAATTTGTATATTGCCTTTGGTAGGATGGTCATTTTTACAGTGTTGATTCTGCCAATCCAGGAACAAGGGAGGTCTTTCCACCTTCTGATGTCTTCTGCAATTTCTTTCTTTAGGGTTTTAAAATTTTCATTGTAAAGGTCTTTCATCTCCTTGGTTAGGTTTATACCAAGGTATTTCATTTTTTTAGGGGCTATAGTAAATGGGATTGTTTCTCTCGAGGCTTTTTCACTTTTTTCATTCTGGGCATATAGGAAGGCCTCTGATTTTTGCACATTTATTTTGTATCCTGTCACTCTGCTGAACTTCTCAATTAGTTCCAGAAGCTTCCTGGTGGAGTTTTTGAGATCACTTAGGTATAAGATCAGGTCATCTGCAAATAGAGATTTCTTGACTTCTTCCTTGCCTATTTGAATCCCTCTTATGTCCCTTTCTTGTCTTATGGCTTCAGCTAAGACTTCAAGTACAATATTGAATAGAAGTGGTGAGAGTGGACAGCCTTGTCTAGTTTCTGATCGAAGTGGGAATGCTTCCAATTGTTCGCCATTGAGCATAATCCTTGCTGTGGGCTTGTTGTATACAGCTTTTATTATATTGATAAAGGTTCCTTCCATTCCTACTGTCTCCAGCGTTTTGATCATAAAAGGCTGTTGGATCTTGTCAAAAGCTTTTTCTGCATCTATCGAGAGTATCATGTGGTCTTGGACTTTGGACTGGTTTACATGATGAATTACATTTATTGATTTGCGTATGTTGAACCAACCTTGTGTGCCGGGGATGAAGCCTACTTGGTCCCCGTGAATGATCTTTTTGATATGTTTTTGAATCCAATTTGCTAAGACTTTGTTGAGAATCTTTGCATCTGTGTTCATCAGAGAGATTGGCCTATAGTTTTCTTTTTTAAGTGAATCTTTATTAGGTTTTGGGATTAAGACGATATTAGCTTCATAGAAGGAATTTGGTAGTGTTCCTTCCTTTGCTACTTGATGGAACAGTTTAAGGGTATTGGTGTTATTAACTCCTTAAATATCAGGTAGAACTCTGTGCTGAATCCATCTTGTCCAGGACATTTTTTGGTGGGAAGATTCGAGACTACTTCCTCAATTTCCTTATATGTTATAGGACTATTTAAATAATTCACAACTTCCTGATTCAATTTAGGTAAGTTGTGTTTACTTAGAAATTCATCCATCTCTTTGGTGTTGTCAAACTTCACAGAGTATATGTTTTTGAAATATGATGTTAGAATTCTCTGGATTTCTTGGGTATCAGTAGTGATAACTCCATGTTCATTTCTAATTTTGTTATTTTGAGTTTTCTCTCTCTTGCTTTTGGTTAATTTAGCTAGGGGTGTATCAATCTTATTGATTTTTTCGAAGAACCAGCTCTTTGACTGGTTGATTTTTTCTATCGTTTTCTTAATCTCGATTTCAGATATTTCTCCCCTTATTTTGTTAATCTCCTCTCTTCTACTACTTTTGGGATCAGATTGCTCAAGTTTCTCTAAAGCCTTAAGCTGCATCGTTAAGTTATTTATTTCTGATGCTTCCATTTTTTTGATGTAGGCATTAAGAGCTATGAACTTACCTCTTAGGACAGCTTTCATTGTGTCCCAGAGATTTTGGTAAGTTGTATTTTCATTATCGTTCACTTTCAGGAAATCTTGAATTTCCTTTTAATTTCTTCCTGAATCCTAGTTCTCATTCAGCATCAGTAGTGTTAAGTTTCCAGGAGTTAGTGTATATTCTCTTGTTTGATTGTGTTCTGGATATCCAGCTTTAGGCCGTGGTGGTCTGATAGGGCACAGGTTAGAATTTCAACTTTTTTGTACATGTGTAGATTCATTTTGTGGCCCAATATGTGATCTATTTTGGAGAAAGTTCCGTGTGCTGCTGAGAAAAATGTGTATTCTTTGGTGCGTGGGTGAAAAGTTCGATAGAGATCTGTAAGGTCCATTTCTTTCAGGGTTTGATTAAATTCCAAATTGTCTCTGTTAAGCTTTTGACCTGTTGATCTATCCCATGTTGAGAGGGCAGTGTTGAAGTCCCCAAGAATTATCGTTTGGGGGTTGATTTCTTGCTTTAGGTGCTGTAGGGTTTTCTTAATGAATGTGGAGGGGCCCGTATTGGGTGCATAAATGTTCAGTATTGTGAAGTCTTCCTGGTGAATTGTACCTGTGACTAAAATGTAGTATCCATCTGTGTCTCTTATGATTTTCTTTGGTTTGAAGTCCACTTTGTGTGAAAACATAATTGCTACCCCTGCCTGTTTCCTGGTTCCATTAGCTTGCAAGATATTGGACCAGCCTTTCATTCTTAGGATGTGCCTATCTTTTGTGGTGAGATGAGTTTCCTGAAGGCAGCAGATTGTTGGATTGTGGTTTTTAATCCAAGTTTGTAATCTGTGTCTCTTAATCGACGAATTAATACCATTGACCTTTAATGTTATAATGGAGAAATTATTTTTAATTCTAGACATTTTTTATGTTTAGTAGACTTTGTAAGCATGTTGTTTGATATTTATGTTTTGGTGGTATTATACTTCCCTTCTGTCCTCCTGGATATGCTTGTTCTTTTCTTCAAGCTTGAGTATCATTTCTAGGATTTTTTGAAGGCCTGGTTTGGTAGACATGTATCCCTTCAAGTTGTCTTTGTGCTGGAAAACTTTTCTTTCTCCCTCAATCATGACAGATAGTTTTGCCTGGTATATCAGTCTGGGTTGGCATTTTTGCTCATTTAATGCTTGAAGTATGTCTCTCCAAGCTCTTCTTGCTTTTACTGTTTCCATTGAGTAGTCATTTGTTATTCTAATAGGTTTACCTTTAAAAGTGAGTTGCTTTTTTTCTCTTGAAGCTCTCAGCACCTTTTCTTTGTGTTGAACGTGGAGTGTTTTGACTATTATTTGCCGTGGCGATTTTCTATTTTGGTCATATCTGTTTGGAATGTGAAATGCCTCTTGTATTTGGATAGGCCTCTCATTCTTTAGTTGTGGGAAGTTTTCATTTATGATGAATTGAAATATTTCCTCAGGTGTGGTATTTTGGGATTCTTGATCTGGTATTCCATGAATGCGCATGTTAGGCTTCTTCAAGGTGTCCCATATCTCTTGAATGTTCCTCTCCAGTATCTCTTTGGCTTTAAAAATCTCTTCTATTGAGCTGGTCAATTCTCCCACTTTGTCTTTAAGATCTGAAATTCTATTTTCTGCCTCATTTGTTCTGCTGATAAGACTCTCTGTTGAGTTTTTGGGTTGAAGATAACTTGTCTTTTAGTTCAATTTTAAACTCTGCCTGAGACTGATTTAACTGCTCTATACCTATTTTTGTTTCTTGAACTGTTTTTCTCAACTCCTCCAAGTGCCTGTTGTGTTCCTGTTCAATGTGGTTGATACGGTTGTTTAACTCTTCTCGGATTTCCTCTTTCATAGTATTAATCATGGTAATGATCATACTCTGAAAGTCGTTATATTGGGTCTGGCTTTCATGGCTATTTTCTGTGGATTTGTTCTGGTCGGAATCCTTCATTATGGGATTGATTCTTTCGGTGGGAGATTGGTCTTCTTGAGTTTTGTTTCTTGTGGATCTGCACTTTGATTTGTACATTGTTGTTTTGTTTTTTAGGACCTTTCAGTTTCTGTGTGTTTTTCACTGAATCGACGTAGTTGGTATTGTTACACTTGCCAGTTATTACTAGTGCTTGCCTTGGATTGAGTATGTTTGTGTATTGTTATTGTTATATCCTAGATGAGGCTACTAGGCTGTTAGTACGTCAGTTAAGTCAGGTTATGTTACCAGGGGCCGAATATTAGTTTGGTAGTGCACTTTTATGATTTAGTATCTTGGTGAAATGTTGGGGTGAGTGGTGTACTTCCTGGAGTTGTATGTTTTGGGGTGGCTGTATTAGAAAATTGATCTACAGCATTGATACTTTAAAGGATCAGTAAGGTGAAAAAAAAAGTTTACTTATCTTTGGGCTGGATAAGAAGACTCTTGCCCACGTGATATATTGATTGTAGTGGAGTCCAGATGTATGGCCTGCGCTCCCTTTGTTTCTTAGAATTTTGCTTGAGTTTCCTTTGGACTCTATTGAATTCTGAGTAGCAGTGTGTCTTCCGTGGACCACGTGCGTAGGTCGCCAGTGGGCCAGACAGGCAGAGGGTCTGATGTTGATGGCAGAATTCTTCATCTGCGACCTGGGGGGGGCGGGGCCCCGGGGGCTAAGCCTGCGGCTGCTCGGCGTGGTGCTGCTAGCCGGGCTGCTCCGTGGTGGGGGGAGGGGCTTGAAACATCCATTATAACAGCAAAGGATTACAACTAGGAGAGCAAAGTTTTTTTTCTCCCACATTTTATTTTTTTCCTTATCATTCAAGCTCAGTAGGCACCCCTGTCCTCTTTCTCTTCTTCCCTCCCCAGTCTCTCCTTGCACTTTGCCCCCTTTCCTCCATCCTTTCACCCCTTCCCTTTCTCTCCGTCTCCCAGTGCCTCCTCCTTCCTCCCTCCCATCCTCTGTAGCATCCTTTTGGGTGAATGCCAAACCTCCCACTGAATCCTCCACACTAATAATGTAGGGTCTTTGGTATTCTAAATTACAGTTTATTGTCAGTTTTGCTTTTCCTCCACATTCATTAAGCAAATGGTACAATGTCTAAAACAAGAAATCAATCCCACAATGATAATACTCTGGGATTTCAACACTGCCCTCTCAACATGGGATAGATCAACAGGCCAAAAACTTAACAGAGACACATTGGAACTTAATCAAACCCTCACTGAAATGGACCTCACAGATCTCTATCAAACTTTCCATTCAAGCACCAAGGAATACACATTTTTCTCAGCAGCCCATGGATCTTTCTCCAAAATAGACCACATATTGGGACACAAAACGAATCTCCACATATATAGGAAAGTTGAAATTCTAGCATGTACCCTATCAGACCACCATGGTCTAAACTTTGACATCCACAACACAACAAACAGTAGGAAATACACTGACTCTTGGAAAGTAAACACTATGATGCTGAATGAGAAATAGATTCAGGAAGAAATCAAAAAGGAAATTCAAGATTTCCTTGAAGTGAACAATAATGAAAGAAGATCTTAAGAGAAAGGAGACAATAGAACACTACTTCAATAGAGAAATTAGGCCTCAGTTATGAATTGCATGTAAGTAGTGAGACATCTGATGCAGCTCAGTCTCACTTCCCTTCCTGTTCACTTGAGACTGGAGGAGTTTGATCTTCTCAGTCATGAAGGGGATAGGGGCTGACAGTTAGATGATAACTAACTGGCAACTGGGAGACTAACTCTCTCACTGCTGTATCCTACTCCTATTCTTCCATCTACCTTTCAGCCTCTTATATTAAGACCTTCATTTAAACAGCCTTTTATCTTTGGTTAGGAGATGACCTCAACACTCAATCAGGATGCAGCCAAGGCAGTGCAGGAACAGCAAAACTGAAAACAACCATCAATCATAATTCAGAACACCAAGGACCCTACAATGTTCACCTGGAACTGGACCAGTCAAATCTCTTCCCATCCTAAAGCTCAGGGAACCTTACAGAAGAGGGGGTGGCAAGATTATAAGAGCCTAAAGATGAAGAGAACCACCAATAGAGAAGATACTCCATTTGTGCTTGGGCTGCGACATCCAGGATATTGCTACAATGTGATTTGACCTGTATAATGGCTGACATGTCAACAAGCCCTCAAAGATTAGCGCGGATCTCAGGGGAGAAGGCTTCATAACAGAGTTTCCATATTAGTGGGTGGCCTGAGAAGGGGCCCCAAGGTATACCAGTGAATCCTGAACCCTCACTAGTGTAGAGACTCAAAGGGAAATTCGGCGCTCATATAAATGATGTTCTAGAGGGTGGGAGGTAGCAGACAGAAAATGCCAAGACAGAAAGAGGGAGGAAAGAGGAGAGGGAGAGAGAGGGAAGGGGAGAGAGTGGGATGGGGGGACAAAAGGGAGAAAGGGAGGGGGAAGGGGAGAGGGTGGTGAAGGTACCTACTTACTGAGCTTGTATAACTAGATAAAAGATAATAAATAAGTTAAAAAAAGAATTTATGCCAGTTACATAGGTATGTATATATGTATTTTTGATTTTATAAGCAACAAAGAAATGTACAGTCAGTGTATCAGTGTCTCACTCTTTTCTGGTGCTAATGACTTTATGAAAAACAGACTCTTGTTTGTTTGCATGAGCTAGAAACCTTTTTAAAATTCTTTCACATAAGAATTCAGTAAATTCACGACACTTTTCATACCTTAATCCCCAGTCCCATTCCCCCTCCTCTTCCCACTGCGACCCTTCTTCTTCCGTGGTAGACTTCCTCCCATTTTCATGACTATTCATATGCGTAGCCCACTGTGTTTTGTCTGTTTGGCTTTTGATGTCATTTACTTGAGAACTTGCCAGAGTCTGAATCATATGTCAATGGGTATACCCATGAAGAAATTGTCTTTCATTTCCCTCCCCATCAGCATTAACCCTCAACAGTCTCTCAGGGAGGTGTGGGGTGTCTTGAGATTGTTCCTTTTCCATGGTTCAGTGTTGATAGGACAGTTACCGTGCAGGTCTTGTGGTAATAAACATAGTGGCAGTAAATTCATGCATGCAACAGCCCTGTCATGTCCCAAAGATAATGTCAGGTTGCACTCTTGTCCCATTTCACACTCTTACTATCTTACCATCTCTCTTCTTCAACATTCTCTGAACTTTGTGGTAGAGAGAGGTGGTTTAGATGTTTTTGCTTAGGGTAAAGCAATCTGTAGTCATTTCTTTCCTGCACTTTGACCAGATGTGATTTTTTTGTAATAAACACCTTCCATTCAATAGGAAACTTCTAGGTTGAGTGCTAACTGCTCTTCCAAATCTATGTATGTAATGATAGTTGTTTAAAAGGCAGTTTGATATAGTGTCTATAGTTAAACCTTAATAGCTGGCACTCCGTGTTAGGCCTATGTTCTTTCATAGGATTTTTTATTTTAGTTTACAGTGCCCAGAATATGATTTCTCTTCAGAAGTGGGTCTTAAATTTGATCAGAAAACTGCTGGTTGCTCCCTTACCATTCATGTCACTATTACAATGGTGGTCACCTCTTATCAGGGTGTTTTTATGGATTGATGTGATTATTGATTACTTTTTTCCCCAGTATCTTCCTTTCTGGTGCTGTGTAATCTGTCCAACAAGGAGAAAACTTCCAGACCAGTTCCATCTAGTTTTTTTTTTTTTTTTGTCCATGTTTTGTGATCTATGCATGTTGTATGTTCGGTATTAGGGTCTATTAGTTGTTGGAGGGCAACCAAGAACAATGGCCAAGCTGTTTGGGAGACTTTGAGGCCTTTCTGACCAAAAATATATTGGGATGTATCATGTATCTGTGACCTGGAATATTGTTTAATTGCTGTGATAGTTAATCGTGGGTGTCAGCTTGACACACCTAGTGTTAACTAAGATCAGCTGAGACCACACCTGACAAGATCATCTGAGACCACCTGAAGAGATTATCTGGATAACACAAGACCAGCTCTAGATCCCATCAGAACCTCCATAGGTCTCAAAGGAACCTCCCAGTAGTGGACTATATAAAAGGGAACCACAGAAGAGGAGAGACCCTCTGTAGCTGTGCTAGGAATCACTCTTCCTTCTGGTTGCCCAGTTTCTTTGCTTCTTCAACCCTCTATCCCTCTAACCCTCCAAGTCTCCAATGAGACTAAAGACTCTCTAGGAATCCAGCCATCACCCACTGGACTATGGACTGAGGGCTACTGGCAGCCGTCGCTGGACTACCTTGGCCATGTCTGTAAGCCAGCTCCGTACAGTCCCTATTTGTACGTTCATTCTGTTAGTTCCGTAACTCCAGAGAACCTACTAATACAATTGCCTATGGGTTCTAGTTGGAGCATCATGGGGCATTTTTTATTTGGCTCTATCTTCTCTCTGTTTTACCCTGTATAGGGTGTGTCTATCATCATTCTATTTTAAACAAAATTATTATTTTTGATCTATTTTGATCTATAGGAGGTTTCTAACTTGCTGTGTTACTTCCTCAACCTTCCGTAATCTATCTCCTTCTCTTTCTCCCTTAAGCATTTCCTTATGTCCCTTTCCACATTTCTGTCTGTGATGTTTTCTATCTCTTCCTTTAAGGTTGCTAGAAGCTATTCTGCTCATTCCCACAGTCACTCAGTAGATCTCTTTTGGCTTTCTATCAAAGATGGTAGATGGTAGATTTTTACAAGTCACTTTAATATGGTGCATTTCATTTTAAAGGCAAAATGTTTACCTTACATAATACAAAGGTTTCTTCAGAGGCGATAATGGTCGTAGAGAGGAGAGAAAAGGGAGAAAGCAGTTTTTATGACTAATGAAAATTTCATTAACCTTTATTAATGTACTCATTTGTGTTACTAGTGCCTAGTACATAGCATGTGATTACTCTAGATGCTGTGTGTGCAACAATGAACACACAAGACTAAGATCTATCCCTTAGTTGGGGTAGAGAGATACATAAAGGGAAATAAAGGGGAATGAAGGGGAGCTGCTCTCATAAAAGGTTGTCATGGAAGGCTTTATGTAAAAATAATATTTAGATATTTACAAAAGAAATTCAGGAAGCAAACATGTAATTACAGAAAGAAAACAGAAGCTTTAAAGAGTTACTATTTTGCTTGCTCAAGGACTATCCAGGAAGCCAGTGTGGCCAAGGAAGCGAGAACCTGCACTGAGTCACAAGAGTGAGAAAGCAGTTGGCAGTGCTGGAAGCAAGGTCTTGCTTTTACTTTGAATGGGCAGGAAGTCATTGGAAGAATTTGAGTGGAACAATGCTGCAATATATGCTGAAATACATTGTAGAAGTTATTTGAAATGAGAGGTGATTGAGGCTTGGACTAGGACTTGATATTAGGATGTGTTGTGTAAGTTAAAGAGAGAACTCAGGGTGCATTCAAAAAATCTAATATGAATAATAGGATGGGAAAAATTAAGCAAGAAATGTTGGAAGCAGAATAATGAGTTTCTTTATATACATAGTAGCTAAGCGAGAGATATGGACTTGGAATTCATGCTTGAGATCTGGGTCAGAGGTAAGAATTTTAGAATTATTAGCATGTAAGCTAATGATAAAGAAGTCTAAAGTTGGGTAAGATATTCCAGGAAGTTAGGTGGAATAAAGAAATGATCTATAGGTAAGTACAAGGGCTTGCTTGCACTCGGAGTGCAAAGAAATGGGGAAAACTATAAAGGAAATCAAAAGGTTGCTCTTTGTGATCACAATCAAATGAAGAGACCCTAGTATCCCATTGGCAGAAGGAAGACTGTTCCTAGAAAAAAAAATGTGGTACATTTCATTAAATGTTGTTGGTAGATTAAATTTGTAAGACTTTGAATTCAGCAGCAGGAATATTATTGGTGGCCTGGCATGAAGTGTTTTGGCTGAGTGGTGGTGCTAAATATCTTCAGTATATTCAAGAGAAAACTGTGAAGAAAGGAATAGATGAAAAAGAAAATGGATAACTAAGAGTATGCAAGTTACCTTATGCTGTCAATACTTTTAAATTTAAAATTGCATCTATGGGGGATGAAAATATGATTCTTGCTACACTACCAGAAACAATAACATTCCACCTGGATTCTGGGTATTAGTGCTTCTGAATGTTAATACAATTGCTTCATTCTTTTCAAGGTTGGTAGGACTTTTGTGACTCATAAATATGGTAAACTCATAGTCATGCTTCAAAATCACAATGATTTCTTTTTTTCTTGTGTATAAATCCTCTTTGGTTTTTCGGACATAATAAATAAACATTTATGAACATACATATGGTTTTAGAAAAAACCATATCATGGTATTCAATTTATCACCAGGCAGGCATTAAACTTCATGTGAAGTGTCGCTTTTTGGGATTTTCAATGCTGAATATAATATGTGACCAATAACTCCATTAGTGTGGGCTGAACTAAATGGAATTATTACAAGGACATGCTTTTCCCTTCCATGTCCAAAAAGGCAACAGTAGGCCCTGCCACTTCTGAATAGATCAATTTTATTTATCCCCATGCCATCCTGGAACAGGATTCCTGTGGATTGTTTTTGTTTTTTAATTGTTAGTATGATTAGTACTTTCAGTTGAAATCAGAAGAAGCCTCCTGACTTCTACAAGCTAGAGGCCAGCCCATGTCTTCAGTGTGCTCTATCATGTTGATTTGTGGTGGCACTGAGAAGGGCGACCTTGCAATGTACCTTTTCCCATGCACCATTAGTCTAAGCTGATAGCTCCGTTAGCTTCTCATTTAGGCAACTGTATTTTCTAATATGCCTTCACCAAGCACTGACATTATTACATTCCAAGTATCATGTCAGTTACACTCAAAAAGACTTTCATTGCATTTTGGAAGTATTTTGAGATGAAAATTATTTATTTCTTTATTTAATTAGCTGAACTTTTCCTTTTCTACTTATTAATGACTTTAGTTCCCAGCATAGCTTATTGGGTCTATTAATTGGCTTGTAGGGCAGTTACATGAATGATGCTTGACATCATTCCTAAAAAGTTTGATCCTTTTGCACTTTCTCAGTTTATTCTTGAGTTTCTACTATTAATTAGCATATTTATTTTCTGATACCCACAATGTGGTCAGAATAAATGTACCCATCTAAATGTCTGGCAAGCCCTATGAATTCAGAGGGTTAACAAGACACCAATTCCATTCTGATAAACTCCATTAAAGGGTAAACATAAATCAAATCTTATGGCTTTAGTCAGCAAGTTTTATCCTACAACAAAAATGTAAGTTAAGCCACAACTGTGATTTGGAGGCTTATCTCAAAGTGACTGCTTTATATTTTTCTCAAGGGTCAGAAAAGCAGATCTGTATTCTGCAAGTCAAGCATGACATAAAGAAGGCTACCCTCACCTGGGTTGTTTGGAAAGTTTATAAGTCTTGGTAGCATAGTAGATTTTGATGCATAGCCACTGGTTCCGTGGGGCATTAATTCTGTTTCATTGCTTGGCCATTTGAACTAAAAAAGTGTTTGTGAATACATTATACTTTGGACCTAAAGTCCCAGTTGAATGTGTTGTCATTCTCAAGGTCATTGATCTACTTTGCTGTCATTATTTTAGTATTTAGAACACATTTGAAATGTGCACTTTTGTTTTCATTTGCTTTTACCTTTGACAACGCCATCCATTCTTACTCTTAAAGATATTAACATTGCCTTTTATTGGCAAAACAAGATTATTTGGAAATATAACATAATACCCTGTCATGGCTTCACAGAGAAACAAGAAAACTGTATGTATTTCAGTGATGCCCTGAGTCCTAGCTTATTTATTGTGAGTAACTAGAAATAATCACTGTAAATTCATTTATTTGAAAGGAATTATTTTCACTTGAAAGGTAAGTGGCTCTATTACAGGAAATACAACTTAATCACTGCTGCAGTCAACTGTGTGGGGACTTGAGAAAGCTTGATTTTCTTCACATGATGCCCTCAGAATATTCATATCTAGTGAATGATACTTCTATAAAAGAAGTTAGCCAAACATTCCTTTCCCTATTGTCTCTCTCTTAGCAATTTAGGCTAAACCTTGTATTTCCTTCCGTACAATATTATCTTATATTACAGCTACCTCGAGAATGTCTGTTATATGTTATATTGCATTTACATACTTTTTTCTTATTAAAATTTGTTTTAATAAAAGTTGTAGTGCCTAGGTCCTAGCCGCTATGTTCTGCCCGCCCAGGACAGGCCTTGCTTGGTCTTCCATCCCAGGTAAGTTCCACCAGCACCCAGGTCCTACTCCTCCTACCTCCTCCCACCAGCCAGCCTGAGCAGGTGCTGCTCCAGGCTGGGGAGGACAGCCCAAGTCACCAGGTTATTTGTGCCAGCTACCAGCACCTGTGCCCTTTCCCTGCCCACCCTGGATGCATGCGCAGTCCAGCAAGGACACACTGCCCCTCAGTCCAGCGAGGACACACTGCACCCCAGTCCAGGGAGGACACACTGCTCATCAGAATTCAACAGAGTCCAGGGGCTGGGAAGGTGGCTCAGAGGTTAAACCTCTGCGTTGCAGGCGGCAGGTCCTGAGTTCGGATCCTAGACCCCGCTATGACACCAGGCAGAAGTGGGGGCGGCCTGCGTTTCTAGTGTTGGTAGGGCAGAGCCTATGAATCCCCAGGCAGAGTAAACAAGGAGGAGGAGGTGGAGGTGGTCCATGGTGGTTCCCGAATTCGTCCATGGTTCTACACACACACACACACACACACACACACACACACACACATACACATGCGCACACACACATACATGCACAATTGAATAAATAATAAATAAATAAAAATTAAAAAAAAGAATTCAACAGAGTTCAAAGAAGAACCAGGAAAAGCTCTAGGGGACAAAGGCCACACATGTGAAATCCTCTAAATTCATCCTATCACATGGGAGAGATTCTACACATCCAGCCCAAAGATAAGCAACCCCCCCCTTTTAACCATCTTGTTCCTTTCAGTTATTAGTTACTGTAGAATAACTTTTCCATATAACACCCTCAAAACATATACAACTTCAGGGACTATACCACTCACCTTCACATATCACCAAAGTACTAAATCCTAAAAGCGCACTACCATACTAATATTCACCCCCTGTCCTCCCCCTATACTAACTGTCTAATAGCCTCATCTAGGAAATAACAATAATAACAAGTGTAACCAACAGCAAAGCAAACACTAGTAATTGCCCGAGAGTAGTGATACCAACTAATTCAGTTCAGTAAAAAAACACGCAGAAATTGAATGTGTTGAGATAAAATGACAATGCCCAAGTCAAAGTGCAAATCCATGAGAAATAAAACCCAAGAAAAAAAATCTTCCACTGAAAGAATTAACCCCATAATGATAGATTCCAACCAGAACAAACTCACAGAAAATACCCAAGAAAGCCTGACCCAAGATAACGACTTTCAAAGTGTGATCATTACCATGATCAATACTATGAAAGAGGAAATCTGGGAGTAGTTAAATAACCATATCAACCACTTTGAAGAGGAACACAACAGATACTTGGAGGAGTTGAGAAAAACAATTCAAGAAACAAAAATAGGCATAGAGCAGTTAAAACAGACTCAAGTAGGGTTTGAGAGGTGGCTCAGGGATTAAGCCTCTGCCTTCAGGTGGAAGGTCCTGAGTTCGGATCCTAGGCCCCACGTATAGATGCCAGGCAGAAGCAGGGCAACCTGTGTTTCCGGTCCTGGTAGGGCAGAGCCTGTGAATCCCTAGGCAGAGTAAACAAGGAAGAGGTGGAGACTTCCATGGTGGTTCCCAAATTCGCTCATGGTTCTACACACACACACACACACACACACACACACACACACAAGTGCACATGCACAATTGAATAAATAATAATAATAATAAAAACTGAATTAAAAGATAAGTTTCCTCAACCCAGAACTCAACAGAGAGTCTTATCAGCAGAACAAACAAAGCAGAAAATAGAATTTCAGACCTTGAAGACAAAGTGGGAGAATTAACCAGCCCAATGGAAGAGGTTGTTAAAGCCAAAAAGATACTTGAGAGGAATATTCAAGAGTTATGGGACACCCTGAAGAAGCCTAATATACGTATTCATGGAATACTAGAGCAAGTATCCCAAAATACCACACCTGAGGAAACTTTCAAATGTGAAACTTCCCTCATGTAAAAACTTTCCTCATCTAAAGAATGAGAGGCCCATCCAAATATAAGAGGCATTCCAACACCCCAAAAAGACATGACCAAAATAGAAACTCACCATGGCAAATAATAGTCAAAATACTTCATTTCAAGACAAAGAAAAGGTGCTGAGAGCTTCAAGGGGAAAAAAAAAAGTCACTTTTATTTTATTTTATTTTTATTTATTTATTTATTTATGTATCTTTTTATTTATTTTTCCGCTCATACAAATGTAATGGGTTCCCCTGTAAAAACAAGTCACTTTTATTTATTTTTTTAAAGAGATGCAAATTTAAGTTTTTTAATTATTTTATTTTTTCTAGTTTTCCAAGCATATTGAGTGCTTATCCCTGCTTCTCTCCCTCCCCCTCAAACCTAAGTTTGATCATTAGAACCCATGTAAAGTTGGAAGAAAACTACTCCACATCTGAGCATCTCTCTCTCTCTCTCTCTCTTTTTATTAAAAATTTAATTATACATTTAAAAATTTTTTTTACCAGTTCCTCCCTCCCCGCTCCTCCCCCCGAGCCCCCTCCTCCCCCTCCCCATCCCCCAGTGCCTCCCCCCCAATTCCCAGAGCGTCCTTTATAGTGTACGCCTAACTCTCCACTGGGTCCTCCTCTCCGATGACATATAAGAACCCAGTGGCATTTCCATAAGCACTTTCTCTTGTTCCCCTTAAGCATAAGATCACTACTATGGCTGTCAATCCCTTGCCTCCAGGGGTCTCAGTGCCCTTAACAGATGCTAGACTTTATGAGGGCAACAGTGCGCTGGACATTGCGCAGGGCATGCAAAGTCCCATTATGATTGCTTTGGCCCCAACTATCGTTGAGAATCTTGCAAATCGTTGCTCCTCCCATCCCTTTGCTCTTACAATCTTACCGCCCCCTCTTCTGCAAATGTCCCTGAGCTCCATGATGGGGAGAGATTAGGCTGGCCTAGTTCTATGTGATTGATATAGTCTCTGAAGTTCTGGATTGTGGTTTGTTGATTTTCTTTTGCAGTTTTGCTGCTCCTGCAATGCCCTTCACTCCATCCTGCTGGGCACTGTATGTCACCCCCTGGTCAGAGACAAAAAGCTGTTAAACTGGAGTCTTGTTATAATAGCACATTCAAGGGTAGATGTAATAAGAGTAGGAAATCTCAGTGAGGGAGGGGTCCATCACCCATTTGTAAAATGATTACTTTTTATCTGCTAGACTATATGCCCTCCCCTTCTGGTGAGATCAGGAAAGAACATCTGTGAACTTAACCAGGTTTCTCATTACTTACTTGCAGACCTTGATGGAGGCCTATTTTCTCTGCTGTAACATGGTCCCCTCTCTCCTTGTTTCTGGTGTGGCCCTCCTACCCCATCTCTCTTGTTCATAATCCTTGCAATTACTGTGTTACATAGGCTTTACTTTTGAGTGTCTCAATGTGGGCTGGGTGAATTTGGTACTAGGAGCCAACTATTAGGGAGTACATACGGCACTTAATTTTCTGGGTTTGGGATACTTCACTTAATATAATTCTTTCTAATGACATCCATTTCCCAGCAAATTCCAGTAATTCATCATTTTGATGGCTGAGTAGTACTCCATTGTATAGATGTACCACAGTTTCCTTATCCACTCGTCAACTGTTGGACATTTAGGTTGATTCCATGACTTTGCTATTGTAAACAGTGCCGCTATGAACATGGTCGAGCTTGTGCTATCGAGGCGAACCTCTGCTGCATGGGGGGTTATTCCCAAAAGTGGGATAGCAGGGTCATATGGCATTTCAATCTTTAATTTCTTTAAGAATCTCCAGACGGCTCACCAGAGTGGCTGTATGAGCCTGCATTCCCACCAACAATGTAGGAGAGTTGCCCTCTCTTCACATCCTCTCCAGCATTTGTCGTTGTTTGTATTGTGGATTTTTGCCATCCTGACGGGGGTGAGATGATATCTCAGGGAAGTTTTGATTTGCATTTCCCTGATGGCGAAGGAAGTGGAGCATTTTTTAAGATATTTGTTAGACATTTTAATTTCATCCCTAGTAAAGTTTCTTTGAAGTTCCAGGGCCCATTTTTTAATTGCGCCAGAGTTTTCCTTGGAGTTTAGTTTTCTAAGTTCTTTGTGCACTCTGGACAGTAGAGCTCTGTCAGATATGTGGTTAGTGAAGATTTTCTCCCATTCTGTGGGTTGCCTTTGAGCTCGTGTGACAATCTCTTTATCTGAACAGAAGCTCTTTAATTTCACAAGATCCCAACTGTTGAGAGTTGGTAGCAGTGACTGTGCCATTGAATGTCTGTGTTGGCCTAGCCCAATCAGCTCGAGGGAGTTCCCTATCCTTTCAACTATGGTTTTTATACTCTCTGGCCTGATATCAAGGTCCTTGATACATTTGGAATTAAGTCTTGTACATGGAGACAAGTACGGGTCCAGCTTTAATCTTCTGCATGTGGAGATCCAGTTTTGCCAGCACCATTTGTTGAAGATGCTGTTCTTTTTCCATTAGATTCTTTGGGCCCCTTTGTCAAAGACCAAATGGCTGCAACTTTGTGGGCTTATATCTGGGTCTTCAATCCTTATCCATTGATCTGTGTGTCTATTTTGGAGCCAGTACCAGGCTGTCTTTATAACTATGGATTTGTAGTATAGACTTAGGTTTGGTATGGTAATACCTCCAGCTGTGTTTTTGTTACTCAGGATTGTTTTTGCTATCCTGGGTCTTTTGTGCCTCCATATGAACTTTGAGATTGTTTGGTCAACTTCTTTGAAGAATTGCTTTGGGATTTTGATTGGTATAGCATTGAATCTGTATATTGCCTTTGGTAGGATGGTCATTTTTACGATGTTGATTCTGCCAATCCAGGAACAAGGGAGGTCTTTCCACCTTCTGGTGTCTTCTGCAATTTCTTTCTTTAGGGTTTTAAAGTTTTCATTGTAAAGGTCTTTTACCTCCTTAGTTAGGTTTATACCAAGGTATTTCATTTTTTTAGGGGTTATAGTAAATGGTATGGTTTCTCTCAAGGCTTTTTCACTTCTTTCATTCTGGGCATATAGGAAGGCCTCTGATTTTTGCACATTTATTTTGTATCCTGCCACCCTGCTGAACTTCTGCAATTAGTTCCAGGAGCTTCCTGGTGGAGTTTTTGGGATCACTCAGGTATAAGATCATGTCATCTGCAAATAAAGATAGCTTGACTTCTTCCTTGCCGATTTGAATTCCTCTTATGTCCCGTTCTTGTCTTATGGCTTCAGCTAAGACTTCAAGTACAATATTGAATAGAAGTGGTAAGAGTGGACAGCCTTGTCTAGTTCCTGATCGCAGTGGGAATGCTTCCAATTGTTCCCCATTGAGCATAATCCTTGCTGTGGGCTTACTGTATATAGCTTTTATTATATTGATTAAGGTTTCTTCCATTCCCACTGTCTCTAGCAATTTGATCATAAAAGGCTGTTGGATCTTGTCAAAAGCTTTTTCTGCATCTATCGAGAGTATCATGTGGTCTTGGACTTTGGACTGGTTTACATGATGAATTACATTTATTGATTTGCGTATGTTGAACCAACCTTGTGTGCCAGGGATGAAGCCTACTTGGTCCCCATGAATGATCTTTTTAATATGTTTTTGAATCCGATTTGCAAAGACTTTGTTGAGAATCTTTGCGTCTGTGTTCATCAGGGAGATCGGCCTATAGTTTTCTTTTTTAAGTGAATCTTTATTAGGTTTTGGGATTAAAACGATATTAGCTTCATAGACGGAATTTGGTAGTGTTCCTTCCTTTGCTACTTGATGGAACAGTTTAAGGAGTATTGGTGTTATTAACTACTTAAATGTCTGGTAGAATTCTGTGCTGAATCCATCTGGTCCAGGACATTTTTTGGTGGGAAGATTCGAGATTACTTCCTCAATTTCCTTATATGTTATAGGACTATTTAAATAATTCACAACTTCCTGATTCAATTTAGGTAAGTTGTGTTTACTTAGAAATTCATCCATCTCTTTTGTGTTGTCAAACTTCACAGAGTATAAGGTTTTGAAATATGATGTTATAATTCTCTGGATTTCTTTGGTATCAGTAGTGATAACTCCATGTTCATTTCTAATTTTGTTAATTTGGGTTTTCTCTCTCTTGCTTTTGTTTAGTTTAGCTAGGGGTGTATCAATCTGATTGATTTTTTCAAAGAACCAGCTTTTTGATTGGTTGATTTTTTCTATCGTTTTCTTAATCTCGATTTCAGATATTTCTCCCCTTATTTTGCTAATCTCTTCTCTTCTACTGCTTTTGGGATCAGATTGCTCTAGTTTCTCTAAAGCTTTAAGCTGCATTGTTAAGTTGTTTATTTCTGATGTTTCCATTTTTTTGACGTAGGCATTAAGAGCTATGAACTTACCTCTTAGAACAGCTTTCATTGTGTCCCAGAGATTTTGGTAGGTTGTATTTTCGTTATCATTCACTTTCAGGAAATCTTGAATTTCCTTTTTAATTTCTTCCTGAATCCAGTTCTCATTCAGCATCATAGTGTTAAGTTTCCAGGAGTTAGTGTATTTTCTCTTTTTGATGTGTTGTGGATGTCCAGCTTTAGGCCATGGCTGGTCTGATAGGGCACAGGTTAGAATTTCAACTTTCTTGTACATGTGTAGATTCATTTTGTGGCCCAATATGTGATCTATTTTGGAGAAAGTTCCGTGTGCTGCTGAGAAAAATGTGTATTCTTTGGTGCGTGGGTGAAAAGTTCAATAGAGATCTGTAAGGTCCATTTCTTTCAGGGTTTGATTAAGTCCAAAGTGTCTCTGTTAAGCTTTTGACCTGTTGATCTATCCCATGTTGAGAGGGCGGTGTTGAAGTCCCCAAGAATTGTCGTTTGGGGGTTGATTTCTTGCTTTAGACGCTGTAGGGTTTTCTTAATGAATGTGGAGGGGCCCGTATTGGGTGCATAAATGTTCAGTATTGTGAAGTCTTCCTGGTGAATTGACCTGTGACTAAAATGTAGTATCCATCCGTGTCTCTTATAATTTTCTTTGGTTTGAAGCCCACTTTGTCTGATAGCATAATGGCTACCCCTGCCTGTTTTCTGCTTCCATTTGCTTGTAGAATTTTTGACCAGCCTTTTATTTTTAGAGCGTGGCTATCTTTTGTGGTGAGATGGATTTCCTGCAGGCAGCAGATGGATGGATTGTGATTTTTAATCCAAGTTTGTAATCTGTGTCTCTTGATCGGTGAATTAAGTCCATTGACATTTAGTGTTATAATGGAGAAACTATTGTTAATTCCAGACATTTATTATGTTTAGTAGCTTTTATAAGTATATTGCTTCGCTTTTAATGGTGTTATATTTGCCTTCTGTTCTCCTGGATATGCCTGGTTTTTTCTTCACGCTTGAGTATCATTTCTAGCATTTTTTGAAGGCCTGGTTTGGTGGACATGTATCCCTTAAAGTTGTCTTTGTGCTGGAAGATTTTTCTTTCTCCCTCGATCATGACTGATAGTTTTGCAGGGTAAATCAGCCTGGGTTGATATTTTTGCTCATTCAATACTTGCAGTATGTCTCTCCAAGCTCTTCTTGCTTTTACTGTTTCGACTGAGAAGTCATTTGTTATTTTAACAGGTTTACCTTTAAAAGTGACTTGTTTTTTCTCCCTTGAAGCTCTCAGCACCAGTTCTTTATCTTGAATGTGGAGTGTTTTAACTATTATTTGCCACGGCGTGCTTCTATTTTGGTCGTATCTGTTTGGGGTGCGGAATGCCTCTTGTATATGTATGGGCCTCTCTTTTTTTTAGATGAGGAAAGTTTTCCTTGATGATCGTTTGAAAAATTTCCTCAGGGGTGGTATTTTGAGATTCTTGCTCTGGTATTCCATGAATACGCATGTTAGGCTTCTTCAAGGTGTCCCATATCTCTTGGATATTTCTCTCAAGTATCTTTTTGGCTTTAACAACCTCTTCAATTGAGCTGGTTAGTATTCCCACTTTATCTTCAAGGTCTGAAATTCTGTTTTCTGCTTCATTAGTTCTGTTGGTAAGACTCTCTGTGGCGTTCTGGGTTGAAGATAACTTGCCTTTTAGCTCAGTTTTAAACTCTGCTTGAGTTTGTTTTAACTGCTCTATGCCACTTTTTGTTTCTTGCACTGTTTTTCTCAACTCCTCCAGATATCTGTTGTGTGCCTCTTCAAAGCTATTGATTCGATTATGTAATTCCTCCCTGATTTCCTCTTTCATAGTATTGAACATGGTAATGATCATATTTTGAAAGACCTTATCCTGGGTGAGACTTTCTTGGCCTTTTTCCGCGGGTTTGTTCTTGTTGGAGTCTAACATTATGGGATTAATTTCTTCAGTGGGAAATTTGTTTACTTGAGTGTTGCTTCTCATGGATTTTCACTTTGACTTTGGCATTGTCATTTTAACTCTTAAGATCTCTCAATTTCACTAAACTGAATTATTTGGCCTGGGGTCCTGGTGGGCGGGGCCGAACGGGGACTTAACTAGGGCGCAGGGTGAGGCCCGGCTGGACCGCCCGCGCGTGTCCCCACAGGCGAGCGGGGTGGGGTGAAAAGGGAGGATGGGCGCGTCGGTGTGGAGCTATTTAACCCGAGGGCAGCTGGGGCGGGGCCCGGGCGCAGGGGGAGGTCCTCCTCGTCCCTCGGCCCCCGCGTGGCTCCGGCTGGATGGTGGGAGTCGGAGCCGGGTCCCTGTGGGCTGACCTGGGGTCCTAGGGCGCGGGGTGAGGCCCGGCTGGACCTGCGCGTGTCCCGACCGGCGGAATGGGTGGGGTGAAAAGGGCAACAAGTCACTTTTAAAGGTAAACCTTTAAAATAACAAATGACTTCTCAATGGAAACAGTAAAAGCAAGAAGAGCTTGGAGAGATGTACTTCAAGTATTGAATGAGCAAAAAATGTCAACTCAGGCTGATGGAAACAGTAAAAGCAAGAAGAGCTTGGAGAGATGTACTTCAAGTATTGAATGAGCAAAAAATGTCAACTCAGGCTGATATACCTGGCAAAACTATCTGTCATGATCAAGGGAGAAAGAAAAGTTTTCCAGCACAAAGATAACTTGAAGGCTTACATGTCTACTAAACCAGGCCTTCAAAAAATGCTGGAAATGATACCCAAGCTTGAAGAAAAAAAACAAGTATATCCAGAAGGAAAGAAAGGACGTATAATACGACCAAAACCTAAAAGCCAAACAATACCCTTACAAAAGCCACTAAACCTAAAAAATGTCCAGAATTAAAAATAATTTCTCCATCGTAACATTAAATGTCAATGGAATTAACCCACCAATCAAGAGACACAGATTACAAACTTGGATTAAAAACCACTTTTTATTACATCTACCTTTGAATGTGCTTTTATCACAAGACTCTAGTTTAACAGCTTTTTGTCTCTGGCCAGGGGGTAACATACAATGCCCACCAGGATGGAGTGAAGGGCATTGCAGGAGCAGCAAAACTGCAAAAGAAAACCAACAAACCACAATCCAGAACTTCAGAGACTCTAGATCAACCACCTAGAACTAGGCCAGCTTAATCTCTCCCCATCCTGAAGCTCAGGGAAAGTTGCGGAAGAGGGGGCGGTAAGAGTGTAAGAGCAAAAGGATGGGAGGAGTCAATGATATGTAAGATACTCCACACAAGGTTAGGGCTGAAGCAATCATAATTGGACTTTGCATGCCCTGCACATTGTCCAACACACTATAGACCCCACAAAGTCCAGCATCTGCTAAAGGCACCAAGATCCTTGGAGGCAAGGGATTGGCAGACACAGCAGTGTTCCTATACCTAAGGGGAACACGGGAAAGTCTTTAGGGAAAGGCCACTGGGTCCTTGTACGTCATCGGAGAGGAGGGCCCAGAGGAAAATCAGGCATGCACAAGAAAGGACGCTCTGGGAATTGGGGCGGGAGGCACTGGGGGATGGGAAGGGAGGAGGGTGGGGAGGAGGAGCAGGGGGTACGGGGAGAGGAGGAGGGAGGGAGGGAACTGGTGTACCTATTAAGTTTGTATGAGCTGAAATAATAATAAAAAATGTATTAAAAATAAACACAACCCATTAATCTGCTGCCTTCAGGAAACTCATCTCACCACAAAAGATGATGCTCACCACAATACTATGATGCTGAGTGAGAACTGGATTCAGGAAGAAATTAAAAAGGAAATTCAAGATTTCCTGAAAGTAAGTGATAATGAAAATACAACTTATAAAAATATTTGGGAAACAATGAAAGCTGTCCTAAGAGTTAAGTTCATAGCTCTTAATGCCTACATATAAAAATGGAAAAATCATAAATAAATAACTTAACAATGAAGCTTAAAGCTATGGAGACACTAGAGCAATCTGATCCCAAGAGCAGTAGAAGAGAAGAGATTAGCAAAATAAGGGGAGAAATATCTGAAATTGAGATTAGGAAAACAATACAAAGAATCAACCAGTCAAAAAGCTGGTTCTTTGAAAAAAATCAACGAGATTGATACACCCCTAGTGAAATTAACCAGAAGCAAGAGAGAGAAAACACAAATTAACAAAATCAGAAATGAAAATGGAGTTATCACCCAAGAATGGAGTTATACCCAAGAAACTCAGAGTATTATAACATGTTATTTCAAAAACTTATGTTCTGTGAAATTGGACAACACAAAAGAAATGGATGAATTCCTAAGTAATCATGACTTACTTAAATTGAATCAGGAAGTTGTGAATTATTTAAATAATCCTATAACTTATGAGGAAATTGGTGAAGTAATCTTCAATCTTCCCACCAAAAAATGTCCTGGACCAGATGGGTTCAGCACAGAGTTCTATCAGACATTTAAGGAGCTAATAACACCAATACTCTTTAAATTGTTCCATCAAATAGCAAAGGAAGGAACACTACCAGATTCTTTCTATGAAGCTAATATTGTCTTAATCCCAAAACCTAATAAAGATACACTTAAAAAAGAAAACTATAGGCCAATCTCATTGATGAACACAGATGCAAAGGTTCTCAACAAAGTCTTAGCAAATCGCATTCAAAAACATATCAAAAAGATCATTCACTGGGATCAAATAGGCTTTATCCCGGGCACACAAGGTTGGTTCAACATACAGAAATCAATAAATGTAATTCAGCATATAAACCAGTCCAAAATTCAAGACACATGATACTCTCTATAGATGCAGAAAAAGCTTTTGAAAAGATCCAACATCCTTTTATGATCAAAACCCTAGAGACAGTTGGAATAGAGGGAACCTTTATCAATATAATAAAAGCAGTTTAAAACAAGCCAATTGCAAGGATTATACTCAATGTGGAAAACTTGAAGCATTCCCGCTTTGATCAGGAACTAGACAAGGCTGTCCACTCACACCACTTCTATTCAATATTGTACTTGAAGTCTTAGCTGGAGCCATAAGACAAGAAAGGAACATAAAAGGGATTCACATTGGCAAGGAAGAAGTGAAGTTATCTCTATTTGCAGATGACATGATGATATACCTACCTGATCCTGAAAACTCCACTAGGAAGCTCCTCAAACTAATACAGGAGTTCAGCAGGGTGGCAAGATACAAAATAAACATACAAAAATTAGTGGTCTTCCTATATGCCCAGAATGAAAGAAGTAAAAAAGCCCTGAGAGAAACAATCCCATTTACTATAGACCCTAAAAAAAAAAAAAATGAAATACCTTGGTATAAACCTAACCAAAGAAGTAAGAAACTTTTACAATGAAAACTTTAGAACCATAAAGAAAGAAATTGAAGAAGACACCAGAAAGTAGAAAGACCTCCCATGTTCCTGGATTGGTAGAATCAATATCATAAAAATGACCATCCTACCAAAGGCAATATACAGATTCAATGCTATACCAATCAAAATCCCAAAGCAATTCTTTAAAGAGGTTGATCAAATAATCTCAAAATTCATACGGAGGCACAAAAGACCCAGGATAGCAAAAGAAATCCCGAGTAACAAAAACACTGCTGGAGGTATCACCATATCAAACCTTAGTCTATACTAGAAATCCATAGTTATAAAAACAGCCTGGTACTGGCTCCAAAATAGACACACAGATCAATGGATAAGGGTTGAAGACCCAGGTATAAGCCCATACAATTACTCTACATCAACCACATGGAACCAGGCCAGCCTAATCTCTCCCTATCCTTTGATCTTTGACAAAGGGGTCCAAAAAATCTAATGGAAAGTGAACAAAGTGCTGGCAAAACTGGTTATCCATATGCAGAAAATTAAAACTCGACCTGTATTTGTCACCATGTACAACACTTAATTCCAAATGGATCAAGGATCTCAATATAAGGCCAGAGACTATAAAAACCTTAGTTGAAAGAGGAGGGAATTCCCTCGAGCTGATTGGACTAGGCCAACAGTTCCTAATCAGAAATCCAATAGCACAGTCAATACAATCAACACTCAACAGATGGGATCTTATGAAATTAAAGAGCTTCTGTTCAGATAAAGAGATTGTAACTTGAGCACAAAGGCAGCCCACAGAATTGGAGAAAATCTTCTCTAACCACAAATCTGATAGAGCTCTATTATCCAGAGTGGACAAAGAAGTTAGAAAACTAAACACCAAGTAAACAAATGGCCCAATTTAAAAATGGGCCTGGGAACTCCAAAAAACTTTTCCAGGGAAAAAATTGAAATGTCTAACGAATATCTTAAAAAATGCTCTACATGGCTCCTTAGCCATCAGGGAAATGCAAATCAAAACCTCCCTGAGATATCATCTCACCCTGGTCAGGATGGCAAAAATCCATAATACAAACAACACCAAAAGCTGGAGAGCAGATTGGAGACAAGGGAACTCTCCTACATTGCTAGTAGAAATGCAGGCTTATACAACCACTCCAGCGAGCAGTCTGGCGATTCTTAAAAAAGTTAAAGATTGATGAGTGGATAAAGCAATTGTGGTACATTTATACAATGGAATACTACGCAGCCATCAAAAATGATGAATTAATGAAATTTGCCAGGAAATGGATGGAATTAGAAAAAATTATACTGAGCGAAGTATCCCAAACACAGAAAATTAAGCGCCATCTGTAGTCCCTAATAGGTGGATCCTAGTACCAAACCCACTTAGTGACATGCTCATAGATAAATCTCTGTAATACCTACAGTAATTGCAAAGATTATAAGCTGTGAGGGAAGGGGAAGGAGGGCCCTGCCAGAAACATGGAGAAAGGGGATGATGCTATAGCAGAGAAAATAGGCCACCATCAAGGACTGCAAGTAAGTAATGCGACATCTGGTTGGGCTCGCAGACTGTCCTTACTGGTCCCTTGGGTCTGATGGAGTATGATTTCACCAGAAAGGGAGGGCATAGAGTCTGGCAGATAGAAGGTTATCATCCTGCAAATGGGAGACTGACCCCCCCCCCACAGCGGTCTCCTACTCTTATTCCATCTTCCATTGAATCTACTCTTACAATATGACTCTATTTTAACAGCATTTTATGTCTGGTCAGTGGGTGGTATTCAATACCCATCAGGATGGAGCCAAGGGCAGTGTAGGAGCAGCAAAAGTGAAAAAAAAATCAACAAACTGTAATTCAGAAAATCAGAAACTCTACATCAACCACCTGGAACCAGGCCAGCCTAATCTCTCCCCATCCTAAAGCTCATGGAAATTTGTGGAAGAGAGGGTGATGAGATTCTAAGAGCCTAAAGATGAGGAGGAGCAACGATATGCAAGATACTCCATACAAGTTAGGGTCAAAGTCCCTGCTATTCCACTTTTGGGAATAACCCCACACACAGCAAAAATTCACCTCAATAGCACAAGCACGACCATGTTCATAGCAGCACTGTTTATAATAGCAAAGTCATGGAATCAACCCAAATGTCCAACAGTTGACGAGTGGATAAGGAAAAGGTGGTACATCTATACAATGGAGTACTATTCAGCCATCAAAAATGATGAATTACTGGAATTTGCCAGGAAATGGATATTATTAGAAACAATTATATTAAGTGAAGTATCCCAGACCCAGAAAATTAAGGGCTGTATGTACTCCCTAATAGGTGGCTCCTAGTACCAAACCCACCTAGCCCACCTAGAGACGCGCAAAGATAAATCTCTCTAATACCCACAGTAATTGCAAGGATTATGAACAGGAGGGATGGGGTAGAAGGGCCACACCAGAAACAAAGAGAGAGGAGACCATGTTACAGCAGAGAAAATAGGCCACCATCAAGGACTGCAAGTAATGAGACATCTGGTTAAGTTCACAGACTTTCCTTCCTGATCATTTACAACTGAAGGGGTATGAACTCACCAGAAGGGGATGGCATATAGTCTGGCAGATAAAAAGTAACCATTTTGCAAATGGGTGATTGGCCCCTCCCTCACTGCGGTTTCCTACTTTTATTACATCTACCTTTGAATATACTCTTATAACAAGACTCTAGTTTAACAGCTTTTTATCTCTGGCCAGGGGGTGACATACAATACCCATCAGGATGGAGTGCAGGGCATTGCAGGAGCAGCAAAACTGCAAAAGAAAATCAACAAACCACAATCCAGAACTTCAGAGACTATATCAATCACATAGAACTAGGCCAGCCTAATCTCTCCCCATCATGGAGCTCAGGGACATTTGCAGAAGAGGGGGCGGTAAGATCGTAAGAGCAAAAGGATGGGAGGAGCAATGATTTGCAAGATTCTCAACAATAGTTGGGGCCAAAGCAATCATAATGGGACTTTGCATGCCCTGCGCAATGTCCAGCGCACTGTTGCCCTCATAAAGTCTAGCATCTGTTAAGGGCACCGAGACCCCTGGAGGCAAGGGATTGACAGCCATAGTAGTGATCTTATGCTTAAGGAGAACAAGAAAGGGCTTATGGAAATGCCACTGGGTCCTTATATGTCATCGGAGAGGAGGACCCAGTGGAGAGTTAGGCGTACACAATAAAGGACTCTCTGAGAATTGGGGGGGAGGCACTGGGGGAAGGGGAGGGGGAGGAAGGGGTTCGGGGGGAGGAGGGGGGAGGGAGGGAACTGGTAAAAAATTTTAAAATGTATAATTAAATTTTTAATAAATAAAAAAGGGGAACACAGGAAAGGGTTCAGGGAAATGCCACTGGGTCCTTGTACGTCATCGTCATCGGAGAGGAGGGCCCAGAGGAGATTCTGGCATGCACATTAAAGGATTCTCTGGGGATTGGGGAGGAAGGCACTTGGGGATGGGGAGAGAGGGTTGAGGGGAGGGGGAGCAGGGGGGTCGGAGGGAAGAGGAGGGAGGGATGAACCGGTGTACCTATTAAGTTTGTATGAGCGGAAATAATAAAAAATAAAATAAAATAAAAAGCGATTAAAAAAAACAACAAGTTAGGGTCAAAGTAATCATAACAGGACTTTGCATGACCTGCACAATTACCAACATATCACTGAATCTGCAAAGTCTAGCATGGATCACAGGCACTAGGATCCTTAGAGGCAAGGGATTAATAGCCACAATAGTGTTCCTATACTAAAGGGGAACACAAAAAAGAGCTCTAGGCAATGGTACTGAGTCCTTACACCTCATCAGAGAAGAGGACTCAGAGGGAAGTTTGACAGACATACTCAAGGATGCTCCAGGAATGGGGGAGGTGGTAAAGGAAAGGAAAAAGGGGGGAGGAAGCAAAGTGATCCAGGGAGGGGTAGAGAGAGGGGGGGAATAGGTGCTTATCAACTTTGTATGAGTGCAAGAAATAAATAAAAGAAAAGTTGTCCTGCCCAAATAGTTATAAAAGTTATAACAGCAGAAATCCATTATTTCCTCATTTTTAAGTGAAAAATAATAGACAAAAGCCCTAACATAAACAAGACCTAATAGGATTCTTACAGTAGTAAATTAATTAAGTGATTATTATACTTTGATAGCTATGACCTTATAAAAGCTATGGAAATACAAAGAAGCAATGGTTTTTCATTATTCTTCAATTCTAAAAGTAAAGTTAGAATTTTGAATTTCTATTTGCCTTTCTATTATGCTACATGTTCACAAGAAAATTAATCAGTGTAATTCTATTTTTTCAATCATTTCACAATATTTTTGTTCTTGCTTTTTATAGTGAACATGTTTTTTACTTTGCTCTAAACCCCTCTCTCCCTTCGGACGATGTACATCACTCATCCAATGTGATTTCAGCAAGAGCTGTTAATTGTAGTAAATACAGCACAGGACTGGTTGGGTGCAGGTTCCCATTCCTTTCTGCACAGGGACCGATCAGTACAAGGGCAAGTAATCAGGAGAAGACCAGAGCTCTTTTAATAGAATGTGTTTTGTGGACTCTAGAAAAGGAAATTCTGACTGCTCCATTTGGATTTTAGATCTTAAAAATGTAAGTTTTTGCTATCACTGGCCCATTGTGTGGACAGGACTAGTCTGCAGAGGAAACAAGGAAACAGAGAGCAAGAAATATTGGCTAAGAGCCTGATTACTGTGTTCTGAGGCTTGGCACCAGAATGCTGGTGTTTGAGGCTGTTTCAATTAGTCAGTGGGTGAAAGCATTCTTCCAAGAGCCATGTCAAATTACTTTAGAAACAAATTTGAAAGATTAAGTACCAGAAAAATATTTTCCTAGATTTTCCAGTAGATGCCGTCTGGATAGGCCTCATAGTACCAATCATGTGTATCATCCTCATTGCCTCCAGGATGTAAAAATAGTGTAATTTGGTTGAATATTCACCTTTAAAATAAACATTTCCATTTTTGTGCTTTTAGAAAACACATCATCTTACCAACTCATAATTATTCAAGTAGTTTTTTTTTAACCTTATACATATTTAAGAACAGAATTAATCCATTTTCTTCAGTGTTTCCTGGAGACAACTCTTGACCCAAATGAACAGATACTGTAAAAATTACATTCTCTGTTTTGTCTTTTCTGTCTTAATGACCAGAGAAAATCTTTTGTTGTTTTCATTTGTCTTTCAAATGAAGTCGATATCATATTGTTTTGGATCTTGTTCTGATACCCACTTTTCATAGGTTGACAGCAAGTTCTTTGCCTGGGGCCTGACAGGGCAGCCACTTCTGAATGGTGGAGGAGGGGTGAAGTGTGCATTCATCCTTTCTACTAGAAGCAGGACTTTTAAAGTATCTTTTAAATACTGCTGAAGGGAGTTTCCTTCCTGTCAGACTTTTAACTTACTACAGAGTGGAGGCAGCAGAGAATTTGAAGCTCCTCTAAGCTTGTGGAGTTACTAGGTCTGAGGCCGTAATGGGGATGCAGCTGACTGAACTCAGCTCATTCTTACGGTTTGCATTGTGCTGTGACTTGTCCTGATAAATACCTGGCTTGAGAGCATATCATGTGGGCTTGTGTCTCCCTCTTCAGGTCTCTGCTATCTTATATGTACTTTTTAAATAGGGCCTTTCTTGGGGTATCTGATCTGCCATGTTAGAAGAAATAGGAATTTGATGCTTTGTGTGTGTATGTGTGTTTGTGCAGATGTGTGTATAAGTGAGAACTTGAGTGCATGTGTGTACCTGTGGAGAACCAAGGATGACATTGGAGATAATCCTGGATTCCTCTACTTCCTTACTGCTTGCTTTAGGGTTTCCTAAGCTCAGCCTTCCAGACTGGGAATTACAGGTCTCTGTCATATCTGCCTTAACTGTTGGACATTTTGATATGGGATTTGGGTATTCAAACTCAGCCCCTTTTGCTTGTTGGGCAAAGGTTCTAATTACTGAGCTGTCTCCCCAGCCAGTGAAATAGAAATCTTGAAGGAAGGAACTGTGTAGGTGAGCACGGAGTACAGGCTTGGGTAGCCGCTGTGGCCGCTTTCCAAAACATGCCAAAGTTGTCCTGGCACATGCCAAGGAAGAATACTTCCTGGTGAATCACCCATGCTTCCATCTGCTCCCAGAGCCTCTGCAATCTCCCTGCCTTTAGATGCCTTAGAATGGCAGTCAGAACTTGTCTGATCAGGCCTTGAAAGGGCCTCCTGCGTATGTGCCAGCAGCCATCCATGAGTCTTTGTTCCTGCACAATAAAGTGGACACTATCTTTCCCCCCACATGGTGTCTTCGTTGCCTGTTGTTTGTTGGTACCATTGACTTCACCCATGTCATGTTCCATGAACAGCCCCGCGGCTGGGCCACTGCAGCTGCCAGCAGCTCTGTGGGCGCTATTGTACCCGCCGTTGCCACACAACTGTACAAAGTTAATAAATAGCACAAAGACTTAATTTAACATGCCTTTACCTCCAATCCCTCTTCAATATGTTGAAAATCACGGTGACAGTTTTGCTGAAGGAAGAAAATCATCATTGTAAATGGAAAACATGGGTTCTTATTCACAAGTTGAAGATCTAAAGGAGAAAGACAGGATTTAAAAAAATCTCAAGACTAAGTGTAGACAAATGTAAGAATTGTCAATGAACTTGAATGACAGAATGGAAGATTATAAAATAGGTAACAACTACACCAACAACAGGGGCTAAGGAATCTGGCAATGCCATATCTATAGGACTGCTGAGAGAGGGGCAAACTTCTTGCCAGACAGGATGTCTGCTCAAATATGCCAAAGAATGCTAATTTACTTAATCAACTCCTTCTATTTTTTCCACCTGCTTAGAGAATGGCCCCACCATTTGCAGGCTGGGCTTCCTACCCCTCAATTAGACAATCTCCTGCCACCTTGCTCAGGGTTTAACTCACCTACTAATTTTTTACAAATATGCTCAGAGCTCCACCCTTCAATTATTATTTCCTGATGACACCAGACCACATGGCTAAAAGTTAAAATGCCTGGCATTTTGTAAAAGATATGAGAATTTAATTAGAAAAATTCATATTGGTGTACCTGTAGCTCAGGGAAGTCAGCCCTAAGTCTACCTGTTTGGAGGTGGCTAAGTCCCCAAAGCCTGCCTAAATTTGATCTCTTCATTTGCCTGCACCAACTGCCCCCCCCCCGCCTTGTTAATTACATGCACAGGAAATAAGTCCAGGTAGAAGATCCCAATAATGCCAGCTACATGAATAAAGAGAGAAAAGGCCTCCAAAAGATATAATAGTCACTTCAGAAAACTCAACTGAGAAGTATCAATACACTTTATATCAAGTGAAGGCACAAATATTTGATACATAACACAAAACAGAAAAATATAAACACTATAAACATCATCCAAGTACTAAAAAATAATATCCCAGACAGATAACTATCTGTCTCACCATCTCACCAAAAAATCAGTACCTAGTGACTTCAAATAAAACTGCAATCAACATCTTCCATCCTAAAAGCAGTATATACAAATAGAAATTCTAACTCAGGCAGTAGATGTAAGCGAGATGACAATATAAATTAAAAAAGTTATAGCCTAAAATAAATGATAGCCTAATTCCAGATGCCAGTATCACACAGGAAAAATAAAGAAAAAAAGAAAACATAGTAAGTCAAGAAAATGTCCCCTTTCAGCATCGCCAATCCCAAGGCCTCAGCTCTCACAACTACTCATTAGGAGGTATCCAAAAGAACAGTAAACAGAACAATGAACCTCAAAGATTCATTGAACATATAAGTATGTTCAAAAGCACCAAGAGAACATAGATAAACACTTATGCAAACTTGAAGAACATGGACAAACTCAGGAAAGAAAAAGAAAACACAAACAGACAAGATACAACTAGAATGAAAATGGAGAACCTGAAAACGGATTGAGAAACACTGAAAAAAAAAACCCAGAGTTATCTCAAACAACATAGAAACACTGAAATATTACTGGAACTAAAAATTTAAACAGTACAATAAGCAATTCAATAGACAATCTCAAAAATACAACTGATCATGTAGAAGACAGAGTCTTAGAACTGGAAGATAAGAGAAGAGAGGTTGGTAAGTCAATGAGAAAAACTGATAAACTGAAAAACACACTTGAATGGAACATACAGCGACTCTGAGACACCATCAAAAGGCCCAACTTATGGGTAATGGGTATCTCAGAAATAGACACATAAGATCGACCATGCATAATTAATGAGATAATAGAAGAAAATTTCCCCGACCTAGAAAAAAGAGATACCCATCCTATTCAAGATGCAAAAGAACACCTAATACGCAAAAAAAAAAAACATGCCATAGCATATGATAGGTCACCCACAAATATACACATTTAAGCCAAGATCTTAAGAGCTGAAAGACAGAAGGAACAAGTTACATACAGAGGCAAACCATCCAAAATAGCAACTGACTTTTCAGTACAAATGGGAAAAACTGGAAGGGCTTAGAGAGACACAATACAAATTCTGAATGAACACAAATGCCAACCCAGATTATTATATCCAGTGAAATAAAAGAAAGTGAAAGAAAAATATTCCATGACAGAAACAGACTAAAAGATGTCATGTCCTGTGCCAACCAGGCTGGTAGATAAGATCCCAACCTGGAGAAGACAGCTTCAAGAAAGTGCCGTCTGGAAACAGGACATGGCTTATTTTGAAATAAATAATAAAGATATGAAACATATAGGAGTTGTCAGGCTTACAGCCTGCTCTGTGGTATGGGCAGTTGCTAGGGGCCTGAGGTTGCTAGGAACCACTCCCCTTCCAGTCTTGCTTCTTATCTTTGACAGACAAGTTCCTCTCTTTTTGTGATTGTGTACACCTCCTATCTCTGCCAGACAAGTTCTTCCTTTTTTTTGTGGATTGGGCACTCTCCTATCTTTTCCCAGACCTTTTTTTTTTTCCCCAAAAAATACCTAGAATATCACTTCCCCCTAGGTTCCTGCCTCCAGAACTACAGATGTTAAGTAATTTGCCCTGAGTTGTTTTTTTTTTTCTAAATACAAACCAAGCCTGCTTTTAACTTTAAATTAAAATTTTAACTATGTTCAATCATACGCAGTAAACAGACTTGTTAGCCAGAATGTATATGCTGATTGTAAAGAAATTAGAGAATAATTTCAAGAGTCCTAAAACATAGATGGATCAAATTCCCTGAAAAATATGACTCTTGTAAAATTAATTCAAAAATTCTACATATATGAGACTATGTCATCTGTTCACTAAAATTAACACCCAACTATTTCTTATAGAGCACATGAGTAAATAAAAAGAAAAAATAAATAAAATAAATTCTAATACAGTTCTTACCATTATAACCTAATATAGGCCAGCTTATATAATATCCAGAATGACAGCTAGAATTTGATATCCTCAAAAGAAAAAATTAATGTATAATATGCCCCCCCTCCAACAGATTCACCTTTACCATTTACAAGAATGTATAATAGATATAACACAAATTAATAAGAAGCTCAATGTCAGTGTATTTTAACTAAATCTCAAATGAAGTCTTTGTTAAATACAACAATACAGACTTAGACCCTGTGACTGTTTGGTGGGACATTGTAAAATAGATAAATTTAGAGAGACTGAGGGCTGGGAAAAACCTGTTAAGATATGATAAGGATTTGTGTGTCTCTTACCCTTAAACAATGGGTTAAGTTCTTAAAAAAATGTTTATCCTAAAGGTGATTCCTGCGATTAGCCAGATATGTGTCTGTCTACAGGTGCAACATTCTCTGTCCCAAAGTTTTCTAGTATAAAAGCTGCTACAATATTCCAATAAATCAGATTCAGATTTACCCAGCCCAGAGAGTTGTGTATCTGTCTCTCAGTCGCCAAAGCCTTGCCCACCTTGTCAAGGGGAGCCCTGGATTCGAGGTTGCAGCACTTGGACTGCAACAAAAAGACTATGTAGCTACTAAGCCAGTACTACAAAGAATACTGGAAGGAAGGTGCAAGATGGAAGAGAAGGATAAACACATCAAAGAGTTTAAAGGGAATAAATAATACCAGCACAAGAGCTGAATGAAGGAGTAAAAGTTTACAAACACCACAAGATCAACAAAATGTCAGAAACCATTAAATACCTCTTAATAATAACTTTAAATATTAATGGGCTCAACTCCCCAATCAAGACACACAGGCTTATACTTGGGTCAAATATCATGGCCCATAAATTCTCTGCCTCTAAGAAATACATCTCATCATGAAAGATGGACATTTTCTCAGGGTGAAAGGATAGTTAGAGGTACTCCAAGCAAATTGGAAATTGGAAACAAGGAGAAGTTGCCATCTTAATATCAGAAATAATTAGGCTTCAAAGTTAAACAAACCATAAGAGATACAAATGGATACTATATCTTAGTTGAGAGAACATTCAAGCAGGAAGTTCTTATAATCCTAAACATAAATGCACCAAACATAGGAGCAACAAAATTCATCAAGCAAACACTACAGAAGGCAAAACAATTAATGAACCCAAACACAGCCATAGAAGGAGACTTCAAAAAGCCACTCACACCACTGACAGGTCACTGGGCCAAAAACTAGGCAGAGACATTTTGGAGTTAAATGAAACCATAAATGAAATGGAACTTACAGATATCTACAGAACATTTCACCCAAACACTAAAGGATACATATTCTTCTCAACAACCCATGGAACATTCTCAAAAACAGACTGTATGTTAGGTCACACATCAAGCCTCCATAGATATAGAAAAATGGGAATAATTTATTGCATACTATCTGACCATCATGAAATGAAAGTAGGTATCTTCAACAAAGGGAATAGCAAAAACCACACAAATTCATGGAAGATGAATAACAGTTTTTGAATGAGGAATAGGTAATAGATAAAAAGAGAAATAAAATAAGAAATTAAAAACTTCCTTTAGCCAGGGCTGGAGAGGTGGCTCAGGGGTTAAGCCTCCGCCTTGCAGGCGGAAGGTCCTGAGTTCGGATCCCAGATCCCACGTATAGACGCCAGGCGGAAGCGGGGGCGGCCTGCGCTTCTGGTCCTGGTAGGGCGGAGCCTGTGAATCCCGGGGCAGAAGGAGGTGGAGGCGTCCATGGTGGTTCGCGAATTCGTCCGTGGTTCTACACATACACAGACACAGACACAGACACACACACACACACACACACACAGACACACACACACGCGCGCGCGCGCACATACACACGCACATGCGCACAGTTGAATAAAAAAAAAAAAAAACTTCCTTTAGCCAATGAAGATGACTACACGACCTGCCAAAATGTATATGAAAACAGTCCTAAGAGGAAAGTTATAGCATTAATTGTGTACATCACAAAAAAGGAAAGATCCCAAATAAATGGTTTAATGTTATACCTGAAAGCCTTAGAACGAAAAGGACAAACCAATCCTAAAAATAACTTATGGAAAGAAATATCCAAGATGCAAGCAGAAATCAATGAATTGGAACTGAAAGAGACAATACAAAGAGCTGGTTTTTTGAAAAGATAAACAAGATCGACAAACCTTTAGGCATAAAAGAAGAAAGAACACTCAAATCAACAAAATGAGAAATGAAAAGGGGGAAATCACAACAAATACTAGAGAAATCAGATAATTATAAGGACATACTTTAAAATTTGTATGCCCTTAAATTGGAAAATCTAAAGGAAATGTATAAGTTCCTAAACACATACAATCTACCCATATTGACTGATGATGAAATAGATAGATACATCAAACAGACCAATAACGAGTAATGAAATTAAGATAGCAATTGCAAGTCTTTCAACTAAAAAAAAATCCCAGGACAAGATGTATTCAGTACAGAATTCTACCAGGCCTTCATAGAAGAATTAACAGCACTATTCCTCAAATTAGTTCATAAAATAAAGAAAGAATACTCTCAAACTCTTTCTTCTAAGCCAATATTACTCCGATTCCAAAACCAAAGACACATTAAAAAAAGAGAGAGAGAGAGAATTACAGGCCAATCTCACTAATAAGCACAGATGCAAAAGTCTTCAAAAAATACTAGCAAACATGATTCAAAAATATATCTAAAAGATCATACATACATACATATATACATACTTGATCAAGTCAGGTTTATTCCAGGAATGCAAGGATGTTTTAACAAATGTAGATCAATAAATATAATTCATCATATTAATAGACTTAAAAACAAAAATCATATAATCCTCTCGATAGATACAGAAAATGTTTTTGACAATATTCATCATCCCTTCATGATAAAATCTTTGAAGAAAGGAGGAATGGAGGGACTTATCTCAACTTAATAAAGGTTATATATGACAAACCTAAAGCAAACATCATTCTAAATAGGGAAAAACTTGAAGCATTCCCTTTTAGATCAGGAATGAGACAAGGCTGTCCATTGTCACCACTGCTGTTCAATATCATGGTTGAAGTCCTAGCTTGCAATAAGACAGGAGTGAGAAATAGAAGGGATACAAATAGGAAAGGAAGAAGTTAAAGTGTCCCTATTTGCAGATGATATGATTCTATACTTGAGAGAACAACATGACTTCACCAAGAAACTACTTGAATTAATAAACAATTTCAGTAAAGTGGCAGGCTATGAAATCAACATATAAAAATCAGTTGCTTTCTTATATACCAGATATAAACAAGCTGAGAAAGAAATAGAATCAATCCCAGTCACCATAGCCTCAAAGAAAATAAAATACCTAGGAATAAATTTAACCAAGGAAGTAAAAGACACATACAATGAAAACTACAAAACACTGCTGAAAGAAACTAAATAGAATATTAGAAAGTGGAAAGACCTCCCATGTATAAGGATTGGTAGAATCAATATTACTACCCAAAGCAGTATAGATTCAATCAAAATCCCAGTTCTTCAAGGAACCAGAAAAAACAGTATCAAAATTCATATGGAAGAACAAAATACTCCAATTAGCCCAAACAATTTTTTAAAATTTATTTGTTCTACTTTTACAAGCATATTGAGTATTCATCCTAGTTTTTCTATCTCCCCCTCCCTTCCATCCCCTCCCTTCCCTTCACCATTCCCTCTTACTCTCTCCCACCCTTCCATCCATGTGCTTTTATATACCCCAGGGTACACTCTGGCTTGTCTACCTCTGTGGGGTCTCAGACCTCCATGGTATATCAAGTTACCTCTCTTCAGGCCACCCCACTGATTTGTACATTTCCCTTCATTCATTCAGTTTTATACCCAAAGGTTTCCTATGTCCATTCTATGGGTATAAAAGCAGCTACCTACAGAGCAGTCTGGTATACTGTCTTCTTACCTATAAGTTTTTTGGCTGTCTTCCATACTGATCTATGTCCTTCTCTTTTTTAGGTTCTTGTTCTAGTTTCCAGTAACAGGGATGTGTACCCTTCTGACAAGCAGATTTTGAATCCAATCAGAAAGCTGTTGGTTGTCTCCTTGATACTCATACCATTATTCATTGGTGGTTACCTATTGCCATGGTGATTTATATTGCAACTTATAGATCTCATGCTGTTGATGGGGCTTGTGGTTACTTCTCTTCCCCAGCAGCTTCTACAGTATTCCTCGGTACTGTATAAGCTATCTAGTAAGGAGAAAGTCCTTAGACCAGTTCCAGTTGACATATTTTGTCATGTTTTATGATCCATTTGTATTGCATCTTCAGTGATAAGATCTTACTGAGAGTTTTTGGAGAGCTACCAAGGGCAGTGACAAAAGCCTATGATATTTGGGGACCTTTAAGACCTCTCTGATTAACATTTTATCAGGAAGTGCCACATTCTGTCACTTTCAGTATAATTTTGTCAGTGAGTTCTGAATGGATCAGCTCAAGATTTTTTTTTTCTCCCCTTTTTCCTCTGTTTCCTGTTTAACTAAACAGGGCCCATTTTTTTAAACTGAAATGTTTGCTGTCGTGTTTAATTTTTTGAGATCTTTGTATACTCTGGAGATTAATCCTTTGTCAGATTCATAGCTAGCAGAGATTTTTTCTCATTCTGTGGGGTGTCTTTTGCATAATTAACAGGTTTTTTTTTTCAGAAGAGAAACTTTTCAATTTTGGGGGCTCCTATTTGTTGATTATTGGCTTTAATTTAGTTCCTGGGAATTTGTTGTTCTGCTTAGAAAAACCTTTATCTAGGTCTATCAATTGAAGTGTGCTTTCTATTCTCCTTTCTAACAATTTCAGAGTTTCAGGTTTAATGTTGAGGTCTTTGATCCACTTGGAGTTAACTTTTGTGTAAGGAGAGAGGCTCTAGTCAATTTTTATTCTTCTACATGTAGATGTCCAATTTTCCCAGCACCACTTGTTGAAGATATTGTCTTTTCCCCAGCATGCCTGTGTGGCACTTTTGTCAAAAATTAAGTGGCTATATGTGTGGGAGTTTTTATCTGGTTTGTCTTTTCTGATTCATTGATCGATGTATCTGTTTTTGTGCCAGTACCAAGCTGTTTTTATTATTATCTCTGTAGTATATATTATATATTATATCTCTGTAGTATGGCTTGTGTCTTCTGCCTCCTGCCTCACCTGGGCAAGGCCACTTTCTGGCCTGGCACAGGAGTGCACACCCTGGGTACCAGTCTATGTGGCTACAAGGCCTTGGTGGTGCTGTGCACTATGGCCTGAAAAACAATTGGCAGGAAGTGAAAATTTCCTACCTCACCTAGAGCTGGAGCAATGCTCAGAGCTTGCAGTTTGGATGGGACCACTCTGCAAAAGGAAAAGACTCCCTCTAGTCTGAAGAATTGAGAAGTCAGGCTACAGAGTGAAACCAGCTAATCTCAAGTGTTGCATGGCTATGCAGCACAGGAACTTCTTAGTCTACGAAAGGAAGGAGGAATTTCACATTGGGACCCTTAATACAGTATTTGCTTCTCAGTGGTTGAATCATAGGCAAAGGGTGCGTGGCACAGAATACAACATGCTCTTTGTAGTGGATGTCCAGACAATTCCCCATTCTGAAAGACTGCAAACCTGAAGATGTGACTCAGCAGGGTTGTGGCATCCATACAATTGAGCTGAATCCCTCTGGAATACTCTTGGCCACTGGAGGAGACAACCCTAATAGTCTTTCCATTTATTGACTGCCTATACTACATCCTGTTTGTGTGGGTAGTGATGGATACAAGTACTGGACCTTTTCCATTGCATGGATCAGTGATACTATGGTAGTGTTTGGCTCATGTGAGGGTTCCATGGGAACTCTGGGAAGTGACAGATGACGTGCTGACCAAAAGTGGTGCAAGGCACAATGTGTTTTGGGTTCCTGTATATTCTCATATCACTCACAAGGTCTTAAAAGACATCCCCAAGGAAGATATGACTCTTGATAACTTCAAGGTCTGAGCTTTAGCCTTCAAAAATAAGAACAAAGAATTGGGAGCAGTATCTTTGGATAGCTATTTTCATCTCTAGAAGGCTGAAAATACATTGTCTAAGCTCCTGTCCACTAAATTACCATATTTCCATGAGAATGTGTGTCTGGCCTATGCTAGTGAATGGTTAGTATATGCAGTTGGCTTCCAAGCTCATGTCGCCTTCTTGGATCCTCAGCAGCTTTCATACAATGTCAAGTTTGCTTGCTCCAAACAGTGAGGCAGTGGGATCCAGTCAGTGAGCTTCTACAAACACATCATTACTGTGGGCATGGGGCAGGGCTTCTTGCTGTTCTCTGATATCCGAGCTCAGAGATTGCTGGAAGAAAGACTTTCAGCTTGCTATGGGTCCAAGCCCAGACATACAGGGGAGAATCTGAAACTTATTACTGGCAAGGGCTGGCTGAATCATGATGAAATCTGAAGGAATTACTTTTCAAACATTGATTTCTTCCCCAAATGCTGTACCACTTCTAAGAATAGTCTCAAAAGTCTCTCCAAAGACACTTGTTCATATATGTTAATTGCAGCTCTATTCACAATACCAAGAAAATGGAATCAATCAACATGTCCATCAACAAAGGAATGGCTAATGAAAATGTGATACACATGCACAATGGAAAATATTCAGATATTGGAAAGGATTATATTATGAAATTTGCTGGGAAATAGATAGTACTGGAAAATTTAATAATGAGTGAGGTATCTCAGACACATAAAGACAAATTCCACATGTTCTCTCTTATATGCAGATGCTAGCATTGACATTGCCAAAGTATTTGGATTGGAATTACTGTAAGAGTCAGAAAAGTTAAAAGAGATCAATATGTGTAAAGGTAGGAAGGGATGGTTATGGTGGAACTTTTTAGAAGGGAGATTCAGGATACCATGGAAAGTAAGATTAAGGAGGGAATAATGGGAAAATACTTAGGAGAATATGAGGGGATGAGATTTAAAAGGACAGAGGGACTTATAGAAAAGTCCCAAGATTATGGGAGTAAGCCCATGGCAATCTCTTATGGTAGTAATAGGTAAAAAATTCTTTAAAAAAGCAGCAAGAATGAGCAGTCCCTATGCAGAGGAAAACAGGGAAAAACAAGAATGTTCTGAGCTGGTCCACTTAGAATCTAGTGACAATTAAAATTATGCTATATGTAGAGGGAATGTGACATTTCCTGATAAGTTGTTGGTCATGTCTCAAAGGTCCCCAAGCATTATAGGCTTTAGTCATTGCTCTTGGTTGCTCTCCAAAAAACTGACAGTAAGACAGTAAGACCCTATTACTGAAGATGCATATAGATCAAAGGACGGGGCAAAATACACCAACTGGTACTGGTTTGAGAGCTTACTCCTTGCTGGATAGCTTACACAGTACCACAGAACACTATAGAAGCTCCTAGGGGAGAAAAATAATCAAACTCTTTATCAATCTGTAAGATTTGCAAGTTACAATAAAATTCACCATGGTAACAGGTGACTGACAGTGTAATAGTGGTATGGGTATCAAGGAGAGGCTTTTTGATTGGATTCAAGGCCTGCTTGCCAGAATGAAACCTATTCTTATTGTTAAGTGAACAAGAACACGTAAAAGGGAAAGAAATAGATCACTGAGGAAGAACAAATTATGAACCTATAGGTAGGAAGACAGTTCACCAAACTGCTCTGTAAATATCTGTTATATCTATAGAGTGGAAGATCACTCAGCACTCATCATAGAACCCTTTTTCTCCAACAAAAGTAGAGGATCTCATCACCTTGACAGGAAGCAGCCTAGGGCAGTGAAAGAGCAGTGAACAGCCATCCAGAATGTAGAGTCCTGGTAACCCTGCAATACTCACCCAGAATCAGACCAACCATATTTTTCCCCATTCCCAAGTTTAGAGAATCTTGCAGAAAAGTGAGGATGGTAAGAGCCTAAAGATGTGAAGTTCCAACTGATGACATTCCACTCAAGGCAGAGCTGCTGCATCCAGGAACTCATTGCATTGAAACTTGTCCTTACTGGACTTGCATAATGACTGACAAATCAACTATCCCCCCTTTCCTCCGATAGACTCAGGAGAACTAATTACATGCAGTGGAAACTTAGAGAGCTAAGGCTGGGCGAGTGAAGGTGAGTGCCCTTATCAATGGGGCAGCTTGAGGGGGGGGCACTTGGTGCACCATAGAGGCCTGAACCTCCACTAGAACAGATAATTCAGAATGACCCCTGGAGCCCATAGAAGCAGACATTCAGGAAGGAGGGTGGGAGTAGGATAGATTGATGAAGGGAAGAGAGAGAAGGAGGGAAGAGGGGGAAAGAAAGGAGAGGGGAAGGGATAAGTACTCAATATGTTTGCAAAAATATAAAAAAATTAAAATTATTTTTTAAAAATTATTTAAAATAAAGAACATAGCCAATTCTGATGTATTTAGGATAGATACAGTGGATTAAGATACAATGATCACAGCTATCTACTATCCAAAGGATAACTGAGTTTCTACAACCTAGAAAGTTAAAACTAAAGCAAGATAGGATTAACATATATATACACACATATATATATTAAATCGTAAGTAAGATAATACACGGTTTTAATCCAATTGACAAATAACAATGTAACATTTGTTAAAACTCATACAAGGAAAATTTTGACAAATTAAAAAAGTTCCTGTAGAAGGTGTAGATGCTAAATGATTATTAATAATTTCAAGATTTGATTGAATTTATTACTACAGATAGATACAAATTCCATATTTTGATGTTGAAATAAGAGAATGGAGCACTTTTTGGGAATAGATATGAAAAAATTATGGTAGCGAATACAAGCTTATTATAATTAATTTTAGGAGTAGGGTAGAGAATGAAGGGATATCATGCTTCTATTTTTTTTCTTTTTCTTTTTTTCCCAATAATTTATTTATTTTTTTCTGCTCACACAAACTTAATAGGCACCCCAGTCCCCTCCTTCCCTCCCTTCACTCCTCCCCGGATCCCCCCACTTCCTCCCCCGTTCTCTCCCTTCCCTCCCCTCTCCTTCTCTTCCAGTGGCCCCTCTTTCACAAATTTCCCTGAGCTTTAGGATGGGGAGAGATTAGGCTGGCCTGGTTCCAGGTGGTTGATATAGAGTCTCTGATGTTCTGAATTATGGTTTGTTGATTTTTTTTTTCAATTTTGCTGCTCCTACAATGCCCTTGGCTCCATCCCGATGGGTATTGGATGTCACCTCCTGGCTAGAGATAAAAAGCTGTTAAAATAGAGTCTTATTATAAGAGTAGATTCAAAGGTAGATGGAATAAGAGTAGGAGACTATGGTGTGTGTGTGGGTCAGTCTCCCATTTGCAAAATGATTACTTTCTCTCTGCCAGACTGTATGCCCTCCTTTTCTGATGAGATCAGACCCATCAGTTGCAAGTGACCAGGAAGGAAAGTCTGTGAGCTTAACCAGATGTCTCATTAATTAATTATAATTAATTAATTATAATCTTTGCAATTACTGTAGGTATTATAGAGATTTATCTTTGAGTGTGTCATTAAGTGGGTTTGGTTCTAGGATCCACCTATTACAGAGTAAATATGCCGCTTAATTTTCTGTGTCTGGGATACTTCACTCAATATAATTTTTTCTAATTCCATCCATTCACGGACAAATTTCATTAATTTATCATTTTGATGGCTGAGTAGTATTCCATTGTATAAATGTACCACATTTTCCTTATCCACTCATCAACTGAAGCACCTCAAGAAATCCATGTTTCCCTTAGAGTAACAGTGGGAAAAAATTCCCTTGGCCTTGGTGTTGGCGTGAGCTCTCCTGTCAAGCTGGAGAGAAAACTGTAACTAGTAATCGTAAGAGAAAATAAATCCCTTGTTCCCATAGGCCATTTGATGGTCATTTATCAGCAACCATGCAGGCAAACTGCAACAAAATTTAGCACCCAGGAAGTGGGGCATTGCTGATAAATACGGCTATGTGGCTTTTATGGATTCTGAACAGTTTTGTTGGAGGAACTTTGCAATGTTTGAAGCTCTTGAGCTTGTGGATTACAAATACTGTTCTGTGGAGTTTATTGGGCCATTCGAATAATGAGAATACTGAGATAGTTGTGAATTGTTTGGGCTCAGTTTGTGATGAGGGAAACAAGGACTTTGGTGAAATCAATTTTAAAGACGATGGACTGGTTTGCTTGATAGAGGAGAGCTGTGTTGACAGCCTTGAAGATTTGCATGAGTAAGGGGCAGGCAGCCGAACAGCTGCCATTGTTGGAGAAATGAGCATCAATGAGGGAAAACATGAATACCACCATATGGTGATTTTGTGGGTTGAAAACCCAGATTCCTTCAGGGGCCAAAAGCCCAAGTTGAAGCCGTTTCTTGCCCTTTGGAAGTTTTGGCAGCTTAGAAAGGGGCTTTTGCAAAGTCAGCAAGCTAAAGTTGGTACAGCTGGGGCTCCAGTGGACCAAGCTACATTTCAGCCTTACTGTGGACTCTGCCAGTGGTATTGGTTCAGTGGTATTGGTTTTGGTGTATGATTACAGGGTTCATGGAGAGCAGCAAAAGCTTGGCACCAAGTGGCAGGCGTAGAGTTCCTGCAAGGAAAGGTGAGGCTTATAGCTTCAGAGGCAAACCCAGAGTACTGTTGGAGATCCAGAACCATGGGATGTATGCTGAGGACGGCTGCAAGCGGAGATTCAGCCTGGTTCAGAGGAACTTTGCTTCTACAACTTTGAGCTGCAAACAGGGACTGGGATTGCCTAGAATTTTTAAGCCGCCATGACTACGTGATGAGCAACAGAAGATGGATACTGAAATACAAGATGAGGTATTTGATTTGCTGAGTTTTGATACTTTCTTATTGCGTCAACATCCTCCTATTTTGATGTTTTATCTGTGTTGGAGTATTTAACTTATTTTGATTTGATAGACTCTTACAATTAAAATATTTGGGATATTTAAAGAAAGACTTTCAATTCTAACATTTTTTTAAAATTTTTTTATTATTATTATTTATTCAATTGTGAGCATGTGCGTGTGTATGTGTGCGCGGGCGCGTGTGTGTCTGTGTGTGTGTGTGTGTCTGTGTATGTGTAGAACCACGGACGAATCCGCGAACCACCATGGACGCCTCCACCTCCTTCTGCCCCGGGATTCACAGGCTCCGCCCTACCAGGACCAGAAGCGCAGGCCGCCCCCGCTTCCGCCTGGTGTCTATACGTGGGGTCTAGGATCCGAACTCAGATCCTTCCGCCTGGAAGTTGGAGACTTAACCCCTGAGCCACCTCTCCAGCCCTCAATTCTAACATTTTAATAATTGAACTTCTAATGACTGACATTTTAAATTGTATTACAGAAATTTTTTATTTTGGACTTTTAGAATTAATGAAATTAAATGTATTTATATTTTTAAGATAATTTTTAACACCTATGGGGACAAGAATTGAAGGTTACAGTTTAAAAGTGCTATGTTTTTGTGTCAAGTTGACAAGGGTTGGGGTGTCATAGTTAGGCACAGGTGTAAATTTGACTATTGAAGGTTTGTGCTCCAGGCACCTTTGTGGAGAATTAATGGTTGAGTTAAGCCCAGAGCAACTCTGCAAGAGATTGTCTAGCTGATGGGGAAGGCCTAGTCCATGGTGGGTGGGACTAGGCCCCGAACAGGTTGAGGAAGTTGGCATCCTTCTGTACACTTGGCCAAACATACTGGTCTGGCAAGTATGGATTGTCCGTCTCTCAGCTGTTATGTGGTGATGGTGTGGCCAGTTCCCTCGGCCCTGATGTCAGTGCATGCTCTCCTGTTAAGCTGGACAGAGAACTGTAACCAGGAATCATAGGAAAGAATAACCCCTTATTCCCTTAAATGGTTTGGTGGTCATTTATCAGCAACTATTCAGGCAAACTGCAATAGCCAGATTCTGCTGTAATTTTAGGTCGGAGACTGAACTGCTTTGAATCACAACTGTTTCAGCTTGTCTGTGCTGACTCTGAGCAGAATCTCTCCTGGATCTTTGCTGTAGAGGAGCAGAAACAGACCATCCTTTGGAGCTCTGCCCTTCAGTTCTTCTTTTCCAAAAGAATTTGCATTCTTATGGGTGAGATAACTTCCCTGAAGATTTTGTCGTAAGGATACAGCTATTATCCAAATGGAAAATAAGCTTTGATTCATAGTGGCTGTTTTTCTGTGGACATTCTCCTTAAATTTGCTTTCCAATTTTTCTTTATCAAACCTCACAGTTGCATTTCTTTTTGTCTTATTTCTTGCTCTTTTTTAGCATAACTCTGAACAAGAGCACTAAAAGTAGCCACACTATCAAAACTACATGGTCTTCAGACTTCCTCTACTGAACACTTGAATTTAACTTCAAGAAAACTTAGTCAAACTCTGTCAATATATCACTCTATTTGTCCCTTGTCCAGTTTCCAATACAGTTTCTGTTCCCCTCTAGACTATCATAAACTGGGTTTCCACTGTCTATGTCTCTCACAGAAGTATTTTCTTCCAAGTTCTCACTAGAATGGCCCTTTAAGACCTGACTCCAAGATGCAAAGGTTTTCCCAGTGCAAAGTCCCAATGTTCTCCATATTTCTCCCAACAAACATTTCCAAGGGCAGACACACAAGCCACATCACAGTAATAGTCATGCTTCTCTACTTCTTGGTACCAATTTTTCTCAGCTTTACAACAAATTTTACTTTCTGGTACCAGATTGTCTTACTTCCAAAGCAACACCTCAGTTCTGGTACCAATTTCTCTACCACTTTTAAAGTGCCCTTCTTGGGCCTCTCTGCAGATTTCATATCCTGCCACACACTGCCTGAATTTAGCCATTCCCTCTGTGCTTCAGTGAGACAGTACTCAAAGTAAAGCAACTTAATATGGAGAAAAAGGAGATATATTTGGCTTACAGTTCCCAAAGGAGAGATATAGTATATTATGGCAGAAAAGGCATAGCTGACAGGCAGAAACTGGAGACAGCTCAAATTCATATACATACATACATACATACATACATACATACATATGTAATCACATATATACATCTACATGTTGTTCATCAAATGTATGTCTCAAATCTTTCTACATTCAAATAATAATCAAAAAAATTTAAAAATAGAATATAAGAGTTTAGCAAGTGGAAATATATAACATTTTAAGGCTGTGGAAAAACAGATCTCATGAACTACAGGTAGAAGCATAAACTGGTATAAAACTTTTGGAAAATATTCTGGCAGTCACTGATGCTGAATCTATAAAGATCACATCTCCAAAAATTCAGTCCCTTGATATATGTCCAAAGGAAAACTTAAATGTGTGTCTTAGTAAATATACATCAATTTTGATAATCCAACACAAGGTACGACTTTATGTTCCTATAATATACTATTTGGCATGTAGCACTGAAATTACTTTTTGGAAAATCAAGCTAATATAAAACAATGTAAACAAATTGTTCAAAGTAATTTCAAGCAAAAGAAACCCTTTGAACCTGTTGCACCTGTTGCACTTCAAGTCCATTGTCTATCTGCCCTTCTCTGTGCCTAACAGACTGGCCATCATAAGCTTTTTTTAGCACCCCCCAGTTACATTTGGGTTTTTTATTACATGTAGCCAACAAGAAATAAATCATAGGGTGACCAGTCAATGTATTTGCCCCTTTTTTTGTACTCATTTTTAGAGCACTGCTGGATTGATGCACATTCCTCTACAGAAGGAAACATCTACTACTGAGCAGCCAATCCAGACAGCACAGGTTTCCTGTAACTTCTTGTCCTTCCCTGGACCATACAGATAGTAAGCACTCTCCATTCCTCGCTGTGGGAACTGAGGAATCCAATATCCCTTTTCAGTCTTTCGACTTCCAGCTTTAATCTTTTATTTATTAAACCTATAATTTTGAGATTAAAGATCTTTAATCTTGCTCACAACTTGAATATGATCCCTATGAAGCCCTTATAAATTCTCACTTATAACATTCTGCTGTTTCTGCCAGAAACCCTAATCCACACAACACCAACACAAGCACTTAGTTCAGGAGACTGTACACATAGGTGTTGAAATTACAGAGAAAACAAAGAAAGTAATTACAATAAAGTCAGGATAGTGGTTAATTTGTCAGGAGGGAGGAAAATTTTAGGCTCCTTACAATATGTCATGCTGAACATTTATGCATTAGGCAATTATTTAGTTGAGTACCATAAAAGTAATTCAGAAAAAATATAATAGGGGGAATTTTGGCTGATAACTAACTGCATCCCATTAAATGTGTTTCTGTTTTAAGATGATAAATATCAAATGCACAATTTTATCAGCACTACACAATGTGAAGAAAAATTCAGACATTGTATTGGGAGGTCTCTTTCCTCTGACCAAATCAAAGTATATATTTCAATTAGAATCCACAGGCAATTAAACAATATTCCAAGTACCAGGTATGTGATACTCCTAATAAGCTGTTAGCCAGAAAGGCCTCAAAAGCCCCCTAAACAAAATAGGCTTTTGCCATTGCTCTTGGTTGCCCTCCAAAAATTGACAGTAAGGCCCTCCTGCTAAAGATGCAAGCACATTGATCACAGAATACAGATTCAAAAAAAAGAGCTGTGACTGGGGCTGGAGAGGTGGCTCAGGGGTTAAGCCTCTGCCTTGCAGGCGGAAGGTCCTCAGTTCGGATCCTAGACCCCACGTATAGATGCAGAGCGGAAGCTGGGGCGGCCTGCGTTTCTGATCCTGGTAGGACAGAACCTGTGAATCCCGGGGCAGAGTAAACAAGGAGGAGGTGGAGGCATCCATGGTGGTTCCGGAATTCACCCGTGGTTCTGCACACACACACAGACACACACACACAGACACACACACACACACACACACGCACGCGCGCACGCGCGTGTGCAATTGAATAAAAAAAAAAACAAAAACAGCTGTGAAAAAGTTTCCTCCTTAATGGATAGTTTTCAAGTACCAGAAAGCATAGTGGAAGGTGCTGGAGGAGAAAATAAATCATTAACACATGAAAATTGTAACCTTCAATAACAATCCTCTGGCAAGATGCAACCATTAATGTAATACTGGCATGAATGGGGCAACCAACAGATTTTCAATTGGATTTAAAGTCCACTTTTAAGCAGGGATAACAGTCCTGGCACTATAAACTAGAGCAATAATGTATTACAGGGGCAAACATGGGCTCTGGGGGGAGGTGGTAATTTCAAGTTAACAAGGTTTAGCTATAAAGACACTATATCAAATTGCCCTTTAAATATTTGTCATTATACAAGTAGATTGGAGGAGCACTCAGAAGTCAATATCTAAGATGCCTTTTGCAATGGAAGGTGTTTATTATAGAAAATTGTAATTGGCAAAAGTGCAGAAAATAAGTGATGGAAGACTACTTAGCCCTAAACAGGACATCTAAGCAACCTCCACTCCAAGGGTCAGAGAATTTCAAGGATGAGGGAGTAGTAAAATTATAAGAGCCTGAAGGGGAAAAGGGTATCCAGAAATTATCTTCTGAACATGACAAGACTGTTACATCCCATGATTTCACTGCACTTGTTTATGTTTCCATACAGGATCCATACAGGATTTGTCCTATCAACATTTTACCACACATAGAGAAAAATCTCAAGAGAATCCATAACTCCCTGAGAAAATGATGATGGTTAATGCTGATGGTAAGATGTAGTCTAAAATTTTCCTCAATGACACACCCATTATGAATGATTTATTCTCCATCAAAGGCAACACAAATAAAACTCATGAGCCACTCATTCAAAAAAGACAAGCAAATAGAAGATAGACTGGCAAAGAAGAAAAAGGTTGAAATGGGAAAGAGGAAGAGGATGAAATTGGGGATTAAGGTGTGAATATATCATATATTTTCTATATTCATATATTAAATACTTAAAGAATTTAAAAGTGCATATCTCTTGAAAAGAAGAGGCTTAAACTTTTAAAATATGGACATTATTTCAAGAACAGTTAAAGGAATTTATAAAATTCTGACTTTCTTTTAGTTTTTAAAACTAAAAATTCAAAAATAAAAATACAAAATATCAAGAAAAATAAATATAGGGTCATGGAACAAATGCAGGTTATTTTCATTCAGTCATGGAAATTCTTATTCAGCAATTGTGTGATCTAAGTGTGAAACTGCAAGCCACAATCTAGCAACTCATACAAATTAGAGAAATTGTACACATGCTGTAATGATATTCAAGTGCCTCTGCACACAGCCTAATGAACCAGGAGACAAAAGCACATGAAACAAAAGAATCGATGTAAAAAATTGCCCATTAGCTTAGAAACACATTATTAGTAAAAAATAATTCATATTAAAAAGCTTCATTATAGAAAGATAACCTAGAACACAACCACAGGATATTATACTCATGGTAAACTAGATCTGGGTGGCTCTAACTAGGGTAATTTGATTCTTATAGTATATCTCCAATATTGGAATATGGTCTACAGTAAAAACAAAATCTACTTCAGATGTCTTTGGTTAATCTAGGATATTATAGGAAGCAATATTTTCTGTATGGAAATATTTTTGTCACTTTTTTGTTAGTTTGAAGAGAATAACTCCACATTCAGGATTTTAAAATTCTATATAGCAGTTGCACTTCCATCTGAAATGCCTGCTTTTTATAACCATCATTTGCATTTTTATATTTAAAATATTACATTGTATTTGGTTCTAGAATTCATAATATTTGCACATAGTGTGAAATTCAAATGTACAAAAAGTTTTACCATTTAAGATTTCAATTTTACTCTTCTTTCCCAGGTAGCAGAGAGGAGTCAACTCAAAATATTTAGGCATCCATCTCTCCCAGTTCTGGTGAGGTACTTTTACTATACATCCATAAAAACCTAGTAACAAATCAATCTGGAGAGCTCTTCTGAGTTAGAACTCTAAATCCAGGGTAAGTGCCTGGAAAGTGAAATATTCCATGAAAACAAAGGTTAATTGAGCTGGTCACCCAACCAGTCCATCAGCCCTGTGTGATCAGTGAGTCTTCATGGTTACTACTGGCTTGTATCACATACAGAACAAGGTCTTCATTGGTCTTTACTTTAGGAGGGCTTTTACCTTCCATGTAACATCTCATTGGCAACTACTGTCCTCTGTTTTGATAATTGATAATCATTAGTATGTATTACATAGGTTCTATAAGATTTATAATTGTCATTATTGTTATTCTAAGCATATATATTCATGTGTGAGATTTTACCTGTTTCATATAAAACACAAAGTTTACATATTGTACCAATTTTTATTGATTTTTGATATGACTGAATTTAGTCCACATCAAAAGAAAAATACACAGACAGATGAGTGACAGAGTGAAGCACAAATGGTTGCTAATGGATGGTTCTTTAAATAGCACAAAGATAATCTGAAAGTCTCAAAAGACTAACATCAAAGTAATTATTTTCTCTGTGCTGTGAAAAGGAGGATTGAAGATGTATTTTACATTCCTTTAGCTTATCTTCATTTTTCATAATAAATAATAATAAATAAAATCTCTATGAATCAGAAGTAATTATAAACAAATAAGTAGTTACTGTTCCTATTTACAGAGAGCAAAACTGAAGCAGTGAAGAGTTGTGTAATTTTGTCACTGCACCTCAGAATTCAATAGTGACGATGAATTTCAAAGAGGCTCCCTCTAGTTCCCAGCCTCTTTCCGAATCTACTGATTATACTGTTTTCTTTTATAACAGTGCTGCGCCTTGAAGACATCTCTGAGGTTAATGCCTTAGAAAAACCTAATAAGCTTAGAGGAGGACCCAGAGGAGAGTTTGGCATGTACAGTAAAGGATGCTCTGGGGAATGGGAGGAGGAGGCATTGGGGGATGGGGAGGGAGGGGAAAGAGGAGGGAGGAGCAGGAGAGTGGGGGGGAGGTGGAGGGAGGGAGGGGACCAGTGTACCTATTAAGTTTATATGAGCAGAAATAATAATAATAATGAAAAAAGAAAAACCTAATAAGCATGATGACTTTGATAGAGACCATTCCCCTTTATTTTTGCCTATTTTTCTTGGTATGGCTCAGTGGTTAAGACTCTGAATCAAAAGAAGATGGTCCTGCGTTTGGATCCCAGATCCCAGGTAAATACACCAGGCAGAAATGCAGCAGTCTGTGCTTCTGGTCCTGTAGAGTGGAGTCTGGGAAACTCCAGAGCAAAGTAAATAGGAGGCAGAAGCCATCCAGGATTATCCCTAAAGTCACTCTTTGGCCTCCACAGGTGCACACATTGCCCTCTGATACACACAGACATACATACAAAAATAAAAAAAAACTTAGAAGAGTGTCTAACTTTTCCCAATGATACTGTTCCCACTGATTCTAGCTTTTAACGACATAGTCAAAAATTTAACGTGATCATGTGTAAGATACAATATACTGTGTACCATCAGTATATTTTATTTCATTAACCAGCAATCACTGCAACCACTAAAGAATCTTGGCAGCTCCACAAGACCCTTGAAGAAATTTTCTCCTCATTCACAACCTGTTTCCACCAAAAATTTCCCCAGACCATTGTTTGAAGACATTGGGGCTAACATGTAAATAGTTCAAAAACCCTGAAATGTGAATCTAGTTATAAGAAACAGAAAATATTAATGAAAATATTCTCTAGAATATATTTAATCTAAATCCCTGCATAGATAAGATGTACAAAGGCCAATTTTTTTGTCTATCAAAGCTATGCTGATTATTAAGGATTAACATTTCTATAAAGAAGCAAAGTCATTTTTCTGCTATTATTTTTATTTTTGTGCATGTGAAAACCTTTGTATTTTTTAGAGTTACATTCATGAATATAGTGAATTTATATTTTCACCTCTTAACCTCATCCCCCCTCTCTTTCTATAACAACCTTTCTTCTCCCCTGTCAGACACTTTCCTATTTTCAAGTACTTTTTGTATGTGTGACCCACTGGATTTCATGTGATTTGCCTTTGATGACTTATGCTTGAGTAGTTGCTGGAGCATGAATCCTATATCCTAGGTATACCATTGAGGAAAACATCTCCTGTTTTTTCACCATCAGCAGTAGTTCTCCTCAATCTCACAAGGAAGCATGGAACATCTTGAGATCATTCCCCTTCCATTGTGAAATACTAAGAGAATTCTCATGCATGTCTTGAAGAAATATATACATAGTTGCTGTGAAATCTTAAATACCAAAGCCCTATCATGTCCAGGAGATAATGTCTGGCTGCACTCCTGTTCCATTTCAGTCTCTTACGGTCTTATCAATTCCTCTTCTGTGATGTTCCTTGAGCTTTGGGGGTGGGGTAGGGGTGGCTTAGACATCCTGTTTAGGGCTGAGCAGTCCACAGTCACTTATTTTCTGCATTTTGGACAGTTTAGCTTTTTCTGTAAGAAACACCCTGTATTGCAGAAGGAAGTTTTTAGGTTGAGTACCAAGTGCTCTTCTAATCTACGGGTATAATGACAAATGTTTACAAGGCAGACTGATATGTGTCTTCAAAGCTGAACTTTTGTAGCTTACACTCCCCCACCCACCCTGGGCTTATGTCCCTTTTCATAGGTTCTTGTTCCAATTCACAGCACCAGGAATGATCTGATCCCTGTTCAAAAGTGGGCCTTAAATCTAGTCAGCAAGTTGTTTGTTGCTCCCCTACCATTCGTGCCACTATTACACTGATGGTCACCTCTTGCCCAGGTGACTGTTATTGCAACTTGCAGCTTTCATAAATTGATGAGACTGTTGATTGCTTTCCTCCCCCAGTAACTTCCATAAAACATTCAGTGAGGAAGAAGTTTCCAAACCAGTGCCTGCTGGTATTTTTTGTTCATAGGGTCTTACTGTCTGTCAGTTTATGAAGGGTAATCAAGAGCAACAGAAAAAGGCTATAATGTTTTCAGATCATTTAAGACCACTCTAACTAATGACTTATCAGAAAGTATCACATATCTGTCACTTGAAATATAGTTTAGTTGCCTGTGAGTTCTAGTTGGAGCATCTCAGGACATTTTTTGTTTTGCCCTATCTTTCTATCTGTCTTTATTTCTACAAGAAACGTCTGTTCTTGTTTTTTTTTTAACTGAAATGTTTTTGATATATTAATATTGTAGGAAACTTCAATCCGGTGCACTCCACATTCTTGCTGCTTTCTGTTACCCCTGAAGCCACTTTTATGACCAATCCCCACATTTCCTCCTTTAAGCATTTACCACCAATATTCTCTCTTCACCCTGCCATTTGTGGTATCCTGTATCTCCTTCTACAAAGTTTTCACCCTAACTTTTCCTCCCTTGCCCACTTGCTCATTGATTCCTTTCAAGTTTTCTCTTAGAGGAATTCCAAACCAAGTACCTCAGTCAGGAATTTAATGCTAACATCTGCATAAAAGAGAGAACATGTGGCATTTGTCTCTATGTGTCTGAGAACCTCACTTAATATTACATTTTCCAGTTCAAACCATTACCAGAAAATTCCATAATTTCATTTTTCTTGATGGTTGAATAATATTCCATTATGTATATATATACCACATTTTCATTACCCATTCCTCCACTGATGGGCATGTAAGCTAATTCCATGTCCTTATTATTGTAAATTGAGCTACAATAAACATGGATGTAGTTTTTGTAGTAAGATGTCTTTGTAGTAAGGTGTATATAATCTTTCGTTATTTCCCAGAAGTGGTGTATCTTGGTTATATGGTAGTTCCATTTTAGCTTTCTGAGGAACCTCTGTACAGATTTTCAAAATGGCTATTTATCTTCCCACCAGCAATGAAAAACTGTTACCTTTTCTGCACATCCTCACCAACATTTGTTATTTGTGTTCTTTGTCTTCACCATTCTGACTGAAGTAAGGAGATATATATCAGAAGAGTTTTAAGTTGCATTTCTCTGAATAACACTTTTTAAGATACTACTTTGACATTTGAATTTCTTTTTATGAAATGTCACTTATTTCCAGGGCCATTTTTAATAGTGTTAATTTGCCTTCTTGATGTTTAACTTCTTAAGTTCTTTGTATACTCTGGAGGATAATTCACTGTCAGATTCATAACTAGCAAAGATTTTTTCTCATTCTATGGAATGTCTTTTTGTATAGTTACGCTTTCTTTTGCAGAACAGAAGACAAATCCATTTTTGTAGTTTACTAATTTCTTTTTCTTGGAAAGAGAATGGGATTAGATCTGGAGATAGTGTGTCTCTCTTAAAGAGAACTGACCAAGAAAGAATCTATAGATGCTATATGACTTTCTTGTGTTCACTTGCATACCTCAAATGGCTTATTACATCCATTATCTCTCCTCAAATGTAGGTGTTTTATGTTTTTATAGTAATATGACTTCCCCCTGCCTCCATGTAGTAACTGGCATATCCCTGAATCTAGAGCAAAATAGATTAAATGTGGCTGGCATTTTCAATCTTTATTTTGCAAAGCTATGTGGAGCCAAGGATCGGGTCTTAAAGGAATGATAAACAGTTTGATAATTCCTGTATGAAGAGCTAGAGATATTGATCTATGTCTTAGTCTCAAAGAAGAGATGAGGCTCAAACCAGAGTCCAAATAAACAACCATAATCTATATTCTTTCTTGTCTATTCTTAAAATGTTTTTCAGTCAAGCTCTTGGTTGTTAGCATAAGGAGTTGACATTATCTGATGAAGAGGAAAAAATTCAGAAAAGTATTGGTTGGAATAAATAATCTATAGAAATATTGTTTGTAATGCCTAGAGGACCAGACTGAAGGAGGAATTTGGGTACAATACTAGAAAACTTAGCAACTGATATGTAAAGCACTGAGAATCATTATTCATCCCTTGCTATAGCACCAGCAAATAAGAAGTTTCATGGACAATCTATTTCCTCATTGTTCTACTCTTTTCTGTTGCTGTGAAAGAAAGCAGCAAATTCATATGACATAAGGGAGAGAGGGAGATTTATTTAGCTTGTACTTCCAGAGGGAAAATGCAGTCTTCATGGCAGAAATGGCATGGCTGGCTGTCTGAAACTGGAGGCAGGCTAAGTCACTGAAGACATTTGGCAGCTGAGAGCTTCAAGACTGCTTGCTGAAAACTCAGACCTCTCCCAAAAGTAGGGTAGGACTAATCCACTTCAGACCATCCCCTGTGACTGCCTTTCTCCCCCAAGGCTTGAGACTGTGGGGAATACATTTCAAACCATGACACCCTACCGCAGTCCCCACAGACTCATTAACATCTCATTAAGCAAACCATACTCAGTACAACTTTAAAAACCTTTATGGAGTATATCAGTAGTCCCAACACCTAAAAATCCAAAGTCTCCACTAAATTCAAAACACAAGTTACATACTTCCAATATACAATGACACAGAATAAACATTCCCATTTGAAAAGGGAGGAATATGGACATATCCATTAAAGATCAGTCCATAACAAGACTGAGAACCAGAAAGACAAACTCCAAATCCTGCAGCTTCATGTCCAATAGATGAACTTCTTGTTGAAATCATCTAAGTTCCATCTGAGTTCAGTTCCACTCCTCCAATGCAGTTGCTCATAGAACACATCACTCTCTTGGTCACTCCTCCCAGGGTATACAGATCTCCTTGGCAGATGTCCCACATTGGCTTTAATTCAACAATACAAACTGCCCTTCTTGGGCCTCTAAACTGCTTTCTGCCCCATGCTGCCTGGATTCCACTATACTCTGAAACCTCGGAGGAGGGATCCACCCCCTCCCTCTTGCATCTTTGATACCTCTGAAGCCAAACCACATAGGTAACTTTGACAAGTTCTGCTATAAGTTCTGTTGGAAACTGGCCCCCTCAAATAACAGGTAGTTCAGCTTCTCTGTGCTGACTATAGGAAAAATCACTCTCTCCTGGGCAATTGCTTGAGAGAAGAAACAAACCTGTCATTTGGAATTCTGTCCCTAGCTCTTTCCTTCCAAAAGAATTTGGAATGGAAGGGGGAAAGAGGGGTACTGGGAGAAAGGAAGGGAGGGAAGTGAAAGGAAGGGGAAAAGGGGAGAGGGTTTAAGGGGTACTGGGGAGGAGTAAAGGGAGGGAGGGGACTGGACTACCTATTAAGTTTGTATGTATGATTGGGGAAAAGCAAATAAACATAATAAATTCAAAACAAAACAAAACAAAATAAAAAAAGAATCCTGCCCTCAAGGAACAAGGAACAACAAATGAGAGCAGGCTTTGATTTACTAATGGAACTTTTGCTCTCTGTTTCTTTCTGGTTCAGCCCTTCAAGTTTGCCACTGTATTTTCCTTCATCAGACCTCATAGTTTTTGCTTCTTTCTGCCTGATTCCTTGTTCTTTTTCATAACTGAACGAGAGCTCTAAAAGGTAGCCATGCCACATTGTCAAGACTACATTGCCTTTGAAATTTCCTCTGCCAAACTCTACATTGGACTCTATTGGATTAGTTTCTGTAATTATTATTATCATTATCATCATAATCAAGACAGGGACTCACTATGTAGCTCCAACCAACTTTAAACTTAACAATAATTCTACCCCAGTCTCCCAAGTGCTGGAATTATAGATGGATGTCACCATTACAGTTCTTTCCCAATGTGGAATCCAACCTCAAATTTATGAACTCTCATGCACTTAAAGAGTGGGGCATATGTCCCAACATTCCATCATAGGATGTATGTGATAGTGTGTGTGTTGAAAACCTGTGAATCTCTGAGTTCTTGAAGTAAGCAAAATTTGCCTGCCCAAGGAAGAGATAAGAATGGAGAGAAAACAAGTTTCAAAGCTTTGTTTTAAACAAACATCAAAGTTACCATTGGGAGGGCAGAGTCTAAGAACCTAAAGTACCACTGAGGAGAGGTGTTTTGATCCCCTATCCAGAACATCCTATCTTATGTTCCTTACTTGGTAATAGGACTGAATCACAATCAATCATTATAGCAAGTGACTGCTGAGACTTAAAAAAGAAAAGAGGAACTGTCTAATCTAATGACCGAAGAGAAAGGAAAGAGGAACCCAATTATGGAAATGTGGAACTCAAAATGGAAATTTCGCAAAATACAAAAAAACAATTAAGCACAAGCACCTTGACAATTTGCTAGAGCAGAATGTGCTCCATGCTTCACAATTACTAATATAAATCATAAATATTCATTGGGTCACAGATAAAAGACAATAGAGGAGAAAGAGCATAATATACATTAGTCACTTAGTACCACATTAAAAAGTTCCCAATTTTACTCTATTTAAAGTGAATCCCCATCTTTATCTCAAACATTGCACCCTGTATTGGATTAGTTTTTTCATTGCAATTATTATTATATCATCATCATTATTATTATTGAGACAGGGGCTTACTATGTAGCTCCAACCAACTTTAAACTTAACAATAATTCTATCCCAGCACCCCAAGTGCCGGGATTACAGGTTTATGTCACCATTACAGTCCTTATTAATTTCTATGTGTGATTAAGTATTATTTAATTTCTTCCAAAATTCCCTCTCATTCTCCTTTTTAATAAACTTTTCCATTTGCAATTATAAATTTACTTGTATATTGTATCTCTGCCTCGACCAGACTATAAACTGCAGTGTCTTCTTTGTTCTAGAAGCAGTATAATGAATATATTACCCTTTAATTATATTTATTGACTTAATAATGATAGTATAAATGACTCATTGAACCAATGAGTATTAGGCTTAATACCTGCAAAACCAAAAGAACTTTGTGAAAACTGGCCAATTATTTTCAAAAAAATTTTTCAGTATACTTTTATGACACTTATTAAATACACTGATAGAAAATCACTCTATTACCACCTTCATCATGGTGTGTGTCTTTCTTAAAGTATTTCTCTAATTCCTGTTTCTACCACCTTTTAATTTATATTGAATAGGATCTTCCCAAGAAAGTAAATGCTTTTGATTCCTCTGAGAATATTTGACCTTACAAGGCTTCCTATCACAAACCGAAAAATGTCAGTATTTCCCTAGATACAGAAACTCGTCTCATTTCTTTAATGACTAAACTAAATGACAAATCAAAGACATTCTAAAGGTAAAAAACTATAAGAAGTCATACTTGTAAAGTAGAATTGAAGTTGAAAAGAAAGAAAGAAGGAGACACATTGCATGGCATCAGCAGCCACAGGGGAGCCCTGTCAGGAAATCAGAAATAACTTCTCAAGGGTAACCATCTTCAATCTATTTTATTTCATTTTATTGCTCTTCCAAGGTAACACAAAACTTCAACTGATATGAAACCTTTTAACAAATGTAGCTTGTAACACAGTCTATTTATATTCTTATTTGATTCAGTTATTTTCTTATCATTCTCCTAGTATTAAAAATCCTTTTGATGATTGTTCTGTTTTTCATTTCCAAAGTTATTAACCTCTATTTCCCACCCAAGTAAGGGAAATGCTCTGTGAGTGGCAGCCTTGTTTGCAGGAGTGAGAAAGAACTTGGCAGCTGTTCTAAAGTGTCAAGTGAGATAGCCTCAAGAATGCTATAGAAAAGTGTCACAAGTCAGAGGCAACGTCACACTAACTAGGCTGCCTCTTTGTTGGGCACTAATGGAATTCTCTGACATGTTCCTGTCGAGAAAGAAAGATTTGTAAGGAGGGATAAGGACTGGGTAATTCTTCTGTGCCTTTCATATGACTTTCAGGTCTCAAACTCTAAAGTGTACAGATTGGTTTTAAAATGTAAATAATGAGAAGAAAAATTTTAAATCCTGCTTATTTGAATTAAAACAGTGCCCTTCAGAAAATGTAAGATTTCATTTTTAATATTGCAAATTATCTGTAATGAAAAAAAAGTATAAAATTCATGGGTTTTTAATTTCCCCTAATATTCCTTTTTTTCAGAAGATGTATTTGACAGCATGACAGTTAATTTGAACTACCATGACTTTGAAAGCATATGATCAGGTAGTAATTGACCAAAGCCATTTGAAATATTTACATCAAGTATTCTCTCTTTTATTCCTTTGTTAAACTTATTTCTTTGGTGATTTCAGTTTGGACTTTCAATAGATTTTCTTAAATAACTACTAGGTAAAGGTGCAATTCAAACCACTTACATTTCCATCAGTTCTTGAGTTGTACTAGCCACATACAGGTGATATCAAGCAGCTCACAGCCTGCCATCAAAAAATGGAAAACATCTATTAATGCTACAGTAGTCATGTGAATGAGTGTGAGATGTTTTTCTGTATGTTCCCTGTACCCAAGTCTTCTTGATGCTAATTCACTTCTTTGGTTGGGTGGTCCATCTTTAACTCAAAACCAGGTCACTTGGACATATTTTACCATGCTTCCCAAGTACAGTGTGGTTACTATCCCTAAATGCCTATTAAAATAATTACAATAAAATTATTTGCAGTATAAGTATTATCTGACCTTACTTTCAAAAGAACCCTGTGAACTAGTTATCATTATGTCTACTTTACAAATAAGTATTTCATGCCCTAAAAAGGTTAAAGAAAATTCTCAAATAATCAGAGTGTTAAATGCAGATGGGTTCTGAGAGGTGACCTCTATAGCATCAATGTTTCATACTACATATAGCTATTAAGTATTCAAACTATGGATAATACTTTTTAGTTTGATTAATTTTAAAGTCAACACAATGTAGCTGTTGGGAATGTAAATAAAGTATTATTTTCAACTATAAAATTATGAAATTTAAACATAGAGGTATTTCTGATACAAATTTAATTTGCAAATCGACAAGTGCTAAAATCATAAAATTGTTCAGCTTATCAGCAAAAGACCTGTTACAAAAAACAAAAATGAAAAGTATCTGCCTCATAAATAAAATTATATGCATGAGGCTGTGGGTTTGATCCCCAGCATCCTAAAATATTTACACATCTATGTATCATATTAATACATGATTATCAATAATTAATCAACTATATGTTGAAATGATATTTTGAACATATTAAGCTTAATAAGGACATACTATCACAAGTAATGCTATTTATTTTTATGAGATAATGCAACATCTATAATGACTGTCATTGTGTTTCTGTTTCTGGTCCTGGTAGGGTGAAGCCTGTGAATCCTGGGGCAGAAGGAGGTGGAGGCGGCCATGGTGATTCCCAAATTCGTCCGTGGTTCTACACATACACAGACACACATGCACACACACGCGCACATACATACGCACACGCGCACAGTTGAATAAATAATAATAATAAAAAAGTGTATAAAATATTTAAGGGGCTGGAGAGGTGGCTCAGGGGTTAGACCTCTGCCTTGCAAGCAGAGGGTCCTGAGTTCGGACTGGCGGAAGCAGGGGCGGCCTGCAATTCTGGTCCTGGTAGGGCGGAGCCTGTGAATCCCCGGGCAGAGTAAACAAGGAGGAGGTGGAGGCGTCCATGGTGGTTCCAGAATTCGTCTGTGGTTCTACATACACACATACATACACACACGCGCACACATGCATACACACGCACAATTGAATAAATAATAAATAAAAAAATTAAAAAAATATTTAAAAATATAATCATTACCATGTTCAATACTATGAAAGAGGAAATCCGGGAGGAATTAAAGAATCGAAACAATCGCTTTGAAGAGGAACACAACAGACACTTGGAGGAGTTGAAAAAAACAGTGCAAGAAACAAAAACTGGCATAGAACAGTTAAAGAAGACTCAACAGAGTTTAAAACTGAGCTAATATTCGGATCGATGTGGTGCTCTCGTGCTCTCTTCGGGCCAGGACCTAAGCCGCGCCAGGCGAGGGACGGACATTCATGGCGAATGGGACCGATCTTCTCGTTCTGCCTGCGGGCCCCTCGTCTATCTGCCCCATCTTTTGGTGGTGTGTGGAAGGCAGGGGTGCGGTAACCGGCCCGGCTTTGCCTCCCCCGACCTCGGTTACTTCGTTGTGGGTTCTGGGGGTCCCGAGATTGCGGCAGGGGGGTTTGCGCGCCTTGGCTGTGTTGCCCCGTCTGCGTTTTTCTCCTGTGTCTGGTGGCTTTGGCCCTCCCCTCGTGCCGTGGGGAAGGTCTGCCCCGCTGCGCTGCTCGCCTCTCCCGACTGGCGGGCGTGCGTGCCTGTGCCTTGGCCGTTTTGTTAAAAAAAAAAAAAAAAAAAAAAACTGAGCTAAAAGACAAGTTATCTTCAACCCAGAACTCCACAGAGAGTCTTATCAGCAGAACTAATGAAGCAGAAAACAGAATTTCAGACCTTGAAGATAAAGTGGGAGTATTAACCAGCTCAATGGAAGAGGTTGTTAAAGCCAAAAAAATACTTGAGAGAAATATCCAGGAGATATGGGACACTCTGAAGAAGCCTAACATGCGTATTCATGAAATACCAGAGCAAGAATCTCAAAATACCACCCCTGAGGAAATTTTTCAAACGATCATCAAGGAAAACTTTCCTCATCTAAAAAAAGAGAGGCCCATCCATATACAAGAGGCATTCCGCACCCCAAACAGATATGACCAAAACAGAAGCTCGCCACGGCAAATAATAGTTAAAACACTTCAAATTCAAGAGTGGTGCTGAGAGCTTCAAGGGAGAAAAAACAAGTCACTTATAAAGGTAAACCTATTAAAATAACAAATGACTTCTCAGTCGAAACAGTAAAAGCAAGAAGAGCTTGGAGAGACATACTTCAAGTATTGAATGAGCAAAAATGTCAACCCAGGCTGATTTACCCTGCAAAACTATCCGTCATGATCGAGGGAGAAAGAAAAATCTTCCAGCACAAAGATAACTTGAAGGGATACATGTCCACCAAACCAGGCCTTCAAAAAATGCTAGAAATGATACTCAAGCATGAAGAAAAAAACAGGCATATCCAGGAGAACAGAAGGCAAGTATAACACCATTAAAAGCGAAGCAATATACTTACAAAAACTACTAAACATAATAAATGTCTGGAATTAAAAATAGTTTCTCCATTATAACACTAAATGTTAATGGAATTAACTCACCGATCAAGAGACACAGATTACAAATTTGGATTAAAAATCACAATCCATCAATCTGCTGCCTGCAGGAAACCCATCTCACCACAAAAGATAGGCATGCCCTAAAAATAAAAGGCTGGTCAACAATTCTACAAGCTAATGGAAGCAGAAAACAGGCAGGGGTAGCCATTATGACATCAGACAAAGTAGACTTCAAACCAAAGAAAATTATAAGAGACACGGATGGATACTACATTTTAGTCACAGGTACAATTCACCAGGAAGACTTCACAACATATATGCACCCAATACGGGCCCCTCCACATTCATTAAGAAAACCCTACAGTATCTAAAGCAAGAAATCAACCCCCAAATGATAATTCTTGTGGACTTCAACACCGCCCTCTCAACATGGGATAGATCAACAGGTCAAAAGCTTAACAGAGACACTTTGGAACTTAATCAAACCCTTAAAGAAATGGACCTTACAGATCTCTATTGAATTTTCACCCACGCACCAACGAATACACATTTTTCTCAGCAGCACACGGAACTTTCTCCAAAATAGATCACATATTGGGCCACAAAACGAATCTACACATGTACAAGAAAGTTGAAATTCTAACCTGTGCCCTATCAGACCACCACAGCCTAAAGCTGGACATCCACAACACAACAAACAAGAGAAAATACACTAACTGCTGGAAACTTAACAATATGATGCTGAATGAGAACTGGATTCAGGAAGAAATTAAAAAGGAAATTCAAGATTTCCTGAAAGTGAACGATAATGAAAATACAACTTACCAAAATCTCTGGGACACAATGAAAGCTGTTCTAAGAGGTAAGTTCATAGCTCTTAATGCCTACATCAAAAAAATGGAATCATCAGAAATAAACAACTTAACAATGCAGCTTAAAGCTTTAGAGAAACTAGAGCAATCTGATCCCAAAAGTAGTAGAAGAGAGGAGATTAGCAAAATAAGGGGAGAAATATCTGAAATCGAGATTAAGAAAACGATAGAGGGGCTGAAGAGGTGGCTCAGGGGTTAAGCCTCTGCCTTGCAGGCGGAAGGTCCTGAGTTTGGATCCCAGATCCCACGTATAGACGCCAGGCAGAAGCGGAGGCAGCCTGCGCTTCTGGCCCTGGTAGGGCGGAGCCTGTGAATCCCGGGGCAGAAGGAGGTGGAGGCGGTCCATGGTGGTTCGCGAATTCGTCCGTGGTTCTACACACATACGCGCGCGCACATACACAGGCACATGCACACAGTTGAATTAATAATAATAAAAAAATTAAAAAAAAAAAGAAAACGATAGAAAAAATCAACCATCAAAAAGCTGGTTCTTTGAAAAAATCAATAAGATTGATACACCCCTAGCTAAATTAACCAGAAGGAAGAGAGAGAAAACACAAATTATCAAAATTAGAAATGAACATGGAGTAATCACTACAGATACCCAAGAAATCCAGAGAATTATAACATCATATTTCAAAAACTTATACTCCGTGAAATTTGACAACACAAAAGAGATGGATGAATTTCTAAGTAAACACAACTTACCTAAATTGAATCAGGAAGTTGTGAATTATTTAAATAGTCCTATAACATATAAGGAAATTGAGGAAGTAATCTCGAATCTTCCCACCAAAAAATGTCCTGGACCAGATGGATTCAACACAGAGTTCTACCAGACATTTAAGGAGTTAATAACACCAATACTCCTTAAACTGTTCCATCAAGTAGCAAAGGAAGGAACACTACCAAATTCCTTCTACGAAGCTAATATCGTTTTTATCCCAAAATCTAATAAAGACTCACTTAAAAAAGAAAACTCTAGGCCGATCTCTCTGATGAACATAGACACAAAGATTCTCAACAAAGTCTTAACAAATCGGATTCAAAAACATATCAAAAAGATCATTCATGAGGACCAAGTAGGCTTCATCCCTGGCACACAAGGTTGGTTCAACATATGCAAATCAATAAATGTAATTCATCATGTAAACGAGTCCAAAGTCCAAGACCAAATGTTACTCTCGATAGATGCAGAAAAAGCTTTTGACAAGATCGAACAGCCTTTTATGATCAAAACGCTAGAGACAGTAGGAATGGAAGGAACCTTTATCAATATAATAAAAGCTGTATACAACAAGCCCACAGCAAGGATTATGCTCAATGGGGAACAATTGGAAGCATTCCCACTTTGATCAGGAACTAGGCAAGGCTGTCCACTCTCACCACTTCTATTCAATATTGTACTTGAAGTCTTAGCCGAAGCCATAAGACAAGAAAGGGACATAAGAGGGATTCAAATCAGCAAGGAAGAAGTCAAGCTATCCCTATTTGCAGATGACCTGATCTTATACCTGAGTGATCCCAAAAACTCCACCAGGCAGCTCCTGGAACTAATTGAGAAGTTCAGCAGGGTGGCAGGATACAAAATAAATGTGCAAAAATCAGAGGCCTTCCTATATGCCCAGAATGAAAGAAGTGAAAAAGCCTTGAGAGAAACAATCCCATTTACTATAGCCCCTAAAAAAATGAAATACCTTGGTATAAACCTAACCAAGGAGGTAAAAGACCTTTACAATGAAAACTTTAAAACCGTAAAGAAAGAAATTGCAGAAGACACCAGAAGGTGGGAAGACCTCCCATGTTCCTGGATTGGCAGAATCAACATCGTAAAAATGACCATCCTACCATAGGCAATATACTGATCCAATACTATACCAATCAAAATCCCAAAGCAATTCTTCAAAGAAGTTGACCAAACAATCTCAAAATTCATATGGAGGCACAAAAGACCCAGGATAGCAAAGACAATCCTGAGTAATAAAAACACTGCTGGAGGTATCACCATACAAACCTTTAGTCTATATTACAAATCCATAGTTGTAAAAACAGCCTGGTACTGGCTCCAAAATAGACACACAGATCAATGGATAAGGATTGAAGACCCAGCTATAAGCCCACAAAATTACAGCCATTTGGTCTTTGACAAAGGGACCCAAAGAATCCAATGGAAAAAGAACAGCATCTCCAACAAATGGTGCTGGTAAAACTGGATCTCCACATGCAGAAGATTAAAGCTGGACCCGTACTTGTCACCATGTATAAGACTTAATTCCAAATGGATCAAGGACCTTGATATCAGGCCAGAGACTATAAAAACCATAGTTGAAAGGATAGGGAACTCCCTCGAGCTGATTGGGCTAGGCCAACATTTCCTAAGCAGACATCCAATGGCACAGTCACTGCTACCAACTCTCAACAGTTGGGATCTTGTGAAATTAAAGAGCTTCTGTTCAGATAAAGAGATTGTAACATGAGCTCAAAGGCAACCCACAGAATGGGAGAAAATCTTCACTAACCACAAATCTGACAGAGCTCTACTGTCCAGACTACACAAAGAACTTAGAAAACTAAACACCAAGGAAACCAATGGGCCCTGGAACTTAAAAGAAACTTTACCAGAGATGAAATTAAAATGTCTAACAAATATCTTAAAAAATGCTCCACTTCCTTAGCCATCAGGGAAATGCAAATCAAAACTTCCCTGAGATATCATCTCACCCCGGTCAGGATGGCAAAAATCCACAATACAAACAACAACAAGTGCTGGAGCGGATGTGGAGAGAGGGGAACTCTGCTATATTGCTGGTGGGAATGCAGCCTCATACAGCCACTCTGGTGAGCCGTCTGGAGATTCTTAAAGAAATTAAAGATTGAAATGCCATATGACCCTGCTATTCCACTTTTGGGAATAACCCCACATACAGCAAAAATTCACCTCAATAGCACAAGTACGGCCATGTTCATAGCAGCACTGTTTACAATAGCAAAGTCATGGAATCAACCCAAATGTCCAACAGTTGACAAGTGGATAAGGAAACTGTGGTACATCTATACAATGGAGTACTACTCAGCCATCAAAAATGATGAATTACTGGAATTTGCCGGGAAACGGATGTCATTAGAAACAAGTATATTAAGTGAAGTATCCCAAACCCAGAAAATTAAGTGCCGTATGTACTCCCTAATAGGTGGTTCCTAGTACCAAACCCACCCAGCCCATCTTGAGACACTCAAAGATAAATCTCTGTAATACCTACAGTAATTGCAAGGATTATGAACAGGAGGGATGGGGTAGGAGGGCCACACCAGAAACAAGGAGAGAAGTGACCATGTTACAGTAGAGAAAATAGGCCTCCATCAAGGACTGCAAGTAAGTAATATTACACCTGGTTAAGTTCACAGACATTCGTTCCTGATCATTTACAACTAAGGGAGTATGATCTCACCAGAAGGGTATGGCATATAGTCTGGCAGATAAAAAGTAGCCATTTTGCAAATGGGTGATTGACCCCTCCCTCACTGAGGTTTCCAACTTTTATTGCATCTACCCTTAAATGTGCTCTTATAATAAGACTCCAGTTTAACAGCTTTTTGTCTCTGGCCAGCAGATGACATACAGTACCCAGCAAGATGGAGTGAAGGGCATTGCAGGAGCAGCAAAACTGCAAAAGAAAATCAACAAACCACAATCCAGAACTTCAGAGACCCTAATCAACCACTTAGAACTAGGCCAGACTAATCTGTCCTCATCCTGAAGCTCAGGGAAATTTGCGGAAGAGGGAGCAGTAAGAATGTAAGAGCAAAAGGATGGGAGGAGCAATGATTTGCAAGATACTCCACACAAATTAGGGCTGAAGCAATCTTAATTGGACTTTGCATGCCCTGCACAATGTCCAACACACTATTGACCTCACAAAGTCTAGCATCTGCTAAAGGCACCAAGATCCTTGGAGGCAAGGGATTGGCAGCCACAGTAGTGTTCCTATGCATAAGGGGAACACGGGAAAGAGTTCAGGGAAATGCCACTGGGTCCTTGTAAGTCATCGGAGAGGAGGGCCCAGAGGAAAATCAGGCATGCACATTAAAGGACTCTGTGGGAATTGGGGCGGGAGGCACTGAGGGATGGGGAAGGAGGGGTGAGGGGAGGGGGAGCAGGGGGTTTGGTGGGAGGAGGAGGGAGGGAGGGAATCGGTGTACCTATTAAGTTTGTATGAGCGGAAATAATAAAAAATGTTAAAAAAAAAAAAAGACTTGCCAGGTTCTGGCAGATAGGCTGGATCTGACCCTGGAGATAGTGAAAGGTGATTTGAGCAGTGCCACATCTTGCTAAATCTGGTGTGACCCCTGAGCCCTCATACGCCTGGAATCACTGATTACAATACCAGTGCTGCATGCTGGAAGAGCTGGGACAGAGGTGCATGGGCTTCGCATGTATTCCCGCCCCTCTGCAGACTTCGGCTTGAGGGGGTGGGCAACTCCTACCGATGGCTGAAGGAAGACCAGCCCTCCTGGATCAACTCTGAGCTCCCCAGAACCATGGAGACCTTCCAGAGACTCTGTCTCAAATGCAACTGGAGGTGAGCAGGACACAGGGAACGTGGAGGACTCAGACCAGCCTGGTCCCCAAAATCCTTGAGTCCATACAGACTCACCCACTAAAGCCAACCCAGGCTGAGATCTGTTTTCTTTTTGTTTTTAAGATTTTCTGAGCTTTGAACATTTTCAGTAGCAAACTCAATGTCTTTCTATTTTTCTCTGAATTCCTTCCATTTTAAGTGCTTTTTTTCTTCTATGCATCTTTTTAACTTTGAGAGTTTAAAACAACCCTGGATGGAGTCTTTGGTAAAGGACCTGTGGATTTTGTTAATGGCAAATAGATTAAAATATAAACATTGATAGAAAAAACTCATGAACAATTAAGAATATGCTACATTGCTTTTAATTTTCTTTCTTATGTTACTTATATCCTACTTTCTTCATATTTCTCACAGATGTCAGAAAGAAAGATTGCTTCTGAGCATTGAGCCTGTATTTGTTTATAAGAACATTGCTTCTGGGTGTTGAGATCTAAGTATTGTAAAAGAGACTAAACATGATACTTCCATGAACAAAGACCTTTTAGTAAGTACAACAAGGATTTTAATTTGATTTCTATTATCCTAAACTTTTCATTCTTTTACTACCTCTGTTGGATATTTTCTTCTTAAAGTTAATTTCGAACCCTTCCTGTTTTAATTATTTTTAAAAAGCTACAATTTCTGCCACATAATTCTAGTATCTTTGGATTTATTTAGTTATATATGTCTCTATTGCATTCAAGAGAAGGTTGTTTTCTTTTTCACCATCGGTGCTTGATTTTAGTTATGGTCTAATACTCATTTTTTTCCCTACACAAATCACAAAAAGTAGTAGTTGTGTATGGAATATTTACATCATTGTAGATGCCCATCACATGACCCAGTAAGCCTCCACACCATTGTCTTTCATTATTTTTCAAGGAAGCAACAATGTGAGAAGAGATGTTTAGAGTTTCTTGGCTTATTATTTTTTTAAACTATGGAACTACACTTTCCATATTATATTTTGAATATTAACTATGTCATGGGCTGGAAGGTTCTGTAGAGGTTGGTCAGGTCCAATTTGATTAAGTTTGATTAAGCCTATTGACCTATCCAATGATGAGTAAGGTGTTGAAGTCCTATACTATTATCATGATTGGGTTGATTTGTTGTTTTAAATGTTGTAACATTTGTCTCATGAATGTGGCTGAGCCTAATATATGTATGTTCAGTATTGTGAATGAAGTCTTCCTTATGAATTATTCCTTTGACTAGGATACTACATAATATGTAGTATCCTTCTGTGTCATGATTTCTTTTGGTTTGAAGTCTATTTTGTCAGATGTCAGAATTGCTACTCCCTTTTGTTTCTTTTTTCCATTAGCTTGCAGTACTATTGACCAACCTATTGGTCTGACAATGTGCCTATCTTTCATGGTGAGGTGTGTTTCCTGAAAGCAGCACATTGCTGGACATGTTATTTAATCCATGTTTGTAGCCTCTGTCTTTTGATTAGAGAGTTAATTTCATCGATGTTTAGACTTATAATTTAGAAATGTTTGTTGATTCCTGTCTTTTTTAAGTTTTGTGGTTTTTAAAAAAAATTTTTTTTTTATTCAAGTGTGTGTGAGTGTGTGTGTGTGTAAGTGTAGAACCATGGGCAAATTGGGAAACCACCATGGACCGCCTCCGCCTCCTCCTTGTTTACTCTGCCCTGGGATTCACAGGCTCCGCCCTACCAGGGCCAGAAGCGCAGGCCACTCCCGCTTTTGCCCGGCATCTATAAGTGGGGTCTAGGATCCGAACTCCGGACTTTCTGCCTGTGAGGCAGAGGCTTAACCTGTGAGCAGAGTCTTAACCTCTGAGCCACCTCTCTAGCTCCTGTTTTGTGGTTTTGATATGTGTATTTCTTTGCTAGGAAGTCATCTTGGTATTTTTTCCTTCTGTCCTCTAGGATGTCTTTGTCCTTTTCTTTGAGCTTGATTATCTTTTCTAGCATATTTTGTAGTCCTGATTTGGTGTTCATGTAATCCTTCAAATTATCCTTTTCTTTTATCCTCAGTCATGACTGATAGTTTTCATGGTTATATCTGTCTGGGTTGGCATTTGTGCTCATTCATGACTTGAAGTACATCTCTCCAAGATCTTATGGCTATTACTATTTCCATTGAAAAATCAGCTGTTATATTAATAGGCTTACCTTTAAATGTGACTTGGTTTTTCTCTCTTGATTTTCTCAGCATAGTCTCTTTGTTATGTATGTGTAATGTTTTGATTATAATTTGTCATGGTGAGTTTCTATTTTGGTAATATCTGGTGTACAATATATCTCTTTTCCTCAGATGGGGATCTCTTTCCTTAAATGTGGAAATTTCATTAGTGATAGTGTGAATGATATGGATTTATGGGTTTTCTTCTTTATGGGTTTCTTCTGGTATTCCATGAGTGTACAGGTCCCATGATTCTTGAATATTTCTTTCATCTGTTTTTTTTTCTTTTTTTTACTTTTTTAACATCTTTGATGTTGAAACTGTCTTGGATCAAAACTATCTGTTCTACAATCTTGTTTTCTAATTCTGTTTTGTTATTTCTGCTGGTAAGACTTTCTGTTGAATTTTGGATTATAGGATTATTTGTTTTTAATTTTGAGTTTAATCTCTGCATGAGAGTTTTTTCAATTGCTGTATGCCTAGTTTTGTTTCATCAACTGTCATTTCCATTTCATTTAGTTCCTGTTGTGTTCTTGCTCATATTGGCTTATGCGGCTACTTAATACCTCTTGGTTCATTGTTGAAACCAGCATTTCAAGAACCACTTCATTACTCAACCAAGGACTAGGGATTGGTGAAGACTCGTCCATCTTTCTTGATTGGCATTCATATTTAGGAAAGTAGTTCTCACTATTTTAATAGCTTCTTAGAGGATCTCAGCCAGTTTGCCCACATGTTCATGGCAGTTATGCAACAGAGTCCTTCTCTCTGAGTATCATTTTGGTCAGAACCTACAGTGTCCAAGTTTCTAACCACGCTGCTCCTAAGTTGACATTTCTCTCCCAAGGATTCATGCTCCTAGCATGGCTGAGTAAAGTCAAGTTCAAGTGCAAATTGCTTCAGAGGCATACTCCACCAGAATCTTCTCACAGGCTGGGCAAAAGACAGGGTGGGACATCTAGTTTATTTTTTTATTTTTTTATGCTTTTATAAAGCTTTTTTTTTTTTAAATTTCTACTCATACAACTTTAAAAGGTACACTGGTCCCCTCCCTCCCTCCAACCTCCTTCCGCCCTGTGCCCCCTCCTCTCCCCTCTCCCTCCCCATCCCTCAGTGCCTCCCCCTCCCATCCCCAGGGCATCCTTTAATGTGCATGCCAGACTCTCTTCTGGGTCCTCCTCTCCGATGAAGTGCAAGGATCCAGTGGCATTTCCCAGAACCCTTTCCTGTGTTCCCCTTAAGCACAGGAACATTACTGTGGCTATCAATCCCTTGCCACCAAGGATCCTAGTGCCTTTAGCAAATGCTAGACTTTGTGGGGTCAATAGTGTGTTGGACATTGTGTAGGGCATGCAAAGTCCAATTATGATTGCTTCGGCCCTAACGTGTTTGGAGTATCTTGCATATCATTGCTCCTCCCATCCTTGTGCTCTTACAATCTTACCGCCCCCTCTTCCGCAAATTTCCCTGAACTTCTGGATGGGGAGAGATTAGGCTGGCCTAGTTCCAAGTAGTTGATATAGAGTCTCTGATGTTCTGGATTGTGGTTTGTTGATTTTCTTTTGCATTTTTGCTGCTCCTGCAATGCCCTTCACTCCATCCTGATGGGTACTGGATGTCACCCCCCTGGCCAGAGATTAAAAAGCTGTTAAACTAGAGTCTTGTTATAAGAATATATTCAAAGGTAGATGTAATAAAAGTAGGAAACCACAAATGGGTCAATCACCCATTTGCAAAATGGTTACTTTTTAATCTGCCAGACTATATGCCCTCCCCTTCTGGTGAGATCATACCCCATCAGCTGTAAATGATCAGGAACGAAAGTCTGTGAACTTCATCAGATGGGACAGCTAGTTTAAAGTGAAGGCTTGAAAGATGTTATCTCTTAATTTCTTATGCTTGTGCTGATTCTTCTGATGCCAATTTTGAAAAGGATTACAACATGGATAGGGGAGAACTCACAAATTCTCACCCTTAGCTGAGGAGCCAGCAGCAGGTGATGGTTACTGGGAATGAGAGGGTTGTTTTCTTTTGTGGGTGCAGCTCCTGATAGGTGACCCAGGCTCCTCACACCAGATAGAATCCGGTATTACTAATGGGATACAGTGGGCTATTAAAAAATAAATAAAAGAATATATGAAGGTGGGAAAGGAATGTGTTGGGGGAGGTCAGGAGAAGTTGGAGGGAGAGTAGTGTTAGGTATGGTCAAGATACATTGTTTACATATGTAAATAAATGTATATATTACACAAATAAACAAATAAATGTATATATTAAACAAAAGGCATTGTGTTGATACATTACCTTTAGGAAGAGTGATTCCAGAGAATTTTCTTACAATGCAGTGGTTGCCAGTGATTATCATAGGTTTATGAAGCAAATGTAGACTATTTTAGTCTCTCTTACATAAACCCTGTGTTCTACTAAACTGGTTGTCCTGATGCCTTCTCCCCTTTCTGGGATTTCCCACCTTGGTGTCTTGGTGTGTTCTGTTACTTTTTCTGTTTCTCTTTTTCTGGGGTGTCCTCTTGCCTATCCCTAAGTCTAAAGACTTAGTATCTTGTAGGATTATCAGTAATTTGTTTGTTATCCTTCATTAGACTCTCTCCTCCTCTGAAATTATGCCTACTGTTATGGTTTTAAATGTGTCCCCCACAATCTCATGTATTTGGAAAGGTCATGCATGGCACCTTTGAGAGGTGGGGGCCTTATTGGAGGAAGGTGGGTCACAGGGGGTGAGCTTTGAGGTGGATTAGTCCCAACCTGCCTCCTGGAGAAGTCTGCGTTTGCAGCAAGGAGTTTTGTAGCTCTCAGCCTCCAAGATGTTTGCAATGACTGAGTCTGCCTTTAGCTTTTGCCAGCCAGCCATGCCATGTCTATCATGAAAGAACTGTTTCTCCCCTTTGGAACCATAGGCTGAATAAATCTCCTTTTCTCCTTTAAGTTGCTTTACTTTGGGTGCTCTCTTACAACACACAAGAGTAACCAGTATAGCTATCTTTAGAATTGTAAACATGCAGAATTCATTCTTGAGAAATACATAATATTTATTTCAAAACATGCATTAATCTTTTTCGGGTCCTCCCACTAACCTGTCCCCTAACTGTATCCTCAAGGCTTCCTTAGGAAAACTCCAGCCTCAGTTCTTACTGCTTTTTCCTTTGCAAAATGTACTCTTTCCAGTGTCTGTGAATAAATTGTGTAGTGTATGAACAACTTATTAAGAATAAATTCCTTATTTTGTCTTTTCTTCCTGATTGTAAGTTTTTTAAAAATATTCTCACATTTTAGTCTTAGGAACTTTCTCCCAGTATTTAATCTAGTATTATGTTATATTTTACCATATTCTGATTAGTTAGTTATTTAATATTTCTTATGATATGCACTTCAAATAAAAAAACTTATGATCAAAGTGTGAATCTATGAAAAGAATGCTTTAGTTAAATTAGTATTATTTTTTTTTGTTTCAAAAACCATTATTCACCAAATTAGAGCTATTTGTTAGGAGGCAGTACTTCTGTATCAGACTGGCTTTGGGCAACCCATCCTTGGCTCCATCTAACCAAGGAAGGATTCTGGTTTATCAGATTGTTCAGGACATTCCATAGACTACATATCAGGAGGGAATAAATTTTCTTTGATTTCTTGTCTTCTTCACATATACTTTTCTCTTTAGTTTTTCTCAGCAAGATGGGTGACCAGCACAGGAATTTACTCTTTCTGAATCTCTGTCTAGAAGTGATAGATGCTATCATAATTTTGCCATCTCACCTCTTAAGCATCTCATAGCACATGGGCAGCTGGATGTTTTTTATTCATTTAATATTTTTATGTATTTGTTTAAGATTTTAGATCAGCAAAATAATTGTCCAGTTTCACAATATCGATGGGAGGAAATATTGTTTGTAGGCCCCAATCAGGTCCTCATTGCATTTAGGCCACACTTTACAATTTGTTTGGCAAAGGGAACTGTGCTTGCAGTGCTGTGAAGGAAACTTTGAAAGGAGCAGGATTTGGATCCAGTGCTGTAGGTGGTGTCCATATTGTCTGGTTCTCTGTTTCTGAAACCCCCATCTCCTCCACAGCTTGTGTTGTGTTATTTCCCAGTATATATCACCTTTTGTTAGAACTCTGATCTGGTTTTGCAGCTCATTCCATTGTGAGAAAAATCAACCAATATCAGAGAAAACTTCTAGTGTGGATCCCATGATGTGGTTTTGCAAATTTTTTACTCTAAATCATGTTTTCAAACTTTATATACTTTCATTAATAGTCAATACTCATGAAGGTTGGGGACTAAACTGGCACTTTCTAGGTATTTATTTACTCGACAGATTTTTGAATGAAAGTTTCTTATAGTTTCTCAAATATTATATGAGTCAACCTCTCCTCCCTGCTTCCATCAATGCTTTGTGGGAATCAGGTACAACAGTGAAGAGATTGTAGTTAGTTGATAAGAAGATATTCATCTCCAAGGAATGATTTTCTGCAACTGTAATATTTTAAAGTTAGAGTCTTTAAAAACATTCCTGGGCTTTAACTGCTACTAGGAAAATTTTTTTTTGAATTTCTGTTCTTATCTTTTTCTCCCAAACATGAAATTATAAAAGATATTCACAATGCTGGTAAAAATAGAGAATCAAATAGAATGCCAGGAAGAAATAGGCTTGGTAAGAAAGCAAGCTAAGTATCCATACTGGAAATAGCAAAGGGGGAAAATAATGGACATTCTCATTGCATTCTGTGAAAGTTAGCTGCAGGGCCTTCAATATTCCCTCTAGGAATTCTAGAAAGCGTCACAACCTGGTATATTGGAAACCAGCCTCCAACTTACTCGTCTTATTATGTTCGGTGAATGGCATTGGTCTTCTTCACTGAAACATGACTCCATAATATGTTGACATGTGGAGTTGTGGCTTCTTTCTTCATGCTTTTCTTTACTCACTTTTTAAAAAAAGAGTTTTACTGTCTCTTAGTGTAATTCTAAACCTTCAGTGACGTTGTTTGGCTGTGGAGTCTTGTATTATTCCATGGTGCTAAAGGTAAGGATGGCATTGTACTAATGTGTCTTAATTCTCTCAACAACATAGATCTGCACAGAGCTTTAGACTTGATGCAGACCAAAATATGAGCCTATTCCAGTGAGGTGCAGATTTCTGCCAGATGTGAGGGAAGTTTGTGAACTTTGTTAAAGAGAACTGGCTTGGAGACACATACATTGATCAAGGGTGGGAAATGGGCGATGGAGACAGTCTCTTGACAATCAGAGATCTTCCCTGTGTCTCAGTTTCTGGAGGATGTTACAGAGGATGTCTGCTTTAACCTGTCCCACAGATCTCTTGCCTGATGCTAGGTTGAACTAGTGACTCTGTGGCTGGCCATGAATTGATCTTCAGTTTCTACTGAGTTCTGTGTCTCACCACAAGGAGATTTGGTACTCGGCTACTAAATAAATCGCTGTTCTAACTTTCCTGCCTTGCTCCCTGCCCTGTCTGGTGGTAGAGAAATAGTGGATGCTGGCAGCCATCTAATCTGGTGCAATCCCAGTAATCAGCTGAGGCTCTTGGCTTGACAATAAAGATCATGGAGCTGTACTTGGCACTGAACTTTATTATTTTTTTATTAACATTTTTTATTATTATTTCCGCTCATACAAACTTAATAGGTACACCAGTTCCCTCCCCCCCTCCTCCTCCCCCCGAATCCCCTGCTCCCCCTCCCTCCCTCCCCATCTCCCAGTACCTCCCCCCAATTCCCAGAGAGTCCTTTATTGTGTATGCCTAACTCTCCTCTTGGTCCTCCTTTCCAATGACATAAAAAGACCCAGTGGCATTTCCCTGAACCCTTTCTCGTGTTCCCCTTAAGCATAGGAACACTTCTGTGGCCATCAATCCCTTGCCTCCAAGGATCTTGGTGCCTTTAGCCGATGTTAGACTTTGTGAGGTCAATAGTGTGACGGACATGGCGCAGGGCATGCAAAGTCCTATTATGATTGCTTCAGCCCTATCTAGTGTGGAGACTCTTCAAATCATTGCTCCCCCCATCCTTTTGCTCTTACAGTCTTACCGCCCCCTCTTCCGCAGATGTCCCTGAGTTTCAGGATGGGGGGAGATTAGGCTGGCTTAGTTCTATGTGGATGATATAGAGTCTCTGAAGTTCTGGATTGTGGTTTGTTGATTTTCTTTTGCAGTTTTGCTGCTCCTGCAATGCCCTTCACTCCATCCTGATGGGCACTGTATGTCACCCCCTGGTCAGAGACAAAAAACTGTTAAACTGAAGTCTTGTTATAATAGCACATTCAAGGGTAGATGTAATAAAAGCAGGAAACCTCGGTGAGGGAGGGATCAGTCACCCATTTGCAAAATGATCTCTTTTCATCTGCCAGACTATATGCCCTTCCCTTCTGGTGGCACTGAACTTTATTATGGTGGGCCTAACACTGGGTTTTCAAGTCTAAGGCTTGAACTTAATTCTCTGTCTCTCTCCTAAGCAGGAGGTAAAATAGGATAATGTATGTAACCCATTTTTTGGAGTTTCTGGCTCATGTTTTTTGATCAGAGAGCTGGGATCCTCTAGCTAGAGTGATACATTGGTTTTTTTCATCTGTATTTGTGTCTGGAGCTTCTGTTCCTAGTAGACAGTCACTCCATAACAGAAGTAGTTCATACTTGGCTGTTTGGAGTTTGGAGAGCTGGAATAAGCAACTCTCCTGTCATTTCATTTTGTCATTCTATATAGTCTTCTGCCTGATTCCTGTAGCCCTTCTAGAAGTAGGTAAACTAGAAGTAGTTTAGCATATGAATAGCTGCTCAAGTGAGTGTATTTGTGGGGAAATGATTCCTAGACAATCTTTCTCAGATGCAATTTGCTTCACTTCTGAGACTCATTAAAGACTCAACCATTAAGATATCTACTGGAGCTAGTGAAGGAAGCATGCACCCAAAACAGACTCCTGGGAAGAATGGATGTGTCATCTTCAACTACACTGTACAGATGAGACAGGGTAGCATACTTGTTTTATAGTGTGCAAGTTTTATGACAGTATAGGAAGACACTTCCTATATACCAGCAAAAGATTAGCTAAGCAGAACTTTGTCAATGATAGGCTGCCTTAGGAGGCTTGACATATTAACTTTCTTCTTCCTGGGAATAAATATTTGTTGGGTTAATTAATTTGTTGAGTGACATTCCTAAGAATTTGCCATGTCTTAGCAAAACACAGAGTGGAATTAGACTTCTCTATGAAAGCTTTCCTGAACATAGCTCAATGCTTTTTTCTTTTCTTTAGTTGGAGTTCGTGATAATTTTCTCCATTGATTTCAGTTTATCTAGTTCTTACTCAGCTTTGCACAAGGCTTGGGGTCTGAGTCAGTTGTATAATTAAGGAGAGTGTTCTGAGAATATTAGAAGGCTCAGTTCAGCCAGCTCTTCCTATAGTCGATTTCTAATACAGCTAGAAATTCTACATTAATGAGCATGGGTGGATTACTTGTCTGTGATTCAGATACATTTATGGGCTAAATGGGGATATTAATGGCACTTATGATATAAAGTCATTTTCAAAATTAAATGAGTAGGCACAGGAAGCCATTCAATAATTATAGCATCTATCTGTTTCCTCAGCTACATTGTCAGTCAAATAAGGACAAATTTTTGGCTTTCTTACCATGGCTCCTAGCTCAGCAGTGACGCAGAAGTTCAAGTGACAGAAGTATGCAAATACCCTAGCCCTCTCTTAGAAAGGATGTGCATGACAGTATATACATATAGGGTGTTCCAGATAATCCAAGATAATCTGGATATGCTGTCCATCTCAAGATTCCCAACTAAATCATGTCATCAGGTTTCCTTTCTCTTTTCCCATGTAAGATAACATTCACAAATTCTGGGGAGACCTCAGGGCCATGACTCACCCTGCCACATTAGTCTTGCCTAACCCACTTTTCCCCTTCTTCATGGATACATGGAAGACTGCACTTCCCAGGCTCTTCACAATTAGAGAGTCACAGAATGGAAGCGATGGGCATCTCTTCTGGCAGAGATATGTGAAGAACTTGTCTGCTTGTCTATTCTTTGTCTTTTCTTTGGCCATCATCTTTGCTTCATGGTGAAATGAAGGAATCCCAGATGAAGGTACTCTGTATTTCTGGGTCATTGTATTTAAAAATTCCAGTCTTGGAGTAAAACAGTTGCAAAAAATAAATTTTTGTTGGGTTAAATTATTGATTTTACAGTGAATCTGTGGTTGGTGCATAGTGTGGCCCATCCTCAGTAATAAATGTAACATGTAACTTCCTGAGTGAGAATTCAGTCCCAAGCATTCAGAAACAAGCTACGGAATATTCACAAACTTAATTACAATTCAGTATTTTAATAATCAGAACATATATATCATGGGATTTGAAATTGTTGTAGAGAGTTAACCTTTGCTCAAAATTTTAATCTGCATCTTGGAGAATGTTGAGATTGACCAAGTAGTCGTGGGAGTAGGGAGGGCTAGGCCACTGCAGGCAGAAGAAACTGTAATTACAAATAACTACTGGGAGTGAGGAAAAAAATAGCATGACTGGTGGAAAGCACACAGTGTAGAGAGCTGTAAAATGAGCAGAAGATGGGCAAGGAATCCTTGGTGTGTAGGCCTGCCTGGGGGTACATCAGACAGCTGCTTGAAACAATATACTAGATCTGTCTGTCACTTTCCTCCAGGAAACAGGGTCTGCTTATTTTCCTGTCTGTTTTGTCTCCCTTTTATGCTTCCTTTTAACATTTGTCTCAAATTTATTTAATTGTGCCAACTATTCTTATTTACTGAGGTTTGTCCGGAAGCTACAGCATTTGGCTATAGTAGTTTATAACTGTATAACTCTCGATAAGTCACATAGTTAAGCTAAGTCTCAGCTTACTCAGTAATTATAGTGTTGTGGGGTGATGGCCAGGAATGAAATTGCAGACACAAATGCCAAATTAAAAAAACAAATTTAATACACTGATCAGAGGGCTCTGGCCTACTGGTCATAACCAGTAATGAACCAAAAGCCTCAAAAGATGGGTTACACATGTTGTTATACACATCTTGTTTAAACAAAAAGAAAGGGATCTCTTTTCTGACAATGCTCTGCCTAAAGGAATCTGACAGTCTTCTAGGTAGAGATCTACTTTATTTATTAAGGAAGGTCAGCAGAAACTGGGTACTGAAAAAACCAGACGCCATAAAGACTGATGTTACTGAGGGCAGAAACCATTGTTATTAGGCCTTGGACTTTCATTCCTCATAGCAACCTCTTATCTCAGTCCCAGTGGAAGAGAGGGGGGCTAAGACAAGCTTCCTATAGTACAGGCTTTTATTAATTGTCCATCATATTTCAATAGTAGGTCCCCAAAAGAAAAGTTGAGAGGGATACAGTCTGGGAAACACTTTTCAAAGGTTTGGCTTGATACTTGGCCATCATCATTGTACTTTCACTGTGTATCTGCTGGGGATTTGGTAATGACAAGTCAAGATTACCGATTTCTTGATACTTTGTGGTACATTTAATTCCATCTTAGTTTCAACTCCCTGGTCTTATATGCTTATTAGCAAGGATTTAATACACTCATTTTTAAATGAATATATTTTTACAACCATAATAAAATTTCTAAAGATTGAAGAGACTGGACTAGAAAGACTGCTCAGGTGTTAAGACTCTGCCTTGCAAGCATAAAAACCTTAGTTCAGATCTCAGATCCCATTAGCCTAAGTGGACATGGTGGCAACTTTCACTTCCAGCTCTGGAAGATGAAGCCTGAGAAATCTTAGAACAAAGCAAAAAGGAGATAGACAAGCCATGAGGGATCTCAAAGTCACTCTTAGTCCTCCACAGGCATACACGGTGCTCTTTGATACACACACACACACACACACACACACACACGCACACGCACACGCACACGCACACGCACACAGAGAGAAAGAGAGAGAGAGAGAGAGATTGAAGAGTATTTTAAATGGTTAAGTTTAAAAATATTTCATTAGGAATTCTATTAAAGCAGGAAACAATTTTCAATAGTTAAAAAAAACCTGTGTTCTCTTTGTTGCTATTAAAGTTTTTTACAAGACCCAGACATATCTTTAGGAGTTTTAAACATGTCTAGTCTTTTGACACTGTGACATGAGTTGTCATTTATAAATGTGATGGGCCACATTCATAGTTGTTCTGGGAAACTTGCAGCCTGTGGGCTACATATTGGACATGCCTATTATGGTCTAACATTTATGCATTTTACGTTATAAATAGAAAATAAATCATTGGTGATTTATTGTCCACTAAGAAACAGTACTTTACCATTGATAATTGTATGCATATTGCTCATCGATTTAATTAAAATTTTTTTCTTTGAGACATTCATACATAAATACAATGAATTTATGTGTTTTCACCCCTTATTACACAATTCCATCTCCTTTCCTGTTTTACTTCATATTTTTTTTGCTTTCAACAAGTTTCCTTCCGATTTTCAAATTCTTTCCACAAAATTTTAAATTTAATGGTATGTGTAGAATGTTTCTAATCAATACATTTAATATACCTGATGATTTTCTTTTTTATATTTTTGTTATAGAAGCGCAAATGGACAAAGACAGTCAGGTCTTCTAAGACTGAGATACAGTGGGATATCAGAGAAGAAATGAACACTGAAGTCAATTTATTAATTAATTCAAGATTAATATTATCCATCTACAGTGCTTTTTGAGACCATGTCTAACAAGAAGACTAGGAAAAGTGGGTCTGTAGTGTCAACTTATTAGTCTTTGTCCTATTCTTTAATTCCTTGACAATTTTATATATGTGTATGTACTAAGTTTTGATTATTTCCATCCCTCTGTCATACTCTCTCATCCCCTCCTCTCACCCAAACTCATCCGACTCTGTCTACTTTTTAAATTCATTGTCGATTTCATGCGTTTCTATTCCTTACTGTCCAATCTCAGCTTCTTTCTTTTCCCCAATACAAACTTTCCTCATAACCAGCCTTCTTTTCACTTTCATGTGTTTCTGCATATGAAGCTAACTGAGTTTCACCTGGGTTGCCTGTACTTGCATATGGCTGAACACTGGCATACTGGGGCTTTATCAGTGGGGATACCATTGAGGAAAGTAGCTGCCCTTCCCCAACTCAGCATTCTTTTTTTTTGAATAATTTTATTTTTTTCTTCCACATTTTATTTTTTCCTAATCATATAAACTCAATAGGTACCCCAGTCCTCTCCTTCCCTCCTCTCCTCCCCAGTCATCCCCCTTGTACTCTCCCCTCTCCCTACTTCCTTCACCCTCCTCCCTCCCTCCCCCTTCTTCTAGTGCCTCCCCCTTCCTCCCTCCTATCCCCTGGAGCATCCTTTTTTGTGAATGCCAAACCTCCCTCTGAGTCCTCCATCCCAGTGAGAGGTAAAGACTCAGTGGCATAGCCTGGAGCCCCTTCTTGGGCTCCCTATTAGTATGGGAACTCTATTATGACTGTTAATCCCTTGCTTCGAAGGATTCTACTGCCTGGAGCCTTCTTCCCTGTGATACATGTTAGATTTTGGGGGGTTGTTGACATGTCAGCCATTGCGTACGTCAGGCAAAGCCCAATTCTGGCTGCTGCAGCCCTAACTTGTGTGGAGTATCTTGTATATCATTGGCCCTCTCCATCTTAAGCTCTTACAATCTTTCTACCCCCTCTTCCACAAGGTTCCCTGAGCTTGAGGATGGGGAGAGATTTTGCTCGTCTGGTTCCAGGTGATTAATGTAGGGTCTTTGGTGTTCTGAATTATGATTTTTTGTTATTTTCAGTTTTGCTTTTCCTGCACTGCCCTTGGCTTCATCCTGATTGGTATGGAAGGCCACCTCTTAACCAAAGATAAGAGACTGTTTAAATGAAGATCTTAATATAAGAGGAGACTCAAAAGTAGATGGAAGAATAGGAGTAGGACACAGCAGTGAGGGGGGAGGAACACTGGTTACCATCTACTTGCCAGTTTCTATATCCTCTCTGATTGGTGAGATCAAACCTGTGACCAGGAAGGGAAGTGATAGTGAGCTACATCAGATGTCTCACTACTTACATGCAATACTTGATAATGACCTATTTTCTGAAGTGTGATCCCCTATCTCATTTTTTGGGCCCTCCTTCCCCTTCCTTCCTGTTTATAATCTTTGTGATTACTGTAGGTATTACAGAGATTTATCTTTGAATTTGTCATTAAGTGGGTTTGGTACTAGGATTCACCTATTAGGGTGAATTTTCTGTGTCTGGGATACTTCACTCAATATAATTTTTTTCTAAATCCATCCATTTCTCATCAAATTTCATTAAGTCATCTTTTTTGATGGCTGACCACTTAGCATTAATTCTTAACAGACTGTCAGGGATGTGTGGTGCCTCCTGGAATCATTCATCTTTTATGATGGAATTTTGATAGGCCCAATCTTGTGCAGATCTTGTGAAAGTAACCCAAACTGCAGTGAATTCGTAAGTGCAACAGCCCTCTGATATTTAGAATATACTGTTTTGCAACACCTCTCCTCAGCTCTAAATCTTACATCCTTTCTGTCCCTTCTGTGATGTTCCCTAAGCATTATAGTGAGGAGTGAATTAGATATCATATTTAAGGTCAAGTAGTCACTTACTCTGTGCACTTTGGCCAGTTGTGATTCTCTGTATTAAATATTATCCACTGAAGAATGATGCTTCTCAATCAAAGACTTAAAGATTTCTAATCTATAGGTATAATTTTAAATGTTTTGATGATAGCTTGGTATCATATAGTAGCTTGTTGTTCCTTAGGTCCTAGGGCCTCTCCATTCACAGGTGGACTGGTTTACAGTACTATGTATATATGTGTTCTCTTTTAAAAAGCTGGCCTTAAATTCATTCAGAAGCATCTGGTTGCCCCACAGCATTCATGTCACTATTGTACCAATGGTCCCCTTTTCCTAGGGTGGTTGCTATTATAGCTTACAGCACTCAGACCTGGTGAGACTGAAGATTGATTTTCTTCCCTAGAAGTTGGCCAACAAGGAGGAAGCTTCCAGATTAGTTCCAACTTGTTTATTCCATGCGTTGTGATCAACATGTGTGTTTTTTTCATCATTAGGATATTGCTGTCAAGTTTTGGAGATGTCCAGAATAATATAAGTCTTAGCCATTATTCTTAAATGATTTTCCTGGTTCTATTTTTTAAATTGTTTTCATATTTCTAGTTTTTAAAACATAATGACTCATTGTCTCTGCCCCTTCCACCTTCTTCTCCTTCCCTCTCCTCCCTTCCTCCTCTCTTCCCCCTCTCTTCCACCTTCCTGTCTATCTGCTCTTGTGAGCCCCAAGGTTCCCTTTGGGATGTCTGCTCTAATAGGGGCTCAGGCCTCTGTGACAGATTAAATGGCCTTTCCTTGGGTATACCTGTTGATAAGGTCGTTCCCCTTTACCTGTTGAGCTCTAGCTCCTGACATTGCCTCTTTGTGTAGTCCTTTCTCCTGAGTTCCTCCTAATCTATAGAGTAATGTTGACATGCCCACCATAGTGAAGGTCTGGAGAAGATAAGTCTCCTTTCAGTAAGTTCTTAGCCCTGTCTGAGTGAGGTGCTCTGGCAGGCAGTGGACGTCCTCAACTTTAGGCTCTTATAACGTTACTGCCTCTCTTCTGCAAGATTCCCTGAGCCTTAGAATGTGGAAAGATTTGGTTGGTCTGATTCTGACTGAGCATTTTAGGATCCTCAGTACTCTGCTCTCTGGTTGGTTGCTGTTGTCTATTTCACTGCTCTTCCATTGTACTAGGCTGTGTCTTGTTTGATTGTTCAAATCTTTTATTACCTAAGATAAAATGAGAGGTATTTAGATAAAGATTTACTATCTGGTGTTTGTGGTTAGTATTGAGGCTTCTTATCCTGGCTACTGCCATTTTTCTCCAGGCCGCTATTGTGTAGACTGGTTTAAATTGCTGGGCACGTGTTTCTTATAATTGGGAGTGGGAGGTGTTAGGGGTTAGTAAGCAGATAGGTGGTTACTTAGCTAAATCCCTACAATGTCCTATTTCTGTTCTATCACTTTTAAGACTTCTCTTACATAAAAGCATTTTAAAATTGTTTACTCCTGTTCTTTTGTTTATGCTCTTTTGGGATTTTCTACCACCCTTGCCTTATGTTCCTTTGCATTTTTGGGTGTTGTAAGAATTTCTGTTTAATTGGATCAAACTGGATATTTAATGTTGTGGTACTAGCTACTCTTTTTCTGTTGAGAAAAAGGGAGATTTATTTAGTTTATGGTTCCAGAGGGTAGATACAGTATTTCCTGGCAGAAAAGGTATGGCTGGCTGGCAGAAGCTGGAGACAGACTAAGTCACATCCTTCATGAAGGCTGAGAGCTGCAAGATTGATTGCTTAAGAAGTAAGGTAGGGGTTAATTAACCTCAAAGACCTTCTAAAGGTGCCATGACCATCCCAAACACATGAGTCTGTGAGGGACACATTTCAAACCATAACATTTCACTCGTGGTCCTTCAGGCTCATTGCCATCTCATTATGTAAACCATACTAAGTCCAACTTTGAAAGTCCCAATAGAGATTACACCAGTAGTCCCAATGCAGTCAAAAAAATCTGAACTCCAAAGCCTCTTGTAAAATCAAAACACAAATTACCTACTTTTGACGTGGAGTTATATCCAGGAAAGATTGGTCATTACAAGACTGAAAACCAGCAGGACAAACTCCAAATCCTGCAACTCTTTGTCCAATAGATGAACTTCTTGTTGAAATCATCTCAATTCCAAAGGACTTTGGTTCCACCCCTCCAACACAGTTGCTCATAAAACATATCATTCTCTTGGATTGGATCCTCCCAAGGTATGCATCTCTCCTTGATAAATGTCCCACATTGATTATTGCATCTCTAATATCTTCACTTCTCAATGGGAAACTAGGCTTCAACTCCACAGCACAAATTGCCTTTCTTGGGCTTCTAAACTTCGGCCGTTATGTCACATGCTGCCTGGATTCTGCCCTTTTCTGAAATCTCAGATAAAGGATATACCCCCTTGCTCTTGCATCTTCGATGCCTCTGAAGTCAGCATCACATAGATGACATTACAAAGTTCTGCTATAGCCTTGGGCTGAAGACTGGTCCTCTCCACTCACATCTGATTCAGCTTCTCCATGACGGGAATGATCTCTGCCTCTCTTGCATGTTGCTTCAGAGACAAAGCAGATCTTTCCTTTGGAACTCTTCCCTTTAGCTCGTTCTTTTCAAAAGAATTTGCATTCTTATGAGTGGGAGCCTTCTTTGAGGATCTTGACTTCAGAGTAGGACCACTCCTATAATCCAAATGAAGAGCAGGTTTTGATTAGCTAATAGAGATAATCTCTTTAATAAAAACCTCCATTTTGTTCTCTGTCTCTTCCTGGTTCACTCTTCAAATTTGTTAGTGCTTTTTTTTTTTTCTCTTTAGACCTTACAATTTTTGCCTCTTTATTCCTGATTTCTCACTCTTTTTCAGAATGCTGAGCAAGAAATGAAAAGTAGCCATGCCATACTGTTAGGACTGTCTTGTCATGAAAATTCTTCTGTTAAACACTCAAAATTTAACTGTCTGCCAGTGCATCTCACCACTTGCCACTTGTCAAGTTTCCAATGCAGTCTCTATTCCCCTCTCGACCATCATAAGCTGAGCCTATAGTGCCTCCTCTCTAACAACATTAGTGTCTGCCACATTCTTATAAGAAGGTCATGGTATCCATGACATGAAGGTTTTCCCAGTGCAAAGTCCCAAAGTTCTCTGTATTTCTCCCAACAAATAGCTCCAAAGGCATGCTAGCCACATCATAGCAATGGCCGTACTGCTGGGTACCAACTTAGCTTCACAGACAACTTCATTTTTTTGGTACTGCATTCTCAGTCTCACACAGCAATACCCCACTTCTCTGGTACCAATTTCTGTACTGGTTACTCTTTCCTGTTGCTGTGAGAGAACACCCAAATTCAAGCAATTTAAGGAAGAGAGGGAGATTTATTCAGCTTACAGTTCCAGAGGGAAGATACAGTCTTTCATGGTAGAAAAAAGTATGGCTGACTGGCAGAAGCTGAAGGCAGGCTAAGTCATGTCCTTCATGAAGGCTACGAGTGCAAGACTGTGAACTTCAAGAGCAGACCACTCCCAGCAATAAGATGGGATTAAATAACCCCAAAGACCACTTCCTGTGATTGTCTTTCTGGCAAGGCTCCACCTCTTAAAGGTGCCGTGACCTTCCAAAACACATGAGCCTGTGAAGGCCACATTTCAAACCATAATAGCGGGCATTTACTTATAAGGAAGGACATGCAGCATCTGTCTTTCTGGATCTGGGATATTTCAGTCAGTATGATTTCTTTGAATTCTATCCATTTACTGGTAAATTTCATTAGTTCATCTTTCTTTTTTAAATTAATTAATTAATTAATTTTATTTATTCAATTGTGCGTGTGTGTGTGTGTGTGTATGTGTGTGTGTGTAGAACCATGGGTGAATTCAGGAACCACTATGGACGCCTCCATCTCCTCCTTGTTTACTCTGCCCCGGATTCACAGGCTCCGACCTACCAGGACCAGAAACGCAGGCCGACTCGGCTTCCGCCCAGCGTCTGTACATGGGGTCTAGGATCCGAATTTAGGACCTTCTGCCTGCAAGGCAGAGGCTTAACCCCTGAGCCACCTCTCCAACCCCCTAGTTCATCTTTCTTGATTATTGAATTATATTGTATATATGTGCCACATTTTCATTAACTATTCATCAACTCTTGGACTTCTAGGTTGGCTACATTTGTTTGCTATTGTGAAAAAAGCTCCTGTGAACATGGTTGAACACATGCAGGATACAGTGTTCTTTGGAAATATTCCCAGGACTGATAGAGCTGGGTTGTATGGTATTTCAATTTTTAATTTTCTTAGGAACCTCCAAATTACTTTATAAGGGATTGTATAAGTTTGCGATTCCACCAGAAATGTATGATGAGGGTGCCCTTACTTCTACATCTGTGCCAACATTTGCTCTTTGTTGTATTTTGGTTTTAGCCATTCTGACTGGATTAAGATTTTATCTCAGGGTGATTTTAATTTGCTTTTTCCTAATGACTAGGGAGGCAGAACAATGTTAAAGATGTTTTGTTAAACATTTGTTGTCTTTTAAGAAATTTCTTTCCAGTCCTATAGCACATTTTTTAATGCAGTCATTTACTTCCTTGGTATTTAATTTGTCAAGTTTTTTGTAGTCTGGATATTAGACCTCTGTCAGATATGTGGTTAGTGAAGATGCTCTCCATTCTATAGGATGCCTTTTTGCTCAATTAGCAGTCTGTTTTACTGAGCAAAAGCTTTTTGATGTCACATACTCCCACTTGCATAGTGTTGGACTTATTTTCTGTGCTTTTGGATTCTACTGACTGCCACCTGTTTTGTGGTGGACTTTTTTCTGTGCCTTTGGATCTTATTGAGGAAATGCTGTCTGAGGCTAATCAATTTGAGAATGTTCCCTATTTTTTTCTCATAGGGAATTTTATAGTCTCTGCTGTAATATTGAGGCCTTTTATCCATTTAGAATTGATTTTTCTTTTCAGGGAGACAAATAATGATCCAGTTTCATTCTTCTGCATGTAGCTATCCAATTTTGTAAGTACCATTTGTTGAAAATGCTGGGGGTTTTTTCCCGTTGATTTTTTTTTTTTTTTTTGGTATTTATGTCAAAGATCAGCTGACTATAGGTCAGTACACTTATATTTGTGTTTTCAATTCCAGTTCATTGGTTCGTATCTCTTTTTCTGATGCAGTATCATGCGTTTTCATTACTATGACTTTATAGTATTAGTTGAAGGTCTAGTAAGGCATACCTCCCCCAGAGTTTTTAATCACTCAAGATTGTTTTTGCTCTCCTGGGTCTTGGATGCTTCTATATGAAATCTGAGATCGTTTTACTAATTTCTATGAAGAATTTCACTGAAATTTTTATTGTATCCATATATTATTTTTGGGAGATTGATCATTTTAACAATGTTAATTCTGCTGATTCCGGAGCATGCATGTTGCAGTTTGCCTGCATGGTTGCTGATAAATGATTAACAAATGATTTAAGGGAACAAGGGATTTATTTTCTGTTTTTCTTTTTTTTTTTCAGTGAATCTGAACTCATTTATTGAACTTAAAAGCAGTAATTACATTAGAAAACCTTGGATGGGGGCGAGGAATGTGTTGCTAAGTTCATAAACAGAGGAAAACAAAAAGACATATACCCTGATAGTTTCGTTTTCTATGTGCTCAGCAGAAACTATTTTTCTTTTTCTTTTTTAATTTATTACCTTATTTATTTTCAAACTCATACAAACTTAATAGGTATCCCAGTCCCCTCCCTCCCTCCACCCCTCCCTGGACACACTTGCTCCCTCCCCCTTTTTCCCCTTCCTTTCCTCCTCCTCCCTCTTTCCCCCAGTGCCCCTTCCCCCCATCCCTGGAGCATCCTTTAGTATGAATGCCAAACTTTCCTCTGGGTCCTCCACTCTAATGAGGTGTAAAGACTCAGTGCATTGCCAAGAGATCTTTCTTCTGTTCCCCTTTAGTATAGGAACACTATTGTGGCTGTTAATCCCTTGCCTCTAAGGATCCTACTGCCTGTGATCCATGCTAGACTTTGGGGGGGGGTCAATGATATTTTGGTCATTGCATGGGTCATGCAAAGTCCTATTATGGTTACTTCGGCCCTAACTTGTGTGGAGTATCTTGCATATTGTTGCTCCTCCCCATCTTTAGGCCCTTACAATCTTACCATCCCCTCTTCTGCAAATTTTGCTGAGCTTCAGGATGGGGACAGATTAGGCTGGCCTGATTCCAGGTTAATGTAGGGTCTCTGATGTTCTGAATTATGGTTTGTTGTTATTTTCAGTTTTGGTGTTCCTGCACTGCCCTTGGTTCCATCCTGATGGGTATTTGATGTCACCTCCTAGCCAGAGATAAAAGGCTGTTAAAATAGAGTCTCACTATAAGAGTAGATTCAAAGGTAGATGGAATAAAAATAGGAGACTGCAGTGAGGGGGCATCAGTCTCCCATTTGCAGGATGATTACCATCTATCTGCCAGACTGTATGCCCTCCTTGACTGGTGAGACCAAATCCCCTCAGTTGCAAGTGACCAGGAAGTCCTTGAAGTACTTGATAGTGGCCTATTTTCTCTGCTGTAGCATGGTCCACTCTCTCCTTGTTTCTGGGGGCCCTCATTCCCTTTCCCTCCTGTTTATAACCTTTACATGTACTGTAGGTATTATAGAGATTTATCTTTGAGTATGTCACTAAGTGGGTTTGGTACTAGATTCCACATATTAGGGAGTAAATATGGCACTTAATTTTCTATGTCTGGGATACTTCACTCAATATAAGTTTTGCTAATTCCATCCATTTCCCAGGAAATCTCATTAATTCATCATTTTTGATGGCTGAGTAGTACTCCATTGTAAAAATGTACCACATTTTCTTTATCCACTAGTCAACTGTTGGGCATTTGGGTTGATTCCATGACTTTGCTGTTGTAAACAGTGCTGCTGTGAACCTGGTCGTGCTTGTGCCATTGAGGTGAATTTTTGCTGTATGGGGGATTATTCCCAAAAGTGGAATAGCAGGGTCATATGGCATTTCAGCGTTTAACGTTTTTAAGAATCGCCAGATTCCCTTCTCGCCACATCCTCTCCAGCATTTGGCATTGTTTGTACTGTGGATTTTTGCCATCCTAACTGGGGTGAGATGATATCTCAGGGAGGTTTTGATTTGCATTTCCCTTATGGCTAAGGATGGGGAGCATTTTTCAGATATTTGTTAGACATTTCAATTTTGTGCCTGGTAAAGTTTCTTTTGAGTTCCAAGGCCCATTTCTAAGTTCTTTGTACACTCTGGACAATAGAGTTCTATCAGATACATGGTTAGTAAAGATTTTCTCCCATTCTGTGGGTTTCCTTTTTGCTCAGGTTACAATCTCTTTATCTGAACAGAAGCTCTTTAATTTCATAAGACCCCATCTGTTGAGTGTTGGTTGTAGTGACTGTGCTATTGGATTTCCATTTAGGAACTGACTAGTCCAATCAGCTCGAGGGAGTTCCCTACCCGTTCAAATAAGGTTTTTATAGTCTCTGGCCTTATATTGAGGTCCTTGATCAATTTTTAATTAATTCTTGTACATGGTGATAAGTATGGGTGCAGTTTTAATCTTCTGCATGTGGACATCCAGTTTTGCCAGGATCATTTGTTGAAGATGCTGTTCTTTTCCCATTGGATTTTTTGGGCCCCTTTGTCAAAGATCAAATGGCTGTAATTGTGTGGGCTTATATCTGGGTCTTCAACCCTTATCCATTGATCTGTGTGTCTATTTTGGAGACAGTAATACTGGGCTGTTTTTATTATTATGAATTTGTAGTACAAATTAAGGTTTCCAGCAGTGTTTTGTTACTCAGGATTGTTTTTTTGCTATCCTGGGTATTTTGTGCTTCCATATGAATGTTGAGATTGTTTGGTCAATTTCCTTAAAGAACTGCTTTGGGATTTTGATTGGTATATCACTGAATCTGTATATTGCCTTTGGTAGGATGGTCAGTTTTTGATATTGATTCTGCCAATCCAGGAACATGGGAGGTCTTTCCACCTTCTGGTGTCTTCTGTGATTTATTTCTTTAGGGTTTTAACATTTTCATTGTAAAGGTCTCTTACTTCCTTGGTTAGATTTATACCAAGGTATTTCACTTTTTTAGGGGCTATGGTAAATGGGATTGTTTTTCTCAAGGCTTTTTCACTTCTTTCATCCTGGGCATAGAGTAAGGCAACTGATTTTTGTATGTTTATTTTGTATCCTGCCACCTGCTGAACTTCTGTGTTAGTTCCAGTAGTTTCCTGGTGGACTTTTTGGGATCACTGAGCTGTAAGATCATGTCATCTGCAAATAGAGATAGCTTGACTTCTTCCTTGCCGATTTGAATCCCTTTTATCTCCCTTTGTTGTCTTATGGATCCAGCTAAGACTTCAAGTACAATATTGAATAGAAGTGGTGAGAGTGGACAGCCTTTTCTAGTTCCTGATCAAAGTGGGAATGCTTCCAGTTTTTCTCCATTGAGTATAATCCTTGCTGTAGGCTTGTTGTAGGCAGCTTTTATTATGTTGATAAAGGTTCTTTCCATTCCAATTGTCTCTACGGTTTTGATCATAAAGGGCTGTTGGATCTTGTCAAAAGCTTTTTCTGCATCTATCGAGAGTATCATGTGGTCTTGGACTTTGGACTGGTTTATATGGTGAATTACATTTATTTCTTTGCATATGTTGAACTGACCTTGTGTGCCTGCTGCAATAAAGCCTACTTGGTCACCGTGAATGATCTTTTTGATATGTTTTTGAATCTGATTTGCTAAGACTTTGTTGAGAATTTTTGCATCTGTGTTCATCAAAGAGATTGGCATATAGTTTTCTTTTTTAAGTGTCTCTTTATTAGGTTTTGGGATTAAGATGATATTAGCTTCATAGAAAGAATCTTGGTGTTATTAGCTCCTTAAATGTCTGGTAGAACTCTGTGCTCAATCCATCTGGTCCAGGACATTTTTTGGTGGGAAAATTGGAGATTACTTCATCGATTTCCTCATCGGTTATAGGACTATTTAAATAATTCAAAACTTCCTGATTCTATATAGTTAAGTTGTGCTTAGGAATTCATCCATTTCCTTTTTGTTACCAAATTTCACAGAGTATAAGTTTTTGAAATATGATGTTATAATTCTCTGAATTTCTTGGGTATTAGTAGAGAGAACTCCATTTTCATTTCTAATTTTGTTAATTTGGGTTTTCTCTCTTGGTTTTGGTTAATTTAGCTAAGGGTATATTAATCTTTTTGAATTTTTCAAAGAACCAGCTTTTTAAAAAATAATTAATTTTTTTTTTCCAGTCTACAAACTTAATAGGTACCCCGGTCCCATCCATCCCTCCTCCCCTCCCTGGACTCCCTTACTCTCTCCCCCTTTTTCCTTTTCCTTTCCCCCCTCCCTCCTTTTCTCTCAGTCCCCTCTCCCCTTTCCTGGAGCATCCTTTACTGTGAATATCAAACTTCCCTCTGGGTCCTCCACTCTAATGAGGTGTCAGGACTCAATAGCATTGCCTAGAGCCCTTTCTTCTTTTGTCTTTTAGTATAGGAACACTACTGTGGCTGTTAATCCTTTGTTTCTAAGGATCGTAGTGCCTGTGACCCATGCTAGACTTTGGGGGAGTCAATGATATGTTGGTCATTGCACAGATCATGCAAAGTTCTATTATAATTGCTTTGGCCCTAACTTGTGTGGAATATCTTGCATATCCATGGTCCTCTCCATCTTTAGGCTCTTACAATCTTACCACCCCCTCTTCTGCTAATTTCCCTGAACTTTAGGAAGGGCGGAGACTAGGGTGGCCTGGTTCCATATGGTTAATATAGTGTCTCTGATGTTAAAGAACCAGCTTTTTGACTGATCGATTCTCTGTATCATTTTCCTTATATCAATTTCAGATATTTCTCCCCTGATTTTGCTAATCTCCTTTCTTCTACTGCTTTTGGGATTGGATTGCTCTTGTGTTTCTAAAGCTTTAAGCTTCATTGTTAAGTTATTTATTTCTGATGTTTCCATTTTTTGATGTAGGCATTAAGAGCTACGAACTTACCTCTTAGGACAGCTTTCATTGTTTCCCAAAGATTTTGATAAGTTGTATTTTCATTATTGTTTGTTTCCAGAAAATTCTGAATTTCATTTATAATTTCTTCCTGAATCCATTTTCCAGGAGTTACTGTATTTTCTGTTGTTTGTTGTGTTGCAGATGTCAAGCTTTAGAGCATGGTGGTCTGATAGGGTACAGGCTAGAATATCAACTTTCTTGTATATGTGGAGATTCATTTTGTGGCCCAATATGTGGTCTATTTTGTAGAAAGTTCTGTGTGCTACCAAGAAAAATATGTATTCTTTGGTGCGTGGATGGAAAGTTCAATAGAGATCAGTAAGGTCCATTTCAGTAAGAGTTTGTTTAATTTCCAATGTGTCTCTGTTAAGTTTTTGACCTGTTTTTATCTATCCCATGTTGAGAGTGTGGTATTGAAATCCCCAAGAATTATCATTTTGGGGTTGATTTCTTGCTTTAGATATGGTAGCATTTGCTTAATAAATGTGGAGGAGCTTGTATTAGGTGCATATATGTTCAGTATTGTGAAGTCTTCCTGGTGAATTGTACCTATGACTAAAATGTGGTATCTGTGTCTCTTATGATTTTTTTTTTGGTTTGAAGTCCATTTTTTCTGATAGCATAATAGCTACCCCTGCCTGTTTCGTGGTTCCATTAGCTTGCAGAATTTTGGACCAGCCTTTTATTTTTAGGATGTGCCTATATTTTATGTAAGATGAGTTTTCTGAAGGCAGCAGATTGATGAGTTGTGATTTTTAATACAAGCTTGTAAGCTGTGTCTCTTGACTGGTGAGTTAATTCCATTAATATTTAATGATATAATGGAGAAATTACTTTTAATTCCAGACACATTTTATATGTTTAGTGGCGTTTGTAAGTGTATTATTTGGCTTTTAGTTTTTGGTTGTATTACACTTCCCTTCTGTCCTCCTGGATATGCTTGTTCTTTTCTTCAAGCTTGAGTATCTTTTGTGGCATTTTTTGAAGGCCTGGTTTGGTAGACACATAAGCCTTCAAGTTGTCTTTGTGCTGGAATACTTTTCTTTCCCCCTCGATCATGACATGATCATGATAATTTTATGGGGTATATCAACCTGGGTTGACATTTTTGCTCATTCAATACTTAAAGTACGTCTCTCCAAGCTCTTCTTGCTTTTACTGTTTCCATTGAGAAGTCATTTGTTATGTTTTTTGACTTGTTTTTTTTCTCTTGAACCTCTCAGTACCTTTTCTTTTTCTCTTATGTGGCGTATTTTGACTATTATTTGCCATGGCAAGTTTCTATTTTGGTTATATCTGTTTGGGGTGTGGAATGCTTCTTATGTTTGGATGGGCCTCTCTTTCTTTAGATGAGGAAAGTTATCCTTTATGATAATTTGAAAAATTTCCTCAGGTGTGGTATTTTGGGATTCTTGTTCTGGTATTCCATGAATGTGCGTGTTAGGCTTCTTCAAGTTGTTCCATAACTCTATGTAAAGGCTGAGAGAGGGATGATCCTTATTTGCCAGACAAGCATGTGTGGCCAAGTATACACAAGGATGCCGACTCTCTCAACCAGCTCTCCATGTTTTAAAGTGTAACCTTCAATCCTTGTCACCATAGATGTTAAAAGTTACCTTAAAAATATAAATACATTTCATAGATAAATTTAAAATGTTTTGTCATCAAAGTCCAGCAAATCAAATACCTCATCTTGTATTTCAATGTCCATCTTCTGTTACTCATTACATAGTCAAGGTAGCTCAAATATCCTAAGTATTCCCAGTCTCTGCAGCTCAAAGTTGTAAAAGCAGAGTTCCTCTGAACCAGGCTGAATCTCCACTTGATACCATTCTCATACATCCTATGGCTCTGGCATGCCAAACAACACTGGGTTCACCTCTGCAGCTCTAAGCTTCACCTTCTCTTGCAGGACTCTACACTTGCCAGTTGGTATCAAGCTTTTGTTGCTCTTCATGAAAACCTACAGTGAAGCAAGAAGGAAGAAGAAGTAATACAGGATGATTCTGAAAGTCACCCTAAGCCTTCACAGGGACACACAGTGCCCTCTGATACACACACACACACACACACACACACACACACACACACACACACACGTAGAATTAAATAAATAAAGTTTAAAAGAAAAATAATAGTAAAAACATCTCAGATACAGGGAAAAGAAATCATTTTGAGAGCTGTAAGAAAGAAAAAACCAAGTCACATTTAAAAGTTAGCTTATTACAGTAACAGCTGACTTCTCAATGGAAACAGTGAAAGTCAGAAGAGCCATGGAAGATCACAAATGTCCGCATAGGCATATATGCTTAGATTTGTGAACTCCTCTTGATATTTTTCCCTTGATGAGTATGTAGTGGCCTTCTGCATCTTTTATGTTTTGTTTTGATCTGAAGTGTGTTTTGTGGGATATTAGGATGCCTACTCCTGCCTGTTTTCTAGTTGTGTTTGCTTGGAGTGTCTTAGGCCATCTTTTTACTGTAAGTTTGTGTTTATCTTTCACAGTGAAATGTATTTCCTGGAGATAATATACTGTTTGTACGTGGCTTTAAATCCATGCTGTTAGCTTTTGTCTCTTGATTGGAGAGTTGATACCACTGATGTTTAAAGTTTGGCTGGCTCCACAGCCTATACTGTAGGTTTTCTTAGGTTCTACTGTTCAGGATCAAAAGTACAGGCTGCCACCCTTTTCACCTGTTGTTCTTATGTGGGACCTAGGATCGGAACTCAGGACCTTCTGCTTGGGAAGCAGAGTCTTTATCCCTGAGTCATCTCTCTGGTTCTATTATTTTTTTTAACCTTTCTAATCTTTTTTTTTTTCTCTATTTCTTTTTTTAATCTCAGATAATTTTTTATTATTTTTCTGTTCATATGAGATTGTACACTTACTTATTTCCTCTTGAGTTTTTCATGTTCCTTTTTCTGTTTGTTATATACCTTTTGTAGTTCTTCTCTAAACTTGTTGATCATGTCAGTAACATTTCTGTGGAAGATATTATTCTGAGTGTTGTTTTCCTGACTGATATCCATGAGGTTATTCTAATTGGAATCTATCATGGGGGATTATAGAAAACATATTTTCCTGATATTTATTTTATTTTGTGGTTTTACAATGTAGCTTGGGTATTTTCTGTTACATCTGTGACTGCTTTCTTTAGTAGTTGTTTCAACTCTCCTGAGTTAGATGAGGTTGTCTGATTTTGGCTATTTTTGGGAAAGCTTCTCTTGATTGGATGGGATCTTCTGATCTTTTGTTATGGTTGTCCCCTGGCTCCAGGGGGGTTTTATCTGGTACAGGGATCATTTATGGGTCACTGGAATGTGTGGGTGGTCCCTCTCTTGGCTTTGGAATCTCTTATCGGGGCAGGGTTAGTCCCATGGGCCTGAGTTGTGTGGGTGGCCCATCTCTTTTTCTGCACATCTTTAACTTTATGCAGGGGCCATTCCTGGGGGCCTGGGTCTTTTGGGTGGTCCATCCCCTGGGTTATCTGGGCTCTTCCTTAATGTGGGTGTCATTCCCAGGGTCCTGGGGTATATGGTAGTCTGTCCCCTAGGTCTGCACCACAGCCCTTATCTAGCACGAAGGTTGTTCTTGGGAGTCTGGAATTTGTCAGTGGTTGGCCCCTTTGGTGCATCTAATAGCTCTTTGGGTCTATTTAATTTACCAATCATCGATTAATAGTGCTCAGATTATTTCTCACTTTTTCTCACTCCAAATAATTCTTTAACATCAACATGTACACAGATTTATTTTGGAAGTTGTGTACTATTTTTGTGAGACAGACTTTTAGGGACAGAACTGAAAGATTTCACTGGATGCAAATTGTTCAGTATAAGCCTGAACCAATTATATTTATGAACAATAATTTCCACTGATTATATCAACAGGGCTGTAATTGTAGAATTCAAGGTCTTATGTATTAATGTGTATTTTAATGTCTAGCTATCACTACACAATATTCCCAAATATTTGTGCCAATTTGTACTCCCATTTTCAGCATGTGAGTTTTCCAGTCTCTGTAATCTTGCCAATGTTTAATATTATTATTGCCATTTTCACCATTATGATATACTTTGCTTTTTCACCTTTATTTTATTCTGTATTTTCCTACAAAGAAAGTGGTTAACCAACTGTTTAACTGTTAATCGGACACTTAATACTCTTTGTGAATTTTTTATCTTAATATTTGGAAAGGGAAATTGTACCTTTTTATTATTTTGTTTTAGAATATTAATTCTGCTGATATTACATATGGATTACATAGATTCTTCATTTGTTAATCTTTTTCCATCCTTAACTGTGTCTCATAAATAAATAGAAAATTTTGATTTTAAATTAGTATAATTCATGCATCTCTCTGTAGTTAGTGTTCTGGTGTGCCATTTAAATCCTTTTCTAGGGGCTGGGAAGATGACTCTACCCTTGAATAAGAAATCAAAGTAATCCCAGCCTTTTTTAAAGTTGCTTTAATTGAGCATTTTGTCACAGCAATGATAAGCTTAAACATATGTTAATTGCCTTTTGTTTTTTGGATTAGGATTTTACTATTTTTTTTTAAAATAAAGGGATCAGGATCTTACAGAAATGAATTTTCCAATTCATGAATCTTGATAATGTTTTATAATTTCTGGGTAGATAATAATTCTATTGTCTCTGTATATATTCTCTTTCCTTTTTAAAAAAAATATTTATTTATTTACGTGTGTGTGTGTGTGTGTGTGTGTGTGTGTGTGTGTGTATCAGAGGGCACTGTGTGTCCCTGTGGAGGACCAAGGGTGACTTCAGGAATCATTCTGAATTGTTTTTACTGCCAGATTGCTTCTCCTTTGTTTTGTCTTTGCTCTCAGGATTTCCCAGGCTCCACCCACCAGGGATGGAAGAATGAGCTGCTGTGGTTTCTACCTGGTATTTTTACTTGGGATCTGGGATCCAAACTCAGGATCTTCTGCTTGTGAGGCAGAGTCTTAACCTCCGAATCATTTCTCCAGCATGCCTTTTCTTTTTTATTTTTGAATATTTTAAAAGTGAATTATCCACAAATATATTCAGAAACATGTACAGGCAGCCATAATCTCTGCTGCAGTATGTTGTCTGAGTATCTGACTGATCAATGGGAAGCAACAAGAGTCACAAGACATATTTGGTGAGGAGCGACAAAATGAGCCAGAGACTCTGGGATCTATCTACATTGACTTCTTCATGGTATTAGCAGAAAATCTATCGTCGTCATTACTGTGGCACCTGAAGTTTCCGGAAATGATGCAATTGGCCAGGGCTGAGAGATACCCTGAAGTTCTCCTTTGCGACTCTCAAGAGTCACAATGTTTGTGATACTGATGTTTAACAGACATCATAAAATTACTAGAATTGCACACTATAGAACATCTTGGTAATACAGTAACAGTGATAATCTCCAGTCACAGCTGTATAAGAAAATTTAAATGAATTAGAAGGTCAGATAGAGGCTAGAAGAAAGGATCGAAAATAATAGTACAAAAACAATTGTTCCATAGTATTACTGTGCAATTGAGGGTTTTTTTGCCTTTTAAAATTTATTTTTGAATTTCATACATAATTAGATTTGATTGGCTAATCACATCTTCTTCACTACTGTCTCTTCCCCTGACTCCCTACTTCCCATTCCTCTTAAACCCTTTCATCCTGAATATTTCCCCTTTCATTTTCTTGTCACTGTGTTCTCTTGCCCTCCCACCAACTTCCTCAAAACCACTTCTTTCCACATCGTAATCTCCATACGTTCTAATTCTATGACCACTCTCTCTCCCACATGAGTACATTTCTGTATTAGAAGTTAAGATCTGCATAGGAGAAAGAACATTTGTTTCAGTATATGTTATCTCAATATATTTTTCCAGTTTCATCCATTTTCTAGCATATTTCAAAGTTTAATTTTTAGATGGCTGAATAAAATTCCATTGTGTATATGTACCACAGTTTAATTAACTGTTTATCTGCTAGTGGAAATCTGGACTGATTCTGCTTCCTTGCTTGCAGTTGTGAACACTTCCATAACCATGGAAGTACAAATACAAATACAAGTACAAATATATGTGTCCAGCTGTCTGTTTCTGACTCATGAGGTAGTTCTACTTTTAGCCTTTTGAGAACTTGCCACACTGACTTCTACGGCGGCAGCACCAGTTTACATTCTCTAGCACCCACAAGTTTTCTTTCTTCATGTCCTTACCACTATTTGCTGTTGCTTGTTTTCTTGATGACAGCCATTCTGACTTGGGTGAGGTAAAATCTTGAAGTAGTCTTAGTTTGCATTTCCCAAATAGCTAAAGATGCTGTGTATTTTAAAAAGTAATTATTGGGCACTTGTATTTCTTTTGAGAATACTGTGTTCTATTCATTAGCCCCTTTGATTGGATTGTTTGATATGTTGTTGTTTTGAGTTTCTTGTGTATTCTAGACATAAATTCTCTGTTAGATGTATAGGTGGAACTTTATCTCCCATTCTGTAGGATGGTTCTTCACTTGATTAACTGTTCCCTTTGCTTTACAGAAACTTTCTAATTTTGCAAGGACTCATTCGTCATTGCTTGGCCTTATTTCCTGAGTGTCCTGTTCTGTTAATATTTTTAGAGATTTATAAGACTTGAGGTAAAAATAGATAGGGTGGGACAAAATTTGAGAAAAACACTTTTAATTCTAATTATACATATGGGAACTCTAAAGCCTAGAGGGGTTAATTTACTTGTCTGTGTAAAATATAGAGCTAAAAACCTACTCCCAGAACATACATGCTTTCTAGAAGCAAACAACATTGTCATATGGAGAACAGTGGTTAATAACAGGTATTATCCCTTCTCACTTCCATTTAATCCTTAGCATTGTTTAAGTAAAGGATTTTTTGAACTACAGCACCTTGTATAACCCTCTAGGGTAAAAATATTGGCTACAGATTCAGACAACACCTGATTAGACTCAAGGACAACTGAATTCTTCATTTCAAAATGGTTTCTTCTTTCCACATTGAGGTTTTAATCTCCCTGGATAAAACCCATAATTGCTTCAGTGTGCAATTTTTAGTTCCTCCTTGATTGGCCAGGTTGTCTTCAATGAGCTGTTAGACCTGTGTGTGCATCTGCTCAGCCATCTGCAGTATAAAATTCTGTCAATCATTCTTACCTTAGGGAAACCATGTGATTTTAGCTTTGGAAAATTACTGTCCTATAGAAGGATTAAGTCAGATGCAGGTGGTAAACCTATTTTAACCTCGTCTCTTACCTTAGATGAGTCTCTTACCTTAGATATGTGGATTGTAGATTTAGGATTTAAAATTACATGAATAACCTTATAATCTATGAAAACAATTCGTTTTATATGTACTAGATTACTTGGTCATAAATATTCCTTCTTTAGCAGATTATATTATCAAGACTGACAGTGAAGGTGTCTCAGAGCAAATGAACCCAAAGTGTCACAGGACACTCCACAGCTTGTTCCTTGTGAGTTGTTGACATTTGATGGTTTTTTTTTGTGGTGGAATCTGCTTGTAATTCAGCCGCTTTTTAAAAAAGTCACAAGTTAAGTGTTTTTGTAAGGCTGCTGCATGCTTATTTTTATCCAAACCTGAAATTTATACAAACTTTCAATCTCTTTTATTTCTATTACCTAAGTAGTACACTTTGAGTGATTTTTTATTCAATTGTGCGTGTGTGCGCGTGTGTGTATGTGTGTGTGTGTGTGTGTGTGTGTGTGTGTGTATGTGTGTGTGTAGAACCACGGGCGAATTCAGGAACCACTATGGACGCCTCTACCTCCTCCTTGTTTACTCTGCCCCGGGATTCACAGCTCCACCCTACCAGGACCAGAAACGCAGGCGCCCCCGCTTCCGCCTGGCGTCTATACGTGGGGTCTAGGATCAGAACTCAGGACCTTCTGCCTGCAAGGCAGAGAGGCTTAACCCCTGAGCCTCCTCTCCAGCCCCACTTTGAGTGATTTTTAACTGCTTTATACATGCAGTCAACAGATGGACTTTTCAGACGGACTTAAGCCCTCTATATCAAGTTTGTGTGAATTCTGAGGGTCAATATACAAAATTTTACTGTAACTCCTTGGGATGGCTCTCAGAGGATTGGACACAGTTTGGAGAGCTAAAGCTACATTTAATTCTAGGTTTTCAGTTTGAACTCCTTTAGATGTACTTTTTTGTTTTCTGCTTATCTTGATTGACAGAATTCACAGAGTGTACTGAAGTAAGTAGAAGCTACATTCGTTGACATAATGTCCCCTTCCTCCTCAGATCTGGCTTTTTTACAAGTTTCAGTGAATAGAGCTGTCATCTGCCCAGTGACTTATGCCAGAACCTCAAAGCTATTCTAATACCTTTCTTCTCTCTGGCTAGATGATGTTCATCACTAAGTCCTATTTAATTCTGTAACAATCACTTATAGAACTTACTCATGCATTCTTACTGTCTCTTCCAATCAATACTCTTCACACTGTAGCCAGAGTGATATTCTCAAAAGTTACTTCTGTAAGAACGAATGAGTAAATAATGATAGATGTGGAAGGCACATATAGGATAATTTTCTCAGTAAAAATGGAAATCATATGGTGGTCAGTCACTTCCTCTAATCCCTTTCACTTCATGTGAAAACCTTTCCAGTGTCCTTCACATACAGGGTCCAACCTACTCCTATAGCCTTTTCTTTCTGTCATCATTCATTTCTAACCACTGTTTTTCTGTGACCTGGCACTTCAAGCCCTCTGTGTTGTAATGTGGACCTGGGATGCCATTATTCCTCCTCAGAATACAGCTGATTTTCTTACACCATTTCATGATCAGGTCACAGGTTCTTCCACCATCTCATGTGGAAAGGTGTTCTACTCCATCTCTCCATCCTTGCCAGGAACGGGCAGTTACTCTGGAGTCATGGCTTGGAGAGGCCATGGATGACAAATTAACCTCCAAGGACACACAGAAGTTGCTTGCATGGGCTTTCCTCCTGCAGAAGGAAGTCCTGGTCTTCTCTTATTGATGGTGACAGTGTCTGCAAAGGAGGACTACTACTTTCTCCCACTCTGTCACTGTCTTTCATATCAGACTTGAAGAAACCATGCTTTTTGCAGTACCTTAGAACCCTAAGTTTGGTCGAGTTAATTTAATATATTTTTGTTGTTCTAATGGAATCAACCTTACAATAGTCTTATTGCCTTCAATTATTATTTAGCTTATGTCAATGATTCAAGAAGGGCTATGTAAAATTCTCATATTTTTAAAAATGTTTCCTTTCTTAATTCAAACATATAGAGCAGGTTGTTATTCTCCATGTGAAGGAAGATTGTTTCAGGGGTTTCTTGTATAATGCTTGGAATATACAAACCTATTGAAATGATTAGAATAGTAAAAGAGATAAACACTGTATGGTTTCTCTATGTACCAGACATCCAAGATCTGGAGGTACTCAGGACTCTCTGAGACATTAAGGAGTATAGTCCCATGGCATGTCATGGAAGAATCCATATCTGAATATTTCATGTTTTCAAGTGGTACATAAGGGGCAAATCAGTGAATCAGATTTTGCTGCATAGATAGATACAAGATAATTTAGAAGTGACCAATGTCGTGGGATGATGAATAAGAGAGGCATCACTAATGTTAACAGGATTGGAACCATACTGTAAGTGTATGTATGCATGAAAGAAGTTCTAAGAATTAGACTGTTTACAGGAGAAGTTAAACTTGTAATTGAAATTAGGGGGATGACAGAAAATCAAAATATATGCTCTATATTGCCCACTGGAGTGGAGTATGGAGATAAAGAGCTTATGCTATGGCTTCTATACTGTTACTGTGCTACACATTCTACACTGGAGTAGAGTATGGTATTTAAGAGCTCAGGCTCAGAACTTGTTTTGTTGCCCACTCACTGCAAGACTTGATTTTAGTCAATAGTAATAGTAATCGTGTCTGAGTTGTTTCATCTGTACAAGAGCAGAAGTAGCAATTATCTCATGTATTTGTTGTGAGAATCAAATACTTAATGTTTATAGTGCTTGGCAATAGTATTCTTTGTTTCTGTAGTTGTTAACATTCGCCATTATGGAAGAAATATTTTTATTTATTGACTATATTCTTGTTTATAGATTTTTTTTCAATAACCAAGAGAAGGAAATATTTTGGAAAGAAAGTTTAAGACTTTTCTATTAGAAAATACAGATCACAGAAAGTGAAACTAACTTGGGTTCCTAAAACATTTTTAGAAAGATAACCACAGAGAAAATTGACAATGTACTTGATATGTGAAATGTCTATCCCATGGTACTCATTATATTTACTCAGATTTTTCATCATGTAATTATGTAAGATGTAACTTTTCCAGGATACTACTTCATTTGTCAGTCCTTTAGTTACATTTTAACATTTGCAGATAATCAGTTTGGAGATTCTTCAGATAGGTAGAATTTCATATTTGCAGTGATTCAATGTTAATATTTATTTTAAGGGAAAGAAGTTATCTATGTATATTGTAGCAGTGTTTGTAACTTTCTGGGTTTTAAAGGTTTTATTATCTGGTTGTCCTTTGAATGTTCTTAGTTTGTCATAATTTATTTTCTTGCCATATTGGGAATTCGACTTTTTACCAATGAAACAAAACAGAACAAAATGGAACAAAGCAAAACAAAACACAAAACTTTCCATTGGGGCAAAAAAAAAGTTAAGGCAACAATTTTTGAGATTTTTTTTTAAAAGGCATAGTAAAAAGTACTGGGTTCATAGAAACTTGACACTTTCTTAGAAATGTGGTTTGTTACAGAAAGCAGTGCTTATAATAAAATTGCATGTGCTGTAATATTTGCTTGACTTTCATTACAGCCAAGTAGTCGGAGGCTTGTTTCTCTGTTCTCTGAGTAACAAATCAGGAAAAATCTCTCCTGATTTCACTGCCCATGGACAGTGGTCTTAGAGCTTTTCAGGCCAAACTTGGTGCCTGTATTTGGGTAGTACAGATCAAACACCAAAGACTCCTTGTGTTTTAATTGGTTGCTCCTGAAACCTTTAATGTAATCAGGAGACAAACAAAATGGCTTATATGCCTTTGCCCCAAACTCCTCTCCACCTATCCCCTTCTCTCCCACCCTCCTATCTAGAATCCCTCTCTGCTAACCTCCTCTCTCCTTATTCCTTCATGTCACACCCACCCACCTGCCCCTCTGCTTATATGTATCCCTGGGCTTCCTTTGGGGTTCCTGTGTTGATGGAGTCAGACATCTTCTACACTATATGTGATTCTTTATTGGGTAAAGTCAAAACACTTTTGTGGAGTACTCTTCCCTTAGACTCTCTGAGAATAGTTGTTTCTTCTAAGACATTTGTTAGTCCTGGGGAAATGTTGCCCTTCTATCTTATGTTCACTATGTGACAACCAGGACAATTTATTTTATTTTATTTTTTTATTAAAAATGTAATTATACATTTTAAAATTTTTTTACCAATTCCCTCCCTCCCCCCTCTCCCCCCGAACCCCCTCCTCCCCCTCCTCTCCCTCCCCATCCTCCAGTGCCTCCCCCCCAATTCCCAGAGAGTCCTTTATTGTGTACGCCTGACTCTCCACTGGGTCCTCCTCTCCGATGACATATAAGGACCCAGTGGCATTTCCATAAGCCCTTTCTCTTGTTTCCCTTAAGCATAGGAGCACTACTATGGCTGTCAATCCCTTGCCTCCAGGGATCTCGGTGCCCTTAACAGATGCTAGACTTTATGAGGGCAACAGTGCGCTGGACATTGCACAGGGCATGCAAAGTCCCATTATGATTGCTTTGGCCCCAACTATTGTTGAGAATCTTGCAAATCGTTGTTCCTCCCATCCGTTTGCTCTTACAATCTTACCGCCCCCTCTTCTGCAAATGTCCCTGAGCTCCAGGACGGGGAGAGATTAGGCTGGCCTAGTTCTATGTGATTGATATAGAGTCTCTGAAGTTCTGGATTGTGGTTTGTTGATTTTTTTTTTGCAGTTTTGCTGCTCCTGCAATGCCCTTCACTCCATCCTGCTGGGCACTGTATGTCACCCCCTGGCCAGAGACAAAAAGCGGTTAAACTGGAGTCTTGTTATAATAGCACATTCAAGGGTAGATGTAATAAAAGTAGGAAACCTCAGTGAGGGAGGGGTCCATCACCCATTTGCAAAATGATTACTTTTTATCTGCTAGACTATAGGCCCTCCCCTTCTGGTGAGATCAGGAAAGAACGTCTGTGAACTTAACCAAGTTTCTCATTACTTACTTGCAGACCTTGATGGAGGCCTATTTTCTCTGCTGTAATATGGTCCCCTCTCTCCTTGTTTCTGGTGTGGCCCTCCTACCCCATCTCTCTTGTTCATAATCCTTGCAATTACTGTGTTACATAGGTTTATTTTGAGTGTCTCAATGTGGGCTGGGTGAGTTTGGTACTAGGAGCCACCTATTAGGGAGTACATACGGCACTTAATTTTCTGGGTTTGGGATACTTCACTTAATATAATTCTTTCTAATGACATCCATTTCCCAGCAAATTCCAGTAATTCATCATTTTTGATGGCTGAGTAGTACTCCATTGTATAGATGTACCACAGTTTCCTTAGCTACTCGTCAACTGTTGACAATTTAGGTTGATTAAATGACTTTGTTATTGTAAACAGTGCTGCTATGAGCATGGTTGAGCTTGTGCTATCGAGGCGAACCTCTGCTGCATGGGGGGTTATTCCCGAAAGTGGGATAGCAGGGTCATATGGCATTTCAATCTTTAATTTCTTTAAGAATCTCCAGAAGGCTCGCCAGAGTGGCTGTATGAGCCTGCATTCCCACCAGCAATGTAGGAGAGTTCCCCTCTCTCCACATCCTCTCCAGCATTTGTCGTTGTTTGTATTGTGGATTTTTTCCATCCTGACCGGGGTGAGATGATATCTCAGGGAAGTTTTGATTTGCATTTCCCTGATGGCTAAGGAAGTGGAGCATTTTTGAAGATATTTGTTAGACATTTTAATTTCATCCCTGGTAAAGTTTCTTTTAAGTTCCAGGGCCCATTTTTTAATTGGGCCATTGTGTTCCTTGGAGTTTAGTTTTCTAAGTTCTATGTGCACTCTGGACAGTAGAGCTCTGTCAGATATGTGGTTAGTGAAGATTTTCTCCCATTCTGTGGGTTGCCTTTGAGCTCATGTAACAATCTCTTTATCTGAACAGAAGCGCTTTAATTTCACAAGATCCCAACTGCTGAGAGTTGGTAGCAGTGACTGTGCCATTGGATGTCTGTTTAGGAAATGTTGGCCTAGCCCAATCAGCTCGAGGGAGTTCCCTATCCTTTCAACTATGGTTTTTATAGTCTCTGGCCTGATATCAAGGTCCTTGATCCATTTGGAATTAAGTCTTGTACATGGTGACAAGTACGGGTCCAGCTTTAATCTTCTGCATGTGGAGATCCAGTTTTACCAGCACCATTTGTTGGAGATGCTGTTCTTTTTCCATTGGATTTTTTGGGCCCCTTTGTCAAAGACCAAATGGCTGTAATTTTGTGGGCTTATATCTGGGTCTTCAACCCTTATCCATTGATCTGTGTGTCTATTTTGGAGCCAGTACCAGGCTGTCTTTATAACTATGGATTTGTAGTATAGACTAAGTTTTGGTATGGTAATACTCCAGCAGTGTTTTTGTTACTCAGGATTGTCTTTGCTATCCTGGGTCTTCTGTGCTGCCATATGAATTTTGAGATTATTTGGTCAACTTCTTTGAAGAATTGCTTTGGGATTTTAATTGGTATAGCATTGAATTTGTATATTGCCTTTAGTAGGATGGTCATTTTTACAATGTTGATTCTATCAATCCAGGAACCAGGGAGGTCTTTCCACCTTCTGGTGTCTTCTGCTATTTCTTTCTTTAGGGTTTTAAAGTTTGCATTGTAAAGGTCTTTTACCTCCTTGGTTAGGTTTATACCAAGGTATTTCATTTTTTTCGGGGCTATAGTAAATGGGATTGTTTCTCTCAAGGCTTTTTCACTTCTTTCATTCTGGGCATATAGGAAGGCCTCTGATTTTTGCACATTTATTTTGTATCCTGCCACCCTGCTGAACTTCTCAATTAGTTCCAGGAGCTTCCTGGTGGAGTTTTTGGGATCCCTCAGGTATAAGATCATGTCATCTGCAAATAGGGATAGTTTGACTTCTTCCTTGCTGATTTGAATCCCTCTTATGTCCCTTTCTTGTCTTATGGCTTCAGCTAAGACTTCAAGTACAATATTGAGTAGAAGGGGTGAGAATGGACAGCCTTGTCTAGTTCCTGATCGAAGTGGGAATGCTTCCAGTTGTTCCCCATTGAGCATAATCCTTCCTGTGGGCTTGTTGTATACAGCTTTTATTATATTGATAAAGGTTCCTTTCATTCCTACAGTCTCTAGCGTTTTGATCACAAAAGGCTGTTGGATTTTGTCAAAGGCTTTTTCTGCATCTATTGAGAGTATCATGTGGTCTTGGACTTTGGACTGGTTTACATGATGAATTACATTTATTGATTTGCGTATGTTGAACCAACCTTGTGTGCCGGAGATGAAGCCTACTTGGTCCCCATGAATGATATGTTTTTGAATCCGATTTGCTAAGACTTTGTTGAGAATCTTTGCATCTCTGTTCATCAAAGAGATTGGCCTATAATTTTCTTTTTAAGTGTTTCTTTATTAGGTTTGGGGATTAAGATGATATTAGCTTCATAGAAAGACTTTGGTAGTGTTCCTTTCTTTGCAGTTTGATGGAACAGTTTAAGGAGTATTGGTGTTATTAGCTCCTTAAATGTCTGGTAACACTCTGTACTGAATCCATCTGGTCCAGGACATTTTTTGGTGGGAAGATTCAGATTATTTCATCAATTTCCTCATATGTTAAAAGACTATTTAAATAATTCACAACTTCCTGATTCAATGTGGGTAAGTTGTGTTTACTTAGGAATTCATCCATCTTTTATGTTGTCAAATACACAGAGTATGAGTTTTTGCAATATGGATTTCTTGGGTATCAGTAGTGATAACTCCATTTTCATTTTTAATTGTGTTAATTTGGGTTTTCTCTCTCTTGCTTTTGGTTAATTTAGCTAGGAGTGTATCAATCCTATTGATTTTTTCAAAGAACCAGCTTTTTGACTGGTTGTTCTCTGTATCGTTTTTCTAATCTCAATTTCAGATATTTCTCCCCTTATTTTGCTAATCTCCTCTCTTCTACTGTTTTTGGGATCAGATTGCTCTAGTGTCTCTAAAGCTTTAAGATGCATTGTTATTTATTTCTGATGTTTCCATTTTTTTGATGTAGGCATTAAGAGCTATGAATTTACCTCTTAGGATAGCTTTCATTGTGTCACAAAGATTTTGATAAGTTGTATTCTCATTATCATTCACTTTCAGGAAATCTTGAATTTCCTTTGTAATTTCTTCCTGAATCTACTTCTCATTCAGCATCATAGTGTTAAGTTTCCAGGAGTTAGTGTATTTTCTGTTGTTTGTTATGTTGTGGATGTCAAGCTTTAGACCATGGTGGTTTGATAGGGTACAAGCTTGAATTTCAATTTTCCTGTATATGCGGAGATTCGTTTTGTGGCCCAATATGTGGTCTATTTTGTAGAAAGTTTCATGTGCTGCTGAGAAAAATATGTATTCTTTGGTGCATGGATAGAAAGTTCGATAGAGATCTTTAAGGTCCATTTCAGTGAGGGTTCCAATGTGTCTCTGTTAAGTTTTTAACCCATTGATCTATCCCATGTTGAAAGGGCAGTTTTGAAATCCCCCCAAATTATTGTTTTGGAGTTGATTTCTTGCTTTGGACACTGTAACATTTGCTTAATAAATGTGCAGGAGCCCATGTTAGGTGCACATATGTTCAGTATTTTGAAGTGTTCCAGGTGAATTGTACCTGTGACTAAAATATAGTATCCATCTGTGGCTCTTCGATTTATTTTTGGTTTGAAGTCTACTTTGTCTGATAGCATAAAAGCTACCTGTGCCTGTTTCCTGGTTCCATTAGCTTGCAGAATTTTGAACCAGCCTTTTATTTTTAGGATGTGCCTATCTTTTGTGGTGAGTTTAGTTTCCTGCAGGCAGCAGATTGATGGGTTGTGGTTTTTAATCCAAGTTTGTAATCTGTGTCTCTTGATCGGTGAGTTAATTCCATTGACATTTAATGTTATAATGGAGAAATTATTTTTAATTCCAAACATTTTGTGTGTGTGTGTGCTTAGTGGCTTTTGTAAGTGTATTATTTGGCTTTTAGGTTTTGTTGTTATTATACTTCTTTTCTGTCCTGGATACACTTGTTTTTTTTTCAGTCTTGAGTATCATTTCTAGCATTTTTTGAAGGCCTGGTTTGGTAGACATGTATGCCTTCAAGTTGTCTTTGTGCTGGAAAACTTTTCTTTTTCTCTCAATCATGACGGATGGTTTTGCCAGGTATATCAGCCTGGGTTGACATTTTTTGCTCATTTAATACTTGAAGTACATCTCTCCAAGCTCTTCTTGCTTTTACCGTTTTCATTGAGAAGTCATTTGTTATTTTCATAGGTTTACCTTTAAAAGTGACTTTTTTTTTTTTCCTTGAAGCTCTCAGCAACTTTTCTTTGTCTTAAATGTGGAGTGTTTTGACTATTATTTGCTGTGGCGGTTTTCTATTTTGATCATATCTGTTTGGGGTGCAGAATGCCTCTTGTATTTGGATGGGCCTCTCATTCTTTAGTTGAGGGAAGTTTTTATTTCTGACAATTTGAAAAATTTCCTCAGGTGTGGCATTTTGGGATTCTTGCTCTGGTATTCTATGAATGCGCATGCTAGGCTTCTTCAGAGTGTCCCATAACTCTTGAACATTTCTCTCAAGTGTCTTTTTGGCTTTAACAACCTAATCCATTGAGTTGGTTAATTCTCCCATTTTGTCTTCAAGATTTGAAATTCTATTTTCTGCTTCATTAGTTCTGCTGATAAGACTGTCTGTTGAGTTTTAGGTTGAAGATAACTTGTCTTTTAGTTCATTTTTAAAGTCTTCCTGAGACTGTTTTAACTGCTCTATGTCTATTTTTGTTTCTTGAGCTGTTTTTCTCAACTCCTCTAAGTGTCTGTTGTGCTCCTGTTCAAAGTGGTTAATGCGGTTGCTTAACTCCTCCCACATTTCCTCTTTCATAGTATTGATCATGGTAATGATCATGCTTTGAAAGTCATTATATTATGTCTGGTTTTCTTGGCTATTTTTTCTTAATTTGTTCTGGTTGGAATCCATCATTATGATGTTAATTCTTCAGTGGGAGATTTGTCTTCTTGGGTTTTGTTTCTTATGGATCTGCACTTTGATTTGGGCATTGTTTTGTCTCTTAAGACCTTTCAGTTTCTGTGTGTTTTTGACTGAACTGATTTAGTTGGTATTACTACTCTTGGGCAGTTGTTACTAGTGCTTGCCTTGGAGTTGGGTATGTTTGTCTGTTGTTAGTATTATTTCCTAGATGAAACTATTAGGCTGTTAGTACATCAGTTAAGTCAGGTTAAGTGGACAGGGGGTGAATATTAGTATGGTAGTACACTTTTACGATTTAGTATCTTGGTGATATGTGAGGGTGAGTGGTGTAATCCCTGGAGTTGTATATATTTTTGGGGTGTATAGAAAAGTTAATCTGCAGTGATTAATACTAGAATGGAGCAGTATGGAAAAAAAAAGAGGTTTACTTATCTTTGGGCTGGATGTCAGAATCTCTCCCATGTGATAGGATGATTTTAGAGGGCTTTAGGTGTACGGCCTTTGTATTCTAGAGCTTTGCTTGAGTTTCCTTTGGACTCTGTTGAATTCTGAGTAGCAGCGTGTCCTCCCTGGACCACCAGCGGGAGTCCCAGTTGGGCCGGAGGGGCAGAGGGGCTGGAATGGAGGACTTGGTACTCGAGCCCTGTCTCAGTTGGGCAGGCAGGAAGGACAGAGGGGCTGGGACCTGGGTCATGGCCCACGCAAGCCCAAGGCAGCCTGCGTGTTGCTGGGGCTGGCTAGTGGGAGGAGCTGAGAGGAGTGATGACCTGGGTGCTGGTGGGGCTTACCTGGCATGGAGGACCAGGATCGAGTCCTGTCCCAGGTGGATTTGATTTGATCTTCTTTAAGTACATTTTGGGTTGTTGTGGCTTATATAATGAAATCACTAATATTGCAAGTATAAAATTTAACTAAAACCCCACAAATAATCTGGATATTTAATTTGCAGGTTTCTTTTTTAATAAAAGTTTATTTACAAACAAACTTGGTTTATATCTTTGTTCTGACCCCCTCCACACCCGTCTCCCTCTCTACCCTCCCTCCTGCTGTGTTCCACTCTCCTTTCTGTCATTCTGTTTGTGTATCACCCTTTGTGGTGGCTATGTTGGTATGGGAGTCAGATTTCTATTGAAGTTTATGTGACTCTTCAATAGGCAAAGTTGTAAGTGGACTTTTTTTCTGTCCCAGGTCTGGACCAGGGTGGACTCCCTGCACCTTAGGTAAGACCCCTAGATTATGCCCCAGATCCAAGGTCACCTACATGTCCCACCAGGGACACTGGAGAAGTCCCCTGGACAATGCCATAGGACCCAGGTGATCTGCTTGCCTCAATAGGTAGTCTGCCTTTCTGCTCTGGACCCGGACCAGGGCAGACTCTCTGCCCCTCATAATTCAAAAGAGTTCTGAGAAAACTCAAGCAAAGCTCTAGGGGACAAACACCACTCATCTGAAGTGCTCTAAAATCATCCTATCACATTGGCGAGAATCTTCACATCCAGCTCAAAGATAAGTAAATCCTTTTTACCATCATCTTCCTCTCAATTATTAGTCATTGTAGTTTAATGTTTCCATAGCCACCCAAAAACCCATACAACTTCAGGGACTATATCATTCACCCTCCTATATCACCAAGGAATTAAACCTAAAAAGTGCGCTACCATGCTAATCTTCATTTCCTGTCTACTAACCTGACTTAATTGATGTACTAACAGTTCAATAGCCTCATCTAGGAAATAACACCACCATCAGACAAGCATACCCTACTCCAAACAAAAATAGGCATAGAACAGTTAAAATAATCTCAATCAGAGTTTAAAATTGAACTAAAAGAAAAGTTAGCTTCAACTTAGAACTCAGCAGAGAGTCTTATCAGTAGAATTAATGAAACAGAAAATAAAATATCAGACCTTGAAGACAAGATAGAAGAACTAACCAGTTCAATCAATAACATTGTTAAAGCCAAAAAGATACTTGAGAGGAATATTCAAAAGTTATGGGACACTCTAAAGAAGACTAGCATGCACATTCATAGAATACCAGAGCAAGAATCCCAAAATACCACACCCGAGGAAATTTTTCAAATTATTTAAAGGAAAACTTTCCACATCTAAAGAAAGAGAGGCCTATCCAAATACAAGAGGCATTCCATACCACAAACAGATATGACCAAAATAGAAACTTGCCATGGGAAATAATAGTCAAAACACTCCAGATAGAAGACAAAGAAAATGTACTGAAAACGTCAGGAGAAAAAAAAAAAACAATTTGCTTTTAGAGGTAAACCTATTAAAATAACAAATGATTTTTAAATGGAAACAGTAAAAGCAAGAAGATCATGGAGAGATGTACTTCAAGTATTGAATGAGGAAAATGTCAATCCAGGCTGATATACCCAGCAAAACTATCTGTCATGATTGAGGGAGAAAGAAAAATTTTTCAACATAAAGACAACTTAAATGCTTACATGACCGCCAAATCAGGCCTTCAAAGAATGTTAGAAAAGATACTCAAGTTTGAAGAAAGAACAAGCATATTCAGGAAGACAGAAGGGAAGTATAATACCACCAAAATCTCTAAGCTAAACAATACACTTAAGAAAGCCACTAAACACAAAAAGTGTCAGGATTTAAAAGAAATTTCTCCATTATAACACTAAATGTCGATGGAATTAACTCATCAATCAAAAGACACAGATTACAAACATGGATTGTAAATCATAACCCATCCATCGACTCCCTTCAGGAAACTCATCTCACCACAAAAGATAGGCACATTATAAAAGTAAAAGGCTGGTCAAAAATTCTGCAAGCTAATGGAACCAGGAAACAAGCATCGGTAGCAATTATGGTGTCCGACAAAGTGAACTTCAAACCAAAAAAAATCATAATAGACACAAAAGGATACTACATTTTATTCACAGGTACAATTCACCAGGAAGACTTCACAATTCTGAACATATATGCACCTAATACGGGCTCTTCCACATTTATTAAGCAAATACTGTGACGTCTAAAACAAGAAATCAATTCCCACACAATAATACTTGGGGATTTCAAAAGTGCATTCTCAATGGGGATGGATCAAAAGGCAAAAACTTAACAAAGATACATTGGAACTTAATCAAACCCGTACTGAAATGGACTTTACAGATCTCTATCAAACTTTCCATCCATGCACCAAGTAATACACATTTTTCTCAGCAGTCCATGGAACTTTCTCTAAAATAGACCACATATTGGGCCACAAAATAAATCTCCACATATACAGCAAAGTTGAAATTGTAGCCTGTACCCTATCAGATCACCATCATCTAAAGCTTGACATCCATAACACAACAAACAGCAGAAAATACACTAACTCTTGGAAACTAAACACTATGATGTTGAATGAGAATTAGGTTCAGGAAGAAATCATAAAGGAATTTCAAGATTTCTTAGAAGTGAATGACAATGAAAAAACAATATATCAAAATCTCTGAGACACAATGAAAGCTGTCCTAAGAGGTAAGTTTATAGCTCTTAATGCCTATATCAAAGAAATAGAAACATCACAAATAAATGACTTAACAATGAAGCTTAAAGCCTTAGAAATGCCAAAAGCAGTAAAAGAGAAGAGATGAGCAAAATCAGAGGAGAAATATCTGAAATTGAGATAAGGAAAATGATACAAAGAATCAACCAGAGGAAAAGCCAGTTCTTTGAATAAATCAATAAAATGGATACAACTAACACCAATACTCCTTAAACTGTTCCATCAAAGTGCTAAGGAAGGAACACTTCTAAATTCTTTCTGTGAAGCTAATATCATACTAATCCCAAAACCTTCCTCTATACCCAGGATGAAAGAAGTGAAAAAGTCCTAAGAGAAACAATCCCATTTACTATAACCCCTAAAAAAATGAAATACTTTGGTATAAACCTAGCCAATGAAGTGAGAGACCTTTATAATGAAAACTTTAAAAACCTAAAGAAAGAAATTACAGATGACACCAGGAGGTGGAAAGACCTCCCATGCTCCTGGATTGGTAGAATCAACATCATAAAAATGACCATCCTAGCAAAAGCAATATACAGATTCAATGCTATATCTGTCAAAATTCCCAAGCAGTCCTTTAAAGCAATTGACCAAACAATCTCAAAATTCATATGGAAGTACAAAAGACCCAGGATAGCAAAAACAAAACATTGCTGGAGGTATCACCATACCAATCCTTAATCTATACTACAAATTCATAATAATAAAAACAGCTTGGTATTACTGACTCCAAAATAGACATGTAGACCAATGGATAAGGGTTGAAGACCCAGATGTAACCCCACACAATTACAGTCATTTGATCTTTGACAAAATGGCCCAAAAATTCAATGGAAAAAGAAAAGCATCTTCAACAAATGATGCTGGCAAAACTGGATGTCCACATGTAGAAAATTAAAACTGGACCCGTACTTGTCATGATGCAGAAAATTTAATTCCAAATGGATCCAGGACCTCAAAATTAGAGCAGAGACTATAAAAACCCTAGTTGAAAAGGTAGGGAACTCCCTCAAGCTGATTGGGCTAGGCCAACAGTTCCTAAAAAGAAATCCAATAGTGCAGCCACTAGAACCAACACTGGACAAAGAGGATCTTATGAAATTAAAGAGCTTCTGTTCAGATAAAGAGATTTTAATCTGAGCAAAAAGGCAACCCACAGAATGTGAGAAAATCTTCACTAACTATGTATCTGATAGAGCTCTATTATACAGAGTGCACAAAGAACTTAAAAAACTAAACACCAAGGAGATAAATGACCCTGAGATATCATCTCACCTCAGGTCAGGATGGCAAAAACCCACAATACAAACCATACCAAATGCTGGAGAGGATGTGGAGAGAAGGGAACTCTCCTACATTGCTCATAGGAATGCAGGCTTATACAACCACTCTGGTGACTAGTTTGCTGATTTCTAAAAAATTAAAGATACAAGTGCCATAGGCTCCTCCTATACCACTTCTGCGGATAATCCCCCATAAAGCAAAAATTCACCTCAATGATGCAAGCACAACAATGTTCACAGCAGCACTATTTACAATAGCAAAGTCATGGAATCAACCCAAATGCCCAACAGTTGATGAGTGGATAAGGAAAATATGGTACATTTATACAATGGAATACTACTCAGCCATCAAAAATATGAATTAATGAAATTTGCTGGGAAATGGATGGAATTAAAAAAAATTATATTGAAGTATCCCAGACACAGAAAGTTAGACACTTATGTACTCCCTGATAAGTGGATCCTAGTTCCAAACCCACTTAATGCCATATTCAAAGGTAAATCTCTGTAATACCCATTGTAATTGCAAAGGATTTATGAACAGAAGGGAAGGGAAATTAGGCCTGCCAAAGAAATGAGATAGGGGAACAAGCTTCAGCAGAGAAAATAGGACACTGTCATATATTGCATGTAAGTAGTGAGGTATGTGGTGCAGCTCACTATCAGTTGGTCACTGAATAGGTTTGCTCACCAATTAGGGAGGGTATAGGGACTATAAATAGGTGGTAAACAATGGCAAATGGGAGACTGACCCCTTTCCCCACACACACTCTGCTGTGTCCTACTCCTATTCTTCCTTCTACCTTTGAGTCTCCTATTATATTAACATCTTCATTTAAACAGTCTTTTATCTTTGGTTAGGGGATGACCTTTGATAACAAACCACAGTTTGCAACACCAAAGATCCTACATTATTCACCTGAAACCAGACCAGCCAAATCTTTGCCCATCCTAAAGCTCAGGGACCTTGTGGAAGAGGGGGCAGCAAAATTGAAAGAGCCTGAAGATGGGGAAGACCAATGCTATGCAAGATACTCCACACAATTTAGGGGTGCAGCAGCCAGGATTGGGCTTTGCCTGACATACACAATGGCTGACATGTCTGTGACCCCCCCCAAAGTCTAGCAGAACATAGGGCAGAAGATTTCAGGCAGTAGGATCCTTAGAGGCAAGGGGTTAAACATTTATAATGGAGTTCCCATGCTTGCTCTAAAATATGCAGTGACTATTGGATGGAATAGAGGAAACAGAAGAGACACAGATGAGACAAGGTGGAGATATACTGACAATTATTGGAAATTGAATGCAGGGTACAAGGAATTTACCACACTCTACATTATAAAGATTTTTAAAATAAAATACTGAAAATAATAATGCATAAAATGGGAAGGAGAATTAGGACCCAAGTATTATCTATTCTCATATGGTATTAGAAGCATAGAAAAATATTAAATCACACTAAATCAAGAATGGTGTGTTACATATTTAAGAGTAACTACTAAAAGAAATAAATATGAAATTAATAACCTTTCATAAAAGAAAAACAAGGTAATAAAGAAATTAACTAATGTAGTAAAATGTGGGGAACAGAAACAAAAGAAACTCATAATAAATAGAAAGCACAAAATAAGGAAATAGCAATAAGTAACACCCAGGCCATGGAGAAATAACACTAGAACTCCCTGCTGATTGGCTGTCACAGTACAAAAAGGAAGTAAACAAGGTACAAGGGGAGCAAAAGCCATCAACAGTCTTACTCAGCCATGAATCCTGTGAGTTACCACAAGAACCATTCTAGCAAGGTGTGCTTATTGGTACAATAGTAGCATGAATGCTGTAGAAGTAATCAACCACTTTCTAATTGGATTCAAATCCTGCTACATAGGAAGGAATTCATTTCTGATACATTATTTTTTATTTTTTATGTTATCATAGCATTTACTTTTTAAATTAACTTTATTTTTTAAATTATATTAAAATAAGTTAATGGGTATGTGTTTTCGTTACTCATTACCTATCTCCACCCTTATATCACTTGCCACTCTTTCCCTTCTCCCCTCACACTATTTTCCTCCTCTCCCTACACGTGAAAGCCATTGGGTCACCTCTTGGATACCTGCACTAATTAGTGTTTGGGCACCCGTTAGAACTTGAATGGGCCACCATTTAACTGTAGAATACAGGAGACTCTCCCTCTCATTTGTCTAGAACCAGTCAGACCATTTTTCAGGGTAGCATCATAAATGATGGGATCTTCTCTATTTCATGGCAAATTGTTGGTAGGACACTAGTATAGAGATCCAGTGGAAGTAGACAGTGTTGCAGGAATTACTCTGTAATAGTTTCTCAGACACCACTAGTGTGAGGAAGAGAGCTTAATTGTTTAATTTACTGGCAGTCTGGAGTCCAGATCATTCTCCAAGGACTCCAGTCAGGAACTTAGCTCATTCTGCTGTTTTATACAAAAACAGAGCAGAGGCAGAGCAAAGGCAGGACTTTACAGAAACAAATGCAATGATTAATAATATCTTCCAGCAGAGGGAACACAGATATGCATATGGTCTTGACTCCTACTAGTTCAGGCACTGGTACAGACCATGGAGATGGGCCAGTAGTGTCTGTGAAATGTCTTTACTTGTCTGCCTTTGGGATTTAGTAATTTTTCATGTCAACTTATATTAGCACACTCAACAGTTTACATTTTTCTATCTCATTTTTACTTTGTATTATGGGTAATTGTGGCTCTCTGCATTGTGAGTCTGCATTGCACATGAATTTTTCTTGGTTAAGCGTTGAGTGTTTCTTTGATCTAGAGGCACAATGATATGTTTACAAATAGCTTGTTATAAAGTTTGTATATTTAACACTAAGAACTTTGCTGTCTCCCGTTATACTTGCTACTTTAAACCTATTTTTAAACCCATTGAATATGACAGCTCTTAGTCTTCTTCCAAAAAACTTTGTAACAAAAGATGGTGAAAGACAGATAATAAGTGAGTATGCGGCACTTAGTCCCAGTGCTATTTAACTCTCTCCCCTCAAGGATCAGGGAACATCACAGAAGGAGTAGAAAGAATCAAAACACTACACTTAAACCAAAGATGATGACTGGAAGCCAATGCTGACATTATAGTTCTACAAGGTGTTGAGAAGTGAAGATTGAAGATTCAGTCCTCAGCATGTACTACACTCTCCCTTAAAGGCTGAATGGCCTTTGTGGAAGAGAGATAGAAGACAGGCGGAAGTGTTATGAAATGCCATCCTCCAAACTTGACATGGATATGGCAATCATGAGAACACAACAGAGGTAGTTACTGACACTAAGCCCATAGTGCTAACTGACCAATGATCAGCTACAAGTTGGAGGGAAACCCATGGATTCCTGAAAAGTACTAGAGAACAGTGGGAAACTAACAGATTTGAGGGCTGAGTGTGCAGTTTTGTACTCACATAAGGCCTACTAGGTTTCAAGAGGTAATTGGAACTCCAAGATCACACGAAAGGCCTGACTAAACCCAGTAGAACACAAAATAGAACAAATTAAAACAAAACAAAAGGGTAAGGATATGGGAAAAGAGCAGGCAACAGGAGGTGAGATAAGAAAAGGTAGAGGGGGAAGTAATCAGAATGTTTTATGTATGTGTATGAAATTCTCAAAGATCAATATTTGTTAACAGAGAAAAGTAAAAAGAAAAATAAAACACATGGTAGATTCTGGAAGAGAGGAGCATAGTGTCCAGTTGTGGCTCATTGATGAGCTCACCATTTTCCAATAGATAGCTCCAAATCCATGACCACTCAAACGACCCTGATCAAACTCAGAGGGAACACAGGAAGAGACATAGCTAGCAAAATGGGGAAGAGACAAGAGAGGTTTTCTGTCGGGGTTGGAGAGGTGGCTCAGGGGTTAAGTCTCTGTCTTGCAGGTGGAAAGTCCTGAGTTCGGTCCTAGACCCCACACCCCACATATAGACTCTGGGTGGAAGCGGGGGCGGCCTGCGTTTCTGGTCCTGGTAAGGCAAAGCCTGTGAATCCTGGGGCAGAGTAAACAAGGAGGAGGTGGAGGCGGTCCATGGTGGTTCCTGATTTTGAATTCGCCCGTGGTTCTACACACACACATACATACACACACATACACGCACAATTGAATAAATAAAAAAAATAAAAAAATAAAAAGAGAGGTTTTGTGTCAATGGAATCATCAGAATACAGTACATATACATATAAAAATGTCAAAGAACATTATTTACTAACTAAGAGTAAAAACACACACAAATAAATATCAAGAAAGATTTTGAACATAAGTGGAGAAACCAATAGAACTTTGAATAGCTGAGTACAGTTGAAAAGAGAATCTAGCTGCAGAAGATACAGAAAGCCTGCAAAGAAAAGGAAAATCCTTAGCAACACTAATATGATTATAATCAAGTTTAAGTCAAATCCAAATTATTAGGGATACCATAAAACATAAAATAATGAGAAGAAAATGCTGGTTAGGCCCCCAATTGGAAATCATCCCTGTCCTTTTTATCCATTTGCATTATAAATCCAAACTATCAGCAACTTATTTTGGTTTTGTCATCAAAAGAAATTTCCAGAGTTAGTCCATTTCTCTTTCCAACACTATTGGTTTGGTCTAAATCTAACCTTTCCATCAATATGATGGTCTTCTTAGCCACCTCTGTGAGAGAGTCCTTCAGAATGTTTTGGGCACAGCAGCCACAATGATGCTATTAAAGTAAAAAAAATAGTCACATCATTCTTCTGCTCAAAACCTCATGGTGGACTATCATTTCACTCCAACAAAAATCTGAATGTATTAAGATGACTCTCAAAGAATTATTAAATCTGTTGGCTCTGTTGTTGCTATGACACCTTCTGTTTTCTTTCCTACACTAGTCTAACCATACTGACATCTAGTTATGCTTTCTGAAGCTGTTAGATATATGCACACATAAGGGCAGAAAAACCCGAGAGAGTTATTACAGGAATCAAGTGATTGTAGACATGGTATATAATTAGGAATAATTAGTATAAATGAAATATTGCAAGTGAAATCCTCAATCTATGATATATAACTGAGTTTCAGCAAATAATTTAATGGAGCAGAAATCAGAGAGCAAATCTAAAGAGATATGTAGAGCTTTAAATTTTAAAACTTGAATGTCTCCTAAATCCTCAACATAGAAGCTATAAAGCTTTGCTTCATATAACTGTGGATTAATTGAGTTTAGATCATACCAAAAGAAAGGAGGAGAGGACAGAGAAATGGAAAGAGAAGGTGAGAAAGAGGAAAGAAGAGAGGAGGGGAGGGGAGGAAAGGAAAGTCAAAACACTGGGAAAAAAACCCTAGAAAACCAGCTAGAGAAATAATTCCTAATTGTAATGTCCTTCATAACAGTATAATGGTGTCCTGAGTTTGCCTTTCTGCAGATCCCAGAATTCACTGGTGGAACTTGCAGGCACCCAGCTGTTGGTTGGCAGATAATAAATGACTGTAGAACACTTGATCCCCAAAAAAGACATCTAACTATCAAAAAGGGGGTGAAAAGAATATAAGAACCAGAAAACAGGGGGGAAAGGTTTTGAAATATTGTCTCCCAAAGACACCAAAAACTCTGGGTTTCTGTATTCAGAAGACCCACAGCAGTCATGAACCCACATCAAAGATGGATTCACTAAATCTACAGGGAACCTACACAGCTAAGGATATGCTCTGAACTGAACCCAACGTCTCTACGGAATTATGATGAACAGCAAGCAACCAATAGATTCAGTGCATAGAGGAGACAATATCCATTTGTGTGCCCATAAAGGATCCTACAAGGTTCCAATAGAAGATTCCAACCCAAGAATCACACAGGGGTCCCTTGATGAATCTAGTGTACATAGACCAAAGAAAAAGTACATGAATATGGAAAGGAGACTACTTGAAAGAAAGGGGGAATGACTGACAGGGAGGACAAAGGGTAGAATAAATGGAAGATTTTGTATCCATGTATGAAAATGTCAAAGGGTGAAATTCACCAGTTAAAAAAAAGTGTATGCAGTCACTAGAACCAACACTCAACAAATGGGATCATATGAAATTAAAGAGCTTCTATTCAGATAAAGAGATTGTAAACCAAGCAAAAAGGTATCCCACAGAATGGGAGAAAATCTTCACTAACCACATATCTGATAAAGCTCTATTATCCAAAGTGCACAAAGAACTTAGAAAACACCAAGAAGATAAATGGCCCAATTAAAAAAATGGGTGTGGGAACTCAAAAGAACCTTTTCCAGGGATGAAATTGAAACGTTTGATAAATATCTTAAAAAATGCTCCACATCCTTAGCGGTCAGGGAAATGCAAATCAAAACTTCCCTGAGATATCATCTGACCCCGGTCAGGATGGCAAAAATCCACAATACAAACAACACCAAATGCTGGAGAGGATGTGGAGAGAGGGGAACTCTCCTACATTGCTGGTGGGAATGCAGGCTCATACAGCCACTCTGGTGAGCCGTCTGGTGATTTTTTAAAAAGTTAAAGATCGAAATGCCATATGATCCTGTTATTCCACTTCTGGGAATAATCCCTCATAATGCAAAAATTCACCTCAGTGACACAAGCATAGCCATATTCATAGCAGCACTGTTCACACTAGCAAAGTCATGGAATTAACCCAAATGCCCAACGGTTGATGAGTAGATAAGGAATATGCGGTACCTTTATATAGTGGAATACTACTCAGCCATCAAAAAGATGAATTAATGAAATTTTCTGGGAAATGGATGGAATTAGAAAAAAATTATATTGAGTGAAGTATCCCAGATACAGAAAATTAAATGTCATATGTACTCCCTAATAGGTGGATCCTGGGCCAAACCACTTAGTGACATACTCAAAGATATATCTCTGTAATACCTACAATAATCACAAAGATTATAAACAGGAGGGAAGGAGAAGGGGAAGGAGTGCACCCCCCAGAAGTAAGGAGAGAGGGGTCATGCTTCAGTAGGGAAAATAGGTCACCATGAAGTATTGCAAGTAAGTAGTGAGACATCTGGTTAAGCTCACTCTCATTTTTCTTCCTGGTCACTTGCAACTGAGGGGGTTTAATCCCACCAATCAGGGAGGGAATAATGACTGGTAACCATGCTGCAAAGGGGAGATTGACCACCCCTCACTGCGGTCTCCTACTTCTATTCCATCTACCTTTGAATCTCCTCTTATAGTAAGATTTCATTTAAACATTTATCTTTGGTTAGGAGGTGACCTCCAGTACCAATCAGGATGGAGCCAAGGGTGGCATAGGAACAGCAAAACTGAAAAAAAAAACCCACAAACCACAATCCAAAATACCAGAGACCCTACATTATTCACCTGAAACCAGACCAACCAAATCTCTCCTCATCCTAAAGCTCAGGAAAACTTGTGGAAGAGGGGGCAGCAAGATTTTAAGAGCCTAAAGATGGGGAGGACCAACAATATGCAAGATACTCCACACAAGTTAGGGTTGCAGTAGCCATATTCAGATTTTGGATGACCTGTGCAATGGCTGACATGTCAACGACTCCGAAAGTTTAGCGTGGATCACAGGCACTAGGATCCTTAGAGGCAAGGGATTGACAGTCATAATAGTGTTCCCATACCAAAGGGGCTCCTGGGTATGCCACTGAGTCTTTACACCTCACTAGGGTGGAGGACTCAGAGGGAAGTTTGGCATTCACACTAAAGGATGCTCCAGGGAATGGTGGGGGGGAAGAGGGAGACACTGGGAAAAGGTGCTGCGCTCCTATCCAACTAATCTGGTAGAATATGTCTCAGTTTGGAAAAGGTGGATTCAAAGTAACATGTTTTGGGATAAGGACATGGCTTTATTTTAGAGAAATAAGGAAAAATATGGGAATTGTCAGGTCTTGGTGTTTCTTCCCAGTTCAGGCCTAAAGCCTGTTCCCTGGGAAGGTCACAGTAACCCCATGGGCAAGTGCTAGGAATTTCTCGGTATGCCACAATAAAGTCCAGGGACAGGTGCTAAGCATTTTTACCTAGGTTTTGTTTGGGATAATTCAAGTTTTGCCTCTGGCAGGAAGAATTCTTCTGGGATTTAGAAGTGCCCTTTCTTAGGGTTTTTTGGAACTAGCTTCCTGCTCTCTGTTCTAGAGAAGAAGCCTGCCTTTTAAGTTTCAGTCAAATACTAAATAGAAATTTCATGTCTAGTCATTTACAATAAGTAGACTTGTTAATCAGAATGTGTGCACTGATTTTAAGGAAATTAGAGAATAACTTCTAGAGTCTTAAAACATAGGTGGGTAAAATTCCCACCTACGTACTAACTCAGAAATTCCAGAAGTACAAGACTATGCTCTCAGTCCACCAGAACCTTAAAAGAAACTGTGATACCCTCTTACCCTGGCTGAAGGCCAAGGAAGAGACCATCATACCAGAAAGTCTAGATGCCAAGACTGCCCCTGGAGATGGTATTTGCAATCCAAACTGGGAGAATCCATGTCAGAAGCAAAGGGGGCCGTGTCTTTCCTACCCCAAACAGCACTCTTATGAGAAATCACAGAGATGGACCATCTGAGTGCACTCCCACCAATGATCGCCTCCGCCCCGAAAGAGACACCCTCAAAAGAGATACCCTCGGCATATGGGGCCTGACTGGACCCCAGGTTTGGAGTATGCATGGTTCACAGATGGGTCATCTAATTGATGGCAATACACTTCTGGAATTCCTCAAAGGAAGACATAAGCAACCTTACTATTAAAGGAATAGAAGGATGCTATTATAGAAGTTATTCTTTTAATAATTATATTGCTTAAGTGTTTTTCTTCAGTGCATACCTCAGTGCTCCATCGACAGAACCAGCTATAGCTTATGGGCCTTGAGTATCCAAGTCAAGGCCTCCTTAGAGATGTAGTTTAAGCTTGTATAGTAGAGACTACATGAGCCGCATGCATCTTCCCAAGTTAGAACCTGCTGCCATGCCTGGTGCCTATGTCGACCTGCCTGACTGAGAGTATCAACCTGGAGAGGACAACAGCCAAAGCTTATGCTGGGACTTATGGGGTGTTGGGGACTCCTATAGTTAATTGTAAAATATGTTCCTTGCTAAAATCAAAAGGAGATCATTCTGCCTCTGTATTTTAAAAAAGCAGTTAAAATGTGGGCTCAGCCCCATAGCTATCCGGTGAAGCATTATAGATTAGATAAGTTTGGAAATACTGAGAGAATGTTTCTGTTAAGTGCCTTTGCCCTGAAGCAATGGGTTAGGTTCTTGAAAAAATGTCCACCCTGAAGGTGACTTTGCTGATTATCTATTATGTATGCAACATTCTTTACCCCAAAATTTTCTGTATAAAAGTTGTCACGAAAGTTTCAATAAATGGGTTCAGGATTCACTCGGACAAGAGGGAGCTGCGTGTGTTCTGTTCTCTGCCCGGTCCTGGGGAGCCCTGGTCTCGAGGCCGCGACTCTGGTCTGCGGCAAAAAGGGAAGGGTGTAGTGTGAAAAGAAGGGGAAAAGGGGGGGAGGATGCAAGAGGGACTGGGGAGGGGTGAAGGGAGGGAGGGGATAGGGTACCTATTAAGCTTGTATGATTAGGGAAAATAAATATAATAAAAAGTGTATATAAACCACAAAGGAATGATAGTTGGGGCGCAGAAGAAAGACCCTAAGTGAGTAGAGACAAAGGTAAGTGGATAAATAGATGAATACGACCATTATGTTTCTTCTATAATGGAAAAGCCAGTAAGGGGAGGGAAGAAAGGTTATTGGTCTTAATAAGGGACAAGGGAGGAGAAAAATAAGAGGCAAGAGGCTCAGGTGAAAAAGAGAGATCAAGGACCTAACACAGTTGTGAACTCTGCAAGATAATACAATGGTGGTAAAAAAAAAAAATTAGAGGAGCAACAAAATTAAGCAATTACTATCTGAATGGATTACAAACCCATTATTGTCAGGAAACTCACATCTAATACTGTAAACCTATCCAAAGAGAATTAGAAAGGAAGGAAATGCACTGAAACAGATATCTTAGTGTTTATTGTTGCAGTTCACCTGCATAGTTGTTGATAAATCACCATCAAATGGCTTAAGGGAATAAGGGGTTTATTTTCTTATGATAGTCCAGTTACAGTTCATAGTCCAGATTGACGGGAGAGCATGTACCAACATCAGGGCTGAGGGAACTGGTTACACCATCTGTACATAATGCCTGAGAGAGGGATGATCCTTACTTGCCAGACCAGCATGTCTAGCCAAGTGTACACAAGGATGCCAACTCTCTCAACCAGCTTTCTGTATTTTATTCCAGGACCTAATTCCACCCACCTGAGCCTTCCCCATTATCAAGACAATCTCTTGCAGGTTTGCTCTGGACTTAACTTAACCATTAATTCTCTACAAATGTGCCCAGAGCGCAATCCCTCAACTGTCAAACTAATACTATGACAATAATAAAACACCATATAAACACTCCTTATTTAACCCTTAGATAAGTAAAGTTCTCAGAGTTCAACAAAGATACATTCTATTAAAATGTAAGACTAGTGAGACAGAAAACCACATCTGGCCAGAATGCAGATTATCAGCAAACCTGGAATGCTCAGCCCTAATCAGTCCATCAGTGTCTTTCCCCATACCAACACTCAGGAAACCTTGAGGAAGAGGGAGCCATGAGTGTAAGAGTCTGAATGTGGGGTGAGGTACTTCTGACCAACACACTACAGTCCCAACAGGGCTACTGTAACCAGAAGCTTGCTACAATGACAACTTCTCCACCAAATCTACACAATGACTAATTTACCAACTTTCCAACAAGGACTAATTAAGATCTTTTTTATTATTATTATTTCTGCTCATACAAACTTAATAGGTAGACCGGTTCCCTCCCTCCCTCCTCAACCCCCCGAACCTCCTGCTCCCCCTCCCCACACCCCTCCCCTCACCCTTCCTTCCCCATCCCCCAGTGCCTCCCGCCCCAATTCCCAGAGACTCCTTTAATGTGCATCCCTGACTCTCCTCTGGGCCCTCCTCTCCGATCACGTACAAGGACCCAGTGGCATTTCCCTGAACCCTTTTCCGTGTTCCCCTTAAGCATAGGAACACTACTGTGGCTGTCAATCCCTTGCCTCCAAGGATCTTGGTGCCTTTAGCAGATGCTAGACTTTGTGAGGTCAATAGTGTGTTGGACATTGCGCAGGGCATGGAAAGTCCAATTATGATTGCTTCGGCCCTAACTTGTGTGGAGTATCTTGCAAATCATTGCTCCTTGCATCCTTTTGCTCTTACAATCTTACCGCCCCCTCTTCCACAAATTTCCCTGAGCTTCAGGATGGGGGGAGATTAGTCTGGCCTAGTTCTAGGTGGTTGATATAGAGTTTCTGAAGTTCTGGATTGTGGTTCGTTGATTTTCTTTTGCAGTTTTGCTGCTCCTGCAATGCCCTTCACTCCATCCTGATGGGCACTGTATGTCACCCCCTGGCCAGAGACAAAAAGCTGTTAAACTGGAGTCTTATTATAAGCACATTCAAGGGTAGATGTAATAAAAGTTGGAAACCTCAGTGAGGGAGGGGTCAATCACCCATTTGCAAAATGGCTACTTTTTATCTGCCAGACTCTATGCCCTCCCTAATTAAGATCTCAGAGAGTGTTTCAGGGACATAGATGCTGGACAAGGAAAGAAGAACCTCTCCACTTACAACTTCTTTTTAAATTGTTTTTTCCCTAATCATGCATCCTCTCTCTCCCTCTACCCCTCCCCAGTTCTGCCTTGCACTCTCCCTCTTTTCCCCCTTCCACCATTTATCTACTCCTTCCCCTTTTCCCAGTGTCTCCCCTTTCTCCCTCCCATCCCCTGGAGCATCCTTTTGTGTGAATACCAAACCTCCCTCTGAGTCCTCCACCCTAGTGAGGTGTAAAGACTCAGTGGCATACCCAGGAGCCCTTTCCTGGGCTCCCTGTTAGTATGGGAACACTATAATGACTGTTAATTCCTTGCTCCTAAGGATTCTACTGCCTGTGATCCATGCTAGACTTTGGGGGGGGGTCCATTGACATGTCAGCCATTGTTCAGGTCATGCAAAGTCCAATTATGGCTACTGCAGCCCTAATTTGTGTGGAGTATCTTGCATATTGTTGGTCCTCCCCGTTTTTAGGCTCTTACAATCTTGCTGCCCCCTCTTCCACAAGTTTCCTTGAGCTTAGGATGGGGAGAGATTTGGCTGGTGTTGTTCCAGTTGATTAATGTAGGGTCTTTGGTGTTCTGAATTATGGTTTGTTTGTTGATTTCAGTTTTGCTTTTCTTGCACTGCCCTTGGCTGCATCCTGATTGGTATTGACGGTCACCCCCTAACCAAAGATAAAAGCCTGTTTAAATGAAGATCTTAGTATGAGGAGACACAAAAGTAGATGGAATAGAAGTAGGACACCACAGTGAGGGGGGGTCAGTCTCCCATTTTTTAGGATGGTTACCATCTATCTGCCAGTCCCTATACCCTCTCTGATGGGTGAGGTCAAACCTATTCAGTCCCAAGTGACGAGGACGGGAAGTGAAAGTGAGCCTCATCAGATGTTTCCCTACTACACGCAATACTTGATGGTGACCTATTTTCTCTACTGAAGCATGATCCCCTCTTTCCTTTTCTTCTGGAGAGGCCCTCCTTCTTCTTCCTTCCCATTTAAAATCTTTGCGATTATTGTATTACAGACAATGTATTACAGACATTTTATCTTTGAATATGTCATTAAGTGGGTTTGGTACTAAGATCCACCTAATAGGTATCAACTAAGATACTTATTACAGAGTACATATGGTATCTAATTTTCTGTGTCTGAGATACTTCACTCAATATAATTTTTTCTAATTCCACCCATTTCCCAGCAAATTTCGTTAATTCACCTTTTTCGATGGCTGAATAAATAGTATTCCATTATATAAATATACTGCATTTTCATCATCCACTCATCAACTGTTGGGCATTAGGGTTGATTCCATGACTTTGCTATTGCAAATAGTGCTGCAGAGAACACAGTTGTGCTTGTGTCAATGTAGTAATTATGAGGAATTATTCTCAGAAGTGGTATAGCAAGGTCATATGGCATTTCAATCTTTAACTTTTTCAGAAATCACCATACTGATCACCAGAGTAGTTGTACAAGCCTGCATTCCCACCAGCAATGTAGAAGAGTTCCCTTCTCGCTACATCCTCTCTAGCATTTGAAGCTATTTGTATTGTGGATTTTTGCTACCCTGACCTGGGGTAAGATGATATTTCAGGGTAGCTTGATTTGCTTTTCCCTGATGGTTAAGGATGTGGAGCATTTTTAAAGATATTTGGACAAGTTTGTTTTGAGTTCTGAGGTCCGTTTTCTAATTGGGCTATTTATCTCCTTGGTGTTTAGTTTTCCAAGTTCTTTGTGCACTCTGGATAATAGAGCTCTATCAGACATGTGGTTAGTGAAGATTTTCTCCCATTTTCTTGGTTGCCTTTTTGCTCAGTTTACAATATCTTTAACTGAATAGAAGCTCTTTTATTTCATAAGATCTCATTTGTTGAGTGTTGATTCTAATGCCCGTGCTATTGGTTTTCTGTTTAGAAAATATCAGCCTAGCCTAATCTGCTCCAGGTAACCCCTTTCAATTAGGGATTTTATAATCTCTGGCCTAATATTAAGGTCCTTGATCCATGTGGAGTTGATTTTTGTGCATGGTGATAAGTATGGGTCCAGTTTTAATGTTCTGCATGTGGACATCAGTTTTGCCAGTACCATTTGTTGAAGATGCTGTTCTTTTTCCATTGAATTTTTGGGCCCCTTTGTCAAAGATCAAATGCCTGTAATTGTGTGGGTTTATTTCTGGGTCTTCAACCTTTATTCATTGATCTACATGCCTATTTTGGAGTCAGTACCAGGCTGTTTTTATTACTATGGATTTGTAATATAGGTTAAGGTTTGGTATGGTGATACTGTTGGGACAAAACTCCCACTCGGAAGATGACCCGACTCAGGAGACAACAAGATCGATGCAAACTTCAAGAGGTTTATTATCCAGCGCGCTGGGGTCGCCCCATACAGGAAAGGGAGAGACGACCCTGAGCATAAGGGGACAGACTTTTTATACAGTTTTTGTAAGGAGGTGTTGAGGTAGTGAGGTGTCACCTAATAATTGGCTTATACACTTAACTTTTAAGCTCATTGGTGTAAGTTTAGGCGCGAAGGGAATGGGGCCGGGTTCGGTGGCGATGAGCCTAGCAGCACGAACTCGTGGCTTTACCCGGAAACCTGGGGATGAGTGTGTTTCCTTGGAATTCCCGGGGTGGGGGGAGTCCCGGTATCTGGCCTGGACACACACGTCCTTTGCCTTTTTGGGAATCCTTGAGTTGGAGTGAGGTAATGTGATTCTGAGACTAGTTCATCACATTCTTGCTTGCCTAGGAAATTGGAAATTTCTTTTTCTACATTAATTCTTTCAATACCTCCTGCAGTGTTTTTTTTTGTTTTTTTGTTTTTTTTTTTAACTGAGGATTGTTTTTGCTGTCCTGGATCTTTTATGCTTCCAAATGAATTCTGAGATTGTTTGAGAATTTTGACAATTGCTTTGTGAAAAAAATCCACCACTTTTAAAATTGGTCTCTTCTCATTCTTTCCATCAGAAAGTACTTTATCAGTCAATTTTCCAAGATTTTGATCTTTTTTTAAAGTCTCTGATATGCAATAATTTTGTCAGATTTATCTTTTAAATCTTTGTTTCTTGTGAAATTTAGATTTAATTTTTCAAAATTTTCCTGTTTTCCAGACAATTGATAATCACTTATTTCCTAGTGTCTTGATTTTTAATATAGGGTGATTAAATCTTTTAACACTTTAAGCAGAGTTGTTTTGTAATTTCTCTGTCTCTTTATTTCTTTATCGATCATCTATCTATCTATCTTGATATCAATATAACTAGCTTTCTAGCTATCTAGCTTTCAAATCAATGCTGAGGAGAAAACATAGTTGATAAGATGCTTATTGTGCAAGACTGTTAATTGAGTTTGATCCCCAGCACATGTGTAAAAATCCAAGCATGGAGTTTATTAACCAGTGAGTCTAGTCTAATTAGTATGAACCCCATGGCCCAGTAAGTGATGCTGCTTCAAACCAAACAAACAAACAAACAAAAAAAAACAAAATAAAAAGCAAGTTGGATCCTCTTCACAATGAAATAAGTCCTCTACATGCAAGCACATTGGTGCACATACACACACACACACACACACACACACACACACACACACACACGCATACTAAAATCTTTTCTATCTTTTTGTTTAGAACCTATTTTCTTTTTTCCTTCTTTTCCTCCTTCCCTTTACATCTTTCCCCATCCTTCTTTTTTTTGTTTTTTTCCTAGAGGGGATCTTGAATGTCCCTTATCATCCAAGCCAACTTTATTGTAAGTACAGGGTTTTTATAATCAAGAAGCAGGGCCAAATTCTTTACAGGACTATGTAAAACGCATGCATACATTTTGGTTAACAAAGAGAAGTCAGGAGTGACACCCAATTGCTGTGGGGCAGACATATCCCCAGGTATGCTAAACAGGCATGTCACCTTGTTGGTAGAAGGCAATGGACAATGTATGCCTCAAAACAGTTACCTGGTCCATGCATTAACATCTCTTTAAATAGGCAGCAAAGAACTGATAGGGAGGGAAGAACAGCCCAGCCAGTTTCTTAGAGAAACAAAAGCGTTCCAAATGACCTGGGAGTTTTCTCAACTTCCAAAGAGGGAGTTCAGCCTATCATTGTCTTGCAGACAAGAGGCAAACTCAACCACCCAAAGGAGGAGTCATTCAATGGCTCATTCAGTTGCTAATGTATCATCCAGAGTGCAGGCTTCTGGGCCTAGCAACCCCCACAGTTCCTCCTTGTTTTTATTATTAAAAAAATGGACCTAGTTTCAATGTTAATGAAAACAAGATTACAAAAGGCAAACAAATCAATTCCCAAATAGCAACAAGTGTCAAGCCAGTCAGATCTTTTCTAGAGTTTTAAAATTACATGTTATTTAAATGAGTCTGAATTCTGTCACAGATATAAATTCTATCTCAGTACCAATATTGACTCAGTTGTGCACATGTGTATGTATGTGTGTGTATGTGTGTGTGTGTGTATGTGTGTGTGTGTGTGTGTGTGTGTGTGTAGAACCACGGATGAATTCCGGAACCACCATGGACGCCTCCACCTCCTCCTTGTTTACTCTGCCCAAGGATTCACAGGCTCTGCCCTACCAGGACCAGAAACGCAGGCCGCCCTGTGTGTCTATACGTGGGGTCTAGGATCTGAACTCAGACCTTCTGCCTGCAAGGCAGAGGCTTAACCCCTGAGCCACCTCTCCAGCCCCTTATTTTACGTTTAGAAGAAGCACAGTTAACAATAAAACAATAGATATATTTGCAAGCAAAGTCAGCAGACAATTGTACATTTTTAGGAACCAAAAGTAAAACATGGTGAGTACACAAAAGTGATTTTTAAATAGACAATAAAGTCCTTTTGCATATGGTGAGTAGAGTTAACTTTCAAAGTCCAGTTTATGAAAGACTCTCATGGTCAGTCCAAACAGAGGTCAAGAATCCATCATAGAAGTAAATATTTTGTGTCCAGGCATTGATCATCCAAAAAAGTCTGATACTTAAGTCTAGAATGTTGAAGAATAGAGCAGTGCGAGAATAGCCAAGAGATGCCTGGGGGTCACTGGTTGTTGAGACTCTTGGACTAGTCTGGCTCCTTCACGCATCAGAGTGTCTAGTTGCTCCAGGTCAGGATCTGACTCCTCAAGTTGTTCTGCATTGATGCCAGCTCCTTTTTTCCTGTAGGCTGAAAGCAGGAGAAGGAATAAATTCCAATATACTTTTTAGATGAAATTATATTTTCCTGGCTGCTAGATTTGATGGGATAAAATTCTTAAATACTGGGTTAGTTCCCCTGTACTTCAGCCCAACGTTAGGGTGCCATTTGTCCAAGCCCACGAACCAGCACGAACCCAAATCTACAAATGTGGAAATCTGAAGTGGGAGTGGTAGGAATTAAAAATTTCAGACTTTGGGTCAGAGGGGGTTTTGGATGTCCCTTATCATCCAAGCCCTCCCCTATCCTTCTTGAATTCACAGTTCTGCCTAATCCTTCCCAGTCCTTGATAGGTGAAGTTTTATGCAGGTCCTCTGAAAGAGTACCAGGATGCTGCTTAGAATTCAAGAATGCAACATCCCTTCAATGTTCAGAAGATGTGGTCTCTTTGCATGAGTAGACCTATTCACACTTTTAAAATTTTTTTCTTGAAAAACTTAAAGTATATAGGATTCTGTTTGACTGTATCCTATATCCTTTAGTCCTACTTTTACTTCTTCATCTCTTCCTATGTCCCATCCTAGCATCTCTGTCCCCATTAAGCCTTTCCCCTAGTTATTCCCATTTTCACCTTCTGACCACATATATCTCCTTCTTTAATGTCCTCCTCTGTCTCTATCCTCACCTTTTACTTAATGGTATCTGTCAAATTTTCTGGCTATTACAGGTATTCCTAGTTAAGTATACAAATCTGAAGGCCCAGTGTTTGAATCTGCATTTAAGAGAGAACATGTGATATTTATGCACCAGGAATACCTCACTTAATTCAATCTTTTCCAGTTTCATACATTTACCAGCACATTTCATAATTTCATTTTTCCACTATCCATTTCCTTGCTATTGTGACCTCAGTAAACATATATAAGTGTGTGTCTCTACAGTAAAATGTAAAGTCCTTTTTGAATATGTCTGGAAGTGGTAGATCTGGATTTTATGTGTGTATGTGTGTCTATAGTAAGATGTAAAGTTCTTTGAGAATAGGTCCAGAAAATAGACTGGTTTATATGGTAACTAAATTTCTAGCTTTTCAAGGAACCTCCACACTGATTTCCAAAGTGATTGCATCAATTCATATACACACCAGCAATGAATAAGTTTTCCTTTTCCCCCACAATCTTACCAGCATTGGTTATTATTTGTGTTCTTGCTTAGCCATTTTGAGTAAAATGACATCTCAAAGTAGTTTTAATTTGCATTTCCATGATGGTTGGGGAAATTGAACATTTAAAAAATATTCTATTAGTTTATTATTTGTGTGTGTGTGTGTGTGTGTGTGTGTGTGTCCCTATGGAGGACCAAGGATGAGTTTGGAAATTATCACGGATTGTTTCTACATCCTTCTTGCTTTGCTTCAGGCTCCTCCCATAAGGGATGGAAGTTCAGGCTGCCTCCATTTCCAACTGGCATTTTTACATGGGACCTGGGATCCACACTCAGGATGTCTGCTTGCAAGGCAGAGTTTTAACCCTTGAGCTATCTCTGCAGCCCAAAATTTAACATTTTTATTAGAAGTTTAAATTTCTTTTTTTGGAAACTCTCTTTTTAATTTCCAAAGTCCATTTTTAGTTGGGTTGTTTCTCTTAATGTTAAATTTTTTGAATTCTTGGTACACTCTGGAAATTAATCATCTGCCAGATACATAGCTGGAAAAAATGATTCACATTTTTTAAAAATTTTTATTATTATTATTATTATTTATTCAACTGTGTACATGTGTGTGTGTATGTGCTCGTGTGCGCGCGCGTGTGTGTGTGTGTCTGTGTCTGTGTATGTGTAGAACCATGGACGAATTTGCGAACCACCATGGACGCCTCCACCTCCTTCTGCCCCGGGATTCACAGGCTCTGCCCTACCAGGACCAGAAGCGCAGGCCACCCCCGCTTCTGCCTGGCGTCTATACGTGGGATCTGGGATCCAAACTCGGGACCTTCCGCCTGCAAAGCGGAGGCTTAACCCCTGAGCCACCTCTCCAGCCCCTGATTCACATTTCTTGTGTGTTGAATTTTTGCCAGATTAGCAATTTTTTGGTGCATCATATGAATTTTAAGATTGTTCTTGTAATTTATATGAAAAATTGCATTGGAATTTTTACTGTGATTTCTCTGAATGTGTTTATTGGCTTTTGCTAGTTCGTTTTTAGAGTGATAATACTTCTAAACTTTAATTTCTTTCTTCAGTATTTTAAAGTTTTCATTGTAAAAGTCTTCCATTTCTTTTATTAATTTTTTGAGGCTATGGTAAATAGAATTATTTCCCTCATTTCTTTCTCAGTGCCTTCATTTCTGAATATATGAAGACTATTGATTTTTGCATGTGAATTTTGTAGCCTGCCACTCTACTAAAATTGTTTATTAGTTATAGGATTTTTCTAGTGGAGATTTTGAGGTCTCTCAAGTAGAGGATTATGTCTTACTGTTCTAGCTAAGACATCAAACACAATATGGAACAGGAGTGGTGAGAGCTAACAGTCTTGTCTTATTCCTGAGCTAAGTGGAAATATTTTAGGTTTTTAACCATTTGGAATTAAGTTTGCTTTGGGATTGTTACATATAGCCTATTATTATTTTGAGATAGGTTCTCTTTATCCCTGTTTTCTCTAGGGATTTTACCATGAAGATATGCTGAATTTTGCAGAAAGTTTTTTCTGCATCTGTTGAGAGAATCATGTGATTTGTTTTTGAGTTTATTCTTGTGAGATATTACATGTATTGATTTATGTAATCCTTGCAATTTCTGGAGTAACCCACATTGATTGTGGTGAGCGATTTTTTGATTTTTTTGTTATCTGTGTGATTTTATCATTATTGAAAATGAAAGGAAATTTCCACACTAAAGAAATGAATGAAATCAATAGCATATTTGTTTTTATATAAAGAATTAAACCTTGGCTGAATTATTGATACTGTGGGATGCAGAGCACCTTCAGTAATTTTTCAGATTTGATAAATGTTTTGATTTTATAATTATTTGTGATAAACCCACTGTTTTACATAAATATAAAGTATAAAATGGCAGAAATAGGGCCTGCAAGATGGCTCAGGAAGTAAAGATATTTGCTTGGCAAGCCTAATTATCTAGTTCAAAATCTGGAGGCCACAACATAAGAAGAAAACTGACTCCTGAAAGTTGTTCTCTGACCTCCACACATACATTATGGCATGCCCACATGAATCCACACACTTCAGTAAATAAATTTCTAAAAACTAACAGCAGAAGTATGGATTTTTTTTCTGACCTAAAAGTCATCAGGTAGTTTTCTTTTTTTGAAATTGTTTTGGAATTTCAGAGATAAATATAGTGAAATTTATGTCATTTTTTACCCCATTACCCAGTCTTGCTAAAAATCCTCTTCTCCCCAACCAGTCTCTCTCCCACTCCCCTGCATGTAAAACCAGTGAGTACTTTGACTTGTCTGATGTTGAGCTTTTTTAGTTGGGAGATTGGTATTTCCAGCATTGATATGTCCTATATGCTTAGGAATTCATCTATTTGTTTTAGGTTATCCAGTGTAGTGGTGTATAAAGTTTTAAAATAATGTCCTCATGATTTCCTCCTGGGTTTTCTTGGTATCTGTTATACTCTCTCCTTTTTTATCTTTGCTTTTTATTAATTTGGGTCTTTTCTCTTTTCTTTTGGTTAGTTCGACTGGAGATTTGCTGATCTTTTTTTATTCTTTCAGAGTTAAATACATGAATATTATGACTTTATGATATTTTCACAACTTCATATCCAATTCCATCCCCATCCTTGTCCTATTAAACAACTCCTTTCTTCCCTATGAGTCTTCCTCTATTCTCATGTCTTTCTGCATGTGTAGTCACTGAGTTTCATTTTGTTTGCCCTTGATGTCATGTCAATCTTGTTTATCTTTTTAAAGAACCAACTCTTCATTTCAATGACATTTTACTTTTCATTTCTGTTTTATGTTGTCCTGGTCTTGGCTCTTTATTTCCATATCCTGCTTTAGTTAAGTTGGCTTTTTTTTTTTTACATGGTATTAAGGCACATCATTAAGTAATTTAATTTTGGTTTTTCCATCTTTTTTATAGCATATTTAGCACTATAAACTTTTCTCTTATGACAGCTTTGACTTTTCCATAGATTTTTTTATTAATATATTTTTTATTATTATTTCAGCTCATAAAAACTTAATAGGTAAACCAGTTCCCTCCCTCCCTCCTCCTCCCCCGTAACCCCTGCTCCCCTTCCCTCCCCCCTCCCTGCCCATCCCCCAGTGCCTCCCGCCCCAATTCCCAGAGAGTCCTTTCTTGTGCATGCCTGATTTTCCTCTGGGCTCTCCTCTCTGATGACGTACAAGGACCCAGTGGCCATTCCCTGAACCCTTTCCTGTGTTCCCCTTAAGTATAGGAACACTGCTCTGGCTGCCAATCCCTTGCCTCCAAGGATCTTGGTGCCTTTAGCAGATGCTAGACTTTGTGAGGTCAATAGTGTGTTGGACATTGTGCAGGGCATGGAAAGTCCAATTATGATTGCTTCGGCCCTAACTAGTGTGGAGTATCTTGCATATCATTGCTCCTTGCATCCTTTTGCTCTTACACTCTTACCGTCCCCTCTCCCGCAAATGTCCCTGAGCTTCAGGATGGGGAGAGATTAGGCTGGCCCAGTTCTAGGTGGCTGATATAGAGTCTCTGAAGTTCTGGATTGTAGTTTGTTGATTTTCTTTTGCAGTTTTGCTGCTCCTGCAATGCCCTTCACTCCATCCTGCTGGGCACTGTATGTCACCCCCTGGCCAGAAACAAAAAGCTGTTAAACTAGAGTCTTGTTATAAGAGCACATTCAAAGGTAGATGTAATAAAAGTGGGAAACCACAATGAGGGAGGGGTCTATCACCCATTTGCAAAATGGTTACTTTTTATCTTCCAGACTATATGCCCTCCTCTTCTGGTGAGATCATACCCCTCAGTAGTAAATGATGAGTAACGAAAGTCTGTGAACTTAATCAGATGTCTCATTACTTATTTGAGTCCTTGATGGAGCCCTATTTTCTTTGCTGTAACATGGTCCCCTCCATCCTTGTTTCTGGTGTGACCCTACTACCACATCCATCCTGTTCATAATCCATGCAATTACTGTAAGTATTACAGAGATTTTTCTTTGAGTGTCTCTAGGTCATCTGGGTGGGTTTGGTACTAGGAGCCACCTATTAGGGAGTACATACGGTGCTTAATTTTCTGGGTCTGGGATACTTCACTTAATATAATTGTTTCTAATGATATCCAATTCCCAGCAAATTCCAGTAATTCATCATTTTTGATGGCTGAGTAGTACTCCATTGTATAGATGTACCACAGTTTCCTCATCCACTTGTCAACTGTTGGACATTTGGGTTGATTTCATGACTTTGCTACTGTAAACAGTGCTGCTATGAACATGGTCATGCTTGTGCTATCCAGGTGAACCTCTGCTGTATGGGGGGTTATTCCCAAAAGTGGAATCGCAGGGTCATATGGCATTTCAATCTTTAATTTCTTTAAGAATCTCCAGACGGCTCGCCAGAGTGGCTGTATGAGCCTGCAGTCCCACCAGCAATGTAGGAAAGTTCCGCTCTCTACACATCCTCTCCAGCATTTGTTGTTGTTTGTATTGTGGATTTTTGCCATCCTGACCGGGGTCAGATGATATCTCAGGGAAGTTTTGATTTGCATTTCCCTGATGGCTAAAGAAGTGGAGCATTTTTTAAGATAATTGTTAGACATTTTAATTTCATCCCTGGTAAAATTTCTTTTGAGTTCCAGGGCCCATTTTTTAATTGGGCCATTGGTTTCCTTGGTGTTTAGTTTTCTAAGTTCTTTGTGCACTCTGGATAGCAGAGCTCTATCAGATGTGTGGTCAGTGAAGATTTTCTCCCATTCTGTGGGTTGCCTTTGATCTCATGTTACAATCTCTTTATCTGAACAGAAGCTATTTAATTTCACAAGATCCCAACTGTTGAGAGTTGGTAGCAGTGAGTGTGCCATTGGATGTCTGTTAAGGAAATGTTGGCCTAACCCAATCAGCTCGAGGGAGTTCCCTATCCTTTCAACTATGGTTTTTATAATCTCTGGCCTTATATCAAGGTCCTTGATCCATTTGGAATAAGTCTTGTACATGGTGACAAGTACGGGTCCAGCTTTAATCTTCTGCATGTGGAGATCCAGTTTTGCCAGCACCATTTGTTGAAGATGCTATTCTTTTTCCATTGGATTTTTTGGGCCCCTTTGTCAAAGACCAAATGGCTGTATTTTTGTTGGCTTATATCTGGGTCTTCAATCCTTATCCATTGATCTGTGTGTCTATTTTGGAGCCAGTACCAAGCTATCTTTATAACTATGGATTTGTAGTATAGACTTAGGTTTGGTATGGTAATACTCCAGCAGTGTTTTTGTTACTCAGGATGGTCTTTGCTATCCTGGGTCTTTTGTGCCTCCATATGAATTTTGAGATTGTTTGGTCTACTTCTTTGAAGAATTGCTTTGGGATTTTAATTGGTATAGCATTGAATTTGTATATTGCCTTTGGTAGGATGGTCATTTTTACGATGTTGATTCTGCCAATCCAGGAATAAGGGAGGATCTTTCCACTTTCTAGTGTCTTCTGCTATTTCTTTCTTTAGGGTTTTAAAGTTTTCATTGTAAAGGTCTTTTACCTCCTTAGTTAGGTTTATACCAAGGTATTTCATTTTTTTAGGGGCTACAGTAAATGGGATTGTTTCTCTCAAGGCTTTTTCACTTCTTTCATTCTAGGCATATAGGAAGGCCTCTGATTTTTGCACATTTATTTTGTATCCTGCCACCCTGCTGAACTTCTCAATTAGTTCCAGGAGCTTCCTGGTAGAGTTTTTGGGATCCCTCAGGTATAAGATCATGTCATCTGCAAATAGGGATAGCTTGACTTCTTCCTTGCCGATTTGAATCCCTCTTATGTCCCTTTCTTGTCTTATGGCTTCAGCTAAGACTTCAAGTACAATATTGGATAGAAGTGGTGAGAGTGGACAGCCTTGTCTAGCTCCTGATCGAAGTGGGAATGCTTCCAATTGTTCCCCATTGAGCATAATCTTTGCTGTGGGCTTGTTGTATACAGCTTTTATTATATTGATAAAGGATCCTTCCATTCCTACTGCCTCTAGCGTTTTGATCATAAAAGGCTATTGGATCTTGTCAAAAGCTTTTTCTGCATCTATCGAGAGTATCATGTGGTCTTGGACTTTGGACTGATTTACATGATGAATTACATTTATTGATTTGCATATGTTGAACCAATCTTGTGTGAAGCCTACTTGGTCCCCGTTAATGATCTTTTTAATGTGTTTTTGAATCCGATTTGCTAAGACTTTGTTGAGAATCTTTGTGTCTGTGTTCATCAGAGAGATCGGCCTATAGTTTTCTTTTTTAAGTGAATCTTTATTAGGTTTTGGGATTAAAACGATATTAGCTTCATAGAAGGAATTTGGTAGTGTTCCTTCCTTTGCTATTTGATGGTACAGTTTAAGGAGTATTGGTGTTATTAACTCCTTAAATGTCCGGTAGAACTTTGTGCTGAATCCATCTGGTCCAGGACATTTTTTGGTGGGAAGATTTGAGATTACTTCTTCAATTTCCTTGTATGTTGTAGGACTATTTAAATAATTCACAACTTCCTGATTCAATTTAGTTAAGTCGTGTTTACTTAGAAATTCAACCATCTCTTTTGTGTTGTCAAACTTCACAGAGTATAATTTTTTGAAATATGATGTTATAATTCTCTGGATTTCTTGGCTATCAGTGGTGATAACTCCATGTTCATTTCTAATTTTGTTAATTTGGGTTTTCTCTCTCTTGCTTTTGGTTAATTTAGCTAGGGGTGTATCAATCTGATTGATTTTTTCAAAGAACCAGCTCTTTGACTGATTTTTTCTATCGTTTTCTTAATCTCGATTTCAGATATTTCTCCCCTTATTTTGCTAATCTCCTCTCTTCTACTACTTTTGGGATCAGATTGCTCTAGTTTCTCTGAAGCCTTAAGCTGCATTGTTAAGTTGTTTATTTCTGATGTTTCCATTTTTTTGATGTAGGCATTAAGAGCTATGAACTTACCTCTTAGAACAGCTTTCATTGTGTCCCAGAGATTTTGGTAAGTTGTATTTTCGTTATCATTCACTTTCAGGAAATCTTGAATTTCCTTTTTAATTTCTTCCTGAATCCAGTTCTCATTCAGCATCATAGTGTTAAGTTTCTAGCAGTTAGTGTATTTTCTCTTGTTTGTTGTGTTGTGGATGTCCAGCTTTAGGCCATGGTGGTCTGACAGGGCACAGGTTGGAATTTCAACTTTTTTGTACATGTGTAGATTCGTTTTGTGGCCCAGTGTGTGATCTATTTTGGAGAGAATTCCTTGTGATCTATTTTGGAGAGAGTTCCGTGTGCTGCTGAGAAAAATGTGTATTCTTTGGTGCGTGGGTGAAAAGTTCGATAGAGTTCTGTAAGGTCCATTTCTTTAAGGGTTTGATTAAGGTCCAAAGTGTCTCTATTAAGCTTTTGACCTGTTGATCTATCCCATATTGAGAGGGCGGTGTTGAAATCCCCGAGAATTATTGTTTGTTGGTTGATTTCTTGCTTTAGATGCTGTAGGGTTTTCTTAATGAATGTGGAGGGGCCCGTATTGGGTGCATATATGTTCAGTATTGTGAAGTCTTCCTGGTGAATTGTACCTGTGACTAAAATGTAGTATCCATCCGTGTCTCTTATAATTTTCTTTGGTTTGAAGTCCACTTTGTCTGATAGCATAATGGCTACCCCTGCCTGTTTTCTGCTTCCATTAGCTTGTAGAATGACCAGCCTTTTATTTTTAGAGCATGCCTATCTTTTGTGGTGAGATGGGCTTCCTGCAGGCAGCAGATTGATGGATTGTGATTTTTAATCCAAATTTGTAATCTGTGTCTCTTGATCGGTGAGTTAATTCCATTAACATTTAGTGTTATAATGGAGAAACTATTTTTAATTCCAGACATTTATTATGTTTAGTAGTTTTTGTAAGTATATTGCTTCGCTTTTAATGGTGTTATACTTGCCTTCTGTTCTCCTGGATATGCCTGTTTTTTTCTTCAAGCTTGAGTATCATTTCTAGCATTTTTTGAAGGCCTGGTTTGGTGGACATGTATCCCTTCAAGTTATCTTTGTGCTGGAAGATTTTTCTTTCTCCCTCGATGATGACTGATAGTTTTGCAGGGTAAATCAGCCTTGGTTGACATTTTTGCTCATTCAATACTTGCAGTATGTCTCTCCAAGCTCTTCTTGCTTTTACTGTTTCGACTGAGAAGTCATTTGTTATTTTAATAGGTTTACCTTTAAAAGTGACTTGTTTTTTCTCCCTTGAAGCTCTCAGCAGCAGTTCTTTATCTTGAATGTGGAGTTTTTGACTATTATTTGCTGTGGCGAGCTTCTGTTTTGATCATCTCTGTTTGGGGTGTGGAATGCCTCTTGTATATGGATGGGCCTCTCTTTTTTTAGATGAGGAAAGTTTTCCTTGATCATTTGAAAAATTTCCTCAGGGATGGTATTTTGAGATTCTTGCTTTGGTATTCCATGAATATGCATGTTGGGCTTCTTCAGGGTGTCCCATATCTCCTTTATATTTCTCTCAAGTATCTTTTTTGCTTTAACAACCTCTTCCATTGAGCTGGTTAATACTACCACTTTATCTTCAAGATCTGAAATTCTGTTTTCTGCTTCGTTAGTTCTGCTGATAAGACTCTCTGTGGAGTTCTGGGTTGAAGATAACTTGTCTTTTAGTTCAGTTTTAAACTCTGCTTGAGTCTGCTTTAACTGCTCTATGCCAGTTTTTGTTTCTTGCACTGTTTTTCTCAACTCCTCCAAGTGTCTGTTGTGTTCCTCTTCAAAGCAGTTGATTCAATTATTTAATTCCTCCCGGATTTCCTCTTTCATAGTATTGAACATGGTAATGATCATATTTTGAAGGTCGTTATCTTGGGTCAGGCTTTCTTGGCCATTTTCCATGGGTTTGTTCTGGTTGGAGTCTAACATTATGGGATTAATTCCTTCAGTTGGAGATTTGTTTACTTGAGTGTTGTTTCTCATGGATTTGCACTTTGACTTTGGCATTGTCGTTTCAACTCTTAAGATCTTCTTTCAATTTCTGTGTGTTTTGCACTAAACTGAATTATTTGGCCTGGGGTTTTGGGGGTGGGCGGAGACGGAGCTTACCTAGGTCGAGGTGAATCCAGGCTGGACCCCGCGCGTCCCTGGCTGCGGAGTGGGGGAAGGAAGGGTGGGGCATCGGCGGGCACTATTTAACCTGGGGGACCTGGGGGCGAGCCGGGTGCAGGGGGTGCCCTCTCCTCCTCCCTAGGCCCTGCGCGGGGGCTCTGGCTGGATGGTGGGAGGAGCTGGGTCCCTTGGGCGGCCTGGGGTTCTGGGGGTGGGCGGGGACCGAGCTTTCCTAGGTCGCGTGGTGAGGCCTGGCTGGACCGCACGCGCACGTCCCGGGCGGTGGAATGGAGCGGAAGGAGGATGGGAAGACAGAGGAGCGCTATTTAAACCTGGGGGACCTGGGGGCGGGGCCCGGGCGCAGAAGGGGGCCTTTTCCATAGATTTTTTGATACGTTGTGCTTAACAACAAACAAACAACAAAAAAACACAAAAAAATTCATGGAAACTCAACAACAGAATATTGAATGATCAATGAGTAATGGAGGAAATCAAGAGGGAAAAAATAGACCTGGCTTGACAGTCATTTATTCCATTATCTTGCTTTTTTCATGGAATATTTTCCTTTTTGAACTGTGAATACTATTTTTGATACATGTAATAGTCTGAATTGGCATTTATGGTCTTTCAGAGCTTGAATGTGCCTTTCCAAATTCTTCTGTCTTTTAAGGTTTCCATGGAGAAGTTGACTTTTTATGTGACTTTGTCTTTCTTTGTTGTAACCATAAGATCTTTTTTTGTAATTTTATCTTTTTTTTTTTTTTTTTTTTTGGTGCTGGGGACCGAACTCAGGACCTCGCGCTTGCTAGGCAAGCACTTTACTACTGAGCTAAATCCCCAACCCCAATGACCATAAGATCTTTTCTTTGGTTTGCAGTGTAGTGTTTTGACTACTATGTGTCATGGGGAGTTCCCTTTCTGGTCTTGGCTGCTTGGTGGTCTGTATGCTTCTTGCACATTTATGGGCATCTCTTTCCTCAAGTTTGAAGATTTTTTCTGTGATTTTTATTGATGATGTCCTTTGTGCTCTTTTACCTATGTATCCTCCCTTTTCTTGATATCCATGATCTGTAAGTTGGGTGCTTCAATAATGTCCTAAAGCTATAGCAATGTTCTGTTCATGTGCCTTGTAGAGTTTCTCAATTTTTTGAAAGGGTTTAATTCCTCTATCTTTCCTGCAATTCCACACATTCTTACTTCCACTATTCTATATATGAGGCTTTACAATGAGTTATTTATTGGATTTATTGAGGTTCTTTATCTTGAGTTTATTTCATTTTTTTAAATAATGTTTCTATTTCTTTCTCATAATTTACTTATATGTCCTGAATTGTCTTCCACGCTTCATTTAGTTGATTGAATTTTCTTTTTTTTTTTTTTTATTAAAAATTTAATTATACATTTTAAAATTTTTTACCAGTTCCCTCCCTCTCCCCTCCCCTTCCCCCAGTGTCTCCCCCCCAATTCCCAGAGAGTCCTTTATTGTGTGCGCCTAACTCTCCACTGGGTCCTCCTCTCCGATGACATATAAGGACCCAGTGGCATTTCCATAAGCCCTTTCTCTTGTTCCCCTTAAGCATAAGATTACTACTATGGCTGTCAATCCCTTGCCTCCAGGGGTCTCGGTGCCCTTAACAGATGCTAGACTTTATGAGGGCAACAGTGCGCTGGACATTGTGCAGGGCATGCAAAGTTCCATTATGATTGCTTTGGCCCCAACTATTGTTGAGAATCTTGCAAATCGTTGCTCCTCCCATCCTTTTGCTCTTACAATCTTACCGCCCCCTCTTCCGCAAATGTCCCTGAGCTCCAGGATGGGGAGAGATTAGGCTGTCCTAGTTCTATGTGATTGATATAGAGTCTCTGAAGTTCTGGATTGTGGTTTGTTGATTTTCTTTTGCAGTTTTGCTGCTCCTGCAATGCCCTTCACTCCATTCTGCTGGGCACTGTATGTCACCCCCTGGCCAGAGACAAAAAGCTGTTAAACTGGAGTCTTGTTGTAATAGCACATTCAAGGGTAGATGTAATAAGAGTAGGAAACCTCATTTGCAAAATGATTACTTTTTATCTGCTAGACTATATGCCCTCCCCTTCTGGTGAGATCAGGAAAGAACGTCTGTGAACTTAACCAGGTTTCTCATTACTTACTTGCAGACCTTGATGGAGGCCTATTTTCTCTGCTGTAACATGGTCTCCTCTCTCCTTGTTTCTGGTGTGGCCCTCCTAACCCATCTCTCTTGTTCATAATCCTTGCAATTACTGTGTTACATAGGTTTACTTTTGAGTGTCTCAATGTGGGCTGGGTGAGTTTGGTACTAGGAGCCACCTATTAGGGAGTACATACGGCGCTTAATTTTCTGGGTTTGGGATACTTCACTTAATATAATTCTTTCTAATGACATCCATTTCCCAGCAAATTCCAGTAATTCATCATTTTTGATGGCTGAGTAGTACTCCATTGTATAGATGTACCACAGTTTCCTTATCCACTCGTCAACTGTTGAACATTTAGGTTGATTCCATGACTTTGCTATTGTAAACAGTGCTGCTATGAACAGGGTCGAGCTTGTGCTATTGAGGCGAACCTCTGCTGCATGGGGGGTTATTCCCAAAAGTGGGATAGCAGGGTCATATGGCATTTCAATCTTTAATTTCTTTAAGAATCTCCAGACGGCTCGCCAGAGTGGCTGTATGAGCCTGCAGTCCCACCAACAATGTAGGAGAGTTCCCCTCTCTCCACATCCTCTCCAGCATTTGTCGTTGTTTGTATTGTGGATTTTTGCCATCCTGACCGGGGTCAGATGATATCTCAGGGAAGTTTTGATTTGCATTTCCCTGATGGCGAAGGAAGTGGAGCATTTTTTAAGATAATTGTTAGACATTTTAATTTCATCTCTGGTAAAGTTTCTTTGAAGTTCCAGGGCCCATTTTTTAATTGGGCCAGTGTTTTCCTTGGAGTTTAATTTTCTAAGTTCTTTGTGCACTCTGGACAGTAGAGCTCTATCAGATATGTGGTTAGTGAAGATTTTCTCCCATTCTGTGGGTTGCCTTTGAGCTCATGTAACAATCTCTTTATCTGAACAGAAGCTCTTTAATTTCACAAGATCCCAACTGTGGAGAGTTGGTAGCAGTGACTGTGCCATTGGATGTCTGTTTAGGAAGTGTTGGCCTAGCCCAATCAGCTCGAGGGAGTTCCCTATCCTTTCAAATATGGTTTTTAAAGTCTCTGGCCTGATATCAAGGTCCTTGATCCATTTGGAATTAAGTCTTGTACATGGCGACAAGTACGGGTCCAGCTTTAATCTTCTGCATGTGGAAATCCAGTTTTGCCAGCACCATTTGTTGAAGATGCTGTTCTTTTTCCATTGGATTCTTTGGGCCCCTTTGTCAAAGACCAAATGGCTGTAACTTTGTGGGCTTATATCTGGGTCTTCAATCCTTATCCATTGATCTGTGTGTCTATTTTGGAGCCAGTACCAGGCTGTCTTGATAACTATGGATTTGTAGTATAGACTTAGGTTTGGTATGGTAATACCTCCAGCTGTGTTTTTGTTACTCAGGATTGTTTTTGCTATCCTGGGTCTTTTGTGCCTCCATATGAACTTTGAGATTATTTGGTCAACTTCTTTGAAGAATTGCTTTGGGATTTTGATTGGTATAGCATTGAATCTGTATATTGCCTTTGGTAGGATGGTCATTTTTACAATGTTGATTCTGCCAATCCAGGAACAAGGGAGGTCTTTCCACCTTCTGGTGTCTTCTGCAATTTCTTTCTTTAGGGTTTTAAAGTTTTCATTGTAAAGGTCTTTTACCTCCTTAGTTAGGTTTATACCAAGGTATTTCATTTTTTTAGGGGTTATAGTAAATGGCATGGTTTCTCTCAAGGCTTTTTCACTTCTTTCATTCTGGGCATATAGGAAGGCCTCTGATTTTTGCACATTTATTTTGTTTCCTGCCACCCTGCTGAACTTCTCAATTAGTTCCAGGAGCTTCCTGGTGGAGTTTTTGGGATCCCTCAGGTATAAGATCATGTCATCTGCAAATAGGGATAGCTTGATTTCTTCCTTGCCGATTTGAATCCCTCTTATGTCCCTTTCTTGTCTTATGGCTTCAGCTAAGACTTCAAGTACAATATTGAATAGAAGTGGTGAGAGTGGACAGCCTTGTCTAGTTCCTGATCGAAGTGGGAATGCTTCCAATTGTTCCCCATTGAGCATAATCCTTGCTGTGGGCTTGTTGTATACAGCTTTTATTATATTGATAAAGGTTCCTTCCATTCCTACTGTCTCTAGCGTTTTGATCATAAAAGGCTGTTGGATCTTGTCAAAAGCTTTTTCTGCATCTATCGAGAGTATCATGTGGTCTTGGACTTTGGACTTTACATGATGAATTACATTTATTGATTTGCGTATGTTGAACCAACCTTGTGTGCCAGGGATGAAGCCTATTTGGTCCCCGTGAATGATCTTTTTGATATGTTTTTGAATCCGATTTGCTAAGACTTTGTTGAGAATCTTTGTGTCTGTGTTCATCAGGGAGATCGGCCTATAGTTTTCTTTTTTAAGTGAATCTTTATTAGGTTTTGGGATTAAAACGATATTAGCTTCATAGAAGGAATTTGGTAGTGTTCCTTCCTTTGCTATTTGATGGAACAGTTTAAGGAGTATTGGTGTTATTAACTCCTTAAATGTCTGGTAGAACTCTGTGCTGAATCCATCTGGTCCAGGACATTTTTTGGTGGGAAGATTCGAGACTACTTCCTCAATTTCCTTATATGTTATAGGACTATTTAAATAATTCACAACTTCTTGATTCAATTTAGGTAAGTTGTGTTTACTTAGAAATTCATCCATCTCTTTTGTGTTGTCAAACTTCACAGAGTATAAGTTTTTGAAATATGATCTTATAATTCTCTGGATTTCTTGGGTATCAGTAGTGATAACTCCATGTTCATTTCTAATTTTGTTAATTTGGGTTTTCTCTCTCTTGCTTTTGGTTAGTTTAGCTAGGGGTGTATCAATCTTGTTGATTTTTTCAAAGAACCAGCTTTTTGATTGGTTGATTTTTTCTATCGTTTTCTTAGTCTCGATTTCAGATATTTCTCCCCTTATTTTGCTAATCTCTTCTCTTCTACTGCTTTTGGGATCAGATTGCTCTAGTTTCTCTAAAGCTTTAAGCTGCGTTGTTAAGTTGTTTATTTCTGATGTTTCCATTTTTTTGACGTGGGCATTAAGAGCTATGAACTTACCTCTTAGAACAGCTTTCATTGTGTCCCAGAGATTTTGGTAAGTTGTATTTTCGTTATCATTCACTTTCAGGAAATCTTGAATTTCCTTTTTAATTTCTTCCTGAATCCAGTTCTCATTCAGCATCATAGTGCTAAGTTTCCAGGAGTTAGTGTATTTTCTCTTGTTTGATGTGTTGTGGATGTCCAGCTTTAGGCCGTGGTGGTCTGATAGGGCACAGGTTAGAATTTCAACTTTCTTGTGTATGTGTAGATTCATTTTGTGGCCCAATATGTGATCTATGTTGGAGAAAGTTCCGTGTGCTGCTGAGAAAAATGTGTATTCTTTGGTGCGTGGGTGTAAAGTTCGATAGAGATCTGTGAGGTCCATTTCTTTCAGGGTTTGATTAAGGTCCAAAGTGTCTCTGTTAAGCTTTTGACCTGTTGATCTATTCCATGTAGAGAGGGCGGTGTTGAAGTCCCCAAGAATTATCGTTTGGGGGTTGATTTCTTGCTTTAGACGCTGTAGGGTTTTCTTAATGAATGTGGAGGGGCCCGTATTGGGCGCATATATGTTCAGTATTGTGAAGTCTTCCTGGTGAATTGACCTGTGACTAAAATGTAGTATCCATCCGTGTCTCTTATAATTTTTTTTGGTTTGAAATCCACTTTGTCTGATAGCATAATGGCTACCCCTGCCTGTTTTCTGCTTCCATTAGCTTGTAGAATTGTTGACCAGCCTTTTATTTTTAGAGCGTGCCTATCTTTTGTGGTGAGATGGGTTTCCTGCAGGCAACAGATTGATGGATTGTGATTTTTAATCCAAGTTTGTAATCTGTGTCTCTTGATCGGTGAATTAAGTCCATTAACATTTAGTGTTATAATGGAGAAACTATTGTTAATTCCAGACATTTATTATGTTTAGTAGCTTTTATAAGTATATTGCTTCACTTTTAATGGTGTTATATTTGCCTTCTCTTCTCCCGGATATGCCTGTTTTTTTCTTCACGCTTGAGTATCATTTCTAGCAGTTTTTGAAGGCCTGGTTTGGTGGCTATGTATCCCTTAAAGTTGTCTTTGTGCTGGAAAATTTTTCTTTCTCCCTCGATCATGACTGATAGTTTTGCAGGGTAAATCAGCCTGGTTTGACATTTTTGCTCATTCAATACTTGAAGTATGTCTCTCCAAGCTCTTCTTGCTTTTACTGTTTGGACTGAGAAGTCATTTGTTATTTTAATAGGTTTGCCTTTAAAAGTGACTTGTTTTTTCTCCCTTGAAGCTCTCAGCACCAGTTCTTTATCTTGAATGTGGAGCGTTTTAACTATTATTTGCCGTGGTGTGCTTCTATTTTGGTCTTATCTGTTTGGGGTGCGGAATGCCTCTTGTATATGAATGGGCCTCTCTTTTTTTAGATGAGGAAAGTTTTCCTTGATGATCGTTTGAAAAATTTCCTCAGGGGTGGTATTTTGAGATTCTTGCTCCGGTATTCCATGAATACGCATGTTAGGCTTCTTCAGGGTGTCCCATATCTCTTGGATATTTCTCTCAAGCATCTTTTTGGCTTTAACAACCTCTTCCATTGAGCTGGTTAGTACTCCCACTTTATCTTCAAGGTCTGAAATTCTGTTTTCTGCTTCATTAGTTCTGTTGGTAAGACTCTCTGTGGTGTTCTGGGTTGAAGATAACTTGTCTTTTAGCTCAGTTTTAAACTCTGCTTGAATTTGTTTTAACTGCTCTATGCCACTTTTTGTTTCTTGCACTGTTTTTCTCAACTCCTCCAGATGTCTGTTGTGTTCCTCTTCAAAGCGATTGATTCGATTATGTAATTCCTCCTGGTAATGATCATATTTTGAAAGTCGTTATCCTGGGTCAGGCTTTCTTGGCCTTTTTCCGCGGGTTTGTTCTTGTTGGAGTCTAACATTATGGGATTAATTTCTTCAGTGGGAAATTTGTTTACTTGAGTGTTGCTTCTCATGGATTTGCACTTTGACTTTGGCATTCTCATTTTAAGTCTTAAGATCTCTCAATTTTACTAAACTGAATTATTTGGCCTGGGGTACTGGTGGGCGGGGCCCAAACGGGGACTTACGTAGGGCGCGGGGTGAGGCCCAGGTGGACCGCGGGCGTGTCCCGACCGGCGGAGCGGGGTGGGGTGAAAAGGGAGGATGGGCGCGTAGGCGTGGAGCTATTTAACCCAAGGGCAGCTGGGGCGGGCCCTGGCGCAGGGGGAGGTCCTCCTCGTCCCTCGGCCCCCACGCGGCTCCGGCTGGATGGTGGGAGTTGGAGCTGGGTCCCTGTGGGCTGACCTGGGATCCTAGGGCGCGCGGTGAGGCAGGCTGGATCACGCGCGTCCCGACTGGCGGAGCGGGGTGGGGTGAAAAGTGACTAGAAAAAGCTTTTGACAAGATCCAACAGCTCTTTATTATCAAAATCCTAGAGACAATTGGAATGGAAGGAACTTTTATCGATATAATAAAAGCTGTATACAACAAGCCAACAGCTTGTTATACTCAGTGGGGAAAAACTTGAAGCATTCCCACTTCGATCAGGAACTAGACAAGGCTGTCCACTCTCACCACTTCTATTAAATATTGTACTTGAAGTCTTAGCTGAAACCATAAGACAAGAAAGGGACATAAGAGGGATTCAAATTGGCAAGGAAGAGGTCAAGCTATGCCTATTTGCAGATGACATGATCTTATACCTGAGTGATCCAAAAAACTTCACCAGGAAGCTCCTGGAACTAATTGAGAAGTTCAGCAGGGTGGCAGGATACAAAATAAATGTACAAAAATCAGTAGCCTTCCTGTATACCCTGAATGAAAAAAGTGAAAAAGCCTTGAAAGACACAATCCCATTTATTGTAGCCCCTAAAAAAATGAAATACCTTGGTATAAACGTAAGCAAGGAAGTAAGAGACCTTTATAATGAAAACTTTAAAACCCTAAAGAAATTGTAGAATACACTAGAAGGTGGAAAGACTTCTCATGTTCCTGGATTGGCAGAATCAATATCGTAAAAATGACCATCCTACCAAAGGCAATATACAGATTCAATGTTATACCAATTAAAATCCCAAAGCAGTTCTTTAAAGAAATTGATCAAACAATCTCAAAATTCATATGGAGGCACAAAAGACCCAGGATAGCAAAAACGATCTTAAGTAACAAAAACACGGTAGGAGGTATCACCATACCAAACCTTCGTCTATACTACAAATCCATAGTTGTAAAAATAGTCTGGTACTGGCTCCAAAATAGACACACAGATCAATGGGGGTTGAAGCCCCAGATAAAAGCCCACATAACTACAGCCATTTGATCTTTGGCAAAGAGGCACAAAAAAAGATTAAAACTGGACCCGTACTTGTCACCATGTACAAGAATTAATTCCAAATGGATCAAAGACCTCGATATAAGGCCAGAGACTATAAAAATCATATTTGAAAGGGTAGGGAACTCCCTCGAGCTGATTGGGCTAGGCCAACAGTTCATGAAAGGACATCCAATAGCACAGTCACTACAACCAACACTCAACAGATGGGATCTTGTGAAATTAAAGAGCTTCTGTTCAGATAAAGAGATTGTAACTTGAGCACAAAGTCAACCCACAGAATGGGTGATAATCTTCACTAACCACATATCTGATAGAGCTCTATTATCCAGAGTGCACAAAGTACTTAGAAAACTAAACACCAAGGAACGGAATGGCCCAATTAAAAAATGGACGTTGGAACTCAAAAGAAACTTTACTAGGGACGAAATTAAAATGTCTAACAAATATCTTAAAAAATGCTCCACATCCTTAGTCATCAGGGAAATGCAAATCAAAACCTCCCTGAGATATCATGTCACCTGGGTCAGGATGGCAAAAATCCACAATACAAACAACACCAAATGCTGGAGAGGATGTGGAGAGAGGGGAACTCTCCTACATTGGTGGTGGGAATGCAGGCTCATACAACCACTCTCGTGAGCTGTCTGGTGATTCTTAAAGAAATTAAAGATTGAAATGCCATATGACCATGCGATTCCACTTTTGGGAATAACCTCCCATACAGCTAAAATTCACCTCGATAGCACAAGTATGATCATGTTCATAGCAGCAGTGTTTACAATAGCAAAGTCATGGAATGAACCCAAATGTCCAACAGTTGACGAGCAGATAAGGAAAATGTGGTACATTTATACAGTGGAATACTACTCAGCCAACAAAAATGGTGAATTAGTGGAATTTGCTGGGAAATGGATGGAATTAGAAATAATTATATTGATTGAAATATTCCAGACACAGAAAATTAAATGCCATATGTACTCCCTAATATGTGGATCTAAAACCAAACCCACTTAGAGACAGTCGAAGATATATCTCTGTAAATCCTACAGTAATTGCAAAGATTATAAACAGGCAGGAAGGGGAAGGAGGGCCATGCCAGAAACAAGGAGAGAGTAGATCATGTTACAGTAGACAAAGTAGACCACCATCAAGGACTGCAAGTAAGTAATGAGACATCTGGTTACGTTCACAGACTTTCATTCCTTATTATTTGTAACTGATGGGGTATGATCTCACCAGAAGGGGAGGGCATAGTCTGGCAGATAGAAAGTAACCATTTTGCAAATGGGTGATTCCCTCCCTCACTGCAGTCTCCCACTTTTATTCCATATACCTTTGAATATACTCTTATAGCAAGACTCTAATTTAACAGGTTTTTATCTCTGGCCAGGGGGTGACATCCAATACCCATCAGGATGGAGCCAAGGGCATTGCAGGAGCAGCAAAACTGAAAAAAAAAATCAACAAACTGTAATTCAGAACACCAGAGACTCGATATCCACCATCTGCAACTAGGCCAGCCTAATCTCTCCCCATCTTGAAGCTCAGGGAAATTTGTGGAAGAGGGGGCAGTAAGAGTGTAAGAGCACAAGGATGGGAGGAGCAATGATATGCAAGATACTTTACACAAGTTAAGTCCGAAGCATTCATAATAGGACTTTGCATGACCTGTGCAATGTCCAACACTCTACTGACCCCATCAAGTCTATCATGGACTAAAGGCACTAAGATCCTTGGAGGCTAGGGATTGACAGCCACAGTAGTGTTCCTATGCTTAAGGAGAACACAGAAAAGGGTTTTTAGGAAATGCTGCTGGGTCCTTGCACCTCATCGGAGAGGAGGACCCAGAGGAGAGTTTGGCATGCGTATTAAGGGATACTCCAGGGATGGGGGGAGGCACTGGGGGATGGGGACAGAGGGGCGAGGGGAGAGAGAAGCATAGGGGCCTGGGGGGGGTGGAGGGAGGGAGGGGACCGGTGTACCTGTTAAATTTTTATGAGTGGAAATAAAAAAAATGGTAAGTAGATGGTAGCTTACTATCAAGTATAGTTTAAACTATGTAGTTTGTTCCTTCCTAAGGCTTAGTGGTATCTCCTAGTATTTGTCTAAGTTTGCAAACTGGAACATTAACAAAAAGTATCCCTTAAGTACAATCAGAAAGCAATTGATACATCTCTGTGCTAGTCAAATACAGGTTTAAGTTACCAATTGAGTTTTTAGCTTTGGGTGTATCTATGAAGAATTGATAGTTGAGTCCAGTCCTAAACAAGCCTGTAGAATATCATCTAATTGATAAAGGAGACCCAGTTCCTGAAGGATAAAACTATCTCCTGGGCAGATGGATGAGATGGGAGAGTTAGTTCAATCGATTTAGGCATTCTTTGGTCTATTGGACACTCTTGCAGTCTGACCAGTGAAATTTGCACCTCCTTCAGTAATTCCTGTGAAGATAGTGTGACAGCTCTCTCAGGTGCTAATATTGCTAAGAACTCTCCTGATAAGCTATACTAATAATTGTAACCAAGAATCATAAGATAGCATAAAATCCCCTGTTTCCCTAAGGTGTTTGGTCATGAATTTGTTGGCAGCATGCAGGGAAATTGCAATATCAACTAACTTATATGCCACTATTTCACTCATGGTTGCTTCTTGCCAGAGTAATTGTTATTGTAGCTCGCAAAAACGCACAGCTGAATAAGGTCAATGATTGCTTTTCTTCCTTGGCAGTGTGCATCTTATCTTCAGGCACTGTGAAAGCTAGCCAGCAAGGAAAAAGCTTCCATTTCCATTTCAGCTTATTTTTTGCCATGTTCTGTGTGTGATGCCTTCAGCAATATATAGTCTTACTATCAGGTTCTGTAGGATAGTCATGAACCATGGCAAATACCTACATTGCTTTTTGGGACCTTTGAGTCCCTTGGACTTCTTGGAGTGCTCTCTGAACCATAAAGTTATAACCCTTTTCCTTGTAGTTCCCTGGAATACATTTCATGTAGCAGCAGTGAAAATGAGGAAACTTTCCTTGTAGTTTCTGAGTAGTTTTACTTGCCAAAAACCTAAGGCTTGGTTTCTTAGTTTCTTGGGATTAATTAGTTGTCATCCAGAAGTTGGAGATATCAGAAGTGAATCTCTTCCCTATGATAGCTGTTATAATAACCCAGGGCAGGTATCAGTAGGTGGTTATGTGGTTGGCATCCAATGGACTGTACAGAGCTTGTAGTTAGTCTCCATTGTTTCCCTCCCCCTAGTTACCCATTGTAACTATGTACCCTTTTTCTAGGTCTTTACTGTCCTGCTTCTTAGAAATCTTGCAAACATCTTATAGTTTAGTCACATACCCTGTGATTTCTGAATTTGTGAGAGCTACTGACTTTTCCTCAGGGACCATGAGTCAGGGTAATTGATAAAGAAAGAATGATCATTTGAGTTACTTTTCTGGATGAGTACGATCCTGTAGAAATAGTAGTAGACAGATAATTGCTATTTTCTTTATTTCCATAACTTTGATCCACCACTTGTTCCAATATGGCTTTTATGTTTCCATATTAAAAGTTGGTTCTCAATTCTTGTCTGATAAAATTATTACCTATGTAGCTATGTAACAGTGTACTAACTAATATGATTATGAATGTTCCATGGCATAGTGATGAAGTGTTGTGGATTGAAACTTTGGATTTGTTATTGAATGCAAACTCCATTCTACAGGGAATTTGGGATCTGGACTTATTTTATATTTTTCTAGACTCAATTTCAATATATGTAATGTAGGTTTAGTTATTCTTAGCTTTCAGAGATTTTGTTGGAATTTGAGAGAATGTGTTAAAATGTCAGATAATAACAAAATTTGAAAATAAAAGTGTTAGAACACTTGCCCTGTTGACACATGACATGTTTTGACTAGTATCTAGCTTTTGATGAACCAGTAAAAGGCCAATTCTACTGACGCAGACTCTACTAGTATTGAAGCAATTCCATCTGAGTGAGTTACGTCCACTAGGGAATTGCAGTCCCTCTTTCAGACAAGTGAGGCACTGCTGAGTGCATTGGAATGATAATGAGTCCTAGTCTGAGAGTAGTAGCAGGTATGACACAGAACCATGCAATATATAATTCTACACTGTCAAGGAAGATGCTTTTATGAGACACATTACTTAACATGACTGGCTTGGACAATGTCAGGAAACAAGGAAGACTGGTCATTATTTTTGTTCCTCCATGTCACTTGGTGCTAAGCATTGTCACCTATAGCAGCCACCCTGTACCTTTAGGGGAATTTTATTCTTCAGCAGTTGTCCCAGTAGATATACTAATAAAAGTTTTCTCTTAATTAACAGAGGCACAAGTAGTAGAAGCAGCTAAATGAGAGTCTTCTAAAATAAGAAGTATGAACTGAAAGTCAGAGTGTTGTGGGGAAAGTATCAGATAATAAGATCAATAGTAAGAGGCAAGCTAACTTTTTGAACTCTTCCAAAAATCATTTTTTCAATTTTCTGCTTCATAATGAGGCTTTTTGGCTTTGGAAATTCATTAAAAAACTCTGAACATTAGTCTGAAGAACCATTAGGTACCTGCAAAAAATCTATTTATATTTTAATTTGTTGAATAATTCTCATATCCGAGATATTGGGATTGTTAGTTTTGCATGTGTTAATACCTTAGCCAATACCCATATTTATCCTCTGCCAAAGACAAAGATTTTCTTTATAGATGAGTTGAGAACAGTGATTGTGTAAATGCAATAAAAAGATATGAATAAACACATTTTCAGACTACATTTATAATAAGAGTTACCAATTACATCCTTCTACTGGCCTCAAAATTACCAGCATCATTTCCGTGGTAGTTTGTCATATATTAAGATATTAGAATTGTGTCTCTGTATTAACGTGAGCTGCTGTGGGTCTTAGGGTAAAGGAGAAATTATTACAGTTAGTTTCATGTTTCCTGCCACCTTGAATGCTAACTATTACTAATCTGAACAATAACAAGTTACAAATCATACACATGACATGTCAGTCATTGCGCAAGTCATGCAAAGTACTAGCTTGCATGGAGCATCTTGTGCATCGTTGCTCCTCCCCATCTTTAGGCTCTTACAATCTTATTGCCCCTTCTTCCGCAAAATTTCCCTGAGCTTTAGGATGGGGAGAGATTTGGCTGGTCTGGTTCCAGGTGATTAATGTAGTGTCTCTGATGTTCTGAATTGTGGTTTGTTGTTGTTTTCAGTTTTGCTGTTCCTGCACTGCCCTTGGCTCCATCCTGATTGGTATTCTAGCATGGATCACAGGCACTAGGATCCTTAGAGTCAAGGGGATCCTAAGAAAGGGCTCTGGGCAATGCCACTGAGTCCTTACACCTCACTAGAGTGGAGGACTCAGAGGGAAGTTTGACATTCACACTAAATGATGCTCCAAGGAATGAGAGGGGAGGAAGGGGGGGCACTGGGAGAAAAGGAGGGAGAGGGTGAAAGGAAGGGGAAAAGAGGGGGAGAGAGTGCCAGGGGGACTGGGGAGGGGTGCAGGGAGGGAGGGGACCAGGGTACCTATTAAGCTTGTATGATTGGGAAAAAAAATTAAAAAAATAAAAGTAAACAAAACAAAACAAAAAAGTAGTAAGTAGTATAAATAATAAACCGGCAGATTCTGAAAAACAATCATACACATGTATGCATGCACCCACACAGGTGTATACACTTACGTGTCTAGATAGGTATATGGATTTTTAGTTTAATTGGGTTTGGAGAGTCTTTCCTGTGGGGGTTTCCTGGAGTCTTTTGAGCTGATGAGACTTGGTAGGAAGATCAGCAGTTGAGACACTTTATCTCCTGCTTACTGGTCTGTAAAGGAGGTTTTGCTTTCCCTGTTATTGAGTCTTAGTCCAGAAGAGATTCCACACAGCTCACAATATTCTTTTCCCTTCAATAGCTTACAGCATGTGTCCATAGCAACCTTGGACAAGTAAAACATGCTTTTTCCAAAACTGCTGACTGCTTGGGAGCATGATAAATCACAAATATCTGTTTTTAATATGCAATTGCTGATTGTTCAACAACATATTAACGATAACATAGTAAATCATAAATGTCTTTATGTATTTCCTTGTATGCTTTATTGCTCTTTGTTTTGAACTTCTTGTCTGAACAAAATTTTGCTTTTCTTTGTTATTTTCTCTATGGCTACCAATTCTGGATGTTGCCAGAATTTGACACACACACACACACACACACACACACACACACACACACACACATATATATATATATATATATATATATATATATATATATATGAATAAAAATGTCTTGGGATTCCTTCTGGCTGAGACCCCTTCAACCCTGGCCTGGTTCAATTCCTGCTGATAGTATCTGATAAACTTCATGATGATTGATTTCTAAGTGCAGGCACTTACACTTTCCCATTCAACATAATGTCCCTTAACCTGTCCAAAGTGGCTTAAGAAGTGGTTAGCATTGTCTAAGTGCACACTGTATTTGGTCTACCTTATTTATCTTCTGTGAGCATTGGAATTTATGTCTACTGCTTTCCTGTCTAATCAAAGAAATTCACTAATGTTTGCAGAACTTCAGGTGTGGACATTTAAAAAGATTATAGATAGATAATCTAGGTCCCATTTACTGTTTGTCACAAGCGACCTTGTAGTTTTAAATTTTTTTTTAAATTTAAAATTTAAATTTTATTCAATTGTGCATGTGTGCATGTGTACATGTGTGCGTATGTAGTGTGTGTGTGTGTGTGTGTGTGTGTGTGTAGAACCACCGGCGAATTCGGGAAACCACCGTGGACCGCCTCCATTTTGTTTACTCTGCCCCGGGATTCACAGGCTCCGCCCCACCAGGACCAGAAACGCAGGTCGCCCCCGCTTTTACCCGGCGTCTGTACGTGGGGTCTAGGATCTGAACTCAGGACCTTCTGCTTGCAAGGCAGAGGCTTAACCCCTGAGCCACCTCTCCAGCCCCGACTTTGTACTTTTATACTCTGAGAGACCAAGAACTTTTTCTAACAGATTAAGATAGAGCTCTAATTCTGCAATATTCCGGCAGTGTGACCTTTCAAAATCTCATCTGAAAAGGGGACTATGGTATCTCAGTTCTGTAGTACTGGGAAATGGAAAATATGATACTTAAAGCACTTAAACTTATCCGTGGTTCATAGTGAGGCTTTGAAAGGTTTAAATCTGTTCGTTTTCACCTTGTAAATAGAATATCATCTATCAAAACCATTGAGAATCGTATTTTCAATGCATTAATACTTCATAATTATTCTTTGTGGCAAAGACAAAGTTTTAATTTATATATTATATATTCTAGCATATAATAGACAGCTGTGGATACTAATCCTTAAGTATGACAACTCCATAGTGTTACAACAAATAAGCCTGCTGCTTTTAGAGCTAGTGGCAATGTATGCTGCAGAAGTCTCCCTACCAAAAAAGCATGTGTGTGTGTGTGTGTGTGTGTGTGTGTGCGTGTATGTGTATGTGTAATATCTGCAAGGACAAACACCTGTGTATGTGTTCACAAACTGATAAATTTTAATTTGAATCTTGAATATTGGATCCATATTTTTAGAGAATTTATTTTCTGATTTCCTAAAAAGTTCAATGCAACAATTTCGTAATTTCTTTGAGAATATTTTGGAACTTCTGCCTTTTTTTCCAAAACTAGATAAAAGACTAACTATAGAGGTAAAATGCACTTTTCTTTCCTCCAGGTTTAGAAATGTGTTTTTACATATTTAGTTTAACAAGATCTTGACTGATATAGTCAGTTTCAAAAAACAATCCAAGGTTTTCCTGACATTGCTTTGGGAGGAAGAGGACACAGAATGTCCTTTTACATGGGAAAACACAGCAAGTTTCTCTTTAATATCTCAAGATCTGAAGACTCAGATAGTTTAGGAGAAAACTGCTTTACATGCTTCTATTATCCCCATTCTTTCAGGAGAAACATAAAATTCTGAACGCAGGTCCTAAGTGATATGTGAGTAGGATGACATACCTTCGTGGTTTCCACAAGGTGACTTTTATGACATAATGTCTGTATGACAAGAATGCCCTAGAATTGATGTCCTTAATGTATCATTCTAAATGTTCCAGGAAAAACTGTTTATGATGGAAATAATGTTTAGCAAAATAATATAGTCTTGCATCTAAAAAACATGAAATAAAATTGGTACACATTGAGAACCAAGTAGAGCAATGCTGGGTCATACATGGTTTTGGAAGTGAACAATGGTAACCTGGATCTCTGGCCATACTTTGAGGTCCCTAGAGAAGAAGATTCGCATTGCATCCCTCCGACCCTTTAAGCAGGGCTGCATTCTTTGTGGGTTGGATCCTAATAACAATTTGTTGAGACATAACTGAGACATTGTTGCTTATATGATAAAGGATAATCTTCAGACCACATTTGTTAGGGCTGTAAACTATGCCATGTGGAATTCTGGACAGATAAAAAAATAAATTCCTTTTGCCTCTAGAGGCTTTGCACATGTTTCTGCTGTATTGCATATGAATCAGATGGTGGGTGGCATAGAGGAGATAAGACTATTTCTATGTTCAGTGTTCTGACCTGTGGACAGCTGAATGATTAATAGCCTGACATACCACACTACCTGCCAAAATCCTGAATTCCATATCTATGTACAGAGAACATGAAGGCCTCTCATGGGGTAGACTCCATGACAATGTGGATGGCCTCCCTGGGTTGGGGCTCTGTGTGCTCATACCATGAACTTAGTCTCATAGAAGATGGACAAAACTGCTATTCTTCAGCTTTATCATGTGTTCTTAATCATGTGGAACTGGGAAATTAATTATAACTATCTACATCCTTAATGTGTTATCTTTTAATATTTACATAATATTTCATGTTGTCCAATTAAAAAAAAATAGGACATAAAGGCAGGAGATGGAAATTCTAGGGAAATGTCCAGGAGATGTGGGAGGGAAATAGGGATAGCTATGATCAAAATACATTGTCTATATGAATGAGATTGCAAAAGAGTAAAAGTAAAAATGAAATAAAAAACAAAAGCATGCTGAGAGGGAAGGCGGGGATCAGAGACAACCAACCATTATGTTTGTAATTAGAAAGACTATTAATAGAATGATTTATTAAAAAGAAAATCAATTCATTTTACTCATTGAGAGGGTAGGACTATCTTGTGGCTAGAAGGTGTCTTCATACTGCTGTTTTGCCTTGGATTGTATTAATTTCCTGAAAGGAATATGGTTACATATTTTTCAAGCTGAGGATACATAACTTACAAACTGCTAGTGTAATTACATTGTTCGTACCTTGATTTTTTCTGAAGGAAATTTCTCAGAAATATTAACATTCGTGTTTTTCTCTATTACAATGAGACATAGTGCTGTGTATTGGATAAAAGGACTATGGATTACAGTGCCTGTGTCAGAAGTTTCAATTCTGCAAATTACTGTGTGGTCTGAGAAATTTAAGAAAGCCTCTTATGCCTTAGTGTTTCATCTGAAAGAAGGAGACTTATAGTTTATTATTACAATGAAATTTGTACTCTTTTCAACAGAATGGGAAAGCAAAAACTTTCACCCAATGAACATATATTCTTTACCTGCTCTTTTGCATTACTAATTAATTAAAAGTGAAGTTTTGTGTAGTGCATAATTGCCTTTGTTTCTATTCAGGAACTAGTCACTATAATGTTTAACTACTTATATCAGTTTCTAGAGCTCATGTCACACACACAAACACACACAATTGATTTAGATTCTGTATGAGAGAAAACATGTAGTCTATCTTTCTGAACTTGCTTATTTTGCTTAACATGATTTCTTTGTCCATCAGTTTTCCAGAAGATATCATGGTATCATTTTTCTTCATAGATGAATAGATGCAAATACTTTTTTTCTTTATCCATTCATCTATTGATGGGCATATATTCTAGTACCTCAAGATGTTAATATAGATGACAGTCAATGATTTAAACACTTGAACTGCAAGGATTTATCACTTTTTAGAAATTACTATGGTTTTATAAGCCCATTGACTTACTTAAATGATTTTTCCATTTAAATGATTCTGGCTATCAATCTCCTGTCAGATGTATGGTTGCCAAAGACTGCCTTCCATTCTGTAGCTTTCTTCTTACTTTGGTGTTGTTTCCTCTTTTGTATAAAAGCTTTTTAATTTTGTGCAATTTCAATTGTCAAATTTTGGATTTATTTCTCAAGTTATGAGATTCATTTTCAGAAAGTCCTAACCTATGCCTTATCATGAAGTGTTTTCATCTAGTAATTTCAGAGTTTTAGGTCTTTGATCTATTTTCAATTGACTTTTAGCAAAGATGAGAGATGGATCTAGTTTTTTTCTTCTACATGCAGATACCCAGGTTTACCAGAACACTTTGTTGAAAGGGTTGTTTTCCACTGCAGGTTTTTCTTTTGGATAACTTTCTTAAAGTCTAGGCAGCAGTAGCTATGAACATTCATATCTAAGCTTTCCATTTTTTATTGGTCTATGTGTCTGTTTCATAATGATATAGCACAAATTTTTAATATTTTGTGATACACTTTTAAAACAATGTTCAAAATGATCATTGAATTATTTAAATAATGATATATATCAACATTGAGTTAATACATTATGTAAGTCTAATTTCTACTTTTATTTTTAAACTGTTTTAAAAATTATATCATTTTATTTTAGTTTCAATATACATTGCTGCAATAAAGTATCCAACATAAGCAATTTAAGGGAAAATGATTTATTTGGCCCACAAATCCAAGTTATAGTTCATCACTGCAAGGAAATCATAGCGTCAGAAGCTATCAATCACAATAGTTGGTCATATCATTCACTTGCTTGGTTGTTGTGTTCAGCTAACTTTCTCTATGTTTAGATAGTCTTGCATCCTGTCCCTACTTAGATAGCAGTTCAGTCCCACCTCAGTTATTCAACCAAGACAATTTCCTGCAGAAGTACCTAGAAATCTGCCTCCCGGGTTTCAAGTTGACAAATAAAACTACTCATCACACATAAAATCAATAGATTAATTCCTGCATTCTACCATTTCACATCTTCAACAATTCTCTGATGTTCACATGACTGATATTTTTTTTACATGATAAATGACAAAATTGATTTTTGGAAAAAGTTAAATGCCTTCTCCAAGACCCTTACTTTGAGTAGATCCAAGGTCTTTTCATTTTTAAGCAAGTGTTCTTTGCATTTTATCATGATAGCATCATGACATCTTAGAAAGAACCTCTACTTTCAAAAGTATCTTTTAAATATTAAGAATACTTTCAGAAACTGTTTTAGTCTTTAAATATTTTAATGATGAATTATTCATTTTCTTTGGAAGGATTGATTATGTCTCTGCCTATAGAAAAAGTAAAGAATAAAAAGGAGCATTTGGAAGATTTTTTTCTGTCCTCATACTTTAACTCATAAATTTCAGAAAAGATAGATTTGTTGTTGCGTAGATCCTTTGGAGTCCTATCAGTGTGAAATTCAGGCTAATAACAACTCTCAGAGCTTCCCATGTACAATAAAAGCAATAAAACTGACAAATGTTACCTGACAGTATTTAGAGACTAGATTGAAATACTGACAATTAAAGAAGGATGGTAATACCCATCAGGATGGAGCCAAGGGTGGTGCAGGAACAGCAAAACTGGAAAAAATAAAAAAAAAAAAACCCATAATTCAGAACATCAGAGACCTTACATTAATCACCAGGAACCAGGCCACCCTAATCTCTCCCCATCCTAAAGCTAAGGGAAATTTGTGGAAGAGGGGGTAGTAAGATTGTAAGAGCCTAAGATGGGGAGGAGCAAGGATATGCAAGATACTCCACACAAGTTAGGGCCCAAGTAAGCATAACAGGACTTTGCATGACCTGCGTAATAACCAACATATTATTGACCCTCCCACAAGTCTAGCATGGATCACAGGCACAGAATCCTTAGAGGCAAGGGATTAACAGCCACAATAGTGTTCCTATACCAAAGGGGAACACAAGAAAGAGCTCTAGACAATGCTACTGAGTCCTTACAGCTCATCAGAGAGGAGACCCGGAGGGAAGTTTGACATGCACATTAAAGGATGCTCCAGGAACAGGAGGAGGCCACTGGGAGAAAGGGAGGTGGGGGGGAGGGGAAGAGGGGGAACGGAGGAGGGAGCAAGGGGATCCAGGGAGGAGTGGAGGGAGGGAGGGGAATGGGGTACCTATCAAGTTCTTGTGAGTGGAAAAAAATACACTATAAATAAAAAAAATAAAAAAGGATGGGTAAATGGCATGAAACTGGCAAAATGAAATAGCTCTCTGTTTATTAACAGAGTAAATATTGGGAGCCTAACAGAATAACGGACACAGGTCATCATCTTTTTAGAATTTTTGTTTCCTTTGCTTTTCTGGTCCTATCACTGTCTTATAAAATTTGCCCATTTGAAAACTAACATTGCTATAATTTAAAAAAGTGATTATAATTAAAAATTGATTCTTTTAAATATTCTTTATAACACTGGGGTTAGAGAGATGGCTTAGGGGTAAAGAATTTGCTTCTCAAGCAGAAGGATCTGAGGTTGAAATGATGGTGGTCTGCATTTCCTGCTCTGCAAGGGAGAGTCTGGGAAATTCCAGAGCAGAACAAACCAAAAAGGAGGTAAAAGTCATCCATGGGCCAAAGTTACCCTTGGGCCTCCACAGGCATGCACAGTGCCCTCTGACACATAATCTCTCTCTCTCTCTCTCTCTCTCTCTCTCTCTCTGAGACACACACACAAGAAATAAATTAATAAAAAAAGAACTAAATATTCTTTTTAGCTGTAAGAACAATTGCCTGTAGATTATGTGTTATAAATTTCTCCATCCCCGAGAGAGGGTAAAGGAAGGTCAGGAAATGATGTTGAAAGTATTTTATTGTTCCGTGTGTGTGTGTGTGTGTGTGTGTGTGTGTGTGTGTGTGCGTGTGTGTGATACTGCGCTATTGCCATGTGCTGCTTGAATTTATGGAAATACTGAACTTGGAAATGAGGTTATTTCTCCAATTAATACTCAAGCATGATTATGTCAAGTGTTCTTCAAAACTCCATCCTGGGTCAGGCTGGATCCCTGGATCTCTAACTGGAAGAGGTAAAAACCAGTAAACAACTAAGGTTTCTTAAAAACGTTAGGAATAGCTAGAAGGAAAACTATTTCCTATGGATGCTGCTATTGTTCATCCCATGGTATAAAAATAACTTTTACGGGAAAGAGAAGCTGAAAGCTCATCCGTGGAGAGACTCCTGCACTTTACTTGGCCTTTGCAGCTCAGAACTCCAGCAGAACTTCTACAGGGCTTCCCTAGTCATTTCCACTGGGTTATAGTAAGTACCTGATTAGTGGATGTTACTTATCTGTTGCTATTTTTTCTTTTACTTGGAAATGACATCTGAGAGGACACTCTGCTCTACCTGGGACTCCAGTGGGCTGCCTCAATAGAGCTTCTCCAGTTGCTGTCTGCTGGACATTTGTAAGACCAAGGATTGATGATGTTACCTTTTGTTTGTTTTCTCAATTGGGCTATTCCAGTTGTCACTGACAAGATCACCAACTGGAGGATGATTTGCTTCTATTTGTTACTTGCTATTCTTTTACTTTTGTTTTCTATATACTTAAAATAGCTCATAAGAAATATGGCGTATGCATGTCATGTAGAGGTCAGAAGACAGCTTCATGGAGTTGGTCCTCATTTACATCTTTATGTTGGCTTTATTCCCCCCAAAGTCTAGCATGGATCACTAGCATGGATCCCTTAGGGTCAAGGGATTAACAGTCATAATAGTGTACTCACACTAAACAGGAGCCCAAGAAAGGGCTCTAGGCAATGTCACTGAGTCCTTACACCTCATTAGAATGGAGGACTCGAGGGAATTTTGACATTCACACTAAAAGATGCTCAGGGAATGGAAGGGGGGAAGAGGGGCACGAGCAGAAAGGGAGCAAGGGGGGTGAAAAGAAAGGGAAAAGGGGGGAGGGTACAAGGGGGACTGGAGAGGAGTGGAGGGAGGGAGGGGAAGGGGGTACCTATTAAGCTTGTATAATTGAGAAAAAATAAATAAATATAATTGCTGATGGGAATGCAGGCTTATACAACCCAGTCTGGTGATCAGCCTGTCGATTTTATAATTTTATCTTTTTTTTTTTTTTTCGGTGCTGGGGACCAAACCCAGGGCCTCGCGCTTGCTAGGCAAGCGCTCTACCACTGAGCTAAATCCCCAACCCCCAGCCTGTCGATTTTAAAAAAGCTAAAGATTGAAATGACATATAACCCTGTTATTCTACTTTTGGGAATAATCCCCCATAAAGCAAAAATTTACCTCAATGGCACAAGCATGACCATGTTCATAGCAGCACTGTTTACAATAGCAAAATCATGGAATCAACCTAAATGCCTAACAGTTGATGAATGGATAAGGAAACTGTGGTACATTTATACAATGGAATACTACTCAGCCATCAAAAATGATGAATTAATGAAATTTGCCAGGAAATGAATGGAATTAGAAAAAATTATATTGAGTGAATTATCCCAGAAACAGAAAACTAAATGCTGTATGTGCTCCCTAATAGGTGGATCCTAGTACCAAACCCACTTAGTGACATATTCAAATATAAATCTCTGTAATACCTATAGTGATTGCAAAGATTATAAACAGGAGGGAAGGGGAAGGAGGGCCTCGAAGAAATAAGGAGAGAGGGCATCATGCTACAGCAGAGAAAATAGGTCACCATCAAGTACTGCAAGTAAATAGTGAGACATCTGGTTAAGCTCACTCACTTTCCTTCTTGGTCACTTGCAACTGAGGAGGTTTGATCTCACCAGTCAGGGAGGGCATAGAATCTGGCAGATATATGGTAACCATCCTGCAATGGAAAATTGACCCAGCTTCACTACAGTCTCCTACTCTTATTCCATCTACCTTTGAATCTACTCTTATAGTAAGACTCTAGTTTAACAGACTTTTATCTCTGGCTAGGAGGTGGCATCCAACACCAATCAGGATGGAGCCAAGGATGGTGCAGGAACAGCAAAACTGAAAATAACAACAAACCATAATTCAGAACATCAGAGACCCTACATTAATCACCAGGAATCAGGCCAGCCTAATCTGTGCCCATCCTAAAACTCAGAAAAATTTGCAGAAGAGGGGGTGGTAAGATTGTAAGAGCCTAAAGATGGGGAGGAGCAATGATAAGCAAGATACTCCACACAAGTTAGGGCTGAAGTAACCATAAAAGGACTTTATATGACCTGCACAATGACAAACATATCAATGACCCTCCCCATGTCTAGCATGGATCACAGACGCTAGGATCCTTAGAGGCAAGGGATTAACAGTCACAATAGTGTTCGCATACTAAAGGGGAGCACAAGAAAGAGCTCTAGGCAATTCTACTGAGTCCTTACACCTCATTAGAGTGGAGGATGCAGAGGGAAGTTTGACATTTACACTAAAGGATGCTCCAGGGATTGGGGGGTAAGAGGGGGACACTGGAAGAAAGGGAGGAAGGGGGTGAAAGGAAGGGGAAAAGAGGGGAGAGAGCAAGGGGGTCTGGGGAAGAGTGGAGGGAGGAAGAGGACCAGGGTACCTATTAAGTTTGTATGGGTGAGGAAAAAATTAAAAAAATATATATATATATAATATGACATTCCAATCGGGGCAGGACTGCTACATATGGGAGCTCACTGTAGCAAGACTTGTCCTTCTAAGACCTGCATAATAATTGGTGTGCCAACATGCCCCCATAGACTACCTAGGAACTCAAGAAAGATAAAAACATACAGTGGAAACTTTTGGGTCTAAAGCTGGATGAGTAAAGGGAAGTGCCCATATCAGTGAAGTGCCCTAAAGAGAGATAACTTGATATGCTACAGAGGCCTGAATCCTCATAAAAGTAGACTGACCAGTGTGAACCCTGGGGTCCATAGAAGCATGCGGGTGGGAGAGTGGGAGGGAGTGTAAGAGATGGGAGAAGGAAGAGGATACTGGGGGATGGAAGGAGGCAGGGATGAATGCTCAGTATGATTACGAAAGTAGAAAAATTAAAAATATAATAAAAAATGAAAAACATAAAAATTTTAAAAAGAGATTGATCTCATATTGTCAAGCTTGTACATTTAGCTGGCACCAATTTTTTTGAAAGAGGGTCTGATGTAGCCCAATTGGTTCCAATTCGTCTTGTTATGGAGCTGAGGATGAGCTAGAATTTACTGATCCTCCTGAATCCACACACAAAGTTCTAGGTTACAGGAATGTACCAACATACTAGATTTTATGTGATTCTAGGGATCCCACTTAAGGTTTTATAATTCTGCCAACTGAGACATATCACCAGCACTATAAATGAATTCAGCTATTACAATATGAAGAAAGAGACAAATATAAAAAACAGTACATACTGAGATATAGAAGCATATTTACTATTGTGCAAGGGAAATGGAATTTTCTCTAATTTTTTAGAAAACAAAATAAGCAGATTGGAAAAGAACTATAAAATGGAACAGAACAGGAAAATAATTATCCAAGCTGTTTTATTTGTGTCCTTGATTATGCATTGACTACTAAGTGAATTTCTACTCTAAAATCTATCAAAAGTGAACTAAAATAGAACTTGAATTCTCTCGTGAGAAAAGTTCTATAGCTGAAGGGAATAAATATTCAGTAGATATTGTAGATGTTCCTTAAAATAAAGAAGGCAGTATGTCAATTTGAGCATTTCCACTCAAGATTATCATAAATAGAGTAGACAGAACACATGTGAGTTTAAGATTTGTCAGCTGCTATTTCCATAGATGCTGCAGCTTCTGCATTCGTTGACGAGTAAGTGTTGCATGCTTACCAAGAGCGGTTCTGACACCGACTGCTCCAGCACATGAGCATGTACAAACACTTCCTATCAACTTGTCTTAGTTACTTTTGTATTCTATTTTTCAAAAATCTATTGTTGTAAAATATTTAAAATAGGAGGACATATTACAAAAAGTTGTATAAGAAATAAAATTCCTAAATATAAATAAAAATGTAACATTACAGTGTATTTTATAACAATAAACTCCATAGCTGTATATTGCTCTATAATGAGGGCATAACTTGTGAAGGAGAAACATGTGAGTTAAAAATTTAAAACAGAGAAAATGTACAACATTCCATGTCATATTGAAACAAAATAGAAACAATACAAGAAGCCAAAGAAATATGTCTCCACCAGAATCACCAATCCCAAACCACCAAGCCCTACATGAGGGTAGCTTATTGGGGAGTAATTTAAAAAAATTTAAAAAGTGCTTGATGTTGAAATTAAAAGATCAGTTATGAACATGAAGAAGATGCAAGAGAACATATATAAATGCCTTAACAAATATAAAGAACACAATAATAGGAAAGAGGACCAAAAAAAAAAAAACCACAAATAAGCAACTAGACAAAGACAGTCGAAGGTCTGAAAATAAATTTAGAAGCACTGAAAAAATTCAAATTAATCTGCAATCAAATACGGAAACACTGAAAAAAGCTCAAACTGAATTGCACTGGAATTGAAAATTTCAGGCAGTGCAACTAAAAATTCAATTGAGTGTCGCAAAATAAAACTGATCATGTAGAAGAAAAAGATTCAGAACTTGATTAATTAATCAAAAAATTGATAAATTAAAAATATATGTGAACCTAACATACTGGAATTTTGGGATTATCAAAAAAAAAAAAAAAACCACAAACAAACCCATCTTATGGATCATGGGTATCCCAGAAGCAGACACACAAGAAGATGACTTTCCATAACCTAAGGAAGAAGACACCAAACACCCAGGACCAAAAAAAAAAAAAAAGAAACACCCCTTAGCTACTTTTAAATGGTCTTTATGGAAAGGTCAGTGTTGTAGTCACTTTTATTTTTGCTGTGAAACAATATTCAATCTCAAACAGCTTAATGGAGAAGGAGTTTTAGCTTATAGCTTAAAAGGAATGGCTGGTGTCACATTGCAGAAGGCATGGTTAAGACAGAGCAGGAGGCTGTTTTGGGTTACCACAGCCATCCAGATGTGGAAAGAGCACGAGCAAACAAGGCTAGCAAACTCCATGGCATTCCTCCTGTACTAGCTCTTCCACAAGGCTCTACCTCTTACAGATGCCACAGCCTTTCCAAGCATTAATACCAGTTAAGAATTCAAACACCCTGGCAGGGGGTGACATCCAATACCCATCAGGATGGAGTGAAGGGCATTGTAGGAGCAGCAAAACTGAAAAAAAATCAATAAACCATAATGCAGAACTTCAGAGACTCTATATCAACCATCTGCAACTAGGCCAGCCTAATCTCTCCCCATCCTGAAGCTCAGGGAAATTTGCAGAAGAGGGGGCGGTAAGATTGTAAAAGCACAAGGATGGGAGGAACAATGATATGCAAGATACTCCACACAAGTTAGGGCCAAAGCAATCATAATTGGACTTTGCATGCCCTGCGCAATGTCCAACACACTATTGACCCCACAAAGTCTAGCATCTGCTAAAGGCACTAGGATCCTTGGAGGCAAGGGATTGACAGTCACAGTAGTGTTCCTATGCTTAAGGGGAACACAGGAAAGGGTTCTGGGAAATGCCACTGGGTCCTTGCACCTCATCGGAGAAGAGGGCCCAGAGGAGAGTTTGGCATGCACATTAAAGGATGCTCTGGGGATGGGAGGGGGAGGTACTGGGAGATGGGGAGGGAAGGAGGAAGGGGAGGAGGGCACAGGGCGATGGGAGATTAGAGGGAGGGAGGGGACTGGTGTACCTGTTAAGTTTGTATGAGTGGAAATAAAAAAAAATTACCTCTTAAAAAAAGAATTCAAACACACGAGCCTGTGGCCTGTGAAGAACAACTCACATTTAAAACATAACAGTATCTGAAAATAGTGGCCAAGAATCCTGCAACATCAACTACAAAGAATAATTCAAAGTTTCACAAAGTGGCTGAAGTTACAAAAAGTTATTGAGTGGTAAATTTCAGTAAGTTACATATAGTGTCAGCCCAGATTACTGAAGTCATCTGATTTTGTAACATAAGAGATACTCCCAATCTTAGCAACTCAAAAATAATATTTTTCAATCTCTGTGTATATGGTTGGTGTGGGAGTGCTAATGTGTGTCTCTTTTCCTGTTGTATCATTTTTCTTTGATAGTGATGGAGGAAGACAAAAAGAATAAACTGATCCTAGTTACATGAAATCTGCAAATAGAATTTTAATAGTTAACCAAAGTGAGTCATAGAATCAAGCCCAAGATTAATGAAATAAAAAATGAACAGAACTATGGAAACAAGGGTGAGAAGAATGAACATTTTACAGTAGTTCAAATGACCACAAACACAATTTGCTTTTGCCTTGAACAAAAGAGTTCTAAATTTGCCACCTCTAGAACCTTGTAAAATTACTATTTCTAAGTGTGTCCTAAAATGTCCTATTTCTTCTTCTCTAAGGGTCTGAGGGCTTCAGAGAAAGTAAGTGGAATGAACATTGTTAGCCTTGTGAGGCTTTACCTCTATTTTAATTCCTTGAATGTCTCTTACTGAGGATATTGTTAAATTATTCAATGTGTCTGTTTCAATATCATTGAGATTGTGGAGACAAGGTCTTATTGCACAGTCACAACTCACACAATACCTAGAAGTGTCTTGCGTTTCTGGGGCAGTGGTAAAAGGAAGAAAACTGGCTTTTGAAATGAAGTGATCTCTGTGTTAGTCTTGCCACCTTTAGTTCATAATTTCTTCCCTCTTTTCTCCACCCCACAGAATTGTACCAGACTCAAAATAAATGCTTAATGAAGATATTTTGGGTGAATGAACAGTCCCTACTTGAAATTTCACCTGTGTCAAAAATTCTCTAATAAAGTCGACTTGAGAAAAGGAAATAAGTAACTGGAAAACTTTAAAATGCAATGAATTAAACATTATTTCTAGCACTATATTATCAGATTTCATATTTCTCCTTTCCAGAAAAATATTAATTTGAAGTAAGCGAATTCCCAGGGAAAACATTTGCTGTGTGAAGATAGATGCAAATGCATAATACTTTATGTAACTTGTGATTTATCTGTTTAATTGAAAAATAAACACTATGAAGACAGACATACTTTTTCATTTTCACATCTTTTAAATGTATTTATGAACAAACTTGGTTCATGTCTTTGCCCCAATCCCTCCACACCTATCTCCTTCTCCCACCCTTCCCACCTTTCATCAATCCTTCCCTGTCCCACACCCCATCCTGGATCTCTGCTTGTGTATATCACAGGAATCCCTTTGGGTGCCTGTGTTGGTAAGAGAGTTCTTTATGTGGTTCTTTAATGGGCAATCTTAAGTGGGGAGGTTCCTCTTCCCTTATCCAGCATCTCTCCCTGAGACACTCTCTGAGAGCAGTTGTTTCTTCTATGATCCTAGTTAGTCTTGGGGAAAATGTTGATAAGTCAGCTGTTATGTAGATCTGGTGGAGAAGTTCTCAACAAAGTGACCTTCTGTGTACAATAGCCCTATCATGGCTGTAGCCTATTGGTCAGGAGTACCTCACCCTACCTGTAGGTTCTTACAATCTTGCCACCCCCTCTTCCACAAGGTCCCTTGAGCCTTGGTGTGGGATAAGATTTTGATGGATTATTAGGGCTAAGTATTCAGGTTCTCCAATATCTTGTATTCTGGCCTAATGTGGTTTTCTCCTCACTAGTCTTCCATTGTAACAGTTTGGTTGATCTCTGAGAGCTTTTCTTATCTAAAAGATAAAAAAAGGTTAAAAAATATGGTGTTTTATTATCTGGATCTAGGATATCTGTTCTTGTCTATTTACTTCCCTTCTACTCTTGCTTGGATAGGTTTATAGAATCAGATATGATTTCCCTAATATTAAGGGGTTTAGAAACCATCCAGAGAGTCATTGCTTCCCCATGGTCTTATCTACCTCTGTTGCTTCCCTTCCACACTCCTTGGCCTGGTTTATATTGCCAGGAATATATTCCTTGCTCAAGAATAGGCTTTAAATCCAATAAGGATGCAGTTACCCCCCGCCCCCCGCCCTTCGCCCATAACATTTATGGTACTATTTTACTCCTGCCAGGGTAGTTGCTATTGTAAATTTACACAACTCATAGCTGGATGAGACCGTTAATTGCTTTTCTCCTCCATCAACTTACATAATATCTTCTGATCAACTTACATAATATCTTCTGGTACCTCGGAGGATGTTTCCAGATGTATCCAGCTTGTTTCTTCCCTGTTCTGTGATTAATATATGTGTTATCTTCAGCAAAGGTATCTTACTATCAGAAAAACTCCAACTATCTTACAGAACTTAGCGTATTTTATACATCCTGGTGAGTTACAGCTTGCATATGGTTATTCAGTGTGACTGGTGGGTATTGAGTAACTTTTATGGATTATCTATCGATTCTCAGTGACAAAGCTTCCTGAATCAACTCAAAATGTATCTACTACCAAAATATAAGACTGCATTTTTTTGTGCTCTCCATGTAGACAAATGGTCCATAAGCCTAGCCGTGCTATACAAACTTGAAAGGAATACATGAAAACAACTTGGTCTAGTAAAACAATAAGAGGGATGGTGGAAACCAAAACTGTTATTAAGCTTTCTTTTGAACTTCAGAGTGAATAATTTATGGACCTTTAGGCAGTGCTTCTATTTTTATTGCTCTCCTGGCACTAACTTACCCTGTGAAACATTTATTTTTACTATCCTTAAGAAATTACAGAGACTTTTGAAGGGATAGGAAAGTATCTCTGTCTTTCTTTGTCTCTGTCTATGTCTCTCTGTCTTTGTCTTTTTCTCTCTGTCTGTCTGTCTGTCTGTCTCTCTCTCCTTTAGTGGAGCTGAAAGGAAGAGTTTATTTTCCAGGTCTAATTTTAGTTATTATGAGATGAATCATGACACTGGTATACAGTGGTTAGAGCATGGAATTTGTAGCCAGAGGTGCCTGTGTTTAAATTTCAGTCTCACCATTTGGGCAATTTACTTCCTGTTGTTTTGTTTCCTCATATATAAAAATGGAAATCAGTGAGGTTAAAGTTTTGTCTTTATATATTGTGTAATGCACATGGTATTGCATTTGTTTAGGTTTGAGAATTTTGTTTCTTATACAATATTGTGAAGTCTACTCCTATTTAAATTTTTTGTAATAATAAAGTTAAAAAATGAAAATGAGGATTACACTGTTCTAAGATTAAGATAGTTATACTAAAAATGTACATACCTGGTTTGTAGTATCTTATTATGTGACAGGAAAGTTACATAAAAAGAGAGTGGCATCAAGGTCAAAGTAGGAAAGAAGCAGTTGACAAAGAGATTGGAAACTCCCCCCACCTGGCCTACAAGTCACAATAGCACACATGAGAGAAGTGTCCCCGGCTTTGAGGGTCTTCCCAGCTCACCAGCCTACTTCTATGCTCAGGATGGCCCTTTCTCCTTTCATAATTTGCTTCTATTTCAATGCTTAATGATATGTCCCTGCTCCAGTTCACTTTTCTGGATCCAAGAACCCAGAGCTCTCAATGGGTCTCTGTGTCTCAGATCTGTGTCCCTCTTCTTTCCTTTCTCTCTCTCTCTCTTTCCCTCTTTCTCTTTCTTCTTTCTTTCTTTCTTTCTTTCTTTCTTTCTTTCTTTCTTTCTTTCTTTCTTTCTTTCTTTCCTTCCTTCCTTCCTTCCTTCCTTCCTTCCTTCCTTCCTTCCTTCTTTCTTTTCTTTCTTTCTTTCTTTCTTTCTTTCTTTCTTTCTTTCTTTCTTTCTTTCCTTTCTTCTCTCTCTCCTTTCTTTCGTTCTTTCTTCTTCTCTTCCTCTCTTTATCTCTTCCTTCCTTCCTTCCTTCTTTCCTTCTCTTTCTTTCTTCTTTCTTTCTTTCTTTTTTCTTTCTTTCTTTCTTTCTTTCTTTCTTTCTTGTTCTCTTTCTCTCTTTCTCTATCTCTTTATCTTTCTTCTTCCTTCTTCCTTCCTTCCTTCCTTCCTTCCTCCTTCCTTCTTCCTTCCTTCCTTCCTTCCTTTCTTCCTCCTTCCTCTTTCTTTCTTTCTTTCTTCTTTCTTTCTATCTTTCTTTCTTTCTTTCTTCTTCCTTTCTTTCTTTCTTTCTTTCTTCTTTCTTTCTTTCTTTTTCTTTCTTTCTTTCTTTCTCTCTTTCTTTCTCTTTTTCTCTCTCTCTTTCTTTTTCTCTTTCTCTGTTAAAAACCATGATAGCCTAGGAAAGCTAGATTCAATCTTCCCCTTCCAGCGTGTTTGATGGGAAACCTGAGCAGTGACCATGGAAACCTTGAAGAGAAGTAGAAATATGACCCCACCAGCCCCCCAGGAACCCATGTTTTAAGGTGCATCTTCGCAGTGCTCATATGGTCAGCCAAGTTGCAAGCTCCCACATGGTTACTCCTGGGATCTCTAATACTGCTGCGTCTCCTTAGTACCATTCCCCACTTGTACTGTAGATATTCATTTGCTGACATTTGTTACGCTGTCTTTTCACATGTTTTCCTTTTTCTGTCACTGTCACAAATGCCAGCTGGGATGACAGGAAGGATAAGTAGGACTCTAGCTTAGGGACTGGGGCAGGCTCTCCCACACCCATGCTCTCCATCTCCTGATCATTCCCTAGATGCCCCATCCTCTTTAGATTTTTGTGGGATACCAATTCTTCACCCACCACAAGGCCCTAATGCTCACCAGCTGGTTGGGCCAGGCAATTCTCCATTAACTCTGCTTTCCACTCTTGTATCATTCTAATGTATTTATGTCTTTTTTCATAATATAACTGTTCTCATTCTTTTTGCTTCTTTAGTCCTATTCCCCAAGGGCATGGAGATAATTGCCTAACTAACCAGGCATGTTCTGAGAATGAAGGCCAAAAGAAGATCCCCAACCTCTGCCATTTGTACTTAAAAAAAAAGCCAAAATCCATTCATGCAAGTCTCTTCCCTAAACAAAATAGACTTATAGCTCAAGTATTTTCTTTTCTTTTCTTTTTAAGCTTAGGAGAAAGATCTTATTTCACAAAAGCAAAAGAAAGGACCTGGGTGCAGTGAATAAAAGCACTTGCATACAAATGTAAGGGCCTGAGTTCTATCCACAGAGCTTATATGGTAGAGAGAACCAATTTTTGAATTGCAGTGAAATTCTGATCTGCTAGGCAAGATGATCCCACTTGTATAATTGTGGCATGACTGTTTACTGGATTAACATCACTTTCTGATTAGATGTGAGGCTCATTCCATGGTATTAAAAAACGGTTAAAAACTTATGGTTGGGTGCTCACAGAACTAAGGGAGAATGAACTCCGGATGCTTTTATAAAACTCATAGCCAAACTGCTTCTTAGGCATTTATGTTTATACCCAGAGACCAGCGCCACTCTTGGTCTGGATCAGGGATGTTTCTTTTTGTAGAGGGTGATGGAATGCAGAAAGGAATGTTAGTGGTTCGTAGACAACCAGATGATGTCCTGGAGGTTGACCCTACTCGCTACTCTTTGTGCCCTACTTTGATCGTCCCTCTCTTTCAAAGCCTTCCCTTACATAAAAGCCTCTATTTAACAGTTGACGTATTGTTGGATAGCTGAAGACCTCAACACTCAGGGTGGAGCTTTATGCAGTGCAAGAATAGCAAAAGAGACAACCACAAACAACCTGAATGCACAACACTGGTGACCCTACAATGTTCACTTGGTAACAGGCCAGCCAAATCTCTCCCCACCCAGAGTCTCAGAGAATTTTGTGGAAGAGAGGCCAGTAAGAACCCAAAGATGGGGAGATCCATCACTGGACAGGCCACACCATTCAAGATAGGACAGTTACAGGGAGAACTCATGGTAAAGGGACTTGACCTCATCAGACCTGCACAGTGGTGGACATGTCAACATGCTTCCATGGATTGGCATGGATCTCACGAGAAATAGTTTCAAGCAGTAGAATCCTTAGGGGTAAGAGGTTAGATAGAGATCCATATTGGTGGACTGCCCAAGGAAGAACCTTTTCGTTTGCCACAGAGGCCTGAACCACTATGAGAGCAGATGATACAGAGAGAACCCCAGGACTCACAGAGACAAAGGACAGGAGAAGAGGAGGAAGACTGGACACATAAAGAGAGGAGTGGGAGGGTGATATGGGTGGGAAGGAACAGGGAATAATGAGGGAGGAAAGGAGCATGTATAATATAAATTAAAAAAATACTTGTTAAGAATTGAACTTTATGTAATCACAGGTCACATACCTGCTACTCAGTCTCATCTATATCACCTGCTACTCAGCCTCATCTACATGAGACAGCAGGAAGGAGCCTTTTCAGTTGTGAGGCACATATGTGGTCTATCACTCACACAAAACTGTGGCATTTTGTCAATGGGAAACTGAATGTAAGTTCCCAAGGAAATGCTTCTGCACTTATAAAGGTGAGTGACTTGATTAGAGACTCAAAAAGTGGAAAGGTTTGGAATATTACAAAGCCAGAGCCAGATTATCTTGGGCCCATTTTAGGGCTCTAATTGCTACTTATTGCCCTCCTCTGTATATGACCTAACATCTTGGTGACTGTTAATTACATGACTTTATAATCCCCAAGGCTAGTATGAACCTAAGATTTGCTTATGCCTATAAAGCCAGTGGGGAATGTGATAGGTTATTCTTAAAATACTAAGACAAGTCACCAAAAAGAAGCAAAGTCCTGGGATGCTCTACACAGTGTACTTATCCAGACCCTGTGTTTTGAGATAAAATTTATGACTCTCATGAGGATTCAAAACCTATTACATAACAGCCAGCCTACAAGATAAGCTAATCACCTTTTTCTACTTCTGTAATCAGCTTGCTTGCTTACACCGTTTGAATTTCACAGTTTTGTTTTAACTTTATAAACACTGAACACAAAATGTTTGGGGCCACACCTGATGACTTGTGATCCTTAGTGTGGTTGATGGTACCAGCTTCTATAAAGCTTCTCCCCTCTTTTTTTTAAAACGTACTCAGTGTCAGGGTAGTGAATTCCTGGACTGCTCCTACCCCTCAACAACTCCAGGTAGATCAAAGTTCCTGGGAGGTGAGTATCCTGCCTAGGTGACTGACCCAGATGATTAATTTAAGGTTGGAGACTGAAATTTCAGTGTTTATCAGGGGAATAAGAGGAGAGTTTAGCCAATTCCTAACAGTCCTTCTTAGGCATGGTTTATACACCTCATCAACATGGAAAAAGTTACAGAAAAGTAAACATTCATGCTTTGGTACTTGCAAAAGATTTCTAGAACCATAGCTCTCAAAGGTAGTTGTGGCAACACAGGGAGCAACTTCAGCAAATGTAAGAAGTCAGGTGGCAGAGAAAGACTGGAAGTCCTCAGCCTTGACTACATGCAACAGAGCACACACAGAAATGTGGGAGAAGGTATGTGCTATGTAAATAACCCATAAGAATCAGGACTCTGTTTCGTGCCTTGGTTGTCTTCCCAGTTCATTAGCCAAGGTTGATTCTTGAGAATGTTGCTTCTTCCTTTAACAAACTGCTCCTTTTCCCAGCGTAATCCATGTTCCTGATCCATTTCACTTTTTGGGACTCAAGAACCTGAAAATCTCATAGAGCCTAGGAGGACTCTGATCTGCACTCTATATCAATTACACTAACACCTGTCTTGGTTTATTGTATTTCTGTTGTTTGACTTCAGGACAAGGTCATCACCTCTTTACTTTTGCCTTTTACCTAATTCATTCCATTTTTAGAAAAATTCATTTGAATTTAGAACAAAAGTGAAGCATTTCGTCAGTGAGGAGAAGTTTCTGAGGCATTAGAGCCATTACTGTTACTGTCTTTCTCTAGCTGTGGTGTGTTTCATGTTTTCCTCTGGGCAGCAAACTCATTTTGCAATTGTGAAAATGTTGTGAAGCTTTGGTCTTGCATTATAATAATTTTAGATGCATTTTGAGATTTGTATGTTAAAAGTTATCCTTTCAGAAACACAAAGCCATCAAATGGAGAAAATAACCATCTCTTCAGTTCTGTGTCACTAAAGAATTTCCTGAGGCAAGACTGAAAGACAAGCTTAGAAGATGCATCCGACAAGAAATAAAAAAATGACGAGATTTTATTCAGAATGGAATTTACAAGGTATTAGGCACTTTCAGGACACTATGTTCTTTTCATTAGTTTCCCATGTGTTCTGCTGTCCTTCATTAAGATGTCTCATCTCTTTCTATTTCTTTGAAGAATAAAAGTAGAAATGTAAGCTTCCAGGGTATATCAATAAGCCACCTCTTTCAGAACTGCTTCATTGTGTTCCCATGAGTGAAGGTGGAAGAGAGAAAAAAAGAGGGAGGGAGAGGCTGAGAAAGGAGAGAGAAGTGAGAGACAGAGACTGAGAGACAAACAGATAATTTTTAAAAATTGAAGTTTTGCAAATTGGGTCACACATTTACCTTTAGATGTTATGGCATTAGAATGTTAATGACTTGTCTGAAAAGTGTCCTAGATGGCTGACTGTAGTATATAGTGAGTGGGATACAGATAACTTAGGCATTTTTGGCAATGAGAATATATTGATTCTCTTTCCAAAAAACAACCAAATCACCTTGGAGACAATGTGTCCCCAGAAAATCTATTAGAAGACGGCCTCTGATCTTTGATGACATGCAACAGAAATCCTTAAAGTCTGTGAAGAAATTCCAATTAAGCATCTGTGTTGAAACCAAAGCAAGACCGATGCTGGATTCAGTTCTGGAGCAACAGCAGCTGCCTGCTCTATGGTACCCTGTAATGCTGAAAGACTGTCACACTAAAGAAATCCCATGTATAGTGGTGGTTTAGGAGCTTAGGGGTAGGGAATAGCAGTAGGCACTCTTTCAAAAAGAACTAGAGGGCACAGAGCCCTCAACAGTTCTGAAACCCAGTCGAGCATATTTTTTTCAGTTTCTTGACTGTGGTTTATTCCTGTTCCTTGGACAGATTATTCCATGGCTGTTTCCTCTGATCTTCAGACTTCTTTTCCAGTGTTCCTGTTTGAAAGTGAGTAATTTCTTCAGCCTATTTTCTGACAGCAGAGATCTGAGATACAGTGGTGCTTTTGCCTTTGGAACCATTGCTTTGCAAACTTCTGGGCTTCTCAGGAATCAATTTATAATATTCTTCTTTACACTAAATCACATTTCTTTCATAGGCTCTTCTTTACTTCTGGTAGATATAAAACTGTATTGGTTAGTGCCTGCAGGACTCCAAATAGCCCCATTGCTTTTCAAGAAAGTCTGTGACATACACTTAAGATTCTTCCAGTTCTTACTAGGCACACCTGAAATATTCCCAAATATTCTTGTAACTATCATGCCTTGAAATCTTTCCCCTGAAGTTATACTTTACTTAAGGTATTATAGGTTTGGTCTCTGCCTCAAAGCCATTTCTTTGGGAATATTTTGCTGAAAGACTAGAAACAAAGAAATAACTTTTATGTTCAAATCAAGTAAGTTTTGACTTTTCATATTTTTCTATTTTTCTAGAAAACCAATAATTATTTTTAGGTTGATTAATCTTTTTCTAATAGTTTGGCAGAGGCTCCTAGAAGGAAGATGGCACCTTCTACATTCGGCCTGGCAATTTTCACAGGCAGACCATGAGCTCATTGTCAGTCACCTTTTCTTATTTGCACATGACAATGGGTCAGTCTGCTGAGCTTGTCATTACTGTACACAAACAACGTCTTCACTTCTTTCAAGCCCTCACTGACAGCCTCCCTAACCCATGAATTTCTGTCTATTGCCCATGCCTCGGACCAATTGCTCATATACTAGAACTTTTTTTTTTAACTGGGGGAAAGATCCCATTTCTAGGTCCAACCTTTTTATACATGTTATATATGTAAGCATCATTGTCAGCATCTCTCTGAAATCACCATATTCCACATTCCCTGTATTTTGCACACAAGAAGTTAAATCACCTTTCCTTATTCTCGCTCCTATACCTTCTGCCAGTAGTACTATGTGGTATAAATATTCCTACAGAGCTAAGATTTATATGCTAAAGATTCAGGGATCTGAGTCAAATAATTATTAACACCTAAATTAATGCCTAGGATTACTTCTTTAATATCTTTTATTAATGCAACTTTGCATAAAACTTACAAGAGGAAAACAAAAGAAATGAAATTTGAGGACAGGATAGGGGTGGTGGGACAGTTCTATTTTATCTTTTGTCTAGTTAATATAGAACTTTTAAGTGCTTGTCTCATGGTAGGCCTACAAAGTAAAGGGAATATTTTCCATTCACACATGTGACATCTAATAGATGGGTAAGGCAGAGATTAGAAGATGAATATGAGTTGTAGGCCCACAAAACTGTTTCAATAAATTTTGATTAACTACTTGATTTCATTACTGGTTAAAGTAGTGATTCTTTTTTTTTTAATTGTGAAAAAGACGTTGTTGCAGTTTGCCTGCATTGTTGTATTTAGAATTAGTAGCTGGACTCAGGTTTAGATGATCCCAATTTTGCTGGAAACATCTAGAACATCATAATCAGGAGCCAGATGAATGCAGGCTTTCTTTTCTCCATTATTCTTGATTAGCGTATTGACTTTGGCCACATCAATGTCACAGAGCTTTTTTACAGCCTGTTAGATCTGGTGTTTGTTAGCTTTGACATCCACAATGAATGTTAGTGTGTTGTTATCTCCTATCTTCTTCATGACTTATACAATGGTCAAGAAGAACTTGATGATGGCATAGTGGTCAAGCTTGTTTGTCCTAAGGGCACTCTTCTGAGGATATTTGGTTTGCCTCTTAAGCCATGGGGTTTTAAGCCTCAGGAAGGTGGGCAATGTGTTAATCTTCTTCTTTTTCTGGTTGTGGATACCTTTCAGCACTGCTTTTCTGGTTTTCAAAGCCTCAGCTTTGGAAGGGGCAGGAGGGTTCTTCATTTTTGGACTCATCTTTGCAAAAAGAGCAAAGTAGTGATTCTTAGGGAGATGATGGTGGGGATTTAGAGAGAAAGAAGCTAAGAAGGGAGGTGGTATCAGGCACAAAGAGGACTCATGGGGGACTGAGAAAACAGGGTAGAGGAAGGTGAGGAGGAAGAATATAGTAATTATACATACCACAGTACACTCAGGCAGGAACCTACTGTATCAAAAACCTTTTTAAAAAGTGTAAAAAGAGGGGAAAATAGAAACTATCTTGAGATGCTCTTCCCAGAAGCTATTGGCAATTAAACAAAACTATCAAAAGCAAGTGTGTGATGCCACCAAACAAACTGGTGGTCAGGAAGGTCCCAAAGTCTTCTAAAAATATATGCATTTGATAATGCTATTAAGAGTTCTCTAGAACCAGATGGTAGACTCTGTTACTGAATTTGCAGCATGCCAGAATCATAAGATGTGGAGGAAAAAAATCTGGAACTGAACTAGAAACTTTCTATTTGCTGCCAGCTATCCCAGAAGTTACTCTACAGGCTGCTGAGGGAGAATGTTAATAACAGTCATATCTATCTGTGAATTCTTCAAGATACCATGATAACCAGTCTGGCATTATGTGTCCATTGGTGAAACAATGGGAAGAATGTTATTATTTTATTTTTCCACTCATACAAACGTAATAGGTACCCCCATTCCTTCCCTCCCTCCACCCCTCCCTGGACCTCCCTACTCCTTCCCCCCTTGTCTCTTTCCTTCCCCCTCCACCTTTCTCCCAGTGCCCCCCTTCCCCCATCTCTGAAACATCCTTTAATGTGTATATCAAACCTTCTTCTGGGTCCTCCTCTCTGATGAGGTGTAAGGACTCAGTGGTATTTCCTAGAACTCTTTCTTGTGTTCCCCTTAAGCATAGGAACACTATCGTGACTTTAATACCTTGCTTCTAAGGATCCTAGTGCCTTTAGTCCATGCTAGACTTTGAGGGGTCAATGATATGTTGGTCATTGTGCAGATCATACAGAGTCCTATTATAATTGCTTTGGTCCTAATTTGTGGGGAGTATCTTGCATATCATGACTCCTCCCATCCTCATGCTCTTACAATCTTACCGTCCCCTCTACCACAAATTTCCCTGAGCTTCAGGATGGGGAGCGATTAGGCAGGTCTGATTCCAGGTAGTTGATATAGAGTTTCTGATGTTCTGGATTATGGTTTGTTGATTTTTTTTTCAGTTTTGCTGCTCCTGCAATGCCCTTCACTCCATCCTGATGGGTATTGGATGTCACCTACTGGCCAGAGACAAAAAAAAATAGATTCTTATTATAAGGATAGATTCAAAGGTAGATGGAATAAGAGTAGGAGACTGCGGTGAGGGGTGGGTCCCATTGCAAAATGGTTATCTTCTATCTGCCAGACTGCATGCCCTCCCTTTCTGGTACGATCATACCCCATTAGTTGCAAGTGACCAGGAAGGACAGTCTGTGAGCTTAACCAGATGTTTAATTACTTACTTGCAGTCCTTGATGGTGGTCTATTATCTCTGCTGTAGCATGATCCCCTCTCTCCTTGTTTCTGGCAGGGCCCTCCTTCCCTTTCTCTCCTGTTCATAATCTTTGCAATTACTGTAGGTATTAGAGATTTATTTTTGAATGTGTCTCTAAATGGGTTTGGTATTAGGATCCACTTATTAGGGAATACATGTGGCGCTTAATTTTCTGTGTCTGGGATACTTCACTCAAAATAATTATTTCTAATTCCATCCATTTCCTGGCAAATCTCATTAATTCATCATTTATGATGGCTGAATAGTACTCCATTGGATAAATATACCACATTTTCCTTAGCCACTCGTTAACTGTTGGACATTTGGGCTAATTCCATGACTTTGCTATTGTAAACAGTGCTGCTATGAACATGGTCGTGCTTGTGCTATCGAGGTGAATTTTTGCTGTATGGGGGTTGTTCCCAAAAGTGCAATAGCAGGATCATATGGCATTTTGATCTTTAATTTCTTTAAGAATCTCCAGATGGCTCGCCAGAGTGTTTGTATGAGCCTGCATTCCCACCAGCAATGTAGGAGAGTTCCCCTCTCTCCACATCCTCTCCAGCATTTGGTGTTGTTTGTATTGTGAATTTTTACCATCCTGACCCAGGTAACATGATATCTCAGGGAAGTTTTGATTTGCATTTCCCTGATGGCTAAGGATGTGGAGTATTTTTTAAGTATTTGTTAGACATTTTAATTTCATCCTTGGTAAAGTTTCTTTTTTTTTTTTTAAGTTTTTCAAAAAGTACTTATTTTTCAAATAGGTATTTTTTTTAACATTTTTTATTATTATTTCCACTCATACAAACTTAGTAGGTACACCAGTTCCCTCCCTCCCTCTTCCTCCTGGTAAAGTTTCTTTTAAGTTCCAAGGCTCATTTTTTTAATTGGGCCATTTGTATCCTTGGTGTTTAGTTTTCTAAGTTCTTTGTGCACTCTAGATAATAGAGCTCTATCAGATATGTGGTTAGTGAAGATTTTCTCCCATTCTGTGGGTTGCCTTTGTGCTAGAATTACAATCTCTTTATCTGAACAGAAGCTCTTTAATTTCACAAGATCCCATCTGTTGAGTGTTGGTTGTAGTGACTGCGCTATTGAATGTCTGTTTAGGAACTGTTGGCCTAGTCCAATCAGCTCCAGGGAGTTCCCTGTCCTCTCAACTAAGATTTTTATAGTCTCTGGCCTTATATTGAGGTCCTTGATCCATTTGGAATTAAGTCTTGTACATGGTGACAAGTATGGGTCCAGTTTTAATCTTCTGCATGTGGGCATCCAGTTTGCCAGCACCATTTGTTGAAGATGCTGTCTTTTTTCCACTGGATTTTTTGGGCCCCTTTTTCAAAGATCAAATGGCTGTAATTGTGCGGGCTTATATCTGGGTCTTCAATCCTTATCCATTGATCTGTGTGTCTATTTTGGAACCAGTACCAGGCTGTTACTATGGATTTGTAGTATAGACTAAAGTTTGATATGATGATACCTCCAGCAGTGTTTTTGTTACTCAGGATTGTTTTTGCTATTCTGGGTCTTTTGTGCCTCCATATGAACGTTGAGGTTGTTTGGTCAACTTCTTTAAAGAATTGCTTTGGGATTTTAATTGGCATAGCATTGAATCTGTATATTGCCTTTGGTAAGATGGTCATTTTTACGATGTTGATTCTGCCAATCCAGGAACATGGGAGGTCTTTCCACTTTCTAGTGTCTTCTGCAATTTCTTTCTATAGGATTTTAAAGTTTTCATTGTGAAGGTTGCTTACTTCCTTGGTTAGGTTTATACCAAGGTATTTCATTTTTTTAGGGGCTATAGTAAATGGGATTGTTTCTCTCAAGGGTATTTCACTTCTTTCATTCTGGGCATATAGGAAAGCCACTGATTTTTGCACATTTATTTTGTATCCTGCCACCCTGCTGAACTTCTCAATTAGTTCCAGGAGCTTCATGCTGGAGTTTTTGCGATCACTCATGTATAAGATCATGTCATCTGGAAATAGAGATAACTTGACCTCTTCCTTGCCGATTTGAATCCCTTTTATCTCTCTTTCTTGTCTTATGGCTTCAGCTAAGACTACAAGTACAATATTGAATAGAAGTGGTGAGAGTGGACAACCTTGTTTAGTTCCTGATTGAAGAGGGAATGTTTCCAGATTTCCCCCATTGAGTATAATCCTTGCTGTGTGCTTGTTGTAGACAGCTTTTATTATATTGACAAAGGTTTCTTCCATTCCAACTGTCTCTAGGGTTTTGATCATAAAAGGCTGTTAGATCTTGTCAAAAGTTTTTTCTGCATCTATCGGTAATATCATGTGGTCTTGGATTTTAGATTGGTTTATATGGTGGATTACGTTTATTCATTTGCATATGTTGAACCAACCTTGTGTACCTGGGATAGATTACTTGATCCCCATGAATGATCTTTTTCATATATGTTTGAATCCGATTTGCTAAGACTTTGTTGAGAAACTTTGCATCTGTGTTCATCAACAAGATTGTCCTATAGTTTTCTTTTTTAAGTGTATCTTTATTAGGTTTTGGGATTAAGACGATATTAGCTTCATAAAAGGAATCTGGTAGTGTTCCTTCCTTTGCTATTTGATGGAACAGTTTAAGGAGTATTGGTGTTATTAACTCCTTAAATGTCTGGTAGAACTCTGTGGTGAATCCATCTGGCCCAGGACATTTCTTGGTGGGAAGATTCGAAATTACTTCATCAATTTCCTCATGTTATAGGACTATTTAAATTATTCACAACTTCCTGATTCAATTTCAGTTAGTTGTGCTTACTTAGGAATTCATCCATTTCTTTTGTGTTGTCAAATTTCACAGAGTATAAGTTTTTGAAATATGACGTTATAATACTCTGAATTTCTTGGGTATCTGTAGTGATAACTCCATTTTCATTTCTAATTTTGTGTTTGTCAGTTTGTGTTTTTTCTCTCTTGCTTCTGGTTAATTTAGCTAGGGTTGTATCAATCTTATTGATTTTTTCAAAGACCCAGCTTTTTGACTAGTTGATTCTCTGTATAGTTTTCCTAATCTCAATTGCAGATATTTCTCCCCTTGTTTTGCTAATCTCCTCTCTTCTACTGCTTTTGGGATCAGATTGCTCTAGTGTCTCTTAAAATTTAAGCTGCATTGTGTTAAGTTATTTATTTCTGATATTTCCATTTTTTTGATGTAGGCAGGACAGCTTTCATTGTGTCCCAAAGATTTTGATAAGTTGTATTTTAATTATCATTCACATTCAAGAAATCTTGAATTTCCTTTTTTAATTTCTTCCTGAATCCAATTCTCATTCAGCATCATAGTGTTAAGTTTCCAGAAGTTAGTGTATTTTCTCTTGTTTATTGTGTTGTGGATGTTAAGCTTTAGACCATGGTGGTCTGATAGGGTACAGGCTAAAATTTCAACTTTCCTGTATATGTGGAGATTCGTTTTGTGGCCCAATATGTGGTCTATTTTGGAGAAAGTTCGTGTGCTGCTGAGAAAAATGTGTATTTTTTGGTGCGTGGATGAAAAGTTCGATAGAGATCTGTAAGGTCCATTTCTATAAGGGTTTGGTTGAGTTCCAAAGTGTCTCTGTTAAGCTTTTGACCTGTTGATCTATCCCATGTTGAGAGGGCAGTGTTGAAATCCCCAAGAATTATTGTTTGGGGGCTGATTTCTCACATTAGATTCTGTAGAGTTTGCTTAATGAATGTGGGGCCCATATTAGGTGCGTATGTGTTCAGTATTGTGAAATCTTCCTGGTGAACTGTACCTGTGACTAAAATGTAGTATCCATCTGTGTCTGTTATGATTTTTTTTTGGTTTGAAGTCCACTTTGAAAGCATAATGGCTACCCCTGCCTGTTTCCTGGTTCCATTAGCTTGCAAAATTTTGGACCAGCCTTTCAGTTTTAGAATGTGCCTATCTTTTGTGGTGAGATGAGTTTCCTGAAGGCAACAGATTGATGGATTATGGTTTTTAATCCAAGTTTGTAATCTCTGTCTCTTGATCGGTGAGTTAATACCATTGTCATTTAATGTTATAATGGAGAAATTATTTTTAATTCTGGACATTTTTTATGTTTAGTGGCTTTTTTAAGTGTATTGTTTGACATTTATATTTTGGTGACATTATACTTCCCTTCTGTCCTTGTGATTAAGCTTGTTTTTTTCTTCAAGCTTGAGTACCATTTCTAGCATTTTTGAAGACTTGGTCTGGTAGACATGTAAGTCTTCAAGTTGTCTTTGTGCTGGAAAACTTCTTTCTCCCTCGATCATGACTGATAGTTTTGCTGGGCATATTAGTCTGGGTTGACATTTTTGCTTATTTAATACTTGAAGTACATCTCTCCAAGCTCTTCTTGCTTTTACTGTTTCCATTGAGAAGTCATTTGTTATTTTAATACATTTACCTTTAAAAGTGACTTTTTTTTTCCCTTGAAGCCCTTAGCACCTTTTCTTTGTCTTGAATGTGGAGCGTTTTGACTATTATTTGCCGTGGCGATTTTCTATTTTGGTCATATCTGTTTGGGGGTGCAGAATGCCTGTTGTATTTGGATGGGCCTCTCATTCTTTAGCTGAGGAAAGTTTTCATTTATAATAATTTGAAAAATTTCCTCAGATGTGGTATTTTGTGATTCTTGCTCTGGTATTCTATGAATGCGCATGTTAGGCTTCTTCATTGTGTCCCATAACTCTTGAATAGTCCTCTCAAGTATCTTTTTGGCTTTAGCAACCTCTTCCATTCAGCTGGTTAATTCTCCCACTTTGTCTTCAAGATCTGAAATTCTATTTTCTGCCTCATTTGTTCTGCTAATAAGACTCTCTGTTGAGTTTTGGTTTGAAGATAAATTGTCTTTTAGTTCATTTTTAAAGTCTTTCTGAGACTGTTTTAACTGCTCTATGTCTATTTTTGTTTCTTGAACTGTTTTTCTCAACTCCTCCAAGTGTCTGTTGTGTTCCTGTTCAAAGTGGTTGATGTGGTTATTTAACTCTTCCCAGATTTCCTCTTTCATAGTATTAATCATGATAATGATCATACTTTGAAAGTTGTTATCTTGGGTCTGGCTTTCATGGCTATTTTCTGTGAATTTGTTCTTCTTGGAATCCATCATTATGGGATTAATTCTTTTGGTGGCAGATTTGTCTTCCTGGGTTTTGTTTCTCATGGATCTGCACTTTGGCTTGGGCGTTGTTGTTTTGTCTCTTAAGACCTTTCAGTTACTGTGTGTTTTGAACTGAACTGATTTAGTTGGTATTGCTACTCTCCGGTTCGTCTGTCTGTTAGCATTATTTCCTAGATGAGGCTATTAGGCTGTTAGTATATCAGTTAAGTCAGATTTAGTAGACAGGGGATGAATAGTATGGTAGTGCACTTTTCCTATTTAGTATCTTGGTGATATGTGAGGGTGAGCAGTATAATCCCTGGAGTTGTATATATTTTTGGGGTGGCTATATAGAAAAGTTAATCTACAGTGATTAACACTAAAAAGGAGCAGAATGCTAACAAAAAAGAGGTTTACTTATTTTGGGGCTGGATGTCAAGAATCTCTCCTATGTAATAGGATGATTTTAGAGGACTTCAGATGTATGGCCTTTGTCCCTTAGAGCTTTGCTTGGGTTTTCTTTGGATTCTGTTGAATTCTGAGTAGCAATGTGTCCTCCGTGGACCATGAGCGAGGGTCCCCTGTGGTTCAGAGGGGCAGAGGGGCTGATGGCGATGGCAGCACTCTTCACCTGCGACCCGGGACTTGGCTTAGTGGTCCCCTCAGGCTCCAGGAATGGAGGACCCAGAACAAGCCCTGTTCTGATCGGTCGGGCAGGCAGGCGGGAAGAACAAAGCGGCTGGGGCAAACAGGAGGCAGCCTGGGTGTTGCCCGGGGTGGTTGTTGGGAGGAGCTGGGTCAAGAGGCGACCTGCGGGCTGGGTAACTCACCTGGGATGGAGGACCCCAGAGCGAGTCCTATTCTGGACTGACTGGAGCGAGTCCCCTCTCAGATAGGCAGGCAGGCAGGCAGGAGGAACCGGGAAGAATGTTATGTGGAAACCGGTTCCAATTAGATGTGAGACCAGCTATTTAAGAGTGAACTCATGCCAGGTACTAAAAATAAGGCTAAGAACCTATAGTGGAAAATAACTGCTATTGTTTAGCTATACAAACATGTTGTCAAACTACCTTTGAAATATTTAGCTTTATACCCTTGTATAAGTGTGTATAGCTCTCAGCCTTTAATCATAAAACTCTCAGCCTCCCATTGTGAAATTTTCTTTTTTAAAGGTGTTTAATATGGAGATTCACACCTGGCTAAAGATGTAGAGAATACATGACTGCAGTTCGTCACCCAAACAACACCTCTAGCCTACCCATCAGGAAGCATCACAGAAAAGGGTGTGACAAGAATGTAAGAGCCAGACAATGGGGAGGAGTGCTTCCAAATATTGTGTCTTCTAGACATGACAGTGCAGTTACATTCATGAACTCATGACAGCACCTGGGTTTACAAGACCTGCAGAAGATCTGACATGTCACTATGTCATTGATGCACCATTTCCTAAGGGACTGTTGTATAAATGCTGGCTGCAGAGGGGCTAATTACTTGCCTCAGTGGCTCACACACCGATTTATTAATTAATAGACAATCCTTTTGAAACTCAATGAGCACAAAAAGACATGAAAGGTTGAGGGAGACCCGTTGGAAAGAAGAAAAGTTTCAGTGGGAGGAAATAGAATGAAATACAGTAATGAGTAAAAATGATTTAAATATACTGTATATGTATAAGAAACTTCCAAAGAGTTAAATAAATCACCAGGAAAACTTTTAAGTGCTAGGACTGAACCAGCATTTTAATATGTTGGCAAGTACCTCTTGAACTGTTTTTGAGCCAGGGTAGTGCTATGTAACCCAGGCTGGTCTTGAACTCACCGTGTAGCCCAAAATGAGCTCTAGTTCATGATATATCTGCTTCCACCTTCTAAGTGTTGGGGTTATAGGTATAAGCCATTATGTATGGCAGCTTTATTTCAGATTATTCACTCTTAAACTTCCTGGAAGAAATCATTACACTAAATACGTAATAGTTGTTTTCTTAGGGGTCTTTCATTAATGGTAGTTTTCTTCCTTTTTTTTCATTAATTTGACTTTTTGTTCTATTTGTCCAAATTATTCCACAATTCCACATGCACATATGTGCATAAATTCATACATACATACATATCCAAACACACACACACATATTTTATGACTACTCACTCATTTTAGAATAATCAGAACTTTCTAATACAGAGCTTTGAACAAATTTCTTTCACTTTTTTAAGTCTTACGATATTTGGTACTTTCTTCTTTCTTACAGAGGAATTTCAACGGTTTAATGGATATGAAAGTCCAGAATTTCCACAGAACCTTGGAAGTCCTTTCAAAGCCCTATGGAAGAAGCATTATCTATGTTGTCTGTGAACTTGAAGGAGCACATTTTAAAACAAAACTATTAGATGTACTTATAACTGCATCTTGAATGTGAGTAGCCAACTAGTTAGCATTTTACTGAGGATTTAAGCCAGAGTGAATGGCTGCTAAGGGGGATTCACAATTCAGTTAGAGGCTGTTCTTTGTCTTTTTTATGCTTGTTTTTCTCTGCCTGTCTTTTTTCTCTGTTTCTCTGTTTTTCTCTGTCTCTCAGTCAGTCTGTCTCCTTTGTCTCTGTCTTGGTCTCTTTTGTCTCTCTGTCTCCCTCTGTACCAGTTGCTCTTTTCTGTTGTTGCTGTGAGACATGCTGAAGATCAAATGACTTAAGGGGAGAAAGGGGGATTTATTCAGTTTATTGTTCCAGAGGGCAGATACAGTCCATTATGGCAGGAAAGGTATGGTTGGCTAGCAGAGGCTAGAGATGGGCTAAGTCACATCTATCATGGAGGCTGAGAGCAGCAAGACTGCCAGCTACAAGAGCAGACCTCTCCCAGAAATAGAGTGATACTAACCCATCTCAAGCCCCATCCCTGTGTCTGTCTTCCTCCCACAGCGTTTTAGCTCCTAAAGGTGCCATGATTTTTCCAAACATATGAACATGTGGAGAACACATTTCAAATCATGACACTCTGTGAGATAAAAAGCCCAAACATGCCATGCCACAGACAAGGAATGAGAAATGTTTGTTGATTACATGAAAGTTCAGATTAATTCTTGGAAGAGAGAGGAAGTAGCATTAGAAGGGGGACTGGAGCTTTATCCATGTGCTTGTAGCGTGAAGGATAGAGGGTAGCGAGTTCTCCTATCCCCATGGTGTCTATGAACAAGCCCAGGCTTTGGAAGTGCTGGCTAGGTTGGGGTGAGCATGGTGGAGGGCAGTGACTAGCAAGTAGTGCTTTTGCTATGAAGGTGGGGGTTGGAAAGGGAATCTATTATTTTGTCTCAGATTTAGAGAAATGTCTCCTGCAAGAGAGTTAGACTTCTTTTACAGCTTTTGTGTGCTTATTCCTGAAAACTATCTACATGACTGAAAACTGTGATCATTTGGCTGTGACTGTGGAGAAAAGAACAGCAGTAACTGACAGATTAAGAACCAAACCTCAAACCAGAGATCCCCCACTTGACAGATCTAGGATTGGAAACAGACTTTCAACCTGATACCTTACCAAGAATGTTAATAGGTTCTGATAAGGAAGGAAGACAAGGAGACAGACTATTAGTTATTGTGGGACTTAATTAGCTGACCAAATGTTAAAAGCTTGCACCGCTGACTCCAAATGGGTAAGAATTTCCATCTGGTGGGGAAATGGCTGCTCTCTTACTCAAATTTGAAGGAGCTTCCAGAATAAACTTCAGTCTTTATTGATGAAGCTTGGGTTCCTATTCTGTCTCCCTTCCTTACCCCTTACCCCTCTCTTCTTTCTAAGTGAGATATTTGGACTATTTGACCAGATGCTGCAAATTGCTCATCCAGGTAAGCATGCATATGTATTTCCTCTGGGTTAGATGAGGTCCCACATGAATCAAAAGAGGGGTGTTGTGGATCTATCTCAAGAGCTGCACAAAAGAAGGAAATGGAATGTTATTCTAAGTGTAAGTGAGAAATTAAATGATGAGATTTTAGGGAAGAGCTTCTAAGAATCTGTGACAATGTAAAAGAAGAGCCCAGCTGCCAAGCTTTGGTAGCACCGAAATATATTCGCACAATACTCATGAAAGTGATCTTTCTCTATCTTTGCCTTCTCTATTTCTCCAACCCAGGAAGCAGGTGGCACCTACAGAGTGGCTGGGTGGAGATGTGCCAGGTGAAGAGAGAGAAGACAGTGAAGACACACCCTCCACGTTGCCACCACAGACTCTAGTCCAAATCAAGGTCAGAGATAAAAAAAGGGGGAAAAAACTTTTAACTCTTAATGAAAATGCATTTAAAATTTTATTTGTATAAATTTATATATGCTTATAAGAATAAAGTGGAAAGTCATGAGGACTTCCCAAGTTTTTATGGGGGGAATAACATTCTTTTTATATTGCACCTGAGGAATCTTTTCTTGTTCAATGCAATGTTTGTATATATGGGACCTCAGGGTGAAAGTTGCATCACTTATTTTAAAAAAATAATAGTCCTAGCTCTAACCCAAAAGGCTTTTCAATAGAACTTTCTTTGACTTAATAACAAAAGTCTCTCTGGCTATAAAATTAAAACTAAGCTACTGTGCTGCACTGTAAGTTCCTTCACTATTGGCATCTTCCAGTTTTGTTTTCTTACTTACTTACTTACTTACTTACTTACTTTATTTATTTATTTATTTGTTTGTTTGTTTATTTATTTATTTTCCTGCAAGATACAAATTGAGGCTGATGTTCCTTTCTGATTGCACCTTTGGAAATAGCATATCAATTTAAGTAATACAATATTTCTCTGGTTTTCAAAAATGTAAACAAAAGTTCAGAACTGTCATTTCATTGAAGAAAACCTACCAGCTTTTGTAGAAAGATTATCTCCAGATAATGAAGGCTGAATCTTCCCTTCTGCTGCAGAACACATTTTAATTTCACAGAGTTGTCTGATTAAGCTTCATCTAAAGTCTCAAAACAGTGGCCATGGCAGACTTCTCATTTGACACAGAAGCCTAGTGTCAGGGTCAGGATAACAGTCTAACACACTTATGGGAACAGACATGGTAGACGCAGCTGGCAGAGACCAATAAGTCTCTTATTCTGTAAAGTCTGTTGGTATTTCTGCTCCCAAACATGAAGGCCTGCAACAACGGTAACAGCTGAACTTAGCTGGTTACTTGCAAAAAAAGGTCAAGGAGTAGAAAAAGAGAGACAGAATTATTTTTCTTCCTTTTTTGGGGGTGCAGGAGACTGTTCTGAGCTTTCTGAATATGGTCTGGGAGCTTTTCCTTTAATTACATATAAGTGTTCCTCAAATGAAGGAGAAATTGCACTGATGTTAAAAAGTTAATAAGCATACCACATTTTCATTTTCCTCTGTAGTGTTTTTAACCCTGGTGGCATCCTTTTATTATTATTTTTTAAATGTAAGGTTGATTTTATTCTGGTTCCAAGCTCAGCTACTGGTCCCAAATTCTTTTGTAATAAGAGTACTTTTATACTATGTATACCATTCTATCAACTAGGCAGAGTTTTGAAGAAGTTTATATACATGACCTCAATTACTACTTAAAAGCTCTATGAAACTGATTTTTCATAAGAAGTCATGAGATATGGATTACTGTTGTCATTATTTTAATAAGCTTATCATCCTCACAAACAGCTTCACATTGTGGTCCCAGATGCTCTTAATCTCACAGCAATACCCCACTCCGAGTACCAATATCTGTTGCAGTTCACCTGCATGGTTGCTGATAAATCACCATCAAATGGCTTAAGAGAACAAGGGGTTTATTCTCTTATGATAGACTGATTATGGTTCCTGAGTGCTCCTTGTCTAGACTGTTAAGAATTTGCTTGTGCATGTGCACATAAACTAAGAAGATTATGTTCTGTCATGTAATGTTAATTTGTTGTTATGTAGTAAAATTTCTAATCTACATTATGACATTGTGTGATGGGACCTGAAGACTAAGCATTTGTTAAGGGACTTTGTCACTTATCTTGGGAAAAATAATGTGTGTGCAGTTGTACATGGATAGTTATATTAAGTGGAACTATGACTCTTACTGTTTTTATGTGGAGATTAAGAATGGCCTAAGGAAATGTGATCTGGTATCAGATTGACAAGGGGTGTCAACTTCACACATTTGGCAAGATCAGTTGAGACCACCTGTAGAGATTATCAGAACCTCTATTGCTCCCATTGGAACCTTCCAGTAGTGGACCAGATAAAAAGAGCCATAGAACAGAGAGAGGTGCTCCAGGAATACTCCAACCATGTGGATGTTTGCTGTGATAAGCCTGCCTATGGCTTCATGTTGTGGTACCAGATGCTCTTAATCTCACAGAAATACTGAACTTCTGATACCAATTTCTGTAATGGTTACTCTTAACTATTGCTGTGAGAGAGCATACAAAGTCAATCAACTTAAGGGAAAAATGGAGAAGTATTTAGCTTATGGTTCCAGAGGAGAGATACAGTCTTTCAAGGTGGAGGCAGCATGGCTGTCCGAAGCTAGAGATAGGCTATGTCACACCCATCTGAGAGAGTGAGAGCCACTAGAATGCTTGCTGCAAAGGCAGACTTGTCCTGGAGGTAGGGTGGGACTAAACCACCTCAAGACTCACCCCTCTAATCTCCTTCCTCCAGAGTAGCTATACCTCTCAGAGGTGCCATGACCTTCCCAAACACATGAGACCATGGAGGATATATTTCAAATCATGACAAAACATATCTTAAATCATCATTTTTATTTTTTTCACATTTTTATTTTATTGTTTAAACACCATTGTATTTTTATTTTTTAATTTCTTTTTTAGTATGTGTGCATGTGTGTGTGCATGTGTGTATTTATATCAAAAAACACTGTGTGTGCCTTTCTGCATGCCCAGGATGCTCACAGTCCAGGGAGGACACACGGCTCCCCAGGTAAATCCCCCCAGCTCACCCCCAGGTCCCAGGTCATCTGCTCGTCTCAGCTCCACCCACCAACCAGTCAGACCAGCACTTAGCTTGCTCTGGGTTGGGGAGGGCCACTAGGCTACACCCCAGATCCCCAAGTAAACTGTGCCATCACCAGCACTTCTGCCCTTTCCGTCTACCTAGGATGTTCATGGTCCAGGGAGTACACACTGCTCATCAGAATTCAACAGCACCCAAGGAAAACCTAAGCAAAGCTCTAGGGGACAAAGGCCACACATCTGAAGTCCTCTAAAATCATCCTATCACATGGGAGAGATTCTCCACCTCCAGCCAAAAAATAAGTAAACCCCCTTTTTACCATTCTGTTCCTTTCAATTATTAGTTACTATAGAGTAACTTTTCCATATAGCCACCCCCAAAACATATACAACTTCAGGGACTATACCACTCACCCTCACATATCACAAAGGTACTAAATTGTAAACGTGTACTACCATACTAATATTCACCCCTGTCTACTTAACCTGACTTAACTGATGTACTAATGCCTAATAGTCTCATCTAAGAAATAATACTAACAACAGACAAACATACCTAAGTCCAAGGCAAGCACTAGTAACAACTGCCCGAGAGTAGTAATACCAACTAAATCAGTTCAGTTAAAAACACACAGAAACTGAAAGGTCTTAAGAGACAAAACAACAATGCTGAAGTCAAAGTGCAGATCCATGAGAAACAAAACCCAAGAAAACAAAACTCCCACCGAAAGAATTAAGCCCATAATGATAGACTCCAACCAGAACAAATTCACAGAAAATAGCCAAGAAAGCCAGACCCAAGATAATGACTTTAAAAGCATTATCATTACCATGATCAGTACTATGAAAGTGGAAATCTGGGAAGAGTTAAATAACCGCATCAACCACTTTGAACAGGAACACAACAGACACTTGGAGGAGTTGAAAAAAACAGTTCAAGAAACAAAAATAGACATAGAACAGTTAAAACAGTCTTAAGCAGAGTTTAAAACTGAACTAAAAGACAAGTTATCTTTAACCCAGAACACAACAGAGAGTCTTATCAGCAGAAATAATGAAGCAGAAAATAGAATTTCAGATCTTGAAGACAAAGTGGAAGTATTAACAAGCTCAATGGAAGAGGTTGTTAAAGCCAAAAAGATACTTGAGAGGACTATTCAAGAGTTATGGGACACCCTGAAGAAGCCTAAAATGTGTATTCATGGAATACCAGAGCAAGAATCGCAAAATACCACACCTGAGGAAATGTTTCAAATTATCATCAAGGAAAACTTTCTCATCTAAAGAAAGAAAGGCCCATCCAAATACAAGAGGCATTCTGCACCCCAAACAGATATAACAAAAATAGAAAATTGCCACGGCAAATAACAGTCAAAACATTCCACATTCAAGACAAAGAAATGGTGCTGAGAGCTTCAAGGGGGAAAAAAGTCACTTTTAAAGGTCAACCTATTGAAAGAACAAATGATTTCTCAATGGAAATAGTTAAAGCAAGAACAGCTTGGAGAGACATACTTCAAGTATTGAATGAAGAAAAATGTAAACCAGGCTGATACACCTGGCAAAACTATCCATCATGATCAAGGGGGAAGGAAAAGTTTACCAACACAAAGACAACTGGAAGGCTTATATGCCTACCACTCAAGCTTGAAGAAAAGAACAAGCGTATCCAGAAGGACAGAAAGGAAGTATGATACCACCAACACCTACAAGCCAAATAATACACTTATGAAACCACTAAATATAAATAGTGTCTAGAATTGAAAATAATTTCTCCATAACTCACCAATCAAGAGACACAGATTACAAACTTGGATTAAAAATCACAACCCATCAATCTACTACCTTCAGGAAACTCATCTCACCACAAAAGATAGGCACATCCTAAAAGTAAAAGGCTGGTCAAAAATTTTGCAAGCTAGGAGCTGCAGAAGTGGCTCAGGGGTTAAGCCTCTGCCTTGCAGGCCGAAGGTCCTGAGTTCAGATCCTAGACTCCATATACAGACGCCTGGGCAACAGTGGAGGTGCCCTGCATTTCTGGTCCTGGTAGTGCAGAGCCTGTGAATCCCGAGGCAAAGTAAACAAGGAGGAGATGGAGGCGGTCCGTGGTGGTTCCTGAATTTGCCTGTGATTCTACACACACACACACACATACATACACACACACGCACACATACATACATGCAAAATTGAATAAATAATAAAAAAATTTGCAAGCTAATGGAACCAGGAAAGAGGCAGGCATAGCCATTATGCTATCGGACAAAGTGGACTTCAAACAAAAAAAAATCATAAGAGACACAGATGGATACTACATTTTAGTCACAGGTACAATTCACCAGGAAGACTTTACAATACTGAACATATATGCACCCAATACAGGCCCTTCCACATTCATTAAGCAAACCCTACAATGTCTGAAGCAAGAAATCAACCCCCAAATGATAATTCTTTGGGATTTCAACACCACCCTCTGAACATGGGATAGATCAAAACTTAACAGAGACACTTTGGAACTTCAAACAAACTCTTACTGAAATGGACCATACTGATCTCTATCGAACTTTTCATCCATGCACCAAAGAATACACATTTTTCTCAGCAGCACACGGAACTTGCTCCAAAATAGACCACATATTGGGCCACAAAACGAATCTCCACATATACAGCAAAGTTGAAATTGTAGCCTGTACCCTATCAGACCACCATGGTCTAAAGCTTGACATCCACAACACAATAAACAACAGAAAATACACTAACTCCTGGAAACTTAACACTATGATGCTGAATGAGAATTGGATTCAAGAAGAAATTAAAAAGGAAATTCAAGATTTCCTGAAAGCAAACGATAATGAAAATAAAACTTCCCAAATCTTTGGGACACAATGAAAGCTGTCCTAAGAGGTAAGTTCATAGCTCTTAATGCCTACATCAAAGAAATGGAAATATCAGAAATAAATAACGTAACACAATGCAGTTTAAAGCTTTAGAGACACTAGAGCAATCCAATCCCAAAAGCAGTAGAAAAGAGGAGATTAGCAAAATAAGGGGAGAAATATCTGAAATTGAGATTAGGAAAACATACAGAGAAGCAACCAGTCAAAAAGCTGGTTTTTTAAAAAAAATCAATACGATTAAATTAACCAAAAACAAGAGAGAGAAAACACAAATTAACAAAATTAGAAATGAACATGGAGTTATCACTACTGATATCCAAGAAATCCAGAGAATTATAACATCATATTTCAAAAACTTATACTCTGTGAAGTTTGACAACACAAAAGAGATGGATGAATTTCGAAGTAAACACAACCTACCTAAATTGAGTCAGGAAGTTGTGAATTATTTAAATAGTCCTATAACATATAAGGAAATTTAGGAAGTAGTCTCGAATCTTCCCACCAAAAAATGTCCTGGACCAGATGGATTCAGCACAGAGTTCTACCAGACATTTAAGGAGTTAATAACACCAATACTCCTTAAACTGTTCCATCAAGTAGCAAAGGAAGGAACACTACCAAATTCCTTCTATGAAGCTAATATCGTTTTAATCCCAATACCTAATAAAGATTCACTTAAAAAAGAAAACTATAGGCTGATCTCTCTGATGAACACAGACGCAAAGATTCTCAACAAAGTCTTAGCAAATCGAATTCAAAAACATATTAAAAAGATCATTCAGAGGGACCAAGTAGGCTTCATCCCCGGCACACAAGGTTGGTTCAACATACAAAAATCAATAAATGTAATTCATCATGTAAACCAGTCCAAAGTCCAAGACCACATGATACTCTCAATAGATGCAGAAAAAGCTTTTGACAAGATGCAACAGCCTTTTATGATCAAAACGCTAGAAACAGTGGGAATGGAAGGAACCTTTATCAATATAATAAAAGCTGTATACAAGAAGCCCACAGCAAGGATTATGCTCAATGGGGAACAATTGGAAGCATTCCCACTTTGATCAGAAACTAGACAAGGCTGTCCACTCTCACCACTTCTATTCAATATTGTACTTGAAGTCTTAGCTGAAGCCATAAGACAAGAAAGGGACATAAGAGGGATTCAAATAGGCAAGGAAGAAGTCAAGCTATCCCTATTTGCAGATGACATGATCTTATACCTGAGGGATCCCAAAAACTCCACCAGGAAACTCCTGGAACTAATTGAGAAGTTCAGCAGGGTGGCAGGATACAAAATAAATCTGCAAAAATCAGAGGCCTTCCTATATGCCCAGAATGAAAGAAGTGAAAAAGCCCTAAGAGAAATAATCCCATTTACTAAAGCCCCTAAAAAAATGAAATACCTTCATATAAACCTAACCAAGGAAGTAAGAGACATTTACAATGAAAACTTTAAAACCCTAAAGAAAGAAATTGCAGAAGACACCAGAATTTGGAAAGACCCCCCATGTTCCTGGATTTTCAGAGTTGACATCATAAAAATGACCATTCTACCAAAGGCAATATGCAGATTCAATGCTATAACAATCAAAATCCCAAAGCAATTCTTTGAAGAGGTTGACCAAACAATCTCAAAATTCATATGGAAACACAAAAATCCAGGATAGGAAAAACAATCCTGAGTAACAAAAACACTGCTGGAGGTATCAAGATACCAAACCTTAAGATCGATACCAGAAATCCATAGTAATAAAAACAGCCTTGTACTGTCTCCAAAATAGACATACAGAACAATGGATAAGAATCAAAGACCCAGATATAAGCCCACACAACTAAAGCTATTTGATCTTTGGCAAAGGGGCCCAAAAAATCCAATGGAAAAATGACAGCATCTTCAACAAATGGTGCTGGCAAAACTGGATGTCCACATGCAGAAGATTAAAACTCAACCTGTATTTGTCACCATGTACAAGACTTAATTCCAAATGGGTCAAGGACCTCAATATAAGGCCAGAGACTATAAAAATCTTAGTTGAGAGGGTAGGGAACTCCCTGGAGCTGATTGGACTAGGCTGACATCCAATGGATGTCCTAAATGGACATCCAATGGCCCAGTCAATACAACCCAAACTCAACAGATGGGATCTAACAAATATATTAAAAAATGCTCTGCATCCTTAGCCATCAAGGAAATGCAAATCAAAACCTCCCTGAGATATCATCTCACCTCGGTCAGGATGGCAAAAATACACAATACAAATAACGCCAAATGCTGGAGAGGATGTGGAGAGGAGAACTCTCCTACATTGCTGGTGGGAATGCAGGCTCCTTCAACCATTCTGGTGAGCCATCAGGCGATTCTTAAAGAAGTTAAAGATTGAAATGCCATATGACCAAGCTATTCCACTTTTGGGAATAATCCACCATACAGCAAAAATTCACCAAGATAGCACAAGCACGACCATGTTCATAGCAGCACTGTTTACTGGAATAGCAGAGTCATGGAATCAACCCACATGCCCAACAGTTGATGAGTAGATAAGGAAAATATGGTACATTTATACAATGGAATACTATTCAGCCATCAAAAATGATGAATTAAGAGATTTGCCAGGAAATGGATGGAATTAGAAAAAATTATTTTGAGTGAAGTATCCCAGACACAGAAAATTAAGAGCCATGTGTACTCCCTAATAGGTGGCCATAGTATCAAGCCCATTTAGTGTCACACTCAAAGTTAAATGTCTGTAATACCTACAGTAATTTTAAAGATTATAAACAGGGAGGGAAGGGGAAGGAGGGCCACACCAGAAACAAGGAGAGAGGGGATCATGCTACAGAAGAGAAAAATAGGTCACCATCAAGAACTGCAAGTAAGTAATGAGACATCTGGTTGGGCTCGCAGACTTTCCTTACTGGTCACTTGTATCTGATGGGGTATGATCTCACCAGAAAGGGAGAATATAGAACCTGGCAGATAAGCGATTACCATCCTGCCTATGGAAGACTGACCCCCCCAGTGGTCTCCCACTCTTATTCCATCTACGTTTGAATCTACTCTTATAATAAGACTCTATTTTAATAGCCTTTTATATCTGGCCAGGGGGTGACATCCAGTACCTATCAGGATGGAGCTAAGAGTGGTGCAGGAGCACCAAAACCGAAAAAAAAATCAACAAACTGTAATTCAGAAAATCAGAGACTCTACATCAACTCCCTGGAACCAGGCCAGCCTAATCTCATCCCATCCTAAAGCTCAGGGAAATTTGCAGAAGAGGGAGCAGTAAGATTGTAAGAGCCTAAAGATGGGGAGGAGCAATGACATGCAAGATACTCCGTAGAAGTTATAGAGCTAATAGGACTTTGCATGACCTGCACAATGACCAAAATATCATTGAACCCCTATAGTCTAGCACATATCACAGGCACTAATATCCTTAGAGGCAAGGGATTAACAGCCACAACAGTGTTACTATACTTAAGGAGAACACAAAAATGTGCTCTAGGCAATGTTACTGAGTCCTTAAACCTCATCAGAGAGAAGGACCCAGAGGGAAGTTTGACATACACACTAAAGAATACTCCAGAATTGGGGGGGAGGGGGCACTGGGAAAAAGGGAGGGAAGGGGGAAAGAAAGGGAAAAAGGGGGGAGGAAGCAAGGGGATCCAGGGAGGGGTGGAAGAGGGAGGGAAATGGGGTACTTATCAAATTTGTATGAGTGGAAGAAATTAAAAAAAACTTAACAGAGACATATTGAAACTTAAGCAAACTCTTACTGAAATGGACCATACTGATCTCTATCAAACTTTTCATCCACGCACCAAAGAATACACATTTTTCTCAGCAGCACACAGAACTTGCTCCAAAATAGACTACATATTGGGCCACAAAACGAATCTCCACATATACAACAAAGTTGAAATTCTAGCTTGTACCCTATCAGACCACCATGGTTAAAGCTTGACGTCTACAACACAACAAACAATAGTAAATACACTAACTCCTGTAAACTAAATGCTATGATGCTAAATGATAATTGGATTCAGGAAGAAATTGTAAAAGAAATTCAAGATTTCTGGAAGCAAACGATAATGAAAATATAATTTACCAAAATCTTTGGGACACAATGAAAGCTGTCCTAAGAGGTAAATTCATAGCTCTTAATGCCTACAACAACAACAAAAAAATAGAAACAGCACAAATAAATAAATTAACAATGCAGCTTAAAACTTTAGAGACACAAGAACAATCTGATCCCAAAAGCAGTAGAAGAGAGGAGATTTGCAAAATCAGGGTAGAAATATTCAAAATTGAGATAAGGAAAATGATACAGAGAATCAACCAGTCAAAAAGCTGGTTCTTTGAAAAAATCAATATTGATACACCCCTAGCTAAATTAACCAAAAGCAGGAGAGAGAAAACCCAAATTAACAAAATTAGTAGTGAAAATGGAGTTGTCACTACTGATACCCAAGAAATTCCGTGAATTATAATGTCATATTTCAAAAACTTAGATTCTGTGAAATTTGATAACACAAAAGAAATGGATGAATTCCTAAGTAAGCACAACTTGCTGAAATTGAATCAGGAAGTTTTGAATTGTTTAAATAGTCCTGTACCATATAAGGAAATTGATGAAGTATTCTCCAATCTTCCCACCAAAAATTGTCCTGGACCAGATGGATTCAGCACAGACATTTGAGGAAGAAACAACACCAATACTCTTTAAACTGTTCCATCAAATAGCAAAGGAAGGAGCACTACCAAATTCTTTCTATGAAGCTAATATACTTTCATTCCCAAAACATAATAAAGACACAGTTTAAAAAAAACTGTAGGCCACTCTCTTTGATGAACACAGATGCAAAGATTCTCAACAAAGTCTTAGCAAATCGGATTCAAAAACATATCAAAAAGATCATTCACTGTGATCAAGTAGGCTTTATCCCAGGCACACAAGGTTGGTTAAACATACACAATCAATAAATGTAATTCATCATATAAACCAAAGTCCAAGACCACATGATACTCTATAGATGCAGAAAAAGCTTTTGACAAGATCCAATATCCTTTTATGATCAAAACCCTAGAGACTGTTGGAATGAAGGGAACCTTTTTAAATATAATAAAAGGGGTTTAAAACAAGCCATCAGCAAGTATTATACTCAATGTGGAAAACTTGAAGCATTCTTGCTTCCATTAGGAACCAGACAAGGCTGTCCAATCTCACCACTTCTATTCAATATTGTACTTGAAGTCTTAGCTGAAGCCATAAGACAAGGAAGGGAGATAAAAGGGATTCAAATCGGCAAGGAAGAGGTCAAGTTATCTCTATTTCCAGATGACATGATCTTATACCTGAGTGATCCCAAAAAACCCACCAGGAAACTCCTGGAACTAATACAGAAGTTCAGCAGGGTGGCAGGATACAAAATATACGTACATAAATCAGTGGCCTTCCTCTATGCCCAGAATGAAAGAAGTAAAAAAGCCCTAAGAGAAACAATCCCATTTACTATAGCCCCTAAAAAATGAAATACCTTGGTATAAACCTAACCAAGGAAGTAAGAGACCTTTACAATGAAAACTTTGAAACCATAAGAAAGAAATTATAGAGGACACTAGAAGGTGGAAAGACCTCCCATGTTCCTGGATTGGCAGAGTTGATGTCATAAAAATGACCATCCTACCAAAGGCAATATACAGATTCAATGGCATACCAATCAAAATCCCTAAGCAATTCTTTAAAGAAATTGACCAAACAATCTCAAAATCATATGGAAGAACAAAAGACTCAGGATAGCAAAAATAATCCTGGGTAACAAAAACACTGCTGGAAGTATCACCATACCAAACCTTAATTTATACTACAAATCCATAGTTCTGAAACAGCCTGGTACTGGCTCCAAAGTAGATACATAGATCAATGGATAAGAGATATAAACCCACACAATTACAGCCATTTGATCTTTGAAAAAGGGGCCCAAAAATCCAATGGAAAAAGAACAGCATCTTCAACAAATGGTGCTGGCAAAACTGGATGTCCACATGCAGAAAATTAAAACTGGACCCATACTTGTCACCATGTATAAAAATTAATTCCAAATGGATCAAGGACCTCAATATAAGGCCAGAGACTATAAAAACCTTAGTTAAAAGTGTAGGGAACTCCCTTGGCTGATTGGGCTAGGCCAACAGTTCCTAAACAGAAATCCAATGGCACAGTCACTACAACCAAAACTCAACAGATGGCATCTTAAAGAGCTTCTGCTCAGATAAAGAGATTGTAACTTGAGCATAAAGGCAATGCACAGAATGGGAGAAAATCTTTGCTAACCACATATCTGATAGAGCTCTATTATCCAGAGTGCATAAAGAACTTAGAAAACTAAACAACATGGAAACAAATGGCCCAATTAAAAAATGGGCCTTGGTTCTCAAAAGAAACTTTACCAGGGACAAAATTGAAATGTCTATCAATATCTTAAAAAATGCTCTGCATCCTTAGCCATCAGGGAAATGCAAAGCAAAACCTCCCTGAGATATCATCTCACCTTGGTCAGGATGGCAAAAATACACAATACAAACAACACCAAATGCTGGAGAGGATGTTGTGAGAAGGGAACTTTCCTACATTGCTAGTGGGAAGGCAGGCTCATACAACCAGTCTGGTGAGTAGTCTGGTGATTCTTAAAAACGTTAAAGATTGAAATGCCATATGACTCTGTTATTCCACTTCTGAGAATAATCCCTCCTATAGCAAAAATTCACCTCAATGGCACAAGCAAGACCATGTCCATAGCAGCGCTGTTTACAATAACAAAGTCATGGAATCAACCCAAATGCCCAATAGTTGACAAGTGGATAAGGAAAATATGGTACATTTATACAATGGAATACTACTCAGCCATCAAAAAAGATGAATTAATGAAATTGCCAGGAAATGGATGGAATTAGAAACAATTATATTGAGTGAAGTATCCCAGAGACAGAATTATTTTTTTAATTTTTAATTTTATTTTTTTGCTGAATATTCTTTTTTTTTAATTTAATCTTCCCGCTCATACAAACATAATAGGTACCCCTGTCCCCTCCCTCCCTCCACTCATGCTCTCTGGACCTCCCTGCTCTCTCTCCACTTTTTCCCTTCCTTTCCCCTCGCCCTCCCTTTCTCTCAGTATCCCCTTCCCCCATCTCTGAAGCATCCTTTAATGTGTATGTCAAACTTTCCTCTGGGTCCTCCTCTCTGATGAGGTGTAAGGACTCAGTGGCATTTCCTAGAACTCTTTCTTGTGTTCCCTTTAAGTATAGGAACACTATTGTGACTATTAATCCCTTGCTTCTATGCTAGTCCATGCTAGACTCTGAGGGGTCAATGATATGTTGGTCATTGTGCAGATCATGTAGAGTCCTATTATGATTGCTTCGGCCCTAACTTGTGTGAAGTATCTTGCATATCATGACTCCTCCCATCCTTGTGCTCTTACAGTCTTACTGCCCCCTCTTCCACAAATTTCCCTGAGCTTCAGGATGGAGAAAGATTAGGCAGGCCTGATTCCAAGTGGTTGATATAGAGTCTCTGGTGTTCTGAATTATGGTTTGTTGATTTTTTTTTCAGTCGTGCTGCTCCTGAAATGCGCTTGGCTCCATCCTGATGGGTATTGGATGTCACCTCCTGGCCAGAGATAAAAAGCTGTTAAAATGGAGTCTTATTATAAGAATAGATTCAAAAGTATTTGTAATAAGAGTAGGAGACTGCGGTGAGGGGTGGGTCAGTCTCCCATTGCAAAATGGTTACCTTCTATCTACAGACTGTATGTCCTCCCTTTTTGGCTAGAGACAGAAAATTATGTGCTGTATGTACTCCCTAATAGGTGGATCCGAGTACCAAACCCACTTAGTAACATACTCAAAGATAAATCTCTGTGATACCTACAACAATTGCAAAGATTATAAGCAGGAGGGAAGGAAAAGGAGGGCCCAGCCAGAAACAAGGAGAGAGGGGATTATACAACAGCAGAGACAATAGGCCACCATCAAGTACTGTAAGCAAGTAGTGAGACATCTAGTTAACCTCACAGACTTTCTTTCCTGGTCACTTGCAACTGAGGTGGTTTGATCTCACCAGTCAGAGAGGGCATACAGACTGGTAGATAGCTGGTAACCATCCTGCAAAGGGGAGACTGACCCCCCTCACCATGGTCTCCTACTGTTATTCCATCTACCTTTGAATCTACTCTTATAGTAAGACTCTATTTTAGCAGCCTTTTATCTCTGGCTAGGAGGAGACATCCAATACCCATCAGGATGGAGCCAAGGATAGTTCAGGAACAGCAAAGCTGAACAACAACAACAAAAAAAACCCACATATCATAATTCAGAACATCAGAGACCCTTCATTAAGTACTGGAACTAGGCCAGCCTAATCTCTCCCCATCCTAAAACTCAGAAAAATTTACAGAAGAGGGGGTGGTAAGATTGTAAGAGCCTAAAGATGGGGAGGAGTCATGATATGCAGGATACTCCACACAAGTTAAGGCCGAAGTAACCATAATAGGACTTTGCATGACCTGCGCAATGACTAACATGTCATTGACCTGCCAAAGTCTAGCATGGATCACAGCACTAGGATCCTTAGAAGCAAGGGATTAACAGCCACAATAATCTTCCTATATTAAAGGAGAATACAAGAAATGGCTCTAGGCAATACTACTGAGTCCTTACACCTCATCAGAGAGGAGGACCCAGAGGGAAGTTTGACATGCACAGTAAAGGATGCTCCAGGAAGTCTGGGGAGGGGACACTTGGAGAAAGGGGGGGGAAGGAAAGAGAAAAGGGTGGAGGGAACAAAGGGGTCCAGGGAGGGTTGGAGGGAGAGAGGGGACCAGAGTACCTATTAAGTTTGTATGAGTGGAAAAAAATTAATGAATTAGTTTTTTTTCTTTTAAAGGAAGCACTGTGTGCCAATGGAGGTCCAAGGGTGACCTTGGGAATTACCCTGAATTGTGTTACCTCCTCTTTACTTTGCTCTTGGTATTTCACAGGGTCTGCCTTCCAGGACCAGAAGACCAAGCCACTGCCATTTCTGCTTCATTATTTTAGGTGGAATCTGGGATTCAAACTCAGGACCTCCTGCTTGTTAGGCAGAGGCTTAACATCTGAGGCATCTTTCTAGGACATGCATTTTTTAAAATTATATTAACAATGAATTTATGTGTTTTCATCACTTACTGTCTACCCCCACCTCACCCATTTTCCCCTCCAGTCAGTTTCCCTCTTTCTGCCATGTTCTTCCTCATGTATGATATATTGAATGCCTACACTATTTGGTGTCTGGGAATCTACCAGGAAGTGGACATCCCATTGGTGATAAACCGTGAAATATACATGCCCCTATCACACCTTTTCAGCAGCAGCCCCATAGTCTCTCAGGCTAATGTATATAATTATAATATTGTAGCCAAACTAGAATCTTAAGAGAAGCTAAAGGAGATAGATATTTTGTTAATTAATGAGAATTTAAATGCCTTAACTTTTGATCACACGTATTCCTTAAGGCATAATAAAGTATGAGATGTGTGTAAATATCAAGTCAGAGCAAATGTGACACAAATGCAGGTGGATTCAACTGCACTGGCAGGTGATTAATATTTCATGAGCTGAATTGTTATGCGTATGATGTTCTCACATGGTGAACACTTTTTGATTAACCTCTGAAGAAAACTGAAATATCATTTTCCTAGATCAACACAGAAGTTATTTATCTGACAGTTGTGTAAACTGTGTGTGGTTGCACGTACCTGTAATCTCAAGTATTCAGGAGATTGTGGTAAGAGGATCATGAATTGAAGCCTTCTTGGGCTATCATAGCAAAACCATCTCAAAAAGTCAAGACCAAAACCCAAAACAACAAAACTTCAAATGATAGTAATTTAAAAATAGTAATATAAAATCAAATTTAATAATTCTCCAAGGAATTTAGGCGTAATAGTAAACTTTCAAGGAGTATTTTATCATGCCAGAATGTCTGGTGGGATGTTCTAAAGTTGTACGACATGTAACTTTCTTCACCATGATGGTTCCACCCATTAAATATCAATAATGACATCTCATCACAGTCACAGAATTTATTTCCCAGGGAATGTGCTATACTCTTTAGAACAACTTGAGATAAGCACTGTGTCAAATTGTAAAATTGCTCAAACGCTCAAAGTGAGTCTTCAGACGTGGTCAGGAAGACTACAGTACAGTAAGGTGCTCAAAAAAGACTGTGTGTCCCTCTTTTAAGAACACTTCAGTTTTGAATAAACATTTTTTGATAGCCAGTATGAATAGATTTTTACTAGATTATTTTCTAGGTTCATATGAAGAGATATTACTTTCCATTTGTTTCTATAGATTGCAAGACACTAGTGTAAACCCACAAACTGAGTAGAACTAGTAAGCATTAGAAACTTAATGTGTATGATTAATGAATCGACTATTTCTTTTTAGTCTTCTTCACTATTTTGGAAGTTACATATTGTGATTTCCATTTTATAAGTGTATGTTTCAAGTTTTCCTAAGCCATTAACATTTTTCTATCACTGTGAAAAATTGAGAGTAAAATAGTTTATTCTGAAATTTCTTAAATTAAGAGAAATTTCTGTCTTCTCTCACTACTTCTCAGTCTTTGATAATCAAATCTTGCGGTTTAAGTGTTTATTTCTAAAACTTCTTTCAGAGAAACCTTCTTTTCCTTTGTCCAGAACCTGTTCCTGAGACACTCTCTGAGAGCAGTTATTTCTTCAAAGGTCTTAGATAGTCCTTGGGGGAAATGTTGGTCTGCCATTGTGTAGATCTGGTGGTAGAATTTCTCATTTCAGTGACTTCCTGGGTACATCAGCCCTGTCTTGGCTAAGTGTGCAGGTCAGGAGTATTTTATCCTACCTTTAGACTCTTATAATATTACTGCTCCCTCTTCCTCGAGCTTCTCTGAGCCTTGGTGTATAGTAATATTTTGATGGGCTGATTAGCGCTGAGTGTTCCAGGTTTGCTGGTATTCTGTAAAGTGGCCTGATGTGATTTTCTGCATTACCAGTTTTCCATTATAATCAGGTAAAACTAGGTTGAGCTTTGAGAGATTTTCTTATCTAAGGATTAGAAAAGAAGTGTTTAGATGGTAATTTATTACCAATCTATTATAGTTAGCACTAGGATATGTGGTCTTATCCACTTTTTCCTCTTCTACCATTATTTGGATAGGTTTACACTATTACACAAGGTTTCCCTGCCATTAAGGGGATTAGAACCCATTCAGAGAGTATTACTTTCACATGGGTCTTACATACCTCTGTTGCTCCAGCAGATTCTTTTTACTTGAGCTGTGGTGGCTTACAGCATGCACTACTGGGAGAGGAATCTCCCCACATACAACTTTACCTACTGAAGAGCCACATAAATGTCAAAAGAAATCTAACTCCCTTACCAACACAGGCACCCAAAGGGAATCCTGTGATACAGAGGACTAGGAGGGGTGGGGTGGGACAGAGCTGGATGGATGAGGAGAGGGGAGGGTGGGGAAGGGTATGTGGACATGGAGAGTGGAAGAGTAGGGAAGGGGTGGAAGAAGGGATCTGGACAAAGACATAAACCCAGAAAAAAATAGGTGTACCACCTCAGCTTATGCACTGTGAGCTATGACTTAAGTTATGTAATTCAGTATCTCTCAGTCTCAGGCTCCACAGCTAAGGACGGGAATGTTAATATGATGTGTTCCGGTTTGAGGCTTCTTCAATGACCAAATGGACAGTTATGTAAAGTGCCTGGAATATGGCATATAGCAAGTTCTGTATAGACTTGTGCTATTTTTATTAGTATATCTTCTTATGGAAACTCAAGTTGTGAAAAAGGTGGAGATGACAGAAACAGTTAGAGAAAGAGGCATCAGTTATTGCTTCCAATGTTCCAATCCATAAAAATGAAGAAAATAAAACTGCCATCTTTTTAATAAAAAAGAGAGGGGCTGGAGAGGTGGCTCAGGGGTTAAGCCTCTGCCTTGCAGGCGGGAGGTCCTGAGTTCAGATCCCAGATCCCACGTATAGATGGTGGGTGGAAGCGGGGGCGGCCTGTGTTTCCGGTCCTGGTGGGGCAGAGCCTGTGAATCCCAGGGCAGAGTAAAGAAGGAGGAGGTGGAGGCATCCATGGTGGTTCCTGAGTTCGTCCGTGGTTCTACACATATGTACATACATACATACACACACACACATATATACACATGCACCCACACATGCACACACACACAATTGAATAAATAATAAAAAAAGAGAAACCTCTTGAAAATTATCATTAGCTTCATAAATAGAAGTGTGATTAGCTGGATCCATTTTAATTGGTCTCCTCATTAACTATTCTTTTATGCTCACTTTCCTCTTCTTTAGCTATTAATTATTTTCCTCCTTCCAATTTGTCTTCAGGTAATGTTTTGAAAAAGACACAAGGTCTTTCTAGGGAGCACTTGGATCATGATAGCCAGCTCTCCTTACCTTCAGATTTCTACTTTGTGGACCCAATCATCAATCAAATAAAAAAAAATCTGTCAGTGTATATATTAAACATTTACAGACATTTTCCTTGTCTTTATACCCTAAAAAGAACTATTTATAGAGTGTTTATACTGTATTAGGTGTTATAATAATCTAAAGATGATTTAAAGTTTATGGACAAATATGTGCAGGTTATATGCAAATTCTATGTATGATATATGAGGTTTAAGGCTTCATCGATTAGGCCTGCAGATGTTGAGGGACTGCTTCATTTTTCTTTGGAATTCTTGGTCTCCAATTCTTGAATAACAACTAATTTGATTAATGCAACATTTTAAAGAACACTGTTCCTAAGAACTTCAAAGTTTATATTGTTTCAAAATGTGTTTTAAAAAGATGATTTCTTTCAGCTTTGTATTTAGAGAAACTTTGTTGCTAGTCATGAGGTACCCTTTCCCTGGTCCTTAGAATATCAGAGGGAGCAAGAATGCAGCTGTGTTAGTAGAGTGCTTGCTTGCCTGACATGCAGCCCTGTTGATTTCTCAGTGCTGCACAAAAGAATGGGAAAATGTGAAAATACCAGAAATTAGATATTTTGGAGGGGATGGCAGCCATCTAATTTTTTATTTTTTCAACCAAGAATACGTCCATGATTTATCTATCTTTTATTGAGCAGATATAATTCTTAACTTGTAAACAATCATTCATGGTTACTGGATGTTTGCAGAAAATCTTGTTGGAGAGATGAAGAATCCATAGAAATATCTGAGAACTCAAGTACACTGCAATGTATAAATAATAGCACTACATATAAGGAATATCCCACATATAAAGTGACAAGGCAGATGTAACATGCCACAAGTACAAAATAATTTTAGTTACATATGTGTACCTTTATATAATACAAAAAAGAATAAAGGAATTGCTTGTGTTTGCTTAGGATGTGCACACCTTTGTTTAGGATGTCACCTTTACTTTTAAAAGTGAGAAAAACTGAGTAAGCCGCATACAGGACTTATAGGAAAAGGACTCTACAGGAAAAGATGGGGGAGGGGAAGCTTGAGAAAATGCACAGCAAAGAGAAATCTCTGGAGTAACTGAGAGCAAAGACTTCTTAGAATAGACATGTCTTTTTGCCATTCAAAATGATGAGTAAACAGTTGAATAGAGATGATATAAAACTTTGGGTTGAAAGTGAAATTATATAATTTACCAGTACAAAAGGATTATTGCAGCACTTTATTAAATATTTTTGGCACTCAAAACTATATCTCTATTTGATTTTAATTCAATCTAAAGCTTTATATATAATAATGTTGCTTGTTTAACTTTAAATCTAAAGCTTAGCTTTATGCCTATATGAAAAACCATGACTAATAGAGATTTTGGTACCAGGGGTGATTCTAAAGGCACAGAATTATAAAAGTCAGTTTTTGGAATTGGTTCTCTGGTTTTATGAATTGTTGTTATAATCCAATTATATGTAACATACTAATGACTGTTTCTAGTACCAAAGAAAACATTAGTTTTGGGCATTACCTGGTAATAAAAATATGCAAAATGTCACCATTATGACATACCTAATCAACCACTTATAAGAAGCAAAGAGCAGATAACTATGTATACTCTACCTTCTATTTTTTGACATATTAATATATATTATGGGATATTCTTACTTGGCAAAGTACTGAAAAGAAAAGATGAGCTCAAAGTTTAAATTTATAAAGTTTTAGATCCCAGAGGCTGAGGGGTGGATTATTGGAACCACATGGTGTACTGCTTAAAGTGGTGCTTACAGTTGTGAACAGATTGAATGGAGAATTTGAATTGCTTCAATAATAGGAAAAATAAAGACATAGAACCATATTGAAAAGTTTAAGGTCAGGAAAAAAGTTTTTCCAGCCTTGAAAACCTCAGGAATCCTTGGCTTGGTACCATTTTTACTTGCATATAGTTAACAAAGTTAATAAAGTTGATTAAACTGAGCCATATTCTTGATGACAGGGCACTTCTTTCCCTGCTAAGACTCTTCAACAGCAATAGAACAACTGATGTATAAATGTTATGGTGTGATGTCCCAATGAACTAATAAAGTGAGTTTATTTATATCAATTTGCTTACTCCAGAATAATCACTTCTTGGGTAGAGATGATCTTTTATTTTATTGCTGGTTTAAATGCTAGTAAGAAACTCATGGCACAGAATATTTAACTTCATGTTATATTGACTCTTTTGTTTTATTTTTTCTTCCCTTCAATTAAGTACGATAAGCATATTAACCAAATCATCTGTTGTTTATTAAAAATATTTTAATAAAATATCCCTATCCGCAAACATCCTTTGTTGATAAGTAACAAGTTGGAATAATGAGGTCGTTTTATTTAATTCCATTAGGAGGGAGAGAAATGTAGTCAGAACCATAGAAACAATTTCAAATCTCACCTGGGAACAATAATAATAACAACAACAACAATACTAGCAAAAAAATTCCAATAACACTTTGCATTACATCATGCCTGAACTAGGGATAATTCTCCAAGTTAATTGGAAAGAGATGAGGCCAGGAGACTTGTCTTGTGATTGCACTGAAAAGCAGTTTGCTCCAGATCGTGGGGATGACAACTGCTAGGATTAAGCATGGGGCCGGGTATATGAGTGAGGTAAGGAATGGTGAAAACATACATAGCGCCATGTCAAGATGCTTCACTACCTCTCCTCACAGGCTACTTCTTGAGAGTGATGCATATACTTTGTCTTTCAGTATTTGAAGTCAGTTTTGCAGACATCATTTTTGTACTGTTGTGGTCTATTCTTTTTATTCTCTAAGTTCTATTTTATGTTGTTATCTTGCTGAATGGCACTAACTGCATAAGAAACAAATGTCAAAGGAAGGCCTCCACAAAAGCTCTAAAAATACTTCACATCCCAAAAGCTGTCTAGTATCAAGCAAAACATTGATGGACAAAGGTTAGGGTTAGGATACTTCTACCTAAAGTCTCAAGTTTTCATCTGTATAAAAGTTCAAAGTTTGATTATTACACATCATTAATAAGGACAGGTACAACAATCTTAATCAGGATAAAGGTGTTCCATTTGTAGTATTACACGAAGAGCTGTCTTATTGTAGAATATCCTAGACTGTTTTTGAATGTACTATTTATCATTCTTGAAAATGAAATATTATCTATTATCTGCACAAGGAAAATTTTCATGGTTATAATTAGACATGCATAAAAGGTAAGTAACACGTTCATCTCAGTTCATATGCTATTTACTTTTTTCAAGTCATCTGAAAGGGCTTTTTAAATTTGTGATTAAAAGTGGGTTAAGAATCTGAATTTCTTTTCAGAGTTTATCAGTAAGATCATTTTACAGAGTAGCTGAGCTATTTAGGCATGTGCTCCAAGTTGCTGAATCCAGCCTCAAACTTCAAATTGGACTTCACATATTAAGTCTGTGAATTTGTTTAGATTCTTGAGCTTCGCCTGAGGCATTCTCTCTAATTAATCATCCTACAGGCTTAGAAAACTTTTGTCTAGTCCTTTTGGATTTGTTAAAGAAAAGAGAGAAGAGCTTATTATAAGAATGTCCTTATCTGATAAGTGGCACGTCATATAGATTTAACCCTTTAAATTTAACTCTTTATTTTTTTATTTCTGCTCATACAAACTTGATAGGTAGACCAGTTCCCTCCCTCCCTCCTCCTCCCCCTGAAACCCCTGCTCCACCTCCCCTCCCTCCCATTCCCCAGTGCTTCCCCCCAAATTCCCAGAGAGTCCTTTATTGTGTATGCCTGACTCTCCACTGGGTCCTCCTCTCCGATGACATATAAGGACCCAGTGGCATTTCCCTGAACCCTTTCTCATGTTCCCCTTAAGCATAGGAATACTACTGTGGCTGTCAATCCCTTGCCTCCAAGGATCTTGGTGCCTTTAACAGATGCTAGACTTTGTGAGGGCGATAGTGCGTTGGACATTGCGCAGGGCATGCAAAGTCCTATTATGATTGCTGTGGCCCTAACTAGTGTTGAGAATCTTGCAAATCGTTGCTCCTCCCATCCTTTTGCTCTTACACTCTTACCGCCCCCTCTTCCACAAATGTCCCTGAGCTTCAGGATGGGGAGAGATTAGGCTGGCCTAGGTCTATGTGGTTCATATAGAGTCTCTGAAGTTCTGAATTGTGGTTTGTTGATTTTCTTTTTCAGTTTTGCTGCTCCTGCAATGCCCTTCACTCCATCCTGATGGGCACTATATGCCATGCCCTGGTCAGAGACAAAAAGCTGTTAAACTGGAGTCTTGTTATAATAGCACATTCAAGGTAGATGTAATAAAAGTAGGAAACCTCAGTGAGGGAGGGGTCCATCACCCATTTGCAAAATGATTACTTTTTATCTGCCAGACTATATGCCCTCCCCTTCTGGTGAGATCAGGAACGAACGTCTGTGAACTTAACCAGGTGTCTCATTACTTACTTGCAGTCCTTGATGGAGGCCTATTTTCTCTGCTGTAACATGGTCCCCTCTCTCCTTGTTTCTGGTGTGACCCTCCTACCCCATCCCTCCTGCTCATAATCCTTGCAATTACTGTATTACATAGGTTTACTTTTGAGTGTCTCAATGTGGGCTGGGTGAGTTTGGTACTAGGAGCCACCTATTAGGGAGTACATATGGCGCTTAATTTTCTGCGTTTGAGATACTTCACTTAATATAATTGTTTCTAATGACATCCATTTCCCAGAAAATTCCAGTAATTCATCATTTTTGATGGCTGAGTAGTACTCCATTGTATAGATGTACCACAGTTTCCTTATCCACTCGTCAACTGTTGGGCATTTGGGTTGATTCCATGACTTTGCTATTGTAAACAGTGCTACTATGAACATGGTTGTGCTTGTGCTATCGAGGTGAACCTCTGCTGCACGGGGGGTTATTCCCAAAAGTGGAATAGCAGGGTCATGTGGCATTTCAATCTTTAATTTTTTAAAGAATCTCCAGACGGCTCACCAGAGTGGCTGTATGAGCCTGCACTCCCACCAGCAATGTAGGAGAGTTCCCCTCTCTCCACATCCTCTCCAGCATTTGTTGTTGTTTGTATTGTGGATTTTTGCCATCCTGACCGGGGTGAGATGATATCTCAGGGAAGTTTTGATTTGCATTTCCCTGATGGTTAAGGAAGTGGAGCATTTTTTAAGATATTTGTTAGACATTTTAATTTCATCCCTGGTAAAGTTTCTTTTAAGTTCCAAGGCCCATTTTTTAATTGGGCCATTGTTTTCCTTGGAGTTTAGTTTTCTAAGTTCTCCCTCGAGCTGATTGGGCTAGGCCAACATTTCCTAAACAGACGTCCAATGGCACAGTCACTGCTACCAACTCTCAACAGTTGGGATCTTGTGAAATTAAAGAGCTTCTGTTCAGATAAAGAGATTGTAACACGAGCTCAAAGGCAACCCACAGAATAGGAGAAAATCTTCACTAACCACATATCTGATAGAGCTCTACTGTCCAGAGTGCATAAATTTAACTCTTTAAAAGCCTGTGATCTTCTCAAGCTAGAAAGATGAAAAGTTTGCATATGTCCATCACCTATAAGCAATGGCATATAGAGATTGTAATACAATTCAGGAGAAAAGTAGCTACTCAATAATTCTTTTGTTCAGATCACATACACTTTTAATGAAAGGGGCCTTATAACACTGAGTTGTCAGAACTATGTTTTCTGGAAGCAAAAATTGAATACTCCTCATACAAAACTTCATAAAAAATACTGTTATGAACACTGCAAATAATAAAACTTGAAAGCTCTGCTAGAAATTCTAAGGAGATGGTGAAAATTTGGTTCCATAACAGTCTTCCTGCTCATAGGGTGATTTTGAAGATGATATGGGCTGAAGTTGTCTTAGTCAAGAAACTATCTCACTACTGCGTGAGGACCAGAAACTATTTTAAATGCATTTTATTCAAGCCTATGCTTTTAAAAATTTTTTTTGTTTCCGCTCATACAAACTTAACAGGTACACCAGTCTTCTCCCTCCCTCCACCCCCCCCACCCTTCTTCTCTCCCCTCCATTCCCCCCTCCCTCCCATAACCCAGTGCCTCCTCCCCCATCCCTGGAGCATCCTTTACTGTGCATGCCAAACTCTCCTCTGGGTCCTCTCCCATGAGGTGCAAGGACCCAGTGGCATTTCCCAGAACCCTTTCCTGTGTTCCCCTTAAGCACTGGAACACTACCGTAAGCCTATGCTTTTTTACAGTCAGTTTTTCCCTAGAATTTATTCTTAATCTTCAGAGGATATCCAACAGAAAAGCTAATTATCTTTAATCACTTAATTAATAGGTAATTCTTAAAAGAGGCTGAACACCTGAACCTGCCAAGCCCTCTTTGCATGGGTGAATCCATTTGGTTCACTACACTGATTTCACTAAATGAGAATTTGTCCAAACTGTAGTTGCTACTAATGGAAAATATATCTAATTCAAAAATAGTAATAAAAATTTAGTTTTGATTCTTCATTAATCACTGAGGTGGCTGAGGAAGGACTCAAATGTGCAAGGCTTGTGGCTCACCGTAACACCCTAGATGGTGCGCTGGCCCCGTCTCATGTTGGCCTTTCTTTTTCTTCAGTGTTCCAGCTACATCAGCTTTATTCTGTTCTTTTTTAAACAATATCTCCTCTGTTCTGTTTCCTTTGAGAGCTCTTCTCATGGATTTTGATTTGTTTACCATCTGTCCCTGTCCTCCAATTCTTTTGCATTCAAAGCCTTTATATGGACTGGCTACTGAAGAAGACTGAAATTTAATGGACAGGCATTTGTGTCATTTTCAAGGACATAACTTCGGTTTATACTCTCAAATAACTTCTCAGTTTTCCCTGATCTGAAAAATATAAGGATATTTCTTTCAACCAAATAGTTTTTAAATATAATCTTGGGTAATGGAGTGATTGATATTTTACATGAGAGTTATTTAATTAAAAGAATCTCAATTTCTGTAACATTTCTTCTAATTTTTTTGTCATTCATTTGTCAAGAACAGTAGTTTTGAATTGTTGTTATAGAGATAAAAGTCAAGAGAGGGGTTAAGTGTTTTAGATTGAGCATAAGTTATAATCCCTGTTTCACTACCTTTCCAGCCTGTAGCCAACAAATAATAAAATTCTCTGAACTTTAGTTTCTTGTGTGAAAATACCCCTAGCAGAGTTGTTAGGAGCAAGAAATGAGAAAAGTTTTATTAAACATTTGAGCTGAAAGCAATTGTGCTGGGTGTTTTTGTTATTGCTTTTTATTTTTCCTCTAGAACTCAATTTTCAGGGTTTCTAATTGAATCATAAAGGACTCAATTAAAACACTCAGCATAAAATGTGTGCATTTTTAGAATATAAGAAAATTCTTTCAGAATTTACTGGATATGAAAATATATTACAAAGTTGAAATAATGAAAACAAAATGACATTGACTTAAGAAAAGATGTATAGATTAAAGGAATAGACCGAAAAATTCTATGTCAGACATGGATAAATGTACATTTATTTAAAGAGGAATTCATACATAGGAATGAATACACAGAAAACTTCATATCAATATATTCAAGAAATTTAAGCTATCAAAAATGTCAGGAAAATTATTTATTAGCTATGGGTTCAATAAACTACCCAGTAGCATGGATGTGATGCCTCTTAATAAACTATTAATCAAAGAGGGCTCAAAGACCTTCAGAACAATATAAGCATTTGTCATTGCTCTTGGTTGTCCCCCGGAACCCTATAGTAAGTCCTATTGCTGAACACTCCACACACCAGAATCACAAGACAAGCTGGAATGAAGCTGAAAGCTTCCTCCTTGCTTGCTGGCCTTCACAGTGCCACATGGTATTAGGTAGGCTGCCATGGGTGAAAAGCAATGCAAAGTACAATAATGAGTACTCTGGCAAGAGGTGACCATTAATGCAATAGTGCCATGTGAAGTAGTGGGGTAGACAACTGATTTCTGATTGATTTAAGATCTGCTTTTTTGTCAGGGAACACATGCCCAGTACTGCAAACCTAGCCAAATATATGTGAAAGTAGAGACCATAGGTCCTAGGTGGGAACTAACTACTCAGTGTTAGCTTGATAGTTATTTGTTACTTGATAGTAAATTGTCATCTGAACACTTATCATTGTGATCATAGATTAGAGAGGCTCTTAGCACTCAGCCAAGAAGTGTCTTTTTGCAATGAAAGTTATGTGATGCAAAGAAACACAACTGGCCAAAGTGTAGAGAATAAGTGAATGTGGAGTACTCACCTCTGAATATGACATCAACATCAACCGTCCCCCATCCCATTGTGCAGGAACATTGAGGAAGAGGGAATGGTGAGAATGTAGGAGTCTGAGGTTGGAGAGTGAGCATCCTCAGGCATGACAGGGCTATTGTACTCAAGAACTCAGTGCAATACAACAGCCCTGATCATGTCTCTGATCACATCTCTACTGCACAATTACTGATCCCTTTCAATGTTCCTCAATGTTCTCTAAGTCTTGGAGTGAGAGTGAAGGTGGCTAAGATACCCCATTTAGGGCCAACTAAGTCTGCATTCAACTATTTTCTGCACTTTGGCCAATTTTGATTTTTCTGTGATAAATACCTTCCATTGCAAAAGAAATCTTATAAGTTCAGTGCTGAATTTTCCATGGGTATAATGATAATTGTTTAAAGGACAGTTTGATGCAGTGTCTTTATAGCTAAAATGTCATAGTTTGTACTCTACCTATGCTCTGTGTTCTTCCTTTTCATACTTTCTTATTTTAATTTGTTGTACCAGGAATGTGATCATTGCTGAAAAGTGGGCCTTAAATCTAATCAGAAATCTGCTGATTGCCCCTATGACACTTTTGCCACTATTATATTCATATCTTTTTGCTAGGGTGATTGTTATTGCAACTTGCAGTTTTCCTATTGCTATTGTAAAATGTCCTGATGAAAATGGTTTAAGAGACAAAGGATTATTCTGGCTCACAATTGCTGGGAAGTCAAAGTGACAGAAAATTGAAGCAAATGGTCATATTTTTTCCACAGTCAGAAAGCAGAAAGATTAATGCATGCATTCTAATTCTCACTAGTTTTTTTCACAGTAGACTGTACGGATCCTGTGCTCAAGGGAACCTCCTGTTCATAATCCTTGCAATTACTGTAGGTATTACAGAGATTTATCTTTGAGTGTCTCTAGGTGGGCTGGGTGGGTTTGGTACTAGGCACCACCTATTAGGGAGTACATACGGCACTTAATTTTCTGGGTCTGGGATACTTCACTCAATATAATTGTTTCTAATGACGTCCAATTCCCGGCAAATTCCAGTAATTCATCATTTTTGATGGCTGAGTAGTATTCCATTGTATAGATGTACCACAGTTTCCTTATCCACTCGTCAACTGTTAGACATTTGGGTTGATTCCATGACTTTGCTACTGTAAACAGTATTGCTATGAACATGGTAGTGCTTGTATTATCGAGGTGAATTTTTGCTGTACGTGCAGTTATTCCCAGAAATGGAATAGCAGGGTCATATGGCATTTCAATCTTTAATGTCTTTAAGAATCTCCAGATGGCTCGCCAGAGTGGTTGTATGAGCCTGCAATCCCACCAGCAATGTAGGAGAGTTCTCATCTCTCCACATCCTCTCCAGCATTTGTTGTTGTTTGTATTGTGGATTTTTGCCATCCTGACCAGGGTGAGATGATATCCTCAGGGACGTTTTGATTTGCATTTCCCTGATGGCTAAGGAAGTGGAGCATTTTTGAAGATATTTGTTAGAGGTTTTAATTTCATCCCTAATAAGTTTCTTTTAAGTTCCAGGGCCCATTTTTTAATTGGGCCATTTCTTTCCTTGGTGTTTAGTTTTCTAAGTTCTTTGTGCACTTTGGACAGTAGAGCTCTATCAGATATGTGGTTAGTGAAGATTTTCTCCCATTCTGTGAGTTGCCTTTGAGCTCGTGTTACAATCTCTTTATCTGAACAGAAGCTCTTTAATTTCACAAGGTCCCAACTGTTGAGAGTTGGTAGCAGTGACTGTGCCATTGGATGTCTGTTTAGGAAATGTTGGCCTAGCCCAATCAACTCGAGGGAGTTCCCTATCCTTTCAACTATGGTTTTTATAGTCTCTGGCCTGATATCAAGGTCCTTGATCCATTTGGAATTAAGTCTTGTACATGGTGACAAGTACGGTCCAGTTTTAATCTTCTGCATGTGGAGATCCAGTTTTGCCAGCACCATTTGTTGAAGATGCTGTTCTTTTTCCATTGGATTCTTTGGGCCCCTTTGTCAAAGACCAAATGGCTGTAATTTTGTGGGCTTATATCTGGGTCTTCAATCCTTATCCATTGATCTGTGTGTCTATTTTGGAGCCAGTACCAGGCTGTTTTTATAACTATGGATTGGTAGTATAGACTAAGGTTTGGTACTCCAGCATTGTTTTTGTTACTCAGGATTGTCTTTGCTATCCTGGATCTTTTGTGCCTCCATATGAATTTTGAGATTGTTTGGTCAACTTCTTTAAAGAATTGCTTTGGGATTTTAATTGGTATAGCATTGAATTTGTATATTGCCTTTGGTAGGATGGTCATTTTTACGATGTTGATTCTACCAATCCAGGAACATGGGAGGTCTTTCCACCTTCTGGTGTCTTCTGCAATTTCTTTCTTTAGGCTTTTAAAGTTTTCATTGTAAAGATCTTTTACCTCCTTGGTTAGGTTTATAACAAGGTATTTCATTTTTTTAGGGGCTATAGTAAATGGGATTGTTTCTCTCAAGGTTATTTCACTTCTTTCATTCTGGGCATATAGGAAGGCCACTTACTTTTGCACATTTATTTTGTATCCTGCCACCCTGCTGAACTTCTCAATTAGTTTCAGGAGCTTCATGCTGGAGTTTTTGGGATCACTCAGATATAAGATCATGTCATCTGCAAATAGGCATAACTTGACTTCTTCCTTGCCAATTTGAATCGTCCCTTTCTTGTTTTATGGTTTCAGCTAAGACTTCAAGTACAATATTGAATAGAAGTGGTGAGAGAGGACAGCCTTGTCTAGTTCCTGATCGAAGTGGGAATGCTTCCAATTTTTCCAGATTAAGTATAATCCTTGCTGTTGGCTTGTTGTATACAGCTTTTATTATATTGATAAAGGTTCCTTCTATTCCTACTGTTTCTAATGTTTTGATCATAAAAGGCTGCTGGATCTTGTCAATAGCTTTTTCTGCATCTATAGAGTATCATGTGGTCTTGGACTTTGGACTGGTTTATATGATGAATTACATTTATTGATTTGCGAATGTTGAACCAACCTTGTGTGCTGGGGATGAAGCCTACTTGGTCCCCGTGAATGATCTTTTTGATATGTTTTTGAATCCGATTTGCTAAGACTTTGTTGAGAATCTTTGTGTCTGTGTTCATCAGAGAAATTGGCCTATAGTTTTCTTTTTTAAGTGAATCTTTATTAGGTTTTCAGATTAAAATTACATTAGCTTCATAGAAGGAATTTGGTAGTGTTCCTTCCTTTTCTATCTGATGGAACAGTTTAAGGAGTATGGGTGTTATTAACTCCTTAAATGTCTGGTAGAACTCTGTGCTGAATCCATCTGGTCCAGCACATTTTTTGGTGGGAAGATTTGAGGTTTACTTCTTCAATTTCCTTATATGATATAGGACTATTTAAATAATTCACAACTCCCTGATTCAATTTAGGTAAGTTGTATTTACTTAGAAATTCATCCATCTCTTTTGTGTTGTCAAATTTCACAGAGTATAAGTTTTTGAAATATGACGTTATAATTCCCTGGATTTCTTGGGTATCAGTAGTGATAACTCCATGTTCATTTCTAATTTTGTTAATTTGGGGTTCTCTCTCTTGCTTTTGGTTAATTTATCTAGGGGTGTATCAATCTTATTGATTTTTTCAAAGGACCAGCTCTTTGACTAGTTGATTTTTTCTATCATTTTCTTAATCTCAATTTCAGATATTTCTCCCCTTATTTTGCTAATCTCCTCTCTTTTACTACTTTTGCAATCAGATTGCTCTAGTTTCTCTAAAGCTTTAAGCTGCATTGTTAAGTTCTTTATTTCTGATGTTTCCATTTTTTTGATGTAGGCATTAAGAGCTATGAACTTACCTCTTAGAACAGCTTTCATTGTGTCCCAGAGATTTTGGTAAGTTGTATTTTCATTATCATTTGCTTTCAGGAAATCTTGAATTTCCTTTTTAATTTCTTCCTGAATCCAGTTCTCATTCAGCATCATATTGTTAAGTTTCCAGGAGTTAGTGTATTTTCTCTTGTTTGATGTGTTGTGGATGTCCAGCTTTAGGCCGTGCTGGTCTGATAGGGCACAGGTTAGAATTTCAACTTTTTTGTATATGTGGAGATTCGTTTTGTGGCCCAATATGTGATCTATTTTGGAGAAAGTTCCATGTGCTGCAGAATAAAATGTGTATTCTTTGGTACGTGGGTGAAAAGTTCGATAGAGATCTGTAAGGTCCATTTCTTTCAGGGTTTGATTAAGTTCCAAAGTATCTCTGTTAAGCTTCTGACCTGTTGATCTATTCCATGTTGAGAGTGCGGTTTTGAAGTCCCCAAGAATTATCGATTGAGGGTTGATTTCTTGCTTTAGACGCTGTAGGGTTTTCTTAATGAATGTGGAGGGGCCTGTATTGTGTGCATATATGTTCAGTATTGTAAAGTCTTGTTGGTGAATTGTACCTGTGACTAAAATGTAGTATCCATCTGTGTCTCATGATTTTCTTTGGTTTGAAGTCCACTTTGTCTGAAAGCATATTGGCTACCCCTGCCTGTTTCCTGGTTCCATTAGCTTGCAAGATTTTTGACCAGCCTTTAATTCTTAGGATGTGCCTATCCTTTGTGGTGAGCTGAGTTTCCTGAAGGCAGCAGATTGTTGGATTGTGGTTTTTAATCCAAGTTTGTAATCTGTGTCTCTTCATTGGTGAGTTAATACCATTGACATTTAATGTTATAATTGAGAAATTATTTTTAATTCTGGACATTTTTTATGTTTATTAGATTTTGTAAGTGTGTTGTTTGATATTTATGTTTTGGTGGTATTATACTTCCCTTCTGTCCTCCTGGATACGCTTGTTCTTTTCTTCAAGCTTGAGTATCATTTCTAGCATTTTTTGAAGGCCTGGTTTGGTAGACATGTGTCCCTTCAAGTTGTCTTTTTGCCGGAAAACTTTTCTTTCTCCCTCAATCCTGATGGATAGTTTTGCTGGGTCTATCAACCTGGGTTGACATTTTTGCTTATTTAATACTTGAAGTACATCTCTCCAAGCTCTTCTTGCTTTTACTGTTTCCATTGAGAAGTCATTTGTTATTTTAATACATATACCTTTAAAAGTGACTTTTTTTTCCCTTGAAGCCCTCAGCACCCTTTCTTTGTCTTGAATGTGGAGTGTTTTGACTATTATTTGCTGTGGCGAGTTTCTATTTTCGTCATATCTGTTTGGGGTGTGGAATGCCTCTTGTATTTGGATGGGGCTCTCATTCTTTAGTTGAGGGAAGTTTTCATTTATGATAATTTGAAAATTTTTCTCAGGTGTGGTATTTTGGGTTTCTTGTTCTGGTATTCCATGAATGTGCATGTTAGACTTCAGGGTGTCCCATATCTCTTGAATGTTCCTCTCCAGTGTCTTTTTGGCTTTAACAATCTCTTCCATTGAGCTGGTTAATTCTCCCACTTTGTCTTCAAGATCTGAAATTCTATTTTCTGCCTCATTTGTTCTGCTGATAAGACTCTCTGTTGAGTTTTGGGTTGAAGATAACTTATCTTTTAGTTCAATTTTAAACTCTGCCTGAGACTGTTTTATCTGCTCTATGCTTATTTTTGTTTCCTGAACTGTTTTTCTCAACTCCTCCAAGTGCCTGTTGTGTTCCTGTTCAAAGTGGTTGATACGGTGGTTTAACTCTTCTCAGATTTTCTCTTTCATAGTATTAATCATGGTAATGATCATACTCTGAAAGTCGTTATGTTGGGTCTGGCTTTCATGGCTATTTTCTGTGAATTTGTTCTGGTCGGAATCCATCATTATGGGATTAATTCTTTTGGTGAGAGATTGGTCTTCTTGGGTTTTGTTTCTCGTGGATCTGCACTTTGACTTGGGCACTGTTTTATTTTTTAGGACCTTTCAGTTTCTGTGTGTTTTTCACTGAACCGATGTAGTTGGTATTGTTACACTTGCCAGTTATTACTAGTGCTTGCCTTGGATTGAGTATGTTTGTGTATTGTTATTATTATATCCTAGATGAGGCTACTAGGCTGTTAGTACATCAGTTAAGTCAGGTTAAGTAACCAGGGGGTGAATATTAGTTTGGTAGTGCACTTTTACGATTTAGTATCTTGGTGATATGTGAGGGTGAGTGGTGTAGTCCCTGGAGTTGTATGTTGTGGGGTGGCTGTATGAGGAAGTTGATCTATAGCAATTGATACTAGAAAGGATCAGTAAGGTGAAAGAAAAAAAAAGGCTTACTTATCTTTGGGCTGTATGTGAAGAATCTCACCCATGTGATATACTGATTGTAGTGGAGTCCAGATGTATGGCCTGTGTTCTCTTTGTTCCTTAGAGTTTTGCTTGAGTTTCCTTTGGGCTCTATTGTATTCTGAGTAGCAGTGTGTCTTCCGTGGACCACGTGCGTAGATCCCCGGTGGGCCGGAGAGGCAGAGGGTCTGATGTTGATGGCAGAATTCTTCACCTGCGACCTGCGGGGGCGGAGTCGTGGTGGGGGTGAGAGGATGGGAGAAGCTGGGGTCCGGGCCAGGGCCCAGGCTAAGCTGGAGGCCGCCTGGCTGCTCGCTGGGAGACGGGGGGGGGGGGGGGGGGGTGGGGGCTCCATGGTGGGGGCTGGCCTGGGCGGACGCTCTCACTCACTCACCTGGGAGCTGGCAGGGCGATGGAGGCACGCGGGGGGGGGGGGGGGGGGGTGATACTGAACTCATTTATTAATTCCAGGAATTTCCTGGCAGAATCTTTAGGGTTCTTGAGGTATAGGATCATGTCCTCTGCAAATAGGGATATCTTGATTTCTTCTTTTTCCTGTTTGTATCCCTTTTATCTCGTTCTATTTTCTTATGATTTGAGCTAAGACTTCAAGTACAATGTTGACTAGAAATGCAGAGTGTTGGCAGCCTTGTCTAGTCCTAGATCTGAGTGGGAATCCTTCCAATTTTTCACCATTTGAGATGATTTTTTTTGCCATAGGCTTGCTGCACATGGACTTTACTGTGTTGATACATGTCCCTTCTAAACATATTTCTCCAAGGTCTTTATCATAGAGGGGTGGTGAATTTATCAAAAGTTTTTTCCTCATCAATTGAGAGAATCATGTGATTTTGTCTTTCAATTTGTTTATATGGTAAACTATATTTATGGATTTAAGTGTATTAAATCAACCTTGTGTCTCTGGAATAAACTCAACCTAGTCATAGTGGATGATCTTTTTGATATGTTTTTGAATCTGCTTTTCTAGAATTTTGTTGAGGATCTTTGTGTCTGGTTCATCAGTGATAGTGAACTGTAGTTTATTTCTTTGTGTGTATGTATTGGTTTGTAATGTTGGCTTCACAGAAAGAGTTTGGAAGAGTTCTTCCTTTTCTATTTTGTGGAATAATTTGAAGAGTATTTTGTTAATTGTTCCTTGAAAATCTGGGAGAATTCTGCCCTGAGTCTATCTGGTCTTAGACTTTTCTTAATAAGGAGATTCATAATTACTGTTCCAACTTTGTCCCTTGTTATAGGACTATTTAAATATTTCAGTTCATTGTGGTTTAACTTTGATGTGTTGTGTGTATTTAGAAATTCATCCATTTCTTTGTGATTGTCAAACTTGTCGGTGTATAAATTTTTAAAATATGACCTTATGATTTCATGAATTTCTTTGGTATCTATTGTGATAACTCCATTTTCATTTCTAATTTTATTAATTTAGATTTTCTCACTTTTGGTCTTGGTTAACTAAGCTAAGGGGTTATCAATCTTAAGTTCCTCAAAGAACCAGATCTTTGATTAATTCTTTGTATTGTCTTATTTGTCTTAATTTCTGTTTTTTCTCTTCTGATCCTACTAATTTGTGCACATCTACTTCTTTGGGGGTTTTTATTTCTTGTTTCTGTATAGCTTTAAACTGCATTATTGTTCACTTGTGATACTTCCTTTTCTTTATTAGAGGCATTAAGTGCATGAATTTTCCTCTTAGGACTGCCTTCATCATATTCCAGGGGTTTTGATATGATGTGTTTCCATTATTATTGAGTTCTAGGAATTTTTGAATTTCTGTTTTTACCTCTTTACATTTACTTCTTTCAGACTCATTTCTCATTCAATAGCATATTTTTAATTTTATAAGAATTGGTGTGCTTTCTGTCATTTTCCTTGTTATGGTTGTTCACCTTTGTTCTTGATGATTGAATAGAGTGCAGGTGGTGACTTCAATTGTCTTCTATTTGTTAATGCTAGCTTTGTGACCTAGTACCTGACTTATTTTAAAGAAAGCTCCATGGGCTGTTGAGAAGAATGTATCTTCTTTGGTGTTAGGATGGAATGTTTGTTAGCTGTCTGTCAGATCCATTTGGTTTTGTTGATTAGTTTAGTTCCAGTATGTCTCTCTTCAGTATTTGGCCTGTTGACCTATTGGTGAGAGTGGATGTTAAAATCCCTTACTATATTCATGTTTAGGTTGATTTGTTGTTTCACATGTAGTGTTCATTTAATGAATGTGGATGAGCCTATGTTTGGAGCATATGTATTTCGAATTGTGAGTTCTTCATGCATTTTTCCTTTGACGAATATGCAGAGTACTGTATCTTTTATGATTTGTTGTGGTTTGAAATCTATTTTATCTGATATTAGGATGACTTCCTCAGTTTGATTCTTAGTTGCATTTGCTTAGAGTATCTTCAACTATGACTCTGAGGTTGTGCCTATCTTTCACAATGAGGAGTGTTTCTTGGAAGAATTGACAAGGTTGTGGCTTTTAATCCATGCTGTTTAATCTATGTCTCTTGATGGGTGAGTTGATTGGAAATCAGTTGTTATTCTAATAGACTTGCCTTTAAATGTGACTTGGTTTTTCTCTCTTGCAGCTCTCAGGATGATCTCTTTGTGTGTATTATAATTTGCCTTGTTGTGCTCCTATTTTGGTCATGTCTGGATGGTATGTGATATGTATGTCGTACTTTGATATGGCACTCTTTCCTTAGCTGTAGCAAGTTTTCATTTATGACTGATTGAAAAATCTGAGCTGGGGTATTTTTCTTGGGTTTCTTGTTCTAGGATTACATGAGTGTGTAGGCTTGACAGTTTCATGGTTTCCAATAGTTCTTAAATACTTATTTCATGTTTTTCTTTTATTTTTCAGCTTCTTTAATCAAACAATCCTATTCTGTCAGCTTATCTTCCCTATCTTATACCTTATTTTCTGCTTGATCTATTCTATGTGTGATACTTTGGGATTTCAATTTCAGTTAGTTTCACTTTGAATTCCAGCTGAATTTCAGTTTTTTATTTTTTTCACCTTTCTAAACTTGTTCTTGTTTCCTCTATTTCCTTTTATATCTCAGATAATTTTAAAAATTATTTTCCTCTTCATAGATATTATATGCTTGCTTATTTCCTCACTTAGTTCTTCGGATTTCTTATGACCTTCCTCAAGCTTTTTTGCTAATTTTTTACAAAAATTTATAAATCATGTTAATAACATTTCTTTGGAAGACACCATTCTCAGTACTACTTTTGTGACTGGTATCCATGAAGTTGTTCTGTTTGGAATCTATAATATGGGGATTGGTGTTTTTGGTAAGAGACATATCTTCTTGGTACTTAGTATATTTTGTGGTTTTACAATGTAACTTGAGCATTTTCGGTTAAGTCTGTGTTTGCTTTCTTGGGTAGTTGTTTTTGGTTCTCCTGTCAGATGAGGTTGTCTGATTTTGATTGTTGTTATGAAAGCTTCTCTGGGTTTGGATGGAATCTACTAGTTGTCTGATATGGCTGTCCCCTGGCTCTGCATGCCTCTTACCTGGTTCCTGGAATTGTATGATGGTGGACAGGATCTCCCCTGGCTCTGTGCACTCCATGTGACACCTACTTGCTGCAGGGGTCTCTTTCTCTTTCTCCTCTTGTGAGCAATTTTATTAAGTTGCTAAGAAAAAGGTTAGTCCAAGGCCCTGTCTTTCAATAGTCCTCCTTGGATCTTTATCACACTATCTTCTTGACCTTACATCTTGAATTATGATTTATAGACATTCAAAATTACTAGGAACTTACAATTTAGAATATCTGGTAATTAGGTTTTGAAACTTTTAGGGTACTAAGTGTCTGTTTGGCAATAAAATTCTATGAATCTAGAGTTTAAGAACTTGGTTATAGTTAAGTATTTTTATTTGTTTTAAGCTACTGAAAATCAAGTGGTTAAATGCTAAATTTCCTTGATGTTGTCAAACATAAAAATAACCTTCAAAGCATGATTTTCTAATGAATCTTGCCATAAGCACTCAGTTTCTGTGGAAATTTTGACATCACTAAGAAAGAAATTAAGAAGAATTTATATCTTGTTATAGAAATCATGATGATTTTTATCCTGGTTGCTTGTTTCTTGCCTAGAAAATATTTGCATATAAATGTGTTCAAGTAATTATAGAAGTGAAGTTAAATTTATCTTCTTTATGTTTGTGGTAATATCACTAAATGCAAAGAACTGTCTGAATGTATTGCTAACATAGTCCATAAACCTCTATCTCACAATCAGTAATGCTTATTAGAATATATCATTATCAAAAAGTAGAGAAACAACATCAATGGAATTTAATAATTGCTTTCTAGTGTGTACATGTACTTGCGTTTTTACTCCTTATGAAGAAATATCACAACTGTTCCCTAGAGTGAAAGATGAAAGCAAATGGGAACATCTATATATATCCCTATTTATTTTATGGGTTGTATTCCTTTCTGTACATGAATGTGGCAGAAAATAGAGCAGATATTTTTTCTTAATTTTTTATTATTTTTATTATTTATTCAATTGTGCGTGTATGCATGTGTGCACATGTATGTATGTATGTATGTATGTGTGTGTGTAGAACTGCGGGCGAATTCGGGAACCACTATGGAGCCTCCACTTCCTCCTTGTTTACTCTGCCTCGGGATTCACAGGCTCCGCCCTACCAGGACCGGAAACACAGGCCGCCCCTGCGTCTATACATGGAGTCTAGGATCCGAACTCAGGACCTTCTGCCTGCAAGGCAGAGGCTTAACCCCTGAGCCACCTCTCCAACCCCTAGAGCAGATATTTTTAAAGACAGGAATAAAGTAAAATCAGCAAATTGAGATGACTTGTACTAATAATACATAAGTAAATATACCATGTTGCAAGCACTCACAGATAATTTAACTTTTGCTCTTTTTTTATTTTTTATTATTTATTCAATTGTGTGTGTGCGTGTGTGTGTATGTATGTATGTGTGTGTAGAACCACGGACAAATTCGGGAACCACCATGGACGCCTCCACCTCCTCGTTTACTCTGCCCAGAGATTCACAGGCTCCACCCTACCAGGACCAGAAACGCAGGCCACCCCTGCTTCTGCCCTGCGTGTGCACATGGGGTCTAGGATCCGAATTCAGGACCTTCCGCCTGCAAGGCAGAGGCTGAACCCCTGAGCCACCTCTCCAGCCCCAACTTTTGCTCTTTATGATGGACAATACTTCACTCCCTAGTGCTGCCATCTTAGAAGGGCACTAAATGAAGTGGAGAGCTTTGAGGCAGCTGTTGGGAACCCAGATGTCTTCACTTGCCAATATTTATGACCGACAGATGTGTACGCAAATCACACGTACTAATTTCAGAAGCTTTGTTCAGAAGCTTTGTTCAGTCAGAAACTTCAAAATAACTTCTGTACTTACGATATGAAATTACCTAAAGTATCCTGAAGGCTGGGCAGTGAGTGTCAGTAGTTCCTGACCAAGGGCACAGCTGAAAGATATGGCCGCATTTCCCACGCGTACGTGGGACTCCAGGGAGCACTCAAGGACCTATCAATGAAAATTTCTCACTGATGGGAAAGAGAGCCCAGAGATTGAGCTGGGAAACAATAAGGCACATTTTACTCTGTCAATGATTTTCTTTTGCTACTTGGTTAAGAAAAATCTTGAAGTAATAGCCTTGTGTGACATAGTAACAGCAGGGAAATTGTCAAGCAGGTTTCTAGGAAGTCCAAATTGTCCTCTAAGAAGGTGAACGGTGACATATTGGTATTAACTGTTTTGGTTACTATTGCTTGTCTAATACAAACTCTGAATCATAATCAAGAAAAGAAGACTGCCATGTTTCCTAGAATATAGGCATTGAGACAAATCTGAAAGCTATTGAGAGGGTCCCCATCTCTCTGGTAGTCCTAGGAAAGGGAGTAACCCCATCATCTCCTTACAATTTAGAAAAAACACATGGAAAGTTCAGTTTTCAGTACTTGTTTGCAGCCTGTTAATAGAAAGTTACTTCCTCCTGACCAAAAGAGTGGAATTAAATTCTTCTGTGTCTACTCCTGGGTGGAGACATGACTTACCAGAGGTCTCCTCTTTTAAGAGTAAATCACCTGGCCTGGAGATAACCTCTCAGGAAAGTTGATTCATCTGCAGACATGCTGAGGAGGTGGGAGGAATGACTGCTCCTTTGTGAGACCTTCACAGGAAGGTCATTTCTCCTTCTCAGGAATCCTGTCACATGAGCATTACTAGCAGACTTCTGATAAACCTGCCCATTTTGAAATGGAATTTGAAAAGGGTAACATTTTTTTCCTTCTCTTTAACTCTATCCACCAAAAAAAAGTGAACAAGTTGTAGAAGTCCAAACATTCTTTACTTGATATTCTGAACTTTGTCACATTACTGCTGAACCCCCATACAGATTCCTGCCCATGTCTAACTTAAGAATGACCTCTTCTGTCCTGCCTCCCTCCTTTTGCAGCTACCTACCCTATTTTGCTTTTTCAAATTCTAATGAAATTGTTTTAGAATTTCCTTTTGAGTTAGTCTCTAAATTCTTTTATTAGTTAGACTAAACCCAAAGGAGAACCCTAATTCATCAGTAACATATAATAATATAACACTAAGGTAAGAATCAACTTGTTCCAAAAACTACATCTATACATACCACCCAGAATGTTAAAATTTCTGAAGATTAAATTTTATTAAATTTTTATTTTTTTTAATTTTAATTTTTATATTTTTCACAGAAAAAAAGGTTTTAAATTGATGGATGTGGTTCAATCTGTGATATCACACATGGCCTGGTGTCATTCCTACTCTGTGGAAGAAGCTGTTTAGGACATGGTTGAAATTTACTGTGCTGTATTGAAAAACAGTACAATTGTTTTTCATTGCATTCTTTGAAGACACCAACTTATTGTTGGTGAGAGTGCTCTTCATAATCCTCAGAAGGATTCAGTGGTCCCTTTGGTCATTTTCTCACTAGTAGTATTTTGTCATTAAAAATATCACACCTTTTCTGTATTCAATTGTCTTTTTTTTTTTTTTTTTAAGAGAACAAGGGGTTTACTTCCTTACAACAGTCCAGCTTCACAGGAGAGCATGTATCAACACTAGGGCTGAGTGAACTGGCCACACCATCTCTACATAACGGCTGAGAGAGGGACGATTCTTACTTGTCAGAGCAACATGTCTGGCAAGTGTACAAAAGGATGCCAACTTCTTCAACTGGCTCTCTGTATTTTATTCCAGGGTCTAATCTCACCCACCATGTGCTGGGCCTTCCCTATCAGCTAGACAATGTCCTGCAGGTTTGCTCTGGGCCTAACTCAACCACTAAGTCTCTACAAATGTGCCCAGAGCTCAAACCCTCAACTGTCAAGTTGACACCTGTGCCCAACTATGACACTAGCCACCCTGACAAATGTGAGGTGATCTCAGCTGAGGTCTTGAGCTATATTTCTCTGATTGATAGTGTTGATCACTTTTCATACAGCACTTGCTCACCGTGTATGTTTTCTTTTCTTTTTTTTAATACATTTTTTTATTATTTCCGCTCATATAAACTTAATAGGTAGACCAGTTCCCTCCCTCCCTCCTCCTCCCCCAAAACCCCCTGCTCCCCCTCCCCTTCCTCCCTATACCCCAGTGCCTCCCCCCCAATCCCCAGAGAATCCTTTAATGTGCATGCCTAACTCTCCTCTGGGTCCTCCTCTCTGATGACGTACAAGGACCCAGTGGCATTTGCCTGAACCCTTTCTCGTGTTCCCCTTAAGCATAGGAACACTACTGTGGCTGTCAAACCCTTGCCTCCAGGAATCTTGGTGCCTTAAGCTGCTGCTAGACTTTGTGAGGTCAATAGTGTGTTGGACATTGTGCAGGGCATGCAAAGTCCAATTATGATTGCTTCGGCCCTAACTAGTGTGTAGAATCTTGAAAATCATTGCTCCTCCCATCCTTTTGCTCTTACAATCTTACTGCCCCCTTTTCCACAAATGTCCCTGAACTTCAGGATGGGGAAAGATTAGGCTGGCCTAGTTCCAGGTGGTTGATATAGAGTCTCTGAAGTTCTGGATTGTGGTTTGTTGATTTTCTTTTGCAGTTTTGCTGCTCCTGCAATGCCCTTCACTCCATCCTGATGGGCACTGTATGTCCCCCCCTGGTCAGAGACAAAAGGCTGTTAAACTGGAGTCTTGTTATAATAGCACATTCAAGGGTAGATGTAATAAGAGTAGGAAACCTCAGTGAGGGAGGGGTCAATCACCCATTTGCAAAATGATTACTTTTTATCTGCCAGACTATATGCCCTCCCCTCCTGGTGAGATCATACCCCCTCAGTTGTACATGATCAGGAATGAATGTCTGTGAACTTAACCATGTGTCACATTATTTACTTGCATTCCTTGATGGTGGCCTATTTTCTCTGATGTAACATGGTTCACTCTCTCCTTGTGTCTGGTGTGGCCCTCTAACCCCATCCCTCCAGTTCATAATCCTTGTAATTACTGTATTACATAGGTTTACCTTTGAGTGTCTCAATGTGGGCTGGGTGAGTTTGGTACTAGGAGCCACCTATTAGGGAGTATATATGGCGTTTAATTTTCTGGGTTTGGGATACTTCACTTAATATAATTGTTTCTAATGAAATCCATTTCCCAGAAAATTCCAGTAATTCACCAGTTTTGATGGCTGAGTAGTACTCCATTGTATAGATGTACCACAGTTTCCTTATCCACTTGTCAACTGTTGGACATTTGGGTTGATTCCATGACTTTTCTATTGTAAACAGTGCTGCTATGAACAAGGTTGTGCTTGTGCTATCGAGGTGAACCTCTGCTGCATGGGGGGTTATTCCCAAAAGTGGAATAGCAGGGTCATATGGCATTTCAATCTTTAATTTCTTTAAGAATCTCCAGATGGCTCGCCAGAGTGGCTGTATGAGCCTGCATTCCCACCAACAATGTAGGAGAGTTCCCCTCTCTCCACATCTTCTTCAGCATTTGTTGTTGTTTATATTGTGGATTTTTGCCATCCTGACCAGGGTGAGATGATATCTCAGGGACGTTTTGATTTGCATTTCCCTGATGGCTAAGGAAGTGGAGCATTTTTGAAGATATTTGTTAGACATTTTAATTTCATCCCTGGTAAAATTTCTTTTAAGTTCCAGGGCCCATTTTTTAATTGGGCCATTGTTTTCCTTGGAGTTTAGTTTTCTAAGTTCTTTGTGTACTCTGGACAGAAGAGCTCTATTAGATATGTGGTTAGTGAAGATTTTCTCCCATTCTGTGGGTTGCCTTTGAGCTCGTGTTACAATCTCTTTATCTGAACAGAAGCTCTTTAATTTCACAAGGTCCAACTGTTGAGAGTTGGTAGCAGTGACTGTGCCATTGGATGTCTGTTTAGGAAATGTTGGCGTAGCCCAATCAGCTCGAGGGAGTTCCCTATCCTTTCTACTATGGTTTTTATAGTCTCTGGCCTTATATCAAGGTCCTTGATCCATTTGGAATTAAGTCTTGTACATGGTGACAAGTACGGGTCCAGCTTTAATCTTCTGCATGTGGGATCCAGTTTTGCCATCACCATTTGTTGAAGATGCTGTTCTTTTTCCATTGGATTCTTTGGGCCCCTTTGTACCTCAGAAATAAATAACTTAACAATGCAGCTTAAGGCTTTAGAGAAACTAGAGCAATCTGATCCCAAAAGTAGTAGAAGAGAAGAGATTAGCAAAAAAGGGGAGAAATATCTGAAATCGAGATTAAGAAAACGATAGAAAAAAACTAACCAGTCAAAAAACTGGTTCTTTGAGAAAATCAATAAATTTGATACACCCCTAGGTAATTTAACCAAAAGCAAGAGAGAGAAAACACAAATTAACAAAATTAGAAATGAACATGGAGTTATCACTACTGATACCCAAGAAATCCAGAGAATTATAACGTCATATTTCAAAAACTTATACTCTGTGAAGTTTGACAACACAAAAGAGATGCATGAATTTCTAGGTAAACACAACCTACCTAAATTGAATCAGGAAGTTGTGAATTATTTAAAAATAGTCCTATAACATATAAGGAAATTGAAGAAGTAATCTCAAATCTTCCCACCAAAAAATGTCCTGGACCAGATGGATTCAGCAGAGAATTCTACCAGACATTTAAGGAGTTAATAACACCAATACTCCTTAAACTGTTCCATCAAATAGCAAAGGAAGGAACACTACCAAATTCCTTCTATGAAGCTAATATCGTTTTAACCCCAAAACTTAATAAAGGTTCACTTAAAAAAGAAAGCTATAGGGGCTGGAGAGGTGGCTCAGGGGTTAAGCCTCCGCCTTGCAGGCGGAAGGTCCTGAGTTCGGATCCCAGATCCCACGTATAGATTCCAGGCGGAAGCGGGGGCGGCCTGCGCTTGTGGTCCTGGTAGGGCGGAGCCTGTGAATCCCGGGGCAGAAGGAGGTGGAGGCGTCCGTGGTGGTTCGCGAATTCGTCCGTGGTTCTACACATACACAGACACACAGACACACACGCGCGCGCACATACACACGCATATGCACACAGTTGAATAAATGATAATAATAAAAAAAATTAAAAAAAAAAAAGAAAGCTATAGGCCGATCTCTCTGATGAACACAGACGCAAAGATTCTCAACAAAGTCTTAGCAAATCGGATTCAAAAACATATCAAAAAGATCATTCACAGGGACCAAGTCGGCTTCATCCCTGGCACACAAGGTTGGTTCAACATACGCAAATCAATAAATGTAATTCATCATGTAAACCAGTCCAAAGTCCAAGACCACATGATACTCTCGATAGATGCAGAAAAATCCTTTGACAAAATCCAACAGCCTTTTATGATCAAAACGCTAGAGACAGTAGGAATGGAAGGAACCTTTATCAATGTAATAAAAGCTGTATACAACAAGCCCACAGCAAGGATTATGCTCAATGGCGAACAATTGGAAGCATTCCCACTTCAATCAGGAACTAGACAAGGCTGTCCACTCTCACCACTTCTATTCAATATTGTACTTGAAGTCTTAGCTGAAACCATAAAACAAGAAAGGGACATAAGAGAGATTCAAATTGGCAAGGAAGAAGTCAAGTTATGCCTATTTGCAGATGACATGATCTTATATCTGAGTGATCCCAAAAACTCCAGCATGAAGCTCCTGGAACTAATTGAGAAGTTCAGCAGGGTGGCAGGATACAAAATAAATGTGCAAAAATCAGAGGCCTTCCTATATGCCCAGAATGAATGAAGTGAAAAAGCCTCGAGAGAAACAATCCCATTTACTATAGCCCCTAAAAAAATGAAATACTTTGGTATAAACCTAACCAAGGAGGTAAAAGACCTTTACAATGAAAACTTTAAAAGCCTAAAGAAAGAAATAGCAGAAGACACCAGAAGGTGGAAAGACCTCCCATGTTCCTGGATTGGCAGAATCAACATTGCAAAAATGACCTTCCTACCAAAGGCAATATATAAATTCAATGCTATACCAATTAAAATCCCAAAGCAATTCTTTAAAGAAGTTGACTAAATAATCTCAAAATTCGTATGGAGGCACAAAAGACCCAGGATAGCAAAGACAATTCTGAGTAACAAAAACACTTCTGGAGGTATTACCATACCAAACCTTAGTCTATACTACAAATCCATAGTTATAAAAACAGCCTGGTACTGGCTCCAAACTAGACACACAGATAAATGGATAAGGGTTGAAGACCCAGATATAAGCCCACAAAAATACAGTCTTTTCTTTTTTTTAATTTATTTTTTCCACTCATACAATCTTGATAGGTAACCCATTCCCCTACCTCCCTCCACCCCTCTCTGGATCCCCTTGCTCCCTCACTCCTTTTCACCTTCCTTTCCCGCCTGCCTCCCTTTCTCCCAGTGTCACCCCCATTCCTGGAGCATCCTTTAGTGTGCATGTCAAACTTCCCTCTGGATCCTCCTCTCTGATGAGGTGTAAGAACTCAGTAGCATTGCCTAGAACTCTTTTTTGTGCTCCTCTTTAATATAGGAACACTATTGTGGCTGTTAATCCCTTGCCTCTAAGGACCTTAGAACCTGTGATTCATGCTAGACTTTGGGGGGTCAAAGACATGTTGGTCATTGAGCAGGTCATGTGAGGTCCTATTATGATTACTTTGGCACTAACGTGTGTGGAGTATCTTGCATATCGTTGCTCCTCTGAATGTTTAGGCTCTTATAATCTTACTGCCCCCTCTTCAGCAAATTTCCCTGAGCTTTGGGATGTGGAGACAAAAGGCTGGCCTGGTTCCTGGTGATTAATGTAGGGTCTCTGATGTTCTGAATTATGTTTATTCTTTTTTTTTCTTCTTCCAGTTTTGCTGTTCCTGCACTGCCCTTGGCTCCATCCTGGTGGGTATTGGATGTCACCTCCCAGATAAAAGGCTGTTCAAATAGAGTCTTGTTGTAAAAGTAGATTCAAAGGTAGATGGAATAAGAATAGGAGATTGCAGTGAAGGGGGTCAGTCTCCCATTTGCAGGATGATTACCTTCTATCTACCAGACTCTATGCCCTCCCTTTCTGTTGAGATCAAACCCCATCAATTGCAAGTAACCAGTAAGGAGAATCTGCTAGCCCATCCAAATGTCTCATTACTTACTTGCAGTACTTGATAGTGGCCTGTCTACTCTGCTGTAGCATGATCCCCTTTCTCCTTGTTTCTGGCAGTGCCCTCCTTCCCCTTCCCTCCTGTTTTTAATCTTTGCAATTGCTCTAGGTATTACAGTGATTTATCTTTGAGTATGTCACTATGTGAGTTTGGTACTAGGATCTATCTATTAGGTAGTACATATGGCACTTAATTTTCTGTATCTGGAATACTTCACTCAGTATAATTTTTTTGTAATTACATCCATTTCCCAGCAAATTTCATTAATTCATCATTTTTGATGGCTGAGTAGTATTCCACTATATAAATGTACTACATTTTCCTTATTCCACTCATCAACTGTTGAGCATGTGGGTTGATTCCATGACTTTGCTATTGTAAACAGTGCTGCTATGAACATGGTCGTGCTTGTGCTGTCGAGGTGAATTTTTGCTGAATGGGGGATTATTCTCAGAAGTGGAATAGCAGGGTCATATGGCATTTCAATCTTTAACATTTTAAGAATCGCCAGATAGCTCTCCAGAGTGGTTGTATAAGCCTGCATTCCCACCAGCAATGTAGGGGAATTCCCTTCTCACCACATCCTCTCTAGCATTTGATGTTGTTTGTATTGTGGATTTTTGCCATCCTGACCAGCGTGAGATGATATATCAGGGAAGTTTTGATTTCCATTTCCCTGATGGCTAAGGATGCAGGGCATTTTTAAGATATTTGTTAGGCATTTCAATTTTATCCCTGGTAACGTTTCTTTTCAGTTCCAAAGCCCATTTTTTAAATGGGCCATTTGTTTCTTTAGTATTTAGTTTTCTGGCTTCTTTGTGTACTCTGGATAATAGAGCTCTATCAGATATGAGGTTAGTGAAGATTTTCTCCCATTCTGTGGGTTGCCTTTGTGCTCAAGTTACAATCTCTTTATCTGAACAGAAGCTCTTTAATTTCATAAGATCCCATCTGTTGAGTGTTGGTTGTAGTGACTGCTATTGGATATCCATTTTCAGCTCGAGGGAGTTCTCTCCTCTTTCAACTAAGGTTTTTATAGTTTCTGGCCTTATATTGAGGTCCTTGACCCATTTGGAATTAATTCTTATATGTGGTGACAAGTACGGGTCCACTTTTAATCTTCTGCATGTGAACATCCAGTTTTGCTAGCACCATTTGTTGAAGATGCTGTTCTTTTTCCATTGGATTCTTTGGGCCCCTTTGTCAAAGATCAAATGACTGTAGTTGTGTGGGCTTATATCTGGTTCTTCTCCCCTTATCCATTCATCTGTGTGTCTATTTTGGAGCCAGTACCAGGCTGTTTTTATAACTATGGATTTATAGTATAGACTAAGGTTTGGTATGGTGATACCTCCAGAAGTGTTTTTCTTACTCAGTATTGTTTTTCCTATCCTGGGTCTTTTGTGGTTCCAATATGAATTTTGAGATTGTTTGGACAACTTCTTTAAAGAATTGCTTTGGGATTTTAATTGGTAGAGCAATGAATCTGTATATTGCCTTTGGTAGGATGGTCATTTGTATGATGTTGTTTCTGCCAATCCAGGTCTTTTCCCCCCTTCTAGTGTCTTCTGTAATTTCTTTCTTATGGTTTTAAAATTTTCATTATAAAGGTCTCTGACTTCCTTGGATAGGTTTATACCAAGGTATTTCACTTTTTTTAGGGGCTACATAAATGGGATTGTTTCTTTCAGGGCTTTTTCACTCCTTTCATTCTGTGCATATAGGGAGGCCACTGATTTTGTAAGTTTATTTTCTATCCTGCCACCCTGCTGAACTTCCGTTTTTGGGATCACTTAGGTATAAGATCATGTCATCTGCAAATAGAGATAACTTGACTTCTTCCTTGCTGACTTGAATCCCTTATATCTCCCTTTCTTGTGTCATGACCTCAAGTGGTGAGAGTGGACAGCCTTGTCTAGTTCCTGATGGAAGCGGGAATGCTTCAAGTTTTTCCTCATTGAGTATAATACTTGCTGTAGGCTTGTTATATACCGCTTTTATTATATTGATAAAGGTTCCTTCCATTCTAATCGTCTCTAGGGTTTTGATCATAAAGGGCTGTTGGATATTGTCAAAAGCTTTTTCTGCATCTATCCAGAGTATCAGGTGGTCTTGGATTTTAGAATGGTTTATATGGTGAATTACATTTATTGATTTGCATATGTTGAACCAACCTTGTGAGCCTGGGATAAAGCTTACTTGATCCCCGTGAATGATTTTTTGGTATGTTTTTGAATCCAATTTGCTAAGGTTTTGTTGAGAATCTTTGCACCTGTGTACATCAAAGAAATTGGCCTACAGTTTTCTTTTTTAAGTGTATCTTTATTAGGTTTTGGGATTAAGATGATATTAGGTTTATAGAAAGAATTTGTTATTTGATGAAACAGTTTAAGGAGTATTGGTTTTATTAGCTCCTTAAATGTCTGGTAGAACTCTGTGCTGAATCCATCTTGTCTAGGACATTTTTTGGTGGGAAGATTGGAGATTACTTCATCAATTTCCTCATATGTTATAGGACTATTTAAATAATTCACAACTTCCTGATTCAATTTAGGTAAGTTGTGCTTACTAGGAATTCCTTACTTAGGAATTCATCCATTTTTTTTGTTATCAAATTTCACAGAGTATTTATAAGTTTTTGAAATACAATGTTATAATTCTCTGAATTTCTTAGGTATTGGTAGTGATAACTCCATTATCATTTCTAATTCTGTTAATTTGGGATTTCTTTTTCTTGCTTTTGGTTAATTTAGCTAGGCGTATATCAGTTTTTTTTTGATTTTTTTCAAAGAACCAGCTTTTTGACTGGTTGATTTCTGTATCATTTTCCTTATCTCAATTTTAAATATTTCTCCCCTTATTTTGCTAATCTCCTTTCTTCTACTGCTTTTGGGATCAGATTGAACTAGTGTCTCTAAAGCTTTAAGCTGCATTGTTAAGTTATTTATTTGTGGTGTTTCTATTTTTTTAATGTAAGCATTAATAGCTATGGAGTTACCTCTTAGGACAGCTTTCATTGTGTCCCAAAGATTTTGATAAGATGTATTTTCATTATCCTTTGCTTCCAGGAAATCTTGAATTTCCTTTATTATTTCTTCCTGAATCCAATTCTCATTTTAGCATCAAAGTGTTTAGTTTCCAGGAGTTAGTGTATTTTCTGTTGTTTGTTGTGTTGTGAATGTCAAGTTTTAGACCATGGTGGTGTGATAGGGTACAGGCTAGAATTTCAACTTTCCTTCATATGTGGAGATTCGTTTTTTGGCCCAATATGTGATCTATTTTGGAGAATGTTCTGTGTGCTGCTGAGAAAAATGTGTATTCTTTGGTGCATGGATGAAAAGTTCGATAGAGATCTGTAAGGTCCATTTCTGTAAGGGTTTGGTTGAGTTCCAAAGTGTCTCTGTTAAGTTTTTTTCCTGTTGATCTATCCCATGTTGAGAGGGTGGTGTTGAAATCCCCATGAATTATCGTTTGGGGGTTGATTTCTTGCTTTAGTTGCTGCAGGTTTCCTTAATGAATTTGGAAGTGCCCATATTAGGTTCATATATGTTCAGTATTGTGAAGTCTTCTTGGTGAATTGTACCTGTGACTAAAATGTAGTATCCATCTGTGTCTCATATGATTTTTTTTGGTTTGAAGTCCACTTTGTCTGATAGCATAAAAGCTACCGCTGTCTGTTCTACTGGATGCATTAGCTTGCACAATTTTAGACCAGCCTTTTATTTTTAGGATGTGCCTATCTTTTGTGGGGAGATTAGTTTCCTGAAGGCAGCAGATTGATGGGTTATGATTTTTAATCCAAATTTGTAATCTCTGTCTCTTGATTGGTGAGTTAATTCCATTGACATTTACTGTTATAATGGAGAAATTACTTTTAATTCTGGACACTTTTTATGTTTAGTGGTTTTTGTAAATGTATTATGTGGCTTTTGGATGTTGGTGGTATTATACTTCCCTTCTCTACTCCTGGATATGCTTGTTCTTATCTATAAGCTTGAGTATCTTTTGTAGCAGTTTTTGATGGCCTGGTTTGGTAGATATATAAACCTTCAAGTTGTCTTTGTGCTGGAAAACTTTTCTTTCCCCTCAATCATGATAGTTTTTCAGGGTACATCAGCCTGGGTTGGCATTTTTGCTCATTCAATACTCGAAGTACATCTCTCCAAGGTTTTCTTGCTTTTACTGCTTCTACTGAGAAGTCATTTGTTATTTTAATAGGTTTACCTTTAAAAGTGACCTGTTTTTTCTCCCTTGAAGCTCTCAGCAGCAGTTCTTTGTCTTGAATGTGGAGTGTTTTAACTATTATTTGCTGTGGCAAGTTTCTATTTTGGTCATATCTGTTTGGGGTGTGGAATGCCTTTTGTATATGGATGGGCCTCTCTTTTTTTAGATGAGGAAAATTTTTCTTGATGATAGTTTGAAAAATTTCCTCAGGTGTGGTATTTTGGGATTCTTGCTCTGGTATTCCATGAATGCGCATGTTAGGCTTCTTCAGGGATACCTCTCAAGTATCTTTTTGGGTTTAACAACCTCTTTTATTGAGCTGGTTAATTATTCCACTTTGTCTTCAAGATCTGAAATTCTATTTTCTGCTTTGTTTGTTCTGCTGATAAGACTCTATGTTGAGTTCTGGTTTGAAGATAACTTGTCTTTTAGTTCAATATTAAATGCAGCCTGAGACTATTTAACTGCTCTATGTCTATTTTTGTTTCTTGAACTGTTTTTCTCAACTCCTCCAAGTGTCTGTTGTTTTCCTCTTCAAAGTGGTTGATGCAGTTATTTAACTCCTCCTGCATTTCCTCTTTCATAGTATTGATCATGGTAATGATCATGCTTTGAAAGTCGTTGTCTTGGGTCAGACTTTCTTGGCTATTTTCTGTGGATTTGTTCTGTTTGGAGTCTCTCATTATGGGGTTGATTCTTTCATTGGGAGATTCGTTTTCTTGGGTTTTGTTTCTCCTGGATTTGCACTGTGACTTGGGCATTTTTGTTTTATCTCTTAAGACCTTCTTTCAATTTCTGCATGTTTTTGACTGAACTGAATTAGTTGGTATCACTACTTTCGGGCAGTTATTACTAGTGTTTGCTTTTGTGTTGGTTACGCTTGTTGTTATTGTTATTTCCTAGATGAGACTGTTAGACAGTTAGTACAAGGGGTGGATAGGGGGTGACTATTAGTATGGTAGTGCACTTTTGTAATTTAGTACCTTGGTGATATGTGAGGGTAAGTGGTATAGGCCTTGAAGTTGTATATGTTTTGGGCGTGGCTATATGGAAAGTTACTCTACAGTAACTAATACTTGAAAGGAACAGGATGGTAAAAAGGGGGTTTACTATCTTTGGGCTGGATGTGGAGAATCTCTCCCATGTGATAGGATGAATTTAGAGGATTTCAGAAATGTGGCCTTCATACCATAGAGCTTTGCTTTGGTGTTGAATTCTGATAAGCAGTGTGTCCTTCATGGACCGGGACACAGTGTGCCCTTGTTGGATTGCGCATTTCCTAGGCAGGCAGGGAGAAAGAGCAGAGGTGCTGGAGGCAGGTGCAATTAACTTGGGGACCTTGGGTATGACCTAGGGGTCCTCCCCAGCCTGGAGCAGTGCCTGCTTCGCCTGGCTGGTGAGATGAGCTGGGAAGAGTGGGTTACCTGGGTCTTGGGGGTGAGCAGGCGTGTACCTGGGGCCCAGTGTGTTCTCGCTGAATTTCTCGTGTCCCGGGCCAGCAGGCAGTCTTTTGCTACACAAGTCTTTGATATAAACAATGTATTTAATTTTTTAAAATATATTTAAAATTTTTCCTTTTTATTGACATATAATGTAAATAAGAAAAAGTGACTATAAGTTTGAATATCATGTAAAATTTCCTATGTTCAGTACCTGAGATTTGAAAGAAAAGTGGAATATTATCACAATCTCATATTCTATCCACAACCACAGTCCCTATTTCAAAAAATAAAACTTAAATTTCCATGATTTTGAAATTCATTTCATAGTTTGTGTGCAGTTGGGTTTATTCTTTTGTCATGCAATATTCTATTGCATAAATTTTCTCTAATTTTTTATCCACTCTAAGGTGAGCATTTATATTGCCTCTGATATTTTAGCTTCTACAGATAGATTTATTATGTACATTCTGTTATATGCCATTTAGTGAGCATGTGTTTGCAATTCTGTTGGTTAGACCTCTATAAGGAGAATTGCTAGATCATGCTTGACTGGGGAATTGCAAGAAAGAATCTGATCAATATTCTTTTAGAAAGATCTTTCTCACAAAAATGAAGGTACAAAATTAGGGTGGTTTAATAATTTAGGTGAGGATTGAAAAACTTTTGAATTAAGAATGTCACTGAGAAAGAAATAAAGAGATGGGTATGGGAGCTATTTACAAGGGAATTAATTAAAATTTGATAGCATAAGTAAGTAGGTATGGGGGTGAAACATTCATGGAAAGAATGGCTATAGGGATTTTATTAAATATTCATGAATGTTTCCAGAAAGGCATTATTTTGGAAGTCAGAATGTAAACACTGATAAAGATAATAGCTAATATAATAATTATACGTATAGTTATATATAAATATGTATATAAAGATAAGAGCTAATATACAAAAGTTTTACAAATTCTTCACCTATCCAGAGTAGGTTCCAGATTAACCAGTGACTACAAATTCTTTGAATTATATCCATTGATTCAGAAGGCTCAAAGAGACAGACCTGGTTTAACTGTGCTTGTTCCATATAAATCATATGTACGTGAGGTACTTTTTAATGTCTAAGAGACAGTTTCATCATTTTTAGCACAGAAGCAGCAATACATCATTTGCATGATTTTATGTGATCAAATATAAATTATCTATGAGTACCTGGACGTAGCTAATTTAGGTGAAAGCCACTATATTATTACATTTAATTATAACAACTTAATGCTTTTAAAACAAATCATATTTTATATTGTATCTTTATTTTCTCAAATATGGAAAATTAATGGTGTTCTACACTCTACTCATTCTGAAAAATTTATTTTCGAATCTAAGCAACCAAATATTAAGTAAAACCTGACATATAACTTAGCAGTCTTAACTTAGACATAACCATTCTTCACATGTTGCTTTTGATTTAAAATAAGGATGTGAGCAATCTTAGATGGTAACACAAATATATTAAATTTTGTCCAAAAAATTTGTCCTGATTTTTTTTTTTACTGGGAAGTATCCTATATTGCTTTTCTGGGACTTAAGTTTTGTACCAAAATGAAATGCAAGATTCTGCTACATGTTCTTAAAAGATAAAAACCTTCAATTTTCTTGGAAACAAGCTTGTACAGAATGCAGTCTGAAAAGCTGAAAGTTCAGTTGCACTTTGTGGGACTATTGTTATGTATCATGTATAGGACATTAACATAGGAAATAAGATCTAGAATCACATCAACTTATAGATTCAAAAGCATTTCCTAGTCTGTGCACAAACAATGATATTTGCCTTTGTCCTAGCTCCTTTCACCAGCCAGCCCCTGGGAAAAACCCAGGCTGCCTACAGTTTGCCCCGGCCATGCTCCAGGCAACAGCCCCTTTGTGCTTCCCACCCACCTGCCTGCCCGACAGGGACAGAACTCGCTCAGGGTCCTCCATCCCAGGTGAGGTCCCCCAACCCCCAGGTTGCCCCCTGTCCCTTCTCCTCCCACCAACCAGCCCAGGGAACACCCAAGCTGCCTCTTGTTTGGCTGGGCCATGCCCCCGGGGCCACAGCCCCTTTGTTCTTCCTGCCTGCCTACCCCCTCCCCCCACCAGGACAGGACTTGCTCAGGGTCAGAGTCCTCCGTCCCTGGAGCCTGGATGGGCCAAGTCCTAGGTCCCAGGTGAAGAGTTCTGCCATCACCATCAACCACTCTGCCCCTCCGGCCCACCCGGAACCCTCACTAGTGGTCCATGGAGGACACACTGCTACTCAGAATTCAACAGAGTCCAAAGGAAACTCAAGCAAAGCTCTAAGGGACAAAGGCCATACATCAGAAGTCCTCTAAAATCATCCTAACACATGGGAGAGATTCTTGACATCCAGCCCAAAGATAAGTAAACCTCTTTAGTTACCATACTTCTCCTTTCTAGTATTAATCCCTGTAGATTAATTTTGCCATACAGCCATCCCAAAAATATATGCAACTGCAGGCATTATACCACTCACCCTCACATATCACCAAGATACTAAATAGTAAAAGTGTGCTACCATACTAATATTCACCCCCTGTCTACTAAACTTGACTTAACTGATGTACTAACGGCCTAATAGCCTCATCTAGAAAGTAATACTAGTAATACTGCCCGAGAGTAGTAATACTAACTAAATCAGTTCAGTCAAAAACACACAGAAACTGAAAAGTCCTAAAAGACAGAACAACAATGCCCAAGTCAAAGTACAGATCCATCAGAAACAAAACCCAAGAAGACAAATCTCCCACCGAAAGCATTAACCCCATAGTAATGGATTCCAACAGAACAAATTTACAGATAATAGCCAAGAAAGCCAGACCCAAGATAACGGCTTTCAAAGTATGATCATTACCATGATTAATATTATCAAAGAGGAAATCCGGGAGGAGTTATATAACTGCATCAACCACTTTGAAGAGGAACACAACAGACATTTGGAGGAGTTGAGAAAAACAGTTCAAGAAACAAAAATAGACATAGAGCAGTTAAACAGTCTCAGGCTGTGTTTAATATTGAACTAAAAGACAAGTTATCTTAAACCCAGAACACAACATAGAGTCTTATCAGCAGAACTAACGAAGCAGAAAATAGAATTTCAGATCTTGAAGACAAAGTGGGAGAATTAACCAGCTGAATGGAAGAGGTTGCTAAAGCCAAAAAAATACTGGAGAGGAATATTCAAGAGTTTTAGGACACCCTGAAGAAGCCCAACATGCGCATTCATGGAATACCAGAGCAAGAATCCCAAAATACCACACCCGAAGAAATTTTTCAATCATAAATGAAAACTTCCCTCAACTAAAGAATGAGAGCCCCATCCAAATACAAGAGGCATTCCACACCCCAAACAGATATGACGAAAATAGAAACTCGCCACAGCAAATAATAGTCAAAACACTCCACATTTAAGACAAAGAAAAGGTGCTGAGAGCTTCAGGTGAAAAAAAAAAGTCACTTTTAAAGGTAAACCTATTAAAATAACAAATGACTTCTCAATGGAAACAGTAAAAACAAGAAGAGCTTGGAGAGATGTACTTCAAGTATTAAATGAACAAAAATGTCAACCCAGGCTGATAGACCCAGCAAAACTATCCATCATGATTGAGGGATAAAGAAAAGTTTTCCAGCACAAAGGCAACTTGAAGGCTTTCATGTCTACCAAACCAGGCCTTCAAAAAATGCTAGAAATGATACTCAAGCTTGAAGAAAAAAACAAGCGTATCCAAGAGGACGAAGGGAAGTATAATAACACCAAAACCTAAATGTTAAGCAATATACTTACAAAAGCCACTAAACATAAAAAATGTCCAGAATTAAAGATAATTTCTCCATTATAACATTAAATGTCAATCAAGAGACACAGATTACAAACTTGGATTAAAAACCACAATCCAACAAACTGCTGCCTTCAGGAAACTCATCTCACCACAAAAGATAGGTACATCCTAAAAATGGAAGGCTGGTCAAAAATTCTGCTAGCTAATGGAACTAGGAAACAGGAAGGGGTAGCCATTATGCTGTCAGATAAAGTGGACTTCAAACCAAAAAAAAATAAGAGACACAGATGGATACAACATTTTAGTCACAGGTACAATTCACCAAGAAGACTTCACAGTACCGAACATATATGCAGCTAATACGGGCACTTCCACATTCATTAAGCAAACCCTACAGCAGCTAAAGCAAGAAATCAACTCCAAAATGATAATTCGTGGGGATTTTAACACCGCCTTATCAACATGGGATAGATCAACAGGCCTAAAGCTTAATAGAGACACTTTGGAAAGTAATCAAACCTTTAAAAAAATGGACCTTGGGGCTGGAGAGGTGGCTCAGGGGTTAAGCCTCTGCCTTGCAGGTGGAAGGCCCTGAGTTCGGATCCTAGACCCCACGTATAGACACCAGGCGGAAGCAAGGGCGGCCTGCGTTTCTGGTCCTGGTAGGGCGGAGCCTGTGAATCCCGGGACAGAGTAAACAAAGAGGAGGTGGAGGCGGTTCATGGTGGTTCCCGAATTCGTCCGTGGTTCCACACGCACACACTTACACACACACACACACACACACACACACACACACACACACATACACGCATACATGCGCAATTTAATAACTAATAATAAAATTAAAAAAAAATGGACCTTATAGATCTCTATCAAACTTTTTATCCACGCACCAACGAATACACATTTTTCTCAGCAGCATATGGAACTTTCTCCAAAATAGATCAAATATTGGGTTACAAAATGAATCTCCACATATACAAGAAAGTTGAAATTCTACCCTGTACCTTATCAGACCACCATGGTCTAAAGCTTGACCTCCACAACAAAATAAAAAACAGAAAATACATTAACTCCTGGAAACTTAACACCATGATGCTGAATGAGAACTGGATTCAGGAAGAAATTAAAAAGGAAATTCAAGATTTCCTGAAAGTGAATGATAATGAAAATACAACTTATCAAAATCTTTGTGACACAATGAAAGCTGTCCTAAGAAGTAAGTTCATAGCTCTTAATGCCTACATCAAAAAATAGAAACATCAGAAATGAATAACTTAACAATGGAGCTTAAATCTTTAGAGACACTAGAGCAATCTGATCCCAAAAGCAGTAGAAGAGAGGAGATTAGCAAAAAAAAGGGGAGAAATATCTGAAATCGAGATAAGGAAAACTATACAGAGAATCAACCAGTCAAAAAGCTGGTTCTTTGAAAAAATCAATAAGATTGATACACCCCTAGCTAAATTAACCAAAAGCAAGATAGAGAAAGCCCAAATTAACAAAATTAGAAATGAAACTGGAGGTATCTCTATGGATATCCATAGCATCATATTTCAAAAACTTATAGTCTGTGAACGTTGACAACACAAAAGAAATGGATGAATTCCTAAGTAAGCACAACGTACTGAAATTGTATCAGGAAGTTGTGAATTATTTGAATAATCCTATATCATATGAGGAAATCGATGAAGTAATGTCGAATATTCCCACCCAGATATGTTCTTGACCAGAAGGATTAAGCACAGAGTTCTACCAGACATTTAAGGAACTAATAACACCAATACTCCTTAAATTGTTTCATCAAATAACAAAGGAAGGAACACTACCAGATTCTTTCTATGAAGCTAATATCATCTTAATCCCCAAACCTAATAAAGATACATTTAAAAAACTAAACTATAGGCCAATCTCTCTGATGAACACAGATGCAAAAATTCTCAACCAAGTCTTAGCAAATCAGATTAAAAAACATATCAAAAAGATCATTAACGGGGATCAAGTTGGTTTTACCCCAGGCACACAAGGTTGTTTCAACATACGCACATCAATAAATGTAATCCACCATATAAACCAGTCTAAAATCCAAGACCACATGATACTATTGATAGATGCAGAAAAAGCTTTTAAAAAGCTCCAACAGCCTTTTATGATCAAAATCCTAGATATAGTTGGAATGAAAGGAACCTTTGTCAATATAATAATAGCTGTATACAACAAGCCCACAGCAAGGATTATACTCTATGGGGAAAAACTTGAAGCATTCCTGCTTCGATCAGGAACTAGACAAGGCTGTCCACTTTCACCACTTCTATTCAATATTGTACTTGAAGTCTTAGCTGAAGCCATAAGACAAGAAAGTGAGATAAAAAGGATTCAATTTGGCAAGGATGAAGTCAAGTTATCTCTGTTTGCAGATGACATGATCTTATACCTGAGTGATCCCAAAAACCCCACCAGGAAACTCCTGGAACTAATACAGAAGTTCAGAAGGGTGGAAGGATACAAAATAAATGTACAAAAAATCAGTGGCCTTCCTATATGCCCAGAATGAAAGAAGTGAAAAAGCCTTGAGAGAAACAATCCCATTTATCCCCCCCCAAAATTAAACATTTTGGTATAAATATAACCAAGGAAGTAGGAGACCTTTAAAATGAAAACTTTAAAACCCTAAAGAAAAATTACAGAAGACATTAGAAGGTGGAAAGACCTGCCATGTTCCTGGATTGGCAGAATTAATATCATAAAAATGACCATCCTACCAAAGGCAATATACAGATTCAATGCTATACCCATTAAAATCCCAAAGCAATTCTTTAAAGAAGTTGCCCAAACAATCTCAACGTTCATGTGGAGGCACAAAAATCCAGGATAGGAAAAACAATCCCGAATAACAAAAATGCTACTGGAGATATCACCATACCAAACCTTAGTCTATACTACAAATCTGTAGTTGTAAAAACAGCCTGGTATTGTTTCCAAAATAGACACATAGACCAATGGATAAGGGTTGAAGACCCAGGTATAAGCCCACACAACTACAGTCATTTGATCTTTCACAAAGGTGCCCCCCCCAGAAAAAAATGGAAAAAGAACAGCATCTTCAACAAATGGTGCTGGTAAAACTCGATCTCCTCATGCAGACGATTAAAATTGTACCCGTACTTGTCACCATGTACAAGAATTAATTAAAAATGGATGAAAGCCCTCAATATAAGGCCAGAGACTATAAAAATCTTAGGTGAAAGTGTAGGGAACTCCCTTGAGCTGATTGGGCTAGGCCAACCGTTCCTAAACAGAAATCCAATAGTGCAATCAACACAACCAAACACTCAACAGATGGGATCTTATGAAATTAAAGAGCTTCTGTTCAGATAAAGAGAGTGTAACTCAAGCACAAAGGCAACCTACAGAATGGGAGAAAATCTTCACTAACCATATATCTGATAGAGCACTTTTATCTAGAGTGCATAAAGAACTAAGAAAACTAAACACCAAGGAAACAAATGGGCCAATTAAAAAACGGGCCTTGGAACTTAAAATAAAATTTACCAAGGACAAAATTAAAATGTCCAACAAATACCTTAATGCTCCACATGCTTAAGTCATCAGGTAAATGCTAATCAAAACCTCCCTGAGATATCATCTCACCCCAGTCAGGATGGCAAAATCCACAATACAAACAATACCAAATGCTAGAGAGGATGTGAAGAGAGGGGAACTCTCCTACATTGTTGATGGGAATGCAGGCTCATACAACCACTCAATGCAGGCTCATACAACCACTCTGTGAACTGTCTAGTGATTCTTAAAGAAGTTAAAGATTGAAATGCCATATGACCCAGCTATTCCACTTCTGGGAATAATCCCCTATTCAGCAAAAATTCACCTCTATAGCACAAGCATGACCATGTTCAAAGCAGCACTGTTTACAATAGCAAAGTCATGGAATTAACCCAAATGTCCAACAGCTGACGAGTGAATAAGGAAAATTTGGCACATTTGTACAATGGAATACTACTCAGCCTTCAAAAATGATGAATTACTGGAATTTGCCGGTAAATGGATGTCATTAGAAACAATTATACTGAGTGAAGTATTTCAGACACAGAAAATTACGTGCCATATGTACTCCCTAATAGGTGTATCCTAGCACCAAGCCCACTTACAGACACACTCATAAATAAATCTATGTAATACCTACAGTAATTGCAAAGATTATAAATAGGAGAGAAGGGGAAGGAGAGGCCCGCTGGAAACAAGGGGAGAAGGGATCATGCTATGGCAGTTAGGCCACCATCAAAGACTGCGCGTAAGTCATGAGACATCTGGTTAAGCTCACAGACTTTCCTTCCTGGTCACTTGCAGCTGATGTGGTATGATCTTACCAGAAGGGGAGGGCATACAGTCTGGCAGATAGAAGGTAACCATTTTGCAAATGGGAGACTGACCGTCCACTGCAGTCTCCTACTCTTATTCCATCTACCTTTGAATATACTCTTATAATAAGACTCTATTTTAACAGCTTTTTATCTCTGGCCCGGGGGTGACATCCAATACCCATCAGGATGGAGCCAAGGGCATTGCAGGAGCAGCACAACTGAAAAAAAAATAAAGAAACCATAATTCAGAACATCAGAGACTCTATATCAACCACCTGGAATCAGGCCTGCCTAATCTCTCCCCATCCAGAAGCTCAGGGAAATTTGCGGAAGAGGGGGGCGGTAAGATTGTAAGAGCACAACGAGGTGAGGAGTCATATATGCAAGATACTTCACACAAGTTAGGGCTGAAGCAATTATAATAGGACTCTGCATGATCTGCGCAATGACCATCACATCATTGACCTCTCAAAGTCTAGCATGGACTAATGGCATTAGGATCCTTGGAGGCAAGGGATTAACAGCCACAATAGTGTTCCTATACTTAAGGGGAACACAAGAAAGAATTCTAGGAATTGCCACTGAGTCCTTACACTTCATCAGAGAGGAGGACCCAGAGGAAAGTTTGATATACACATTATAGGATGCTCCAGGGATGGGGGGAGGGGGCGCTGGGGGAAAGGGAGGGAGGGGGAAAGGAATGGGAAAAGGGGGGAGGAACAGGGAGGTCCAGGGAGAGGTGGATTAAGGGAGGGAACCTGGGTACCTATTGCATTTGTATAAGTAGAAAAAAAATAAATACAAAAAGAAAATGTAGCAGAAAAAAGCAACATTGATATTCTTGCAGCTCAGCTCACACGTGAATGGTGTGTATGTGTTTGCATGTATGTGACACCTATGTGTGTGTGTGTGTGTGTGATGTGTGTGTGTGTGTGTGTGTGTGTGTGTGTGTGTGTGTACATTTTCATATCTATAAGTAACAAGAAAGATCCGTGTCAGTCTTGTCTTTGGTGTCTTATGTTCAGAACTTCAGATTTTGCAGTAGAGGTTAGGGAAGAATTTTGAAGGTAAAAATGTTTTACATTCATTCTAGTTTCTTCATTGGCACTGTCCAGATTGCAGAGGGATGCCTTCTAGCTTTCTGAATCATCACCAAGTGCTTCTGGGAATCTCCACCTGTCACATATAGTCTCGATGTTGCCAATAAATTCATGACCAAATAGCCTATAGGGGAACAATGGGTTTTCTTCTTTGTTTAGTTCATACTCTAGTTTGGTATGAGAGCAGACACTAACACCAGGGGCCTAGGGAACTGGTCATACCATATTCACAGGACAGCTGAGAGAGAGCCAAACTTCCCTTACCAGAGAGCATGTGTTCTCAAGTATGCCTAATATTGCTGACTTATTTAACCAATTCCATTCATTTTATTCACATGCCCTACCTCCACCATGGACTGGGCTTTCTCTGCCAATTAGACAATCTCTTGTGGGCTTGACTAAGGCTTCATTCAACTACTAATTTTTTACAAAGATGCCCTGAGCTCAGCCTTCAAGTGGCAATATGACACTTCCATGTCACTGTCTGTACCTTTCTTTATTTTTTTTCCACATATGAATCCACATTGCTCTATTTCATGGAGTAATATAATAAAAATATTACAGCACTTTTCATCTAATATCATGATTAGTGTTCATTATCTCAACAAGTTGATATCAATACATACCCTTCATGATTCCTTGATTTTCCTGACATATGAAAAAAATTTAGGATTGGATCTGTGTTAAAAATCACTCATTTGGATATTATGTTTGCTTATCAGATGACAGAAAATAGTATCTTGTAACTGTACTTTGAGTTCTCAAGCACAGATGGAAAGAACATCATTTAAAAAAAACTCACAGTGATTCAGGTAGTTTCTATTAGCCAAGCTTTAGGTAATTTAAAGAAGAAATACATTTTTTAGACAATAAGAAGACCTATGGAAAGAACATTCCTGTTGATTGTGAGGAATGTGCAATTATTGCCATGTCTCATTTTGCTGGTTTGAAGATCTAGTAGAATGTTTTGTTACCAAAACACCAGAAAAGATGGAAATACACATACCAAGAACATACAAATTGTAAAACCAGAAGATGTTGAGTTTACCTCAAATACTAGCCTCTTGAGCTGAAACCTAATAAGTCTATGCACATTTTGGGACATAATGCTACTCCAAATGTCAGTAAAACACTTCGGAAACATTATTTCCAGACCATCACCCCAAAGCTTCCATATTCTCTGGGTATTTTACAATTCTTTATATAATATGTGAAAATAATTAAGAGAAATGCATAAAGTCTCAGGGTAGCTATTTATGAAGGCAATTAACTGTAGTCTCTTTTATCTGTATTTACTGACAGCGAGAGATGAGCCAGATACTGCCCAGAGAAACGAGGGAGCAGAGTGGTGTGCATATCTATCGATATACAGCTTCCCCTGTGGTCACATCACACTGCTGCTATTCTCACACCTTAAGTGGTTTTTGGTATCAGCTGCAGCAGAGATTACAGGCCTCAGGAGGCTGTATGCTGGGTCAATAAGAGCAGGTCAACAGGAACAAACTTTATCATTAAATATTTGAAGTACATCCTATAAGTTAACCTATCCTCTAATCTATTATTTTTCTCCTGTAGAAAATCCACGATGTTCACACAAAATCCATATTTCTGCAAAACTCAAGGAAATGGGGCCTCACAGATCCATATATCTTATCAAATTTTTGGGGATTCATGATACCACTCTCAATGGACAATGAAAGTCTCATTTTTCCAGATTTTAATGGAAAGTGTCATAATGCAAAAGGCTTAAAATTAAAACAAGTGAAGTACAAAAAAACCAATGGAAAAAGAACAGCATCTTCAACAAATGGTGCTGGCAAAACTGGATCTCCACATGCAGAAGATTAAAGCTGGACCCGTACTTGTCACCATGTACAAGACTTAATTCCAAATGGATCAAGGAACTTGATATCAGGCCAGAGACTATAAAAACCATAGTTGAAAGGATAGGGAACTCCCTCGAGCTGATTGGGCTAGGCCAACAGTTCCTAAACAGACATCCAATGGCACAGTCACTGCTACCAATTCTCAACAGTTGGACCTTGTGAAATTAAAGAGCTTCTGTTCAGATAAAGAGATTGTAACACAAGCTCAAAGGCAACCCACAGAATGGGAGAAAATCTTCACTAACCACATATCTGATAGAGCTCTACTGTCCAGAGTGCACAAAGAACTTAGAAAACTAAACTCCAAGGAAACCAATGGCCCAATTAAAAAATGGGCCCTGGAACTTAAAAGAAATTTTACCAGGGATGAAATTAAAATGTCTAACAAATATCTTCAAAAATGCTCCACTTCATTCGCCATCAGGGAAATGCAAATCAAAACTTCCCTGAGATATCATCTCACCCCGGTCAGGATGGCAAAAATCCACAATACAAACAACAACAAATGCTGGAGAGGATGTGGAGAGAGGGGAACTCTCCTACATTGTTGGTGGGAGTGCAGGCTCATACAGCCACTCTGGCGAGCCGTCTGGAGATTATTAAAGAAATTAAAGATTGAAATGCCATATGACCCTGCTATTCCACTTTTGGGAATAACCCCCCATACAGCAGAGGTTCACCTCGATAGTACAAGCACTACCATGTTCATAGCAGCACTGTTTACAATAGCAAAGTCATGGAATCAACCCAAATGTCCAGCAGTTGACGAGTGGATAAGGAAACTGTGGTACATCTATACAATGGAGTACTACTCAGCCATCAAAACTGATGAATTACTGGAATTTTCTGGGAAATGGATGTCATTAGAAACAATTATATTAAGTGAAGTATCCCAGACCCAGAAAATTAAGTGCCATATGTACTCCCTAATAGGTGGCTCCTAGTACCAAACCCACCCAGCCCACCTAGAGACACTCAAAGAAAAATCTGTAATACCTACAGTAATTGCAAGGATTATGAACGGGAGGGATGGGGTAGGAGGGCTACACCAGGAACAAGGAGAGAGGGGACCATGTTACAGCAGAGAAAATATGTCTCCATCAAGGACTCAAATAAATAATGAGACATCTGATTAAGTTCACAGACTTTCATTCCTGATCATTTACTACTGAGGGGGTATGATCTCAACAGAAGAGGAGAGCATATAGTCTGGCAGATAAAAAGTAACCATTTTGCAAATGGGTGATAGACCCCTCCCTCACTGTGGTTTCCCACTTTTATTACATCTACCTTTGAATGTGCTCTTATCACAAGACTCTAGTTTAACAGCTTTTTGTCTCTGGCCAGGGGATGACATACAATGCCTACCAGGATGGAGTGAAGGGCATTGCAGGAGCAGCAAAACTGAAAAAGAAAATCGACAAACCACAATCCAGAACTTCAGAGACTCTATATCAACCACCTGGAACTAGGCCAGCCTAATCTCTCCCCATCCTGAAGCTCAGGGACATTTGCGGAAGAGGGGGCGGTAAGAGTGTAAGAGCAAAACGATGGGAGGAGCAATGATTTGCAAGATACTCCATACAAGTTAGGGCTGAAGCAATCATAATTGGACTTTGCATGCCCTGCGCAATGTCCAATACACTATTGACCTCACAAAGTCTAGCATCTGCTAAAGGCACCAAGATCCTTGGAGGCAAGGGATTGGCAGCCACAGCAGTGTTCCTATACTTAAGGGGAACACCGGAAAGGGTTCAGGGAAAGGCCACTGGGTCCTTGTACATCATCGTTGAGGAGGGCCCAGAGGAAAATCAGACATGCACAAGAAAGGACTCTCTGGGAAATGGGGGGGGGGAGGCACTGGGGAATGGGGAGGGTAGGGGACGCAGGGGGTTCGGGGGGGAGGAGGAGGGAGGGAGGGAACTGGTGTACCTATTAAGTTTGTATGAGCTGAAATAATAATAAAAATGTATTAATAAAAATAAAAAAAACAAGTGTAAGTAAACAAAAGTAGCAAACAAATCAAAACAAACACAAGAGTAAACCTAGCCCCCACTCTCAGGAAAATTCACGCAAGTAAAATGAACTCATTACATTGACTTTTTTTTTTACCATCTCTTTTAGTGATGTAGATGATGATATGCTAATTGAATTGCTCTTTGGAGAGGTACATTTCCATCCCGGTTTAAGGCATCATTATTGGAAACTCCAAAAGCATTCTTACTATAATACTCTTAACATGTATTTACACCTTAACTTTCTGAAGTATTTTTGGGACGTTTTATTAAAGAAAATCACTGCTGGCAAAACTGCAGGACATAATGGATGGAAGACAGTTCAGTCTTAAACAGGACATACAAAACCCCTCACCCTACACGATACTCAGGGAACAATATTGTGGATGAGGGAACAGTAGGAGCCTGAAGTACAGAAGGAGTGTAGCCGGACATTATCTTCAGGACATGAAAGCGCTGTGTTCATGAATACATGACAATTTTATATGTATACATATTTTCCTGAGGCATGCATGGAATTTGTCCTATCAACATGTCACCATAAAAGAGCAGAGAACTAAAATGGTCCTACACCTTCTCTGAGAGACTGATGAAGGTCAAACCTTGATGTGGGGTTAGGGAGTTACTTTCCTCAGTGATATATTCACTGAAGAGAGAGGAAGATGGAACTGGGGATTAAGACATGAAACTATCATAAAGTCACCATATTCATCTATGAAACAATAAAAGATTAGAAAAATTCTCTTTTGGATTTCTAAAAGTTCTATACATATTTTAAATAGGATCAAGGTTGTTTTATCTCGGTTGTATTTATTTAACATTAACCACATCATGAATGGCAAAACATGAGAAGTACAATTACCCACCACTTTATTATTCTTACTTCTGCACTTTCTTCATAGCACTCGTCTCCACCTGACACCTTTTTGTCTGCAGACTCCTTCTCAATTCCAGGATAACAATAACAACTTTAGGAGATTCTCTGCTGTGCCATCCCCAGCCAGAAGCAGTAGCAGGTACACAAATTTATGAGCAGTTTGGCAAAAGAAATCTTAGAAATGTAATTGCCACATTTGAGAGTGTGGAATTTACAATTTCAACATATATTGCAAATTGTTTTTTCTAGATGTTGTAGAAATTTATTCTATTAGTAATGCACCACACCCTCACATCAAATGTTTTATTGTTTTCTAAATAGTTACAGTGTATTCCTCATTTATGATAATTTGTTTTTGTGTGTATTGTGAGTGTGTGTGTGTGTCTATGTGTATCATAGAGCATTTTTTGTGCCTATGGAGGCCCAAGAATTATTTCAAAAATCACCCTGAATTGTTCTACCTCCTCTTTGCTTTGCTCTTTAGTTACCTTCCAAGGCTAAAAATATATGCTGCCACCATTTCTACTTTTTTTTTTGCATGGGATCTGGGATCCGAATTCAGAACTTTCTGCATGCAAGGCAGAGGCTTAACCCCTGGGACATCTCTCTAGTTCCAATTTATTATAATTTGAATTTCTTATATGATTCATGTGTATATTTCCATGATTTCAGTCAGTATTTCTCAAAACTAAAGATTTCCCTAATACCAGTTTTGATACCAGAAGTTATGTGGTTAATACCCATGTTCAGGGACCAAGAGGTTCTTAGGAATTCCTGATAGTCTCAGCTACATCTTTGCTCATTTATTTTGAAATTCATATTTCACTTATACTGGACACTGAGTGATAAAACTACTGATTAAATATATTTCCCTAAAGATGGTTCCCAAGTTATCATCTTATGAATGTGACAAGATTTTTTTCCCACTCATACAAACTTAACAGGTACACCAGTCCCCTCCCTCCCTCCAACCTCCCACCGCCCTATACCCAGCTCTGCTCCCCCTTCCCTCTCCATCCCCCAGTGCCTCCCCCTCCCATCCCGGAGCATCCTTTTTTTAAAAAAAAAACATTTTTTATTATTATTTCTGCTCATACAAACTTAGTAGGTACACCGGTTCCCTCCCTCCCTCCTCCTCCCCCCGACCCCCTGCTCCCCCTTCCCTCACCCCTCTCTACCCATCCCCCAGTGCCTCCCCCCCAATCCCCAGAGAATCATTTAATGTGCATGCCAGTCTCTCCTCTGGGCCCTCCTCTCCAATGACGTACAAGGACCCAGTGGCATTTCCCTGAATCCTTTCCTGTGTTCCTCTTAGGCATAGGAACACTACTATGGCTGTCAATCCCTTGCCTCCAAGGACTTTGGTGCCTTTAGCAAATGCTAGACTTTGTGAGGTCAATAGTGTGTTGGACATTGGGCAGGGCATGCAAAGTCCAATTATGATTGCTTCGAGCCTAACTTGTGTGGAGTATCTTGCATATCATTGCTCCTCCCATCCTTTTGCTCTTACACTCTTACCGCCCCTTCTTCCACAAATGTCCCTGAGCTTCAGGATGGGGAGAGATTAGGCTGGCCTAGTTCCAGGTGGTCGATATAGAGTCTCTGAAGTTCTGGATTATGGTTTGTTGATTTTTTTTCCAGTTGTGCTGCTCCTGCAATGCCCTTGGCTCCATCCTGATGAGTATTGTATGTCACCCCCTGGCCAGAGATAAAAAGCTGTTAAACTAGAATCTTGTAAAAAGAGTATATTCAAAGGTAGATGTAATAAAAGTAGGAAACGCATTGAGGGAGGGGTCAATCACCCATTTGCAAAATGGTTACTTTTCATCTGCCAGACTATATGCCCTCCCCTTCTGGTAAGATCATACCCCATCAGTTGTAAATGATCAGGAACGAAAGTCTGTGAACTTAACCAGGTGTCTCATTACTCACTTGCAGTCCTTGATGGAGGCCTATTTTCTCTGCTGTAACATGGTCCCCTCTTTCTTTGTTTCTGGTGTGGCCCTCCTACCCCATCCCTCCTGTTCATAATCCTTGCAATTACTGTAGGTATTACAGAGATTTATCCTTGAGTGTCTCTAGGTGGGTTTGGTATTAGGAGCCACCTATTAGGGAGTACATACGGTGCTTAATTTTCTGGGTCTGGGATACTCCACTTAATATAATTGTTTCTAATAACATCCATTTCCTGGCAAATTCCGTTAATTCAGACAAGATGTTTTCTGAGTCTGTCTTCAATTGCTAAGCAGTACAAAAATATTTAGAATCTGGAAGAATTTTCCTCCATCTAGTTATCCTTTGGGTCTTTGTCTGTAAAGTGTCCCCAACACAATTACTGCTCATCAGTCCAATAGGCAAGTTTATAGGTACATTTTAATTATTGATTTTAACTTTTAGGTATACACTACATGGAATATCAATATCTGCCCCTATCCTTACCATATAAAATGAAAAAACACCACACAAAATTAAAAATATACAACTCTCATATATATAACTGGATGCTTTTTTAGCAAGTGGAATCAGTGTTTTACATTGTTTAATCACAGTCCAAGAATGCATTTGACTCCCTCTTATAAATATTTGCATACATTTCAAATTCACTTGGTTGGCTAACTATTGTTCTACTGAAGGTCAAATATGAGTTTCCTGGTGAGATTTGTTGTTAGCTTGTCAGATAACTCCAAATGAATAAAAACAGGTTCCTCACAACAGGTAAAATAATGTAACTGAAATCATCAACTCTGAGATTTATTGCCTCTTCAAGTCTTTTCACACCAACACCTTTATAGAATGACCATAAAAATATAACAACCCAATCAAAAAAAGAATAGAAGTTATAGATTATACTTTTTTTTGCAAGCAGTATCAAAACTTTAAAATGATATCATTGAAGGAACATTGGACAAAAACATCAAAGTAATTTTTAGGTCTTTTGTCAAATTACTTTTTCTTATTTCTAATAATCAAATACATGTAAATTTTGAGTTGCTGTTTTCAGATTCTCTATATTCGAATATGTCATGTGGTTAAATTATTCATCACATGATATTTGTTAGATGTTATCTTTATCTCCTTTTCTCTGTTGGTCATAAATTAGGAAAAGTCACTGTTACCACACATAGATAATACTTAAATAGCGAATACTTAGACCAATTTCACAGTCTGTTGATCAAGATACAATTAAAAGATCACAGAGCAGGAAGTATTATTTTCAACTAATGTTGACAAGCTAGAAATAGATCATATATTCAGCTCATCGGGGAAGGCTTTTTACTTTAGTGAACATAATTTTTGCACTAATGTTCATGTTGATGAGATTTTTAAAAAAAATTTTATTTATTATTTATTCAATTGTGCATGTATGCGTGTGTGTGCATGTATGTGTTTGTGTGTGTAGGACCACGAACGAATTCGGGAACCACCATGGACGCCTCCACCTCCTCCTTGTTTACTCTGCCCGGGGATTCATAGGCTTTGCCCTACCAGAATCAGAAACGCAGGCCGCCCCTGCTTCTGACCGGTGTTTATACATGGGGTCTAGGATCCGAACTCATGACCTTCCACCTGCAAGGCAGAGGCTTAACCCCTGAGACACCTCTCTAGCCTCAGATTTTTTTTATAATCGGTAGCTTGGATTATGAAAAGTTGCAGTTGCTAATGGAAGATAACCTTAACACTGCATCATAAATTCCCTGATGTGTTATGGATGACTGTGTTGTATAAATGTAACTTAGAAAAATCTTCATGCTGAGATTTAACCCTCAGGGGAGGGGTATCAATGCAGTGGTAAAGTTTGAAAAAAATAAACATATCAACAAACAACCTTCATTTTTGTGTCCAGCAGGGAGTCTCAGTAGGAAATCTTTTCTTTTTTTCTTTAAAATTTTCCACTCATGCAAACTTAATAGATACCCTGGTCCCCTCCCTCCTTCCACTCCTCCCTTACTCCCAGTGTCCCCTCCCTTCATCCCTGGAGCATCGTCAAACTAATAGGAAATCTTTTCACAATAAGAATAATTTTGATACTGAGTCAGAATGCATAAAACCCTCAAGAGCAACCAACACTGACAAAATTCTTAAAGAGAAATATGAGCTCTTGAACATGAAGTTTTAGAATTAATTTATTTAAATGTAAATTTTTTGCATATACACATATATTGCACTGGGTAATAATGGCTTTGACCCCTGAGCCATCTGCCCAGTGCAATTTTTTTTATTTTCTAAAAATAAATATTTTATTTGGAAAAGCCAGTTTCTCTTCACTACTAATTTACAGTGACCTTTTAAACACACTACTACTAATTTTAAACACACTATCTACTACATGATGCCTGCCATGATCTTGGAGATTAAAATTTACTTATAGTCTTATTCTTGCCTTCTGAACTGAATGCACCTTTCTGTATTTCAGGTAACTGAAAAAGTTCACAAATCTTGGTGTTTGTGTAGAGTTAAGAATATGATCAACGTGATATCAAACTGTCCTCAAAATACCATTGCACCCATAGATAGTGTAGCTTTCAGTCCTTGACCTTTGGTAACGGAAGGGGTCTTGTATAAAGAATCATGTTTGACTGAAGTACAGAGAGTAAGTGATTCAGAGTGCCCCAAATGGGCTTTTAAATCATCTACCCAACGCATGGGTCAAGGAATATCATAGAAGAGAAGATAGTAAGAACACAAGAGTGGAAGGATAGGGAATGAATTTGTTGCCAAATAGTATCTTCTGGCAATGAATGGGCTACTGAGCCTCTGAACTCACTGTAGCTGTATTTACTTCCCTAGGACCTGTGCAAGATTTGGTCTGACATGGAAGAGAGAAGGGGACAGAAATTGTGATTCACCTCACCTTCCTGAGGGACTAGTGAGGAGTAATATTGGCTGTGGGGAGGGAGGCTGCTTTCTTTAGTGGTATAGTCCACATATGTATCATCCATATTCCAACAAGTGTTTACCCACATAGCAAAGTAGGTAAACCAGATGAAACCCAGTGGGTCCCACAAATAAAAAGACATGAAAGGAGGCGGGAGACTGCTCAGGAAGAAGGTTTGCTTTGAGAGAATGAAAACCAGAGAAAGAAGGATTGGGATTGAAAAATACAGGATGAAAATGACTTAAATTCATTGGATTTATGCATGAAATTGTCAAAAAATAAAAAACATCGTGTTTGATTACTCTAAGTATGATGTTTTCTTCATTTTAAAGATTTTTCAGGAAATAAGGCATTCCTTATTTAAACTAAGTTTACTTATTAACTCTTCTAGTTTTCTTTATTGGTCTACTATGCATAAAGTATATGTGTGTGCATATATATAGTTTATCTACTATATAATCCATGTATAAAGCTCTAGGCTACAAGAAAATATAAATAGAATCATCTAAAACAAAGGGAAGGAATTCCAATGGGGACAGAGTGTGTTTGTCATACATGGAGACCTGGGTTCAGTCTCCAAATACTATCACCAAAATACCCAAACTAAGCAAACAACCCCATCCCCAAGACAAAACCAAACCCCAAACCAAGATACCTCTCTCTCTCTCTCTCTCTCTCTCTCAGATTTCAATAGTACCAAAGAATAAATAACATTTTACAAAAACATAAGCTGAATTTAGCTGAAGCTTGAAATATCAATGAAATGAAATGTTCTCTAGTTCTGAATATATACATATATATTAATGAATACATCCTGTATATCAGAATATATAGTTTTGCAGATTTGAAAAAGAATTTGAGAAAAATAATAGTGAAGGGCAATGATCTGTAACTATGAATAATGTCTCTGAATGGAGGAACCAAAATAGTAATTTAATGAAAACAAAATACCATCTCTGGGCTGCAAATAAGCATCTCAAAAAAAGTACCCAGGAGGTGTTAACAAATGTAGTGTTGCTCAAGCAGCAAAGGTGTTTCTAAAGTTTCATACTTTAAGTTTCTTAAGTATATAGCTAGAAGGCATACATACCGTTCTGCTATTACACTAGAAAAATATTTTAGTCAGCATTTTACATAATCTCTAAATTTTGACCAATCTTTAAATTTATAAAAATTTCAATGTTTAACAATATATTATGAGTAACAAAAATCAAGATTAAATTTCAAAGTTGCCTCAAACAAGTTGTTTGATACTTTGTCTTTTTGTGCCATATCTAAAATAGACTAATTTAGCAGACAGGTTTAAGAAGCTAAAACTCTGTAATGTATTTTTAAAATTTAATTAGCTGATTATTTTTGAGACAGGGTTTTATGTACCTAAGCTGTTTTCACTCTTGCTATGTAGTTTAATTTTGACCATGAATTTTGATTCTCTTCCTCTTGAGTGATGTGATAATAGGTAGGTGCCACCATCTCCAGTTTTATGAGTACTGGGACTCAAAATGAGGGCTTTGTGCATATTATCGAGCACTATATCTATTGAATTACATTCCCAGCACATCTCTAAAGAATTTTAAGGATTAAAATTAATACACACAGAATAACATCTATGATACTGTAAGCAAAATTGAAACAAACAATAGCACAACTCTTTGCTTCTTTCCTATATTCTTTGCCAATCTCTCTTTCCAAAGCATATGCTATGTTAAATTCAAGAACTAATAAGTTGTGAAGCAAAGATTCCATTACATAGTGCCTGACAAAGGATTCTTTCCAAAAGTTTCATGTGGTGACCTGCTACATATGCATATGCCCCAGGCATACTGGTCTGGCCTCCTCTGTTGCAGTCTCCGCTGGACATTTTGCTGCTTTAGTGACTTCTTTGAGCTTCTCATCAAGATCTATAGCATTTTCTTGTTCTTTGCTTTTCCATTTCAGTTTCTCTTCTGTCATTGGCATGTTAAGCATAGAAGAATTCCAAGCCACAGCTCATGATGCATTAAGATTTGGAAATGCATAAGAGAAGCCCATAAATTGAAAGGCCCAACTATGACTGCATCCCTGACCTCCATCTGGGAGTGTCTATCTGATTGGTCCTCCATTGCCTTTGGCATGTTAAGAGTAGACGAATTCCAAATGGAACTCAAATTCACATATCATTCTTGCCTTGCTTTCTTATGGTGCCCAGTTAGTGCATGAGGCACCTTTCATGGACTGAAGTTGCTTGTGTGGGTTTGACTTGCATCTTTCACTTAAGTAGGTTTCCCTCATTGGACCACACAGATGATCAGCTAATTACTAGTCATCAGCTTGTGATCCAAAGTTGAATAAATGTCTCCAAAGTTGAATGTGCTACTGGCTTGGTCCCTAGCCCCATGACACTATTGAGGGATGGTGTAATCTTTAAGTGGGGTTTGTGAAAGTTAGGTCACTATGAGTCTACTCTTGACTGGGAATATGAAATTTCAAAATCTGTTCTTCTCCATTTCTTTTACTTCCAAGTGGCCAAGGTGGGAATAGTTTCATCTGCCACTGGCAGCTGTTATGATATATTACTTTGCCTGACACAAGCTCAAAGGGGGCCAATTGGTCATGGATGGAAATCTCTAAGATTTCCCAAACTGAGCCACAACAAACTTTTTCTCTTTTTAATGTGAGTTTCTTAGTAATGTAAAGTTAATGTGCTTATTGATAAATATTTATTTGAGGACTTGAATCTATGAATATTGTGTTTAAATATTTGCATTGAAATGGGTTTTCTTCTCTCCTGAGAGAATATCAAGCAGTAATGTTTGGCTGCAAAGGGCATCTACTTAAATACAATGCCAAACTAATTCTAAAGTTATTGCTGTTGTATATTATCATGAATAGTATAGTACAGAAAGTTCTTGTTTCCATGCTTGAGAACGCTTGATATTATCAGTGATTTAAAAATTAGATATTCTAAGTGGTGGCTGATTTTTAATAACAATTTTAATTTGCACATACTTAGGATTAGAGATGCTATGATTTTTGCTTTTTTTGCCATCATCCTCTCTATTTTGATGAAGTATCTGTTACAGTCCTTTCATTTTGATGTTGAGTTGTGGTTTACATTCATATTATTGAGTTTTGAAAACTTCGTTAAATATTATGGATACAAATCCTTCCCTAAAATTCTGATTTACAAATTGTTGCTCTAATTTGTGTTTTCTTCATTCTTACTTTGCCATTATAAGAGGAGAAATTCTATTACCATTTTTTATTAACAGCATAGTTATAATAATACTTTCAGTGTCCTTGTCTAATAACTCTAACATCTTTATAGATTCTGGTCAGTTGATTGTGGGCTGCAGCTCATGCTCCTTTCCAAACTGATCATCTTGAATTAGATGCCAGCTACTGTTTAGCATTTTCCAATTGCTTTTAAGATCTACTCATTGTCCTTGGTGTTCAGTAACTTGATTATGATTTTCCTTGTTTATGGTTTTCTCATGGCTCTTATGTCTAGAGTTTGTTAAGGTTCTGAATCTGCTTTTAGCTTCTATCCAATAGGAAAGTACTTCAGACATTATCTGCTTAAATATATTTTTGTTGTTCCCTTTACTGCTCTATTCTTTGGAACTCCAATTGTTCCAAGTTCACAGATTCCTTTTTATTAAAAAAATAGTTTTCATCTCCTTGTTTCATATTGTAAAGTTTCAGTTGCAGCATCCTCACATTAACTGATCTTTCTTCAATAATACTGAAGCTAGTTAAAATTCTATTTAGTATATTTTTCAGCTTCAGTATTGTAGCTTTCTTCTCAGCAAGCTTGGTTTGGATCTCATTCTACATTTTGAGCATTTGCATTTAGACTTTAGGATATGTGGTCTGTAGTTGTAATAACTAATTCAAGTCCTTGCCTAACACATCTACATCAATTCTAGTTGATCAGTTAATTTTCACCTCTAGTGGTTGTAATTTGCTTTTTATTAAATTTATTTATGTAATTTGCTTGAGAAACTTGAATTAGATGCCAAATATATGAATTTTATCTTGTCAGTTAATTTTCATGTTTTTACTAATTTCTAAGTTTATATGAGATAAAGTTAATTTATTACAAACAATTTTATTATTTCAAGTGTCATTTTTGCAATTTGTTAGGTAGATATGAATTAAACTTCATTCTGGGACTGCTTTCTCTTATTCTTAAGGCAAGACCCATCTGAATGATTTAGCAAATGCTGCATGCATTATGAACCTTGGAGCTGTTGTGAACAGGTGCTATTGTCAGTTCTGTGTGGGTTCCTGTTCTTGCCAATGTTTCAGATAACTCTTTCTTTTGTTTTGGGTAGTCATCTCATACACTAGCACTGAACAGTACTCAGCTGGAAATTCCATTGCACCTCATGTAGAGACCTGCCATTTTACATGTAGCTCTCATTTTGGATTCTGTCCTAACAACTTCTAGCTTCTTTGGTTTCTCTACACTATCAACCATGTCTCCCCTGCTTAGAGATTTATTTAGATTCAGCATAGGTTCCCTTCTATGTAAAGACCTGAGAATTCTTTCAAGCATTAAGCTGAGACAAGTGCAAGCCTTGCTTCATTCACTTCCTGTTTCTGAAGAATCACTGTCCTTCAAATTCCTTGTGTCTAGTGCTTCAAAACTTAGTTTCATATTTTTGGACTGGTTTTATTATTATTTTTAAGTCATTTCAGACAAGGAATTATTTCACCTTTGTCAGAAGCACAGGTCTCCAAATACCAATTTTATAAACACATATCTTTTATTCAAAGAGAAGAATAGTAGTATTTTTAAGAAGTGAATAAAGAGAAAGGTGAATGCAATATTTCTGTTTACACAGAGAATTTACCCCGAGGTACAACATTAATAGTTTGAGTCTTCCTTTAATTTGTTCTGATATTGAAGTGATTATTATTTAATATATGTTAAACCTTCTAGTTATGGACTCTGTAGTTCTACTGTAATTAATCAAATTTCTGCCTGGGGAACTTGAAATCTAATGACATGAAGATATATAATATTGGAGATCAAATATAAGCTAACGTGAAAGTGAATAGGGAAAGCTAGTCTGGGAATGCACTGAGTAGAAACTTTAATCTCCTTTTTGAAATTCTTTAAAAGGAAAGTCAGGCTATAAATGTCATAATGAAATGGAAGATTATTTGAGAGAAGTAAGAGGACATAAATTATGTAAAATTTCCACAATTAGGATAGTATAAGATGATTACACAGAAATAGAAAAAATGAGACATACCATGTTACAGTTTTGAAGTAGTTGGGCAAATATCTCATTCAGTGAGAACAGTAGTTCTTAGGAGAAAAATAGTGGATTACTATTTACTAAGACTTACTTTTCCTGACAAGGGGAGCTGATTACACCTTGGTCATTTCCTGTACATGTTTCTTTCCCATACAACAAAAGGCCACACTGATCCTAAGCAATTAGCTGTCATGATTACCTTCCTTACTACAGTGTATGCAGATTATTACATGGAAAGTGTTTGATTTATTTTCAAAGTGGAAGCTGCCTCTGTGGAGTGCTTAAGCCTTTCTATATGTTTCACTTTGTAGAGGTATAACTATTTGGTGGTTTTGACAGTAATCCAAAATCATATTGTTTCCTCCTGATCTTTGAGTTTATCATTGAGCTTAGCATTACACATACTGTGACATATAATAATTGTGGAAAAAGTTCACGAAAGAATACTTTAAATTTTAAAAAAATTGGAGCTAAAGTGTACTTTTATTTATTATTTTATTTATTTATTTATTTATTTATTTATTTATTTATTTATTTATTTGTGTGTGTGTGTGTGCGCGCGCGTGCGCGCGTGTGTGTATTAGAGGGCACTGTATGTGCCTCTGGAGGGCAAGGGTGATTTTGGGAATCATCCTAGATTGCTTCTACTTCCTTTTTATGTCACTCTGGAATATCCCATGTTCCACTTTCCAGAACTGTAAGTGTAAGCCCCTGCCATTTCTGCCTGGAATTTATATGGCATTCAGATTCTTCTGCTTGTGTGAGGGGCATCTTTCTAGCCCAAGTATACTGACTTTAAACACAAATCTGCACTTTTTTTTAGCTATGACTTCGTAGTCCTCTAAATGGGACGGAAGCAGGTATTTTTAAAGTAACCAGGAGTCAGTCTCTTCATTTTATATTATCAGTGTGCAGGAGAAATAATAAAAGACTGATGTGTGATATACCTTTCTTTCTGCACAAATTACAAGTCATTTCTTAAGTAACTTCCACTGCTGTCATCGGCACTTTGAGAGTTGTGGCCAACTTGCATTCTGACAAATCCTCTCCTTGCTTCTACTCTTACCCTTCTATCTATGCTCACTATGTGCTAGGCAGGGCGATTTAAAAAACATACCACTCTCCTGGATAATAAAAGTTTTCAATGGATTCTTTCCAACTTAACACAAATCCTACACTCTGTCCAGATCTGAACTGCCTCACAGGTATAATCATGCTGTCACCACTCTACCTTTTCCTCCCTCCCCCTTGCATTGATGTTCTTTAATTACTATCTGGGTTGTTTCACTTACTTCCCCCTTTACTTGGAATGCCTTACCATCTTTTACCCAAAAGTGACTTATGTAGTGATATATCTAGTACAGAAAACATAAAACTCAATGGACTTCCTTTAAAAATCATATATCTGGATACTTATCTTGTAGGTCTCTTTTTAAAATTTTTATTTATCCAACCACCTCTCCATCTACTTCCCTCCTCTCCCACTCTCCCCATCCACATAGAATTCTCCCAACTTCTCCTCCCTTCATCAATCCTACCCTAACTTCCCTCCTGTTCCTCTGCTTGTGTGTATCATAAGATTCCCTTTTGGGGTGCCTGTGTTGGTACAGGAGTCAGATTTCTGCTAAACTTCAGTGGGCAAAATCATAAGTGAGGAGGTCCTTGTCCAGCATCTACCTCTGAGACACTCTCTGAAGGCACTGTTTCTTCTAAGATCTTAGTTAGCCCTTGATGTAATGCTGATAAGTTGTCTATTGTATAAATCTAGGAGTAGAAATTTTCATTGAAGCTACCTTCTGGGTATAATAGCCCTGTCATGGCTGGCTTGTCAGAAGTACCTCACCTCACCTTTAAGCTTTTAAAATCGTGAAATCACCCTTTCCACAAGGTTTCCTGAGCCTTAGTGTGGAGTAAGATTTTGACGGACTGATTAGGGCTGAGTATTTCAGGTTTGCTGATATTTTGTGTTTTGGGCTGATTTTTTTTTTTTATTTTTGCCTCACTAGTCTTCCATTATAATAGAGTGCAGCTTGGTTGAGCTCTGAGAGCTTTTCTCGTCTAAGAGTTTTTTTTCAAGTGTTTATAAGGTGTTTATTATCATTTTTTATAATTAACCTTAGGATATCTGTTCCTGTTTATTTACTTCCATTCTATGTTATTTGGATAGGTTTATGCTATCAGGCATGATTTCCCTGACATTAAGGGACTTCTAAGTTAAGGGACCCATTTAAAGAGTAATTGCTTTCCTATGGGTCTTATATACCTCTGTTGCTTCCCTAGATTCTTCTTATTGGAGTTATAGTGGTTTACAGTATTCACTACTGGCTTTGGCCCTTGATCTCTCTTTTTCCCTTGAGCCACTTGCCTCTCTCTTTTTTTCTTACTCCTTATTAAGACTTCCCTTCCCTTATGACTTTTCTTCCATAGTGACCTTATTTATCAATTTTCCTTTGTCTCACTTTCTTGGGGTCTTTTTCCCCTTGCCACCTCAAGTTATGTTCTTTTGTGGTTATAGTGGATATTATAGAAATTTCCCCTTGAGCATATCATTTTGAGGGCTTAGTACATCTGTCTTTCTGTGTCTGGGATACTTCACTCAGTGTAATGTGTTCCAACTCCATCCATTTACCAGCATATTTCATTAATTTCTTTTCTTCATAGTTGAAGAGCATCCCATTGTGTATATGTACCATATTTTCATTATTCATTCATCTACTATTGGACACTGTGATAGTTAATCTTGGTTATCAACATGACCACACCTGGCATTAACTAAGATCAGCTGAAGCCTCCTGAAGAGATTATCTGGATCAATATATTATAATACAAAGACCAGCCCTAGGTCCTATTGGAACCTCCCTAGATCTGCTTGGGATTAGTGTACCAGTTAAAAGAAACCTCAGAACAGAAGACTGAGAAGAGAGACTCTTCAAGGATGTCTGCTGTGCCTTGGCCTGCTTCCAGCTTCAGCCACCAGCCATGTCACCTCCACCATGAAAGTCTGTTTCTCCCCTCTGGAACCATAAGCTGAATACGTTTCCTTTTCTTCCTTAAGTTGTTCAACTTTGGGTGTTCTTTCACAGCAATAGTTAAGAGTAACTGTTAAAGACATTTAGGTTTACTATTGTGAGTACAGCTGCAATGAACATGGATGTACATGTGTCTCTATAGTAAGATGAAGCATTCTTTGGTAATATTCCCAATAGTGTTATATCTGAGTGATATGACATTTTGATTTTTAACATTTTTAGCAACTGCCGTACTGATCTCCAGAGTGGTTGTATGAGTTTGCATTACCACCAGCAGTATATGAGGGTTCCCCTCTACTTAGATTATCTTCAGCATTTGCTGTTGTTGTGTTTTGGATTTTAGCTGTTCTGACCATGGTGAGATGATATCTTCAGGTGCTTTAGATTTGCTTTTCCCTAATGGCTGGGGAGGTGGAACATTTTAAAGATATTTGTTAGACACTTCAATTTTGTCCTGGGAAAAGTTTCTTTTAAGTTTCAAAGTCCATTTTTTACCTGGGTTGTTTACTTCCTTGATATTTAAGTTTTTGATTTCTTTGTGTACTTGATATTAGCTCTTTATCAGATGTGTGGTTAGTTTGGATTTTCTTTCATTATTTAGATTGCCTTTTTGCTTGGTTGACAAATCTTTGCTGAATTTTCTCATTAATTTCATGAAATCCCACTTGTTGGGATTTGTTGAATGTTGGTCCTACTTCCTGTGCAATTTGGGTCCTGTTCAAAAATGTTGGCATAGACCCATCAGTTCAAGGAAATTTCCTATTCTTTCTTCCAGGATTTTTATGTCTTCGGCCTAACATTAAGGTCTTTGATTCACTTGGAGTTGATTTTCACGCACAGTGACAGGTGAGGGTCCAGTTTCAATCTTCTGCATGTACACATCCACGTTTGACAGCACCATTTGTTGAAGATGCTGTCCTTTTTGCAATGATTATGTTTGGGTTTTCAATTCTTATCCATTAATCTATGTGTCTATTTAGAGCCAGTACAATCCTGTCTGTTTTTATTACTGTGAACTTGTAGTATAGATTAAAGTTTGGTATGGTGATACCTCCAGCACAATTTTCATTACTCAGAATTGTTTTTTTTTACCCTATGCCTTTTGTGCTTTCAGATGAGTTTTGAGATTATTAACTTGTGTGTTTCTCAAAGAATCAGATATAGTCACTTCTAATTACAAAACTTTTAGAACTGAAAATTGTTTATTGTCATTGTGCAATTGGAGAGGTTTATTGTTGGGGTGAACTTTTCCAAGCCTCATGACTGTCTGGCAAGTGCTCTGTTCTGAGTGTGTATTGGTACAATAAGCCCATATCACTCATTCTACTCTCTTAGTGTACTGTCATCTTTATAGATAACATTTTCTAGCTCGAATGAACGTGTTTAGGGATTTAACAGTTGATCTTTTCTTCAAGATCAATTGCAGTTCAGTTGACAGGAACAAAGCTATTACAGATATGTTGCACAATGTGTGTTCTACTTTGCTCCAATTTGTACCACTAATATGGGTATTGCTATTCTGCTAGAAAAAGGAGGTTACAAACAGGGAGAAGGACATGAAAAATGCTCTGAGGAGAAGTGGGATCTTTCTAACAAAGAGATATATCAATGCAAGAGCTTATTAAAAACATCCCACTTACAATGCACAAACTGTGTTCTCTGCCATGGCCATCATTGTTATTCTGAACTTCTTTTCCAGAATTTCTAAGCACACCAGTACCCTCAGACTTTTGTCAATGATGGATTTTGCTTTCTATGTTGCAACACCATAGGACTTATTCCTTGGTTTAATTCAAAGGTTTTCATTTCTGTTCATCTCCATTTACACCAATGTACCTGCTCTCTTGTCTCTTCTAAGCTGATTACAAGAGTTAATTTTTTTCCTTTCCCAAAATAAGACAATTAGAAATTACTTTTCTGTTTCTGGGAATTAAAATTTTCAACAAAAAGCATTAATAAAAATACAATGCCAATAAGATCTCTGAAACAATCAATTCTCCTTTTTATAAGACAATGTCTACATTTGTGTTTAAGTGGCTATCTGCATTTGTTTGGCTTCAATGGACTTTTGACACATTAGCCCAGAGGTTTTGTAAATGTTGACGTCTCCTTTTTCAGGGTAGAAATAGCCACTGAGACATTCGAATCAGTTCAGTAAGTGAGCTAATTATTGTGAACAAAGAGCCCTAGACAGATGATGCTGGTCTCTTAGAATCAGTAGTGGTAGTGTCTAATTTGAAGGAAGTTCCTGTGCTAGTTGGCACACAGCAGCCACTGGGAGGAAGACAAGATGTGGGAGAAAATAACCAGGCAAAGTTTCATCTTTTCATTTAATTTTCAGCTTTTATTTGTTAAAAGTGGCAGGTTTCCTCATAGAATGTTCACACATCACTTTGCTTGCTCCTCTCCCAACCCTCCAAGTCTCCTGCCCACTCTTAACTTGCTTAAGTCTGCCCCAGAATCCCCAGAATTCGCTTCTACTTTCATGTTTCAAATTCAACCCTCCCCATTGTATGTTCTTAAAACTCCATTTTCTCTTTATAATTCCCTCTTAAGTTTTATTACCTATACTCACAATCTTTCCCATGTAATATAAAAATCAGAAGCTAAGATCAGTCCATGAGAGAGAAAATGTGGTAGTGGTCTCTCTGTCTGTGCCTGGGGTATCTCATTTATCGTTCTCAAGTTTCATCATTTACCTTCAAATTTCTGTTTTCTTTATAGCTGAATAAAATTCCATTTTGTGCATGTACTGCATTCCATTATCAATTTATCTGTTGATGGATCTCTAGGTTAATTTCATTTGCTTGTTATTGTAAATTGAGTGGTAGTAAGCATAGATGTGCAACTATCTCTATGGTAGGATACAGAGACCTTTGGGTATATGTCCAACTATGCTATATTTGGGTCATATGTTACTTCTATCTTAAGCTTTTGTGAGAGACCTCCAGATTGATTTCCAAGTGGCTGGGCTGGTTTATACTAATACCAATGGTGAATAATGATTCCTTACTCCCCAGTTTCTTGCTAGTATCTGTTATCTTCTGTTTTCTTCTTTCTGACTGGGATGAAATGGAAACTCAAAGTAGTTTTAAAAATTTATTATTTATTGTAATAGAAATGTTTGTATATTTTAAAATTTCATTCAAACAATATAAGTTTAGTAAATTTGATATATATCAGCATGTAGCCATAAAAATAACAAAGCAGCATTGTATGTATTTATTGGGAAGATATGCAGAATGTACTATCAAGTTTTAGAACATGGCAGAGTATTACTATATTAACTTCAGCTATGTATATGTGTATATAATAAATATACATGTATCTAATTTCTTAGAAACATCTTTCAGATACAGTTACTCATGATTATCTCTAGATGTTGCCACAGAAAAGCCTGAAAGACATGAGCTTTATGTACCATGTCCTACCCTTTGTACTCATTCAGTATCATTTGTGTGTGTGTGTGTGTGTGTGTGTGTGTAAGGGGACACTTGAGCGTGTGTGCCCATGAAGATCTAAGGATGATATTGGGAATATTCCTGGTTTGTTCTATTCCCTTATTGCTTTGCTCTGATGTTTCTCAGTCTCTGTCTTCTAGGGCCAAAATTACAGGCCACTGCCCTTTCCACCCAATGTTTTTACTTGGAATCTAGTATCCAAACTCAGGTTCTTTTGCTTCCAGACAAAAACTTTAACCACTTCCTAATCGTGAGGGAAGAAGGTTGGGTATCCCATTAGGGGGGAGGGTGCTATAGTCTAAATTATGACTAGCTATACATTTTTTTCATTATATAGATGTTCACTTCATTTATAGTTTCCCTTGGAACTTTTTATTTCTATTCAATCCAATTTGCTAATTCTGGATTTATTTCCTATGTTATTGGGGCTCCTTTCTGAAATTTCTTTCCTATATTTTGTTTTCCCCTTATACATTGCCTTATCCTTTGCAGCTATTTCTGCTTTAAATTTTTAAACACCTTTTCCAAAAATTAGGTAGCCATACCTTTGTGAGTTTATTCTGGATCTTTTTCTGATTAAGATTGTCTTGACTATCCATGGTCTAGAGGTATGCGTATGCTGGACTGTCATTACATGCCCGTCATGAAATCAGCTTGGTCTTAACGTATGATATTCTCAGTAAGTTCTTGAATTTAGTTTGTAAGTATGCAGTTGAGTTTTGTATCTGTGTTATCTGGAAAATGGGTGTGCATTTTTCTTTTTTGTTATATTTTCATCCAATTTTGGTATTAGGGTGTTGGTCATATACAACCCAGAAAACCTATACTGTTAACAAGAGAAAAAGAAAAGAACTTCAAATATTACAACCAACTGGAATGCCATGCAATGAAATGATTGATAGTAGCAAATCCCTGTCAATAATAAAATTGAATGGTCTTAATTCACCAATTAAAAGATGTAAACTTTTGTGGCTGGAGAGGTGGCTCAGGGGTTAAGCCTCTGCTTTACAGGCAGAAGGTCCTGAGTTCAGATTCTAGACCTCACGTGTAGACACCAGGCAGAAGCGGGGTGGCCTGTGTTTCTGGTCCTGGTAGGGAGGAGCCTGTGAATCCCCGGGCAGAGTAAACAAGGAGGAGATGGAGGCGGTCCATAGTGGTTCCCGAATTCGTCCGTGGTTCTACACACACACACACACACACACACGAACACACACATACATGCACAACTGAATAAATAATAAAAAATTTAAAAGATGTAATCTTTTATAATGAATTTGGTAGTTTTCCTTGTCTTTCTATGTTCAGTTTGAGAAATGTTACCATCAGATCTTTCTGAAATGTCTGGTGGAATTCCACATAGAATCTATACAGTTTTGGAATTTTCTTTGTGGAAACTTTTAATTACTGCTTTAATGTCATTGATTATTGCAGATATATTTCAATTGTCAGTATCTTCTGGCTTTAGATTGGCAAGTCATGTGTATTCAGAATGTTTTCCACTTTTTCTAGATTTTGAAGCTTTTTGAAATGTAGGTTTTCAAAGTATTCTTTAATGATGATCTGGGTTTTGTTGAAGTCTATTTTATGAATTTGGGGATGGTCTTTCTTTTAGTAAATTTGATTAAGGTCTTATCAATCCTGTTAAACTTTTCAAAGAACCAGTTTTTGTTAGATTAATTAGATACTTTCTTTTAGTCTTTATTTCATTCATTAATTTCTGCAAAATTCTTTACTATTTCTTGTCATCTTCTGGATGGGCTTGACTTTTCCTGTTATTATAGAATTATTAGGTTATTTATTATTATTATTAGGTTATTTTTTGACAGCACTGTGGTTTATTAATGTGAACACATATCTATGAACTGAACTTTCCTCCTAGGACTGTGTTGGTTCAATACTAGAGGTTCTGAGAGGCTGAGGTATTCTTTTCCTTTGATTCTAGGAATTTATACATATCATTTTTTTCATCCATTTCTTATTTATCTTTTCTTTTTAAAATTTTTTCCCCAATCACACAAGCTCAATAGGTACCCTGGTCCTCTCCTTCCCTCCATCCCGTCCCACTCCTCTTTGTACCCTCCCCCTTTTCCTTCCTTTCACCCCCTTTTCCTCCCCCTCTCCTAGTGCCTACACCTTCCTCCTCCCATCCCCTGGAGCATCCCCCTGTGCGAATGCCAAACTTCCCTCTGAGTCCTCCACTCCAGTGAGGTGTAAGGACTCAGTGGCATAACCCAGACCCGCCTCCCTGGGTTCCCCCATAGTATGGGAACACTATTATGACTATTAATCCCTTGCCTCTGAGGATCCTACTGCCTGTTATCCATGCTAGACCTGGTGGGTCGTAGGCACATCAGTCATCGTGTAAGTCATGCGAAGCTCCATTATGACTATTGCGGTGCTAAATTGTGTGGAGCATTTTGCATATCATTAATCCTCCTCATCTTTAGGCTATTATGATCTTGCTGCCCCCTCTTCCACAAGTTTCCCTGAGCTTTAGGATGGGGAGCGATTTGGCTGGTCTAGTTCCTGGTGATCAAAGCAGAGTCCTTGATATTCTCAACTATGGTTTGTTGTTGTTTTCAGTTTTGCTTTTTCTGCACAACCCTTGGCTCCATCCTGATTGATATTGGAGGTCACCTGCTAACCAAAGATAAAAGGCTGTTTAAATGAAGATCTTACTATACAAGGAGATTCAAAGGTATATGGAATAAGAGTAGGAGACCATGGGGGGGCAGTGTCCCATTTTCAGGATGATTACTATCTATCTGCTAGTCTCTATACCCTCCCTGAATGGTGAGATCAAACCACCTCAGTCACAAGTGCTCAGGAAAGAAAGTGAGAGTGAGCTTTCAGGAAAGAAAGTGAGAGTGAGCTTTACCAGATGTCTGGCTACTTACTTGCAATACTTGATGGTGACCTATTTTCTCTACTGAAGCATGATCCTCTCTCTACTTATTTCTAGGGGGTCTCCTTCCCCCTTATTGCCTGTTATAATATTTATGATTACTGTGGGTATTACAGAGATTTATCTTAGAACATGTCAACAAGTAGATTCAATACTAGGATCCACTTATTAGGGAGTATATACGGTGTCTACTTTTCTGTGTCTGGGATACTTCACTCAATATAATTTTTTCTAATTCCACCCATTTCCCAACAAATTTTATTAATTCACTTTTTGGTGGTTAAGTAGTATTCCATTGTATAAATGTACCACATTTTCTTTATCCACTCATCACTGTTGAACATTTCAGTTGATTCCATGAATTTGCTATTGTAAATAGTGCTGCTATGAACATGGTTGTGCTTGTGTCATTGAGGTGAATATTTGCTTTATGGGGGATTATTCCCAGAAGTGGAATAGCAGGGTCATATGGCATTTCAATCTTTAACTTTTTTAAAACTCGTCAGACTGCTCGCCAGAGTGGTTGTATAAGCCTGCATTCCCACCAGCAATGTAGGGGAGGTCCCTTCTCTCCACATCCCCTCCAGCATTTGGTATTGTTTGTATTGTGGATCTTTGCCATCCTGACCAGGGAAGTTTTGATTTGCATTTCCCTGATGGCTAAGGATGTGGAGCATTTTTTAAGATATTTGTAAGACATTTCAATTTTGTCCCTAAAAAAGTTTCTTTTGAGTTCCCACACCCATTGTTTAATTGGGCCATTTATCTCCTTGGTGTTTAGTTTTCTAAGTTCATCATGCACTCCGGATAATAGAGCTCTATCAGATATATGGTTAGTGAAGATTTTCTTCCATTCTGTGGATTGTCCATTTGCTTGGTTTACAATCTCTTTATCTGAACAGAAGCTCTTTAGTTTCACAAGATCCCATTTGTTGAGTGTGCCACTGAATTTCTGTTTAGGAACTGTTGGCCTAGCCCAATCAGCTTGAAGGAATTCCCCATGTTTTCAACTAGGGTTTTTATAGTTTCTCGCCTAATATTAAAGGCCTTGATCCATTTGAAATTAATTTTTGTTTATGGTGACAAGTATGGGTCTAGTTTTAATGTTCTGCATGTGGATATCCAGTTTTGTCAGAACCATTTGTTGAAAAGCTGTTCTTTTTCCATTGAAGTTTTGGATCCCTTAGTCAAAGATTGAATGGCTGTAATTCTGTGGGTTTATATCTGGGTCCTTCACCCCTTATCCATTGATCTACATGTCAGTTTTGGAGCTAGTACTAGGCTTTTTCTTATTACTATGGATTTGTAGTGTAGATTAAGGTTTGGTATGATGATACCTCCAGGAGTATCAATCCTGTTACTCAGGATTGTTTATGCTGTCCTGGGCCTTTTGTGCTTCCATATGAATTTTGAGACTGTTTTGGTCAATTTCTTTAAAAATTGATTTGGGAGTTTTGACTGGTATAATGTTGTATCTGTATATTGCCTTTGGTAGGATGATCAGTTTCATGATGTTCATTCTGCCAATCCAGGAGCATGGAAGGTCTTTCCACCTTCTGTTGTCTTCTGTAATTTCTTTCTTTAAGGTTTTAAAGTTTTCATCGTAAGGTCTCTTACTTCCTTGGTTATGTTTATACCTAGGTATTTTATTTTTTTAGGGCTATAGTAAATGGGATTGTCTCTCTTAGGGCTTTTTGACTTCTTTCATCCTTGGCGTATAGGAAGGCCACTGATTTTTGCATGTTTCTTTGTATCCTGCCACCCTGCTGAACTTCTTTATTAGTTCCAGGAGTTTCCTAGTGGAGTTTTTAGGAGCACTCAGGTATAAGATCATGTCATCTGCAAATAGAGATATCTTGACTTCTTCCTTGCTGATTTGAATCCCTTTCATCTCCTTCTCTTGTCTTATGGTTCCATCTTACACTTCAAGTACAATAATGAATAGGAGTGGTGAGAGTGGACAGCCTTTTCTAGTTCCTGATCTAAGTGGGACTGCTTCAAGTTTTTCCCCTTGCTGTTGGCTTGTTGTATACAGCTTTATTATGTTGGTAAAGGTTTCTTCCATTCCAACTGTCTGATCATAAAAGGCTGTTGGATCTTGTGAAAAACTTTTTCTGCATCTGTCGAGAGTATCATGTGGTCTTGGACTTTGGATTGGTTTATATGATGGATTATATTTATTGATTTGTGTATGTTGAACCAACCTTGTGTGCCGGAGATGAAGCCTACTTGGTCCCCATGAATGATCTTTTTGATATGTTTTTAAGTCCAATTTGCTAAGGTTTTGTTGAGAATTTTTGCATCTGTGTTCATTAAAGAGATTGGCCTATAGTTTTCTTTTTTAAGTGTTTCTTTAAATTAGGTTTATGATTAGTAAGATATTAGCTTCATAGAAAGAATTTGGAATGTTCCTTCCTTTGTAATTTGATGGAACAACTTAAAGAGCATTGGTGTTAGTTGTTCCGTAAGTGTCTGGTAGGACTCTGTGCTGAGTCCATCTAGTCCAGGACACTTTTTGGTGGCAAAGATTCGAGATTACTTCATCGATTTCCTCATATGTTATAGTACTACTTAAATAATTCAAAACTTCTTGATTCAATTTAGGTAAGTTGTGCTTACTTAGGAATTCCCCCATTTCTTCTGTGTTATCACATTTCACAAAATATAAGTTTTTGAAATATGACATTATAATTCTCTGAATTTCTTGGGTATCAGCTGTGATACCTCCATTTTCATTTCTAATTTTATTAATTTGGGTTTTTTCTCTCTTGCTTTTGGTTAATTTAGCTAAGGGTGTATCAATCTTATTGATTTTTTCAAAGAACCAGCTTTTTGACTAGTTGATTTTTGTGTCATTTTCCTTATCTCAATTTCAGATATTTCTCCCCTGATTTTGCTAATCTCCTGTCTTCTACTGCTTTTTTGGATTGGATTGCTCTTGTGTCTCTAAAGCTTTAAACTGCATTGTTAAGTTATTCATTTGTGATGTTTCTATTTTTTGATATAGACACTAAGAGCTATAACTTACCTCTTAGGACAGTTTTCATTGTGTCCTAGAGATTTTGATATGTTGTATTTTCATTATCAGTCACTTCTAGACAATCTTGAATTTCCTGTATGATTTCTTCCTGAACCCAATTTTTATTCAGTATCATAGTGTTTTGTTTCCAAGAATTAGTGTATTTTCTGCTGTTTGTTGTGTTGTGGATGTTAAGCTTTAGACCATGGTGGTCAGATGTACAGACTAAAATTTCAACTTTCATGTATATGTGCAGATTTGTTTTGTGGCCCAATATGTGGTCTATTTTGGAGAAAGTTCCATGTGCTGCTGAGAAAATGTGTATTCTTTTTTGTATGGATGGCAAGTTTGAGGTCCATTTCAGTAAGGGTTTAATTTCAAATGTGTCTCTGTTAAGTTGTTGACCTGTTAACCATTGAGAGGGCAGTATTGAAATCCTTGTGTGTTATCATTTTGGTATTGATCTCTTGCTTTAGACACTTCAACATTTACTTTATAAATGTGGAGGAGCCCATATTAGGTGCATATATATATGTTCATTATTGTGAAGTCTTCCTGGTGAATTGTATATGTGACTAAAATGTAGTGTCCTGTGTCTCTTATGATTTTTTTTTGGTTTGAAGTCTACTTTGTCAGATAGTATAATTGCTACCCCTGCTTGTTTCCTGGTTCCATTAGCTTGCAGTATTTTGGACCAGCCTTTCATTTTTAGGATGCGCCTATCTTTTGTGGTGAGATGTGTTTCCTAAAGGCAGCAGATGGATGGGTTGTGATTTCTAATCCATATTTGTAATCTGTGTCTTTTGATTTGTGAGTTAATTCCATTGTCATTTAGTGTTATAATGGACAAATTACTTTTAATTCCTGACACTTTTTGTGTTTAGTGGCTATTGTAAGTGTATTATTTGGCTTGTAGGTTTTGTTGGTATTATACTTCCCTTCTGTCTCCTGGATATGCTTGTTCTTTTCTTTGAGCCTGAGTACCTTTTCTAGCATTTTTTGAAGGCCTGATTTGGTAGTCATGTAAGCCTTCAAGTTGTCTTTGTGTTGGAATTTTTTTTTTCACCCTTGATTATGACTGATAGTTTTGCTGGGTATATCAGCCTGGGTTGACATTTTTGTTCATTCAATACTTGAAGTACATCTCTCCAAGCTCTTTTTGCTTTTACTGTTTCCATTGAAAAATCATTTGTTATTTTAATAGGTTTACTTTTAAAAGTGGCTTTTTTTTTCTTGAAGCTCTCAGCACATTTTCTTTGTTTTGTATGTGGAGTGTTTTGACTATTATTTGCAGTGCTGAGTTTCTATTTTGGTCATAATCTGTTTGTGGTGTGGAATGCCTCTTGTATTTGGACAGGTCTCTCTTTCTTTAGATAAGGAAAGTTTTCCTTTATGATAATTTGAAAAATTTCCTGAGGTGTGGTATTTTGGGATTCTTGATTTGTTGTTCCTTGAATGTGCATGTTAGGCTTCTTCATGGTGTCCCATAACTCTTGAATATTTCTCTCATTTTTTGGCTTTGACAACCTCTTCCATTGAGCTGGTTAGTTCTTCCAATTTGTCTTCAAGATCTGATATTCTATTTTCTGCTTCATTAGTCTTGTTGATAAGACTCTCTGTTGAGTTCTGGGTTGAAGACACCTTGTCTTTTAGTTCAATTTTAAACTCTGCTTGAGATTGTTTTAACTATTCTATGCCTATTTTCTTTTCTTCAACTGTTTTTCTCATCTCCTTCAAGTACTTGTTGTGTTTCTGCTCAAAGTGGTTGATGCAGTTATTTAACTCCTCCTAGATTTCATCTTCCATAATATTGATCATAGTGAAAATCAGGCTTTGAAAATCATTCTCTTGTATATGGCTTTCTTGGCTATTCTGTGTGAGTTTGTTCTGGTTGAAATCTATCATTGTGTGGTTAATTCTTTTGGTAGGAGATTTGTTATCTTGGTTTTTGTTTCTTGTGGATTTGCGCTGTGAGCTGGGCATTTTTGTTTTATCTCTTTAAACTGTCTTTTTTTCTGTGTGTTTTTGACTAAACTGAATTAGATGGTATTACTACCCTTGAGCAGTTATTACTGTTTGCCTTAGAGTTAGGTACGCTTGTCTGGTTATTGGTGTTATTTCCTAGATGAGGTTATTAGACTGTTAGTTCATCAATAAGGTCAGGTTTAGTAGACAGGGAGTGTAAAATAATAAGGTAGTGTACTTTTTCAGTTTAGTTCCTTGGTGATATGTGAGGGTGAATGGTATAGACCTAGAAGTTATATGTATTTTGGGGTGGCTGTATGGAAATATTAAATTACAGTGACTAATAATTAAGAGGAACAAGATGGTAAAAAGAGCTTACTTATCTCTAAGCTGGATATGAAGATTCTCTCCCATGTGATAGGATGATTTTAGAGGATTTCAGATATATGGTGTTCATCCTCTAGAGATTTGCTTGGGTTTTCTCTGGACTCCGTTGAATTCTAAGGAGCAGGGAGTCTTCCCTTTTCTGGGTCCCGGGCAGCAGAGCACCTCCCCCAGTGCCAGAACAGATTGGCTGCTGCTCTGTCTGCTGGTGAGCGGTGCAGGTGACCTGGGCCTTACCTGATGAGCAGGAAGTCCACCCTGGTCTTACATATGATCTTTTATTTTAAAGTTTTTATTTGAGACAGAGAACATATTCATGTTATGGTACATCAGTGGAGCTCCTCAGAATACAATTCTTGAAAGTCAATTATCTCCTTTCCACCTTGTGGCTACAGGATTGAATACAGGTAGCAAGGTTTGAGTTCTAGTATCTTTACTTGCTGAATCATATTGGCCTTAATTCTAGGAATTTTTAAGTATCCTCTTTTATTTCTCCAGTAACGCACTGTTTGTTTTAAAGTTGATTGTTTAAAGTCCAAGTATTTTTGTATTTTTTGAGTTGATTTCTAGTTTTATTTCTCTGTGTTCTAAAAAGATTCAATTTCCTTCCTTCCTCCTTTCCCTCCCTCCCTCCCTTCCTTCCCTCTGTCCCTCCCTTCCTCCCTCCCTCCCTCCTTCCCTTCCTTCTTACCTTCATTTCTTCTTTCCTGCTCTTAAAGTTTATTTTGTAACCTATAATATGTTCACGTTTAGAGAATGTTCTATGCAAAACAAAGAAAAATGTATTTCCTATCTGTTTGGTGGAAATATCTGTTAAATCCTGTGCTGCTCTATGCTACAATTTAACTCTGAAATATATTTGCTGATTTTTAGTTTGGAGAACCTATCTACGCATGGGGTATTAAAGTTTCTTACTATTGTTGTGTCTGGACATATGTGGCTTTTTGTACATTTTAGCATTTTTTAATAATGTTAGGGTTTGTTATATAATTATTTGCAATAATTATATTTTCTGATGAATTATTCTCTTTATTAATCTTTAGTAACCCCCTTTATCTCTTCTGACTAGTTTTGGTTCCATGATTACTTATCTCATATAAGGATCACTGTGACAGTTTGCATAGTTTCACTTTGCTGGTAAGCTGGTTTCCAACTTTCTACTTAACAGTTTATGGATTTTTTTTCGTAGTTCCATGAGTTTCTTGGGTCAACAGAGAGTTGGAGCTTGCTTTCCTAATCAAGTCACTTACCCGTGTGTTTTAACTGGTGAATTAAGGCATTTATATTCAGATTACTGCTGATAAAAAGTTTATCTTTTTTAAATTAATAATTTTCCTTTTATACAAACATAATGAGTAGTTGCCTCTGTCCCTCCCTTCTGCTCTCTCACCCTCCCCTTTTTTCATCAATCAATCCTCTTCTTTCCCTTTCTCACTATCTTCTCCCTTTATTAATCAATCTCCCTTATTTTTACCCTCCTACCTGTCTGCTTGTGTGAACCCCAGGGTTCCCTGCAGGTTGTCTGCGTTAGTAGGGAATCAACTGTCTGTGGCATATTATTTAGCTTTTCTTTGGGTAGACAGGCAGATAAGCATGCTTCACTTGTCTAGCCCTACCCCCTGAAGTTCCCACTGCATATAGTTATTTTTCCTGAGTTCCTTGCTGGGCCATGGGGGAATGGCTGCATTGTGCAGTTCTGATGAAGGCAAGCTTCATGGCAATGAGTTTCTGGATGCAGCAGCCCTGTCTTGCTTAGAGTGACCAGGCCAGCAGTGAACTTCCCCAACTTCAGGCTCTTATAATCCTACCACTCCTGCTTCTGAAAGATTCCTGGAGCCTTAGGTTGGGAAGAGGTTTGGTCAGCCTGATTCTGGCTGAGTGTTTTAGGGTTACGGGTACTCTTCACTTTGGTTGGTTGTTGTCTATTTCATTGCTTTTCCATGGAGCAAGGATGTTCTTGTTCAGATGTTGAAAGTTTTATGGTGGTTTATTATCACATATTTATGGTAAGAATTGAAGCATCTGACTCTGTATATTGTCCACCGTTCCTTAGAATGATGTACAAGACTGGACATGTACTCCATATCACGGACTTGGGGTTCAAGGCTAGTAACAGGTGGTTGGTTACCTGAAGTCTAAACCCACTCCTTACTCTGTCTTATTCCTGTTCTTCCCCCTTTAATACTTTTCTTACATTAAAGCATTCTTTAATGTTTGTCCACACTCTTTTGTTTCTCTACTTTTGGAATCTTCTTCCACCTCCGTGGTTTGTGTTTTCGTGTTTGTGGGTACTGTAAGTGTTTTTGTCTTTCACTTTGTATTTTTAAAATTTTTTTTATTATTATTTATTCAACTGTGCGCATGTGCGTGTGTATGTGTGCGTGTGTGTGTGTCTGTGTATGTGTAGAATCAGGGACGAATCGGGAACCACCATGGACGCCTCCACCTCCTTCTGCCCCGGGATTCACAGGCTCCGCCCTACCAGGACCAGAAGCACAGGCCGCTCCCGCTTCCGCCTGGCATCAATACGTGGGGTCTAGGATCCGAACTCAGGACCTTCCACCTGCAAGGCAGAGGCTTAACCCCTGAGCCACCTCTCCAGCCCCTTTCACTTTGTATTTTGACTGACAATTTTACCAATTATAATCTGGGTTGACATTTGTGTTTATTCAGAACTTGTATTGTGTCTCTTCAGGTCCTTCTGGCTTTTACCTTTTGTATTGAAAAGTCTGTTGTTATTTTGATGGTTTACCTCTATATGTGATTTGTTCCGTTTGCCTTGAAGCTCTTAAGATCTTGTCTTTAGCCCTTCCCCGACTCCGCTGCCCCCGACGCGTTGCATGGTCCAGCTGGGCCTCACCGCGACCAAGGTACTCCGCCCCCACACACCCCCAGAACACCAGGCAGCTCAAGGAACGCACCTCCTTCCCACCATCCAGCCGGAGCGCACAGGAAGTGCGAGGAGGATGCCCCCTCTGCGCCTGGCCCTGCCCCAGCTCCCCCAGGTTAAACAGCGCCCCGCCAATGCCCCATCCTCCCTTCCCCCACTACACCGACCAGAACGTGTGCAGTCCAGCCTGGACTTGTCTCGACCTAGGTAAGCTCAGTCCCTGCCCACCCCCAGGACCCCAGGCCAAATAATTCAGTTAAGTGAAAAACGAACAGAAATTGAAAGAAGATCTTAAGAGTTAAAACAATACCAAAGTCAAAGTGCAAATCCATGAGAAACAGCACTCAAGTAAACAAATCTCCCACTGAAGGAATTAATCCCATAATGTTATACTCCAACCAGAACAAACCCACAGAAAATGGCCATGAAAGCCTGACCCAGGATAACGACTTTCAAAATATGATCATTACCATGTTCAATACTATGAAAGGAAATCTGAGAGGAATTACATAATCGAATCAATCGCTTTGAAGAGGAACACAAGAGACACTTGGAGGAGTTGAGAAAAACAGTGCAAGAAACAAAAACTGGCATAGAGGAGTTAAAACAAACTCAAGCAGAGTTTAAAACTGAGCTAAAAGACAAGTTATCTTCAACCCAGAACTCCACAGAGAGTCTTATCAGCAGAACTAACGAAGCAGAAAACAGAATTTCAGACCTTGAAGATAAAGTGGAAGTACTAACCAGCTCAATGGAAGAGGATGTTAAAGCCAAAAAGATACTTGAGAGAAATATCCAAGAGATATGGGACACCCTGAAGAAGCCTAATATGCATATTCAAGGAATACCAGAGCAAGAATCTCAAAATACCACCCCTGAGCAAATTTTTCAAATGATCATCAAGGAAAACTTTCCTCATCTAAAAAAAGAGAGGCCCATTCATATACAAGAGGCATTCCGCACCCCAAACAGATATGACTAAAACAGAAGCTCGCCATGGCAAATAATAGTTAAAACACTCCACATTGAAGATAAAGAACTGGTGCTGAGAGCTTCAAGGGAGAAAAAACAAGTCACTTTTAAAGGTAAACCTATTAAAATAACAAATGACTTCTCAGTAGAAACAGTAAAAGCAAGAAGAGCTTGGAGAGACATACTTCAAGTATTGAATGAGCAAAAATGTCAACCCAGGCTGATTTACCCTGCAAAACTATCCGTCATGATCGAGGGAGAAAGAAAAATCTTCCAGCACAAAGACAACTTGAAGGGATACATGTCCACCAAACCAGACCTTCAAAAAATGCTAGAAATGATACTCAAGCTTGAAGAAAAAAAACAGGCATATCCAGGAGAACAGAAGGCAAGTATAACACCATTAAAAGCAATACTTATTAAAAACTACTAAACATAATAAATGTCTGGAATTAAAAATAGTTTCTCCATTATAACACTAAATGTTAATGGAATTAACTCACCGATCAAGAGATGCAGACTACAAATTCGGATTAAAAATCACAATCCATCAATCTGCTGCCTGCAGGAAACCCATCTCACCACAAAAGATAGGCACGCTCTAAAAATAAAAGGCTGGTCAATAATTCTACAAGCAAATGGAAGCAGAAAACAGGCAGGGGTAGCCATTATGCTATCAGACAAAGTGGACTTCAAACCAAAGAAAATTATAAGAGACACGGATGGATACTACATTTTAGTCACAGGTACAATTCACCAGGAAGACTTCACAATACTGAACATATATGCACCCAATATGGGCCCCTCCACATTCATTAAGAAAACCCTACAGCGTCTAAAGCAAGAAATAAACCCCCAAACGATAATTCTTGGGGACTTCAACACCTCCCTCTCAACATGGGATAGATCAACAGGTCAAAAGCTTAACAGAGACACTTTGGAACTTAATCAAACCCTGAAAGAAATGGACCTTACAGATCTCTATCGAACTTTTCACCCATGCACCAACGAATACACATTTTTCTCAGTAGCACATGGAATTTTCTCCAAAACAGATCACATTTTGGGCCATAAAACGAATCTACACATATGCAAAAAAGTTAAAATTGTAACCTCTGCCCTATCAGACCACCATGGCCTAAAGCTGGACATCCACAACACAACAAACTAGAGAAAATACACTAACTCCTGGAAACTTAACAATATGATGCTGAAAGAGAACTGGATTCAGGAAGAAATTAAAAAGGAAATTCAAGATTTCCTGAAAGTAAATGATAATGAAAATACAACTTACCAAAATCTCTGGGACACAATGAAAGCTGTTCTAAGAGGTAAGTTCATAGCTCTTAATGCCTACATCAAAAAAAATGGAAACACCAGAAATAAACAACTTAACAATGCAGCTTAAAGCTTTAGAGAAACTAGAGCAATCTGATCCCAAAAGTAGTAGAAGAGAGGAGATTAGCAAAATAAGGGGAGAAATATCTGAAATCGAGATTAAAAAAATGATAGAAAAAAATCAACCAGTCAAAAAGCTGGTTCTTTGAAAAAACCAATAATATTGATGCACTGCTAGCTAAATTAACCAAAAGCATGGGAGAGAAAACCCAAATTAACAAAATTAGAAATGAACATGGAGTTATCACTACTGATACCCAAGAAATCGAGAGAATTATAATGTCATATTTCAAAAACTTATACCCTGTGCAGTTTGACAACACAAAAGAGATGGATGAATTTCTAAGTAAACACACCTTACCTAAATTGAATCAGGAACTTGTGAAATATTTAAATAGTCCTATAACATATAAGGAAATTGAGGAAGTAATCTTGAATCTTCCCACCAAAAAATGTCCTGGACCAGATGGATTCAGCACAGAGTTCTACCAGACATTTAAGGAGTTAATAACACCATTACTCCTTAAACTGTGCCATCAAATAGCAAAGGAAGGAACACTACCAAACTCCTTCTATGAAGCTAATATCGTCTTAATCCCAAAACCTAATAAAGATTCACTTAAAAAAGAGAACTATAGGCCAATCTCTCTGATGAACACAGACGCAAAGATTCTCAACAAAGTCCTAGCAAATCAGATTCAAAAACATATTAAAAAGATCATTAACAGGGACCAATTAGGCTTCATCCCCGGCACACAAGGTTGGTTCAACATACGCAAATCAATAAATGTAATTAATCATGTAAACCAGTTCAAAGTCCAAGACCACATGATACTCTCGATAGATGCAGAAAAAGCCTTTGACAAGATCCAACAGCCTTTTTTGATCAAAACGCTAGAGACAGTAGGAATGGAAGGAACCTTTAGCAATATAATAAAAGCTGTATACAACAAGCCCACAGCAAGGATTATGCTCAATGGGGAACAACTGGAAGCATTCCCACTTTGATCAGGAACTAGACAAGTCTGTCCACTCTCACCACTTCTATTCACTCTTATACTTGAAGTCTTAGCCGAAGCCATAAGACAAGAAAGGGACATAAGAGGGATTCAAATAGGCAACGAAGAAGTCAAGCTATCCCTATTTGCAGATGACATGATCTTATATCTGAGTCATCCCAAAAACTCCACTAGGAATATCTTGGAACTAATTGAGAAGTTCAGCAGGGTGGCAGGATACAAAATAAATGTGCAAAAATCAGAGGCCTTCCTATATGCCCAGAATGAAAGAAGTGAAAAAGCCTTGAGAGAAACAATCCCATTTACTATAGTGCCTAAAAAAATGAAATACCTTGGTATAAACCTAACCAAGGAGGTAAAAGACCTTTACAATGAAAACTTTAAAACCCTAAAGAAAGAAATAGCAGAAGACACCGGAAGGTGGAAAGACTTCCAATGTTCCTGGATTGGCAGAATCAACATCATAAAAATGACCATCCTACCAAAGGCAATATATAAATTCAATGCTATACCAATTAAAATCCCAAAGCAATTCTTCAAAGAAGTTGACAAAACAATCTCAAAGTTCATATGAAGGCACAAAAGACCCAGGATAGCAAAGACAATCCTGAGTAACAAAAACACTGCTGGAGGTATTACCATACCAAACCTTAGTCTATAGTATAAATCCATAGTTATAAAAATAGCCTGGTACTGACTCCAAAATAAACACACAGATCAATGGATAAGGGTTGAAGACCCAGATATAAGCCCACAAAATTACAGCCATTTGGTCTTTGACGAAGGGGCCCAAAGAATACAATGGAAAAAGAAAAGCATCTTCAACAAATTGTGCTGGCAAAACTGGATCTCCATATGCAGAAGATTAAAGCTGGACCCGTACTTGTCACTATGTACAAGACTTAATTCCAAATGGATCAAGGACCTTGATATAAGGCCAGAGACCATAAAAACCATAGTTGAAAAGATAGGGAACTCCCTCGAGCTGAATGGGATAGGCCAACATTTCTTAAACAGACATCCAATGGCACAGTCACTGCTACCAACTCTCAACAGTTGTGACCTTGTGAAATTAAAGAGCTTCTGTTCAGATAAAGCGATTGTAACATGAGCTCAAAGGCAACCCACAGAATGGGAGAAAATCTTCATTAACCACATATCTGATAGAGCTCTACTGTCCAGAGTGCACAAACAACTTAGAAAACTAAACACCAAGGAATCCAATGACCCAATTAAAAATTGGGTCTTGGAACTTAAAAGAAATTTTACCAGGAATGAAATTAAAATGTCTAACAAATATCTTCAAAAATGCTCCACTTCCTTAGCCATCAGGGAAATGCAAATCAAAACTTCTCTGAGATATCATCTCACCCTGGTCAGGATGGCAAAAATCTACTATACAAACAACAACAAATGCTGGAGAGGATGTGGAGAGAGGGGAACTCTCCTACTTTGCTGGTGGGAATGCAGGCTCATACAGCCACTCTGGCGAGCCGTCTGGAGATTTTTAAAGAAATTAAAGATTGAAATGCCATATGACCCTGCTATTCCACTTCTGGGAATAACCCCACATACAGCAGGGATTCACCTCGATAGCACAAGCACAACCATGTTCATAGCAGCACTGTTTACAATAGCAAAGTCATGGAATCAACCCAAATGCCCAACAGTTGATGAGTGGATCAGGAAAAGGTGGTACATCTATACAATGGAGTACTACTCAGCCATAAAAAATGATGAATTACTGGAATTTTCTGGGAAATGAATGTCATTAGAAACAATTATATTAAGTGAAGTATCCCAGACCCAGAAAATTAAGTGCCGTATGTACTCCCTAATACGTGGCTCCTAGTACCAAACCCACTCAGCCCATCTTGAGACACTCATAGGTAAATCTATGTATTACCTACAGTAATTGCAAGGATTATGAACAGGAGGGATGGGGTTGGAGGGCCACACCAGAAACAAGGAGAGAAGTGACCATGTTACAGTAGAGAAAATAGGCCTCCATCAAGGACTGCAAGTAAGTAATGTGACACCTGATTAAGTTCACAGACATTTGTTCCTGATCATTTACAACTGAGGGGGTATGAACTCACCAGAAGGGGAGGGCATATAGTCTGGCGGATAAAAAGTAACCATTTTGCAAATGGGTGATTGACCCCTCCCTCATTGAGGTTTCCTATTTTATTACATCTACCCTTGAATGTGCTCTTATAATAAGACTCCAGTTTAACAGCTTTTTGTCTCTGGCCAGGGGGTGACATACAGTGCCCAGCAGGATGGAGTGAAGGGCATTGCAGGAGCAGCAAAACTGAAAAAGAAAATCAACAAACCACAATCCAGAACTTCAGATACCCTATATCAACCACCTAGAACTAGGCCAGACTAGTCTGTCCCCATCCTGAAGCTCAGGGACATTTACGGAAGAGGAGACGGTAAGAGTGTAAGAGCACAAGGATGGGAGGAGCAATGATTTGAAGATACTCCACACAAGTTAGGGCCGAAGCAATCATAATTGGACTTTGCATGACCTGTGCAATGTCCAACACACTGTTGACCTCACAAAGTCTAGCATCTGCTAAAGGCACCAAGATCCTTGGAGGCAAGGGATTGGCAGCCACAGCAGTGTTCCTATGCTTAAGGGGAACACGGGAAAGGGTTCAGGGAAAGGCCACTGGGTCCTTGTACATCATCGGAGAGGAGGGCCCAGAGGAGAGTCAGGCATGCACAAGAAAGGACTCTGGGATTTGGGGCAGGAGGCACTGGGGGATGGGAGGGAGGGGTGAGGGGAGGGGGAACAGGGGGTTCGGAGGGAGGAGGACCAAGGGTGGGAACTGGTGTACCTATTAAGTTTGTATGAGCTGAAATAATAATAAAAATGTTATAAAAAAGTTAAGAAAGATCTTGTCTTTAATGTATGTATTTGGTTTGATTCCTGTCATATGCTGTGGAGTGTTTCTCTTTTTGTCCTGATGTATTCAGCATTCTGTATGTCTCTTGAATCAGGATGGGTATTTTTTTTTTAAGTCAGGAAAAATTTCCTTTATTATCTCATTGATGAAACTTAGTGGATATTGCTTTCATGTGTCTGCTTCTCAGATACCCATGTTGCGCACATTGGGCCTTTTGATGATATCCCACAGTACCTTTATGTTACATTCAAGTGTGTTTTTCAGCCTATCAGTTTCTCTCATTGACTTATGAACCTCTTTTATCTTCCAGTTCTGAGACTCTATCTTCTCCATAATAAACTGATATTTGAGACTCTTTATTGAATTTTTTTAGTACACTGTTTAGATTGTTTTTGTCCAATGTTGTTTAAGTCTAGATTTTTTTTCAGTGTTTCTATGCTTGTTTGCAAATCACATTTAGGTTTTTTTCCTAGTGCTTTGAGATATGTTTGCAAGCTCTTTATTTTCTTTCTATTTATGTTTTGTTCTTTTTTCTATTCTTGGAGTTCTTTCCTGAGTTTGTTGTGTTCTTGAAATGTTTTTAGGCATTTATCTATGTCCTCTTGGAGCTCTTTGAACATATTTATAATCAATCTTTGAAATTCATTGTCTTGGTTTTTTTCCTCTTGGATACCTGCCAATGGGTTATCCTTTGTGGGCTCTGAATCTTATCTTTAGTAATATTAAGAGGAGATATGCTTTCTTGGATTCTTGTCCTTTTTCTGTTTTTTAGGCAAGATGTTGGCATTTTTAGGGCGAGCAGATATTGATTGTAGTTTTACTTGAAATCACTCTGGGATGCTATTTTTCAGCATGTAGATGATAATAGTATCTAGGTTTATCTTTGTGTTAGGTAACAACTGTCCAAAACCACAGCAGTGTGCAAAACCCTGGCAGTTCATTTTTAACTTTCTGAGGAACCTCCATGCTGATCTCCACAGAGGCTGTACCAGTTTACATTCCCAATAGTAGTAAATAAGTGTCTCTTTTTCTCCACAACCTCACCAAGAGGAAAAACTTGAAGCATTCCAACTTAGATCTGGAATAAGACAAGGCTGTCCACTGTCACCAATCCTGTTCAATATTGTGTTTGAAGTCCTTGTTAGAGCAATAAGGCAAGAAAAGGTAATGAAAGGGATACAGATAAGTAAGGAATAAAATATCCCTGTTTGCAGATGATATGATTCTATACTTGAGAGAACCCCTTGACTCCATCAAGAAACTACTCAAATTAATAAACAATTTCAGTGAAGTGGCAGGCTACAAAATCAACATAAAAAACAGTAGCTTTCCCATATATCAGAGGCAAGCAACCTGAGAAAGAAATAAGCGAATCAATCCCATTTACCATAGCTACAAAGAAAATAAAATACCTTGGAATAAATTTAACCAAGGAAATAAAAGAACTGTAAAATAGAAAGTATAAAATACTGATGAGAGAAATTAAAGAAGATATTAGAAAGTTGAAAGACCTTCCTTGCTCATAGAAAGTAGGATCGATATTGTGAAAATGACCATTCTAACCAAGGCAATATACAGATTCAATGCAATTCCAATTAAAATACCAATGAAATTCTTCACAGAACTGGGAAAAAAACTCCTAAATTTATATGGAAGAACAAAAAACCATGATGAGCCAAAACAATTTTGGGTAATGAGAAGACTTCTGGATGTATCACCACAACAGATTTCAAACTATACTACAGAGCTATAGTAATAAAACAGCTTGGTACTGACAGATACATCAACCAATGGAGCATCACAGAGAACCTAGCTATAAATTCCCACACATAAAATAGCTTAATTTTTACAAAGTTGTCAAACATGCACACTGGGGAAAAGACAGCATCTTCATCAAGTAGTGCTGGGAAAATTGGACATCTATATGTAGAAGAATAAAAATTGACTGTAGCCTCTCTCACAAAAGCCAACTCAAAATGGATCAGAGACCTGGATATCAAACCCAAAACTCTGAAATTATTATATGAAAGTGAAGGAACAACAAATGCCCAGGAACTAAGACTAATTAACAAATGGAACTTCATGAAATTAAAAAGCTTGTGTCCTGCAAAAGAAACTGTTAATTGTGCAAAAAAAAAAAAAACCACAAAAAAAACAACCTACAGAATGGGAGAAAATCTTTGCGTTATGAATCTGATAAAGGATTAATCTCCAAAGTATACAAGAGCTCAAAAAATTAAACACAAAAAGATGGCAAACATTTCAAATAAAAAATGGGCCCTGCAACTAAACAGGGACTTCACTAAAAGAAATCGAAATGTCACGCAAATACCTTAAAAGATACTCAACTTCCCTGATTATCAGAGAAATGCAAATTATAACATTTTTTAATGGAGATGTTTACTTCCTTGGTATTTCATTTTTCTAGTTTTTTTTGTACTCTATCAGATGTGTGATTAGTGAAGATACTCACCCATTCTGTAGGATGCAATTTTGTTTGATTAACAGTCTCTTTTGTCTAGAAAAAGCCTTTTACTTTCACATAGTCATAGTTGTTAAGTGTTGGGCTTATTCTCTTTGCCTTTTTTTGTCCTATTCAGTAAATGCTGGTCAAATACAATCAATATGAGGATATTCCTCATTTTTTTCTGGGAGTTTTATAATTTCTGGACTAACATTCAAGTATTTGATCTACTTGGGGTTAAATTTCGTACTGGGAGACAAATCAGTGTCCAGTTCTATACCTCTTCTTCTTCTTTTTTTATTTATATTTTTATTTATTTCTGCTCATACAAATTTAATAGGTACACCGGTCCCATCCCTCCCTCCACTCCTTCCTGGACCCCCTTGCTTCCTTCCCCCTTTTCCCCTTTCTTTCACCCGCTCCCTCCCTATCTCCCAGTGCCTCCTCCCCCCATCCCTGAAGCATCCTTTAATGCATATGTCAAACTTTCCTCTGGGTCTTCCTCTCTGATGAGGTGTAAGGACTCAGTTGCATTTCCTAGAATTCTTTCTTGTGTTCCCCTTAAGTACAGGAACACTATTGTGGCTGTTAATCCCTAACTTCTAAGGAAACTAGTGCCTTTAGTCCATGCTAGACTTGGTGGGGTCAATAAGGGTTGGACATTGCATAGGTCATGCAAAGTCCAATTATGATTGCTTCGGCCCTAACTTGTGTGAAGTATCTTGCATATCATTATTTCTCCCCATCCTTGTGCTCTTACAGTCTTACCGCCCCCTCTTCCGCAAATTTCCCTGAGCTTCAGGATGGGGAGAGATTAGGCTGGCCTAGTTACAGGTAGTTGATATAGAGTCTCTGATGTTCTGAATTATGGCTTGTTGATTTTTTTTTCAGTTGTGCTGCTCCTGCAATGCCCTTGGCTCCATCCTGATGGGTATTGGATGTCACCCCCTGGCCAGAGATAAAAACCTGTTAAATTAGAGTCTTGTTATAAGAGTATATTCAAAGGTAGATGCAATAAAATAGGAGACCATGGTGAAGGAGGGGTTAGTCTCCCATTTGCAAAATGGTTACTTTCTATCTGCCAGATTATATGCCCTCCCCTTCAGGGGAGATCATGCCCCATCAGTTGCAAATGATCAGGAAGGAAAGTCTGTGAACTTAACCAGATGTCTCATTACTTACTTGTAGTCCTTGATGGTGGCTTATTTTCTCTGCTATAACATGGTCCCCTCTCTCCTTGTTTCTTGGGCCCTCCTTCCCCTTCCCTCATGTTTATAATCTTTGCAATTACTGTATTAGAGAGATTTATCTTTGAGTGTCTCTATAGTGGGTTTGGTACTAGCATCCACCTATTAGGAATACATTCAGTGCTTAATTTTCTGTGTCTGAGATACTTCATTCAATATACAGTTCCATTCTTCTTCATGTAGAAATCCAACTTTGGAAAACTATTCGTTAAAATTGTCCTTTTTCCTGTTCCTTTGGTGAGAACCTATGTAAAAAACATCAGTTGATTATAGGTATATGCACTTATATTTAAGTCTTCAGTTCTCATCCATTTGTCTATATCTCCTTTTTGGAGGGAGTACCATGCTGTTTTTATTACAATGTCTTTAAGTTTAAAATCTTGTATGTTGATACCTCCAGAGGAGATTTTATTACTCAATATTGTTTTTGCTATCTTGTTTCTTTTATGATTCCATGTGAAATTTGAGATTATTTTACCAATTTCTATGAAGGTTTGGTTTGGAATTTTCATTGGTATTACATTGATTCTTTCATTGCTTTTGGTAGAGTGGTCATTTTAACATTAATTCTGCTGAATGTGGAAGATCTTTGTACTTTTTGATGTCTTCTGTAATCTCTTTTTTTAGGGGTTTAAAGTTTTTATTGTACATCTCTTTCACATTCTTGGTTAGGTTTATTTCAAGGTGTTTTATTTTTCTAGGAGCTCTGGTAAATAATACTCTTTCTTTAAGGTCCTTCTCACTTTGTTTATCCTTGGTGTATAGGAAAGCCCCTGAGTTTGAACATTAATTTTGTATTCTACCACTCTCTTGAACTTATTTATTAGTTCTGGGAGTTTTCTGGCAGAATATTTATCATCCTTGAGGTATAAGATCATGTCATCTACAAATAGGGATAATGTGACTTCTTCTCTAATTTGCATTCTTTTTACCTTCCTCTCATCTTATCACTCTTGCTAGAACTTCAAGTACAATGTTGAGTAGAAGTGGTGTGAGTCAGCAGTCTAGTCTAGTTCCTGAAGTGAATGGGAATGCCACAAACTTTTTACCATTTAGAATGATTTTTATTATAGGATTGTTTTAAATAACACATTATCATTTTGATAAAGGTCTTTTCCATCACTATTTTCTCCAAGCTCTTTATCATAAAGGGGTGTTGGCTCAAAGATAAATCTCTTTAAGACAGTAATTGCAAAGATTATAAACATGAGGGAAGGGGAAGGAGGGCCACATCAGAAACAAGGAGAGAAGGGATTATGTTACAGCAGAGAAAATAGGCCACCATCAAGGACTACAGTAAGTAATGAGACATCTGATTAAGTTCACAGACTTTCCTTCCTGATCATTTGCAACTGATGGGCCATGATCGCACCATATGGGAGATCATATAATCTGGCAGATAGAAAGTAACCATTATGCAAATGGAAGACTGACCCCCTCCTCACCGTGGTCTCCTACATTTATTCCATCTACCTTTGAATATACTCTTATAATAAGACTCTAGTTTAACAGCTTTTTATCTCTGACCAGGTGATACCCATCAGGATGGAGTGAAGAGCATTGCAGGAGCAGCAAAACTGAAAAAAAATCAACAAATCATAATTCAGAACATCAGAGACTCTATATCAACCACCTGTAACTAGGCCAGCCTCATCTCTCCCCATCTTGAAGCTCAGGGAAATTTGCAGATGAGGGGGCAGGTAAGAGTGTAAGAGCACAAGGATGGGAGGAGCAATGATATGCAAGATACTCCACACAAATTAGGTCCAAAGCAATCATAATAGGACTCTGCAAGCTCCTGCGCAATGACCAACACATTATTGACTCCTCAAATTTTAGCATGGACTAAAGGCACTAGGATCCTTAGAAACTAGGGATTAACAGCGACAATAGTGTTCCTATACTTATGGAGAACACATGAAAGAGTTCTAGGAAATGCCACTGAGTCCTTACACCTCATCAGAGAGGAGGGCCCAGAGGAAAGTTTGACATACATGTTAAAGGATGCTCCAGGGATGGGGGGGGAGGCACTGGGAGATAAGGAGAGAGGGGGTAAAGGAAGGGGAAAATGGGCAAGGGAGCTAGGGGGTTCAGGGAGGGGTGGAGGGAGGGATGGGACCGGTGTACCTATTAAATATTTATGAACGGAAATAAATAAATAAATTAATTAATTGAAAATAATAAAAGGGTGTTGGATTTCATAGAAAATGCTTTTAGCATCAGTTGAAAGAATCATTGTGATTTTTGTCTTTGTATTTGCTTATATTATGAATTATATTTATTGAATTTTTTGTAGATTGCATGTCTGGAATATTTTTGATTAGTGTTTGAATATGGTTTGCTGTAATCTTGCTTGAGAATCTTTTTGTGTCTGTGTTCATCAGTAAGATTGGCCTATAGTTTTCTTGTCTGTTGTGTTTTTAATCGGTTTTTGGATCAATATAATTTTCACTTCTTAGAAAGAGTTTAGAAGTGTTCCTTCCTTTTCTAATTTGTAGAATAATTTAAGGAGTATTGGTATTATTTGTTCTTTAAATGTCCTGGTGTTTTCCTGGTGGGGAGATTCATAATTTTTCTTCATATTTGTTCCTTACTGAAGGGCTATTTAAATAATTCAATTCATCATGGTTAAACTTTGGCATGTTGTATGTGTTTAGAAATTTATCTATTTATTTTTTTCAATTTGGTGGTATGTAAATTTTTTTATTTTTAATACATTTTTATTATTATTTCAGCTCATACAAACTTAATAGGTACACCAGTTCCCTCCCTCCCTCCTCCTCTCCCCAAACCCCCTGCTCCCCCTCCCCTTCCCCCTCCCTCCCCATCTCCCCGTGCCTCTCACCTCAATTCACAGAGTCCTTTCTTGTGCATGCATGCCTGACTCTCCTCTGGGTCCTCCTCTCCAATGACGTACAATTAAAAATTGGGCCCTGGAACTTAAAAGAAATTTTACCAGGGATGAAATTAAAATGTCTAACAAATACCTTTAAAAATGCTCCACTTCTTTAGCCATCAGGGAAATGCAAATCAAAACTTCTCTGAGATATCATCTCACCCCGGTCAGGATGGCAAAAATCCACAATACAAACAACAACAAATGCTGGAGAGGATGTGGAGAGAGGGGAACTCTCCTACATTGCTGGTGGGAGTGCAGGCTCATACAGCCACTCTGGCGAGCCGTCTGGAGATTTTTAAAGAAATTAAAGATTGAAATGCCATATGACCCTGTGATTCCACTTTTGGGTATAACCCCCCATACAGCAGAGGTTCACCTCGATAGCACAAGCACAACCATGTTCATAGCAGCACTGTTTACAATAGCAAAGACATAGAATGAACCCAAATGCCCAACAGTTGACGAGTTGATAAGGAAAAGGTGGTACATCTATACACTGGAGTACTACTCAGCCATCAAAAATGATGAATTACTGGAATTTAAGGGGAAATGGATGTCATTAGAAACAATTATATTAAGTGAAGTATCCCAGACCCAGAAAATTAAGTGCCGTATGTACTCCCTAATAGGTGGCTCCTAAATACCAAACCCACCCAGCCCATCTTGAGACACTCATAGGTAAATCTATGTATTACCTACAGTAATTGCAAGGATTATGAACAGGAGGGATGGGGTTGGAGGGCCACACCAGAAACATGACCATGTTACAATAGAGAAAATAGGCCTCCATCAAGGACTGCAAGAAAGTAATGTGACACCTAGTTAAGTTCACAGACATTCGTTCCTGATCATTTACAACTGAGGGGGTATGAACTCACCAGAAGGGGAGAGCATATAGTCCGGCAGGTTAAAAAGTAACCATTTTGCAAATGGGTGATTGACCCCTCCCATTGCCAAATGCCATATGACCCTGCGATTCCACTTTTGGGTATAAGTATTACATCTACCCTTGAATGTGTACCCTTGAATATAATAATAATAAAGCTCCAGTTTAACAGCTTTCTGTCTCTGGCCAGGGGGTGACATACAGTGCCCATCACGATGGAGTGAAGGGCATTGCAGGAGCAACAAAACTGCAAAAGAAAATCAACAAACTACTATCCAGAACTTCAGAGACTCTATATCAACGACCTAGAACTAGGCCAGACTAATCTCTCCCCATCCTGAAGCTTAGGGACATTTGCGGAAGAGGGGGCGATAAGAGTGTAAGAGCATAAGGATGGGAGGAGCAATGATTTGAAGATACTCCACACAAGTTAGGGCCAAAGCAATCATAATTGGACATTGCATGCCTGGCGCAATGTCCAAGACACTATTGACCTCACAAAGTCTAGCATCTGCTAAAGGCACCAAGATCCTTGGAGGCAAGGGATTGACAGCCACAGTAGTATGTAAATTTTAAAAATATGACCTTATGATTTTCTGAATTTCTTTGATATCTGTGTGTTACCTTCATTTTCATCTCTAATTTTGTAAATTTGGGTTTTTGCTTTTTTGGTTTTGGTTATTTTGACTAAGGGTTTGTCATTTTTGTTAAGTTTTTCAAAAAACCAGCTCTTTGATTGGTTATTTGTATTATTTTCCTTGTCTCAATTTCAGTTATTTATCTTCTGATCCCACTAATTTCTGCTCATCTACTTTTTGGGGGTTGCTTTTCCTTATTTCTCTAAAGCTTTAAGATGCATTGTTAAATTGTTTACTTGTGATGTTTCCATTTTTTATGTTGAGTCCTATAAATTTCCCTCTTAAGACTGTCTCCATCATATCCCAAAGGTTTTGATATGGTGTATTTTCATTATTATTGAGTTCTAGGAATTTTTGTATTTCTGTTTTTACTTCTGTATGGACCCATTCTTCATTCAGTAGCATGTTGTTAAGTTTCCAAGAGTTTGAGTACTTTCTATCATTTGCCTTGTTATTCCCTAGTGATCAGATAGAGTACAGACTGTGATTTTGATTTCTTTGTATTTGTGGAGGCTAACTTTGTCATCTAGAAGGTGATCTATTTTGGAGATGGGCTGCTGAAGAGAATGCATATTCCTTAGTATTAAGATGGAGTGTTCAGTAGATATCTGTTTCAAAGTGTTTCTGTTCAGTTTTTGGCCTGTTGAATTTTCTATCAAAGTGGAATGTTGAAATCCCCTACTATTATCATTCTTGGGTTGATTTATTGCTTTAAATGTTGTAGTTCTTGTTTAACTAATGCGAGTGAGCCTATGTTTGAAGCATGTATGTTTAGAATTGTGAAGTTGTCTTGGTGTATTATACCTTTGACAAGTCCGTAGTATCTTTCTGCATCTCTTATGATTTGTTTTGGATTGAAATCTAATATTTTGTATATTAGGATGGCTACTCCTGTTTGTTTCCTAGTCACATTTGTTTGGGGTTCAGAGCAGGTGTGAGACAACGGCCTTCTGAGGAAGCTCCAGTCCTTGCAGGCCTGACCGGTCCACTGTGGCCTTTCCCCTCTCTGATATTATCTACTGCCCTCAATACAGTGCTGGACACATGAGTCTGGAGATCGAATAGGACTTGGACCAAACAAGCATCACCTTTCACCCAAGTTTCCCATACTCATGGGGTGAAGGAAGCTAGACATCACCCATGCTGCCTCCCACCTAGCACCTGTGCCTGGGATGGAACATTCTAGCACCAACCTCACACCCTGTGTCCCTCACAGTGGTCAGCCCCTCTCTGACTGTCTTCCTTTGGCTATTTCAATGTAAACATCACCTTTTATTTCACTTCAGGCTGAGCACAGACTGATTCAGATGCCTTGGGCCGCTGAACACAAGCGACCTCTGTACCCATGTCGGAGGCCCTACTTTATTTTTGCATAGAAATAAAACAATATCTTAATGGGACATGGACTGAAAGATGCCCTGAAGCCGTCACCTTGAGACTGACTGTGTCAGTGTTCTTGCTAAAGTTCTCTCTCTGCAGAGCAACTCCACTTTGCTTTGGACCATCAAAACAGAAAGGCAGTGAAATCAAGGGGACATAGCTCTCCCCCAGCCATAATCGAGTTGTCAAGCATTTCTCTTAGCACCTTGCTCTCCAGTACAGTATCTGGCAGTCTATAGAATGTTCTGGCTTTTTTCTTTGCCTGTGGTAAATTAATTTTGATTTACTTAGCACATTTCCCCAGAACCCAGAATGTCTTTTAAAACAAAAAAATCACTGGGGATTTACAGCTGATTATCATAGATTCATTCTCACACATTACAAAGTTCAAAGCTATAAGGAGAAATAACATATGTTTGCCATGTTGGTATTTTGTTAGTATTTTTTCAGTTAAAACTAAGTATTACTTTTCTCAGGAATTAGCCAGAATAATCCTCTTCAAATTTAGATACCCACTGGAACAGCTAGAAATCAGACATTATTTCTAACCAAACTATACTCTTTTGCTTGCCAAGCTATCTTGACGTTTTTGATATACGAAGGCAGCCCTATATGATAATCCCAGCAGTATCCTGGAGATAAGATTTTAGTGGGTTTGTGGAGAAGGAAATATTTGCTCAGGTGGCTCTCATCATGCCACTTGGCTTCTATGTCATTTTTTTTTTTGTCCTGGAGGATTCCCTTAAAGCACTCCCTGGTGAGGTTGAGAACGTGAATGGGCGTTTCCCCAAAAACCGTTGCGTGGTAATAAAAATCCCCCTGTCCAAATGTAATATATGCAGCTGACTGTTCCTGCCTCTCGCAGGTAAATTCATCACGATCCACCTTATACCACCAGGCCTGTAGCTGAGCCACTGACTGGCCCAGAGTTTCCACATCAAAATTGTCTTGGAAGACTTGGTCGACGTCCATACAGAACAGGAAGTCAACCTCATGCTGGATGTGGGCTACGATGTGCTCCCCGATCATTCTCATGCGCATCATGCTGATGTCCTGCCTCCTCTTCTTAGAGGTGATCTCAAATAATCTGATGGAACACAGAGGATTCACTCAACTGAGGGCATCTTGGAGACATCATCCATCCTGATATAAAATATGACTTTGTGGCCAACCATGAAGAACTTGTTAGCAGAGACTATGAACTCTTCCAAGTAATGCTCAATGTATCTCCCAACAGCAAAACCCGTCAATCCGACAGTGATTTTCTGCGTGGCATAATAGTTTTCCAGCAGAGCTCTGTTGTAAGTGCCTTCCCACACAAACTGGTGCCTTCCACTGGGTCACCGTCACAACCTCTGGGCATCCTCTGGGTTAAACCAGTCAGAAAGAGGGAGCTCTTCAGCATTGTCTTCCTTCCTTCCTTCCTCTTCTATGTCTTCTTCTTCCTTTTCTTGATTACTGTAGGTCCCATTGGTTAACCAGTTTGGAAACCACCTGCTCTTCTTACTTCTTCGGTCACCAATTTCTGGAATTTTTGCGTGATAGATCCACAATAAAGAGCCTTCTGGGCTGTTGATATATTCCCAAAACACCACCATCACAGTCGAGACAACCAGCATCAACAGAATCACTTTTCCTTTGACATTCATTATTTTCTCCTCATCGTCCGCTGTAGTCAAAAACAACAGAGTCCTATTGCGCTCTGGCCGCAGAAGGAGGCAGGGCTCAGAGGAAGGGAAGGTACAGTGTTCCAGCTCCTGATCCGCAGAACCCCGGGCCAGGGCGGGGGCGCCGGGTGGCACTGGAAGCCTGACTGCACCTTGCCTGCCTCTCTCGCCTCGCCTGGCAGCGCCCTTAGCCGAGGTGGCGGTGGCCTCCCGGCTTCCACCAAGCCGGGGTTGCGCGTTCCTGGCGGAGCCGCCTCCTCCCGGCTGCAGGGGAGCTTTTTTTGTATTTTTGACATGAAATATTGTAGAAAGTTTCTTCTCTGATCACATCTTTTTGGGTTTTAAATACTTTTAGTATTTGAATGTCTTTTTTTTTTTTTTTTTGGACTTGGGAAATTTTCAGATACAATTTGATAAGAGATTGCCTAAACACAGATTTTTATCTTGATTTCTTTATCCTATGGGTTATTAGCTTTGTTCTCTTCAATGTAACTCAGATTAATCAGATATTGTGATCATGCTCTTTTATACATATTATATATGTAAATATATTACAATGTATGTTATATATAATATACATGTAATTTCTACCTTGTCTTTCATACTTAAATATATTTTTCTGTTTAGCTTGTCTGTTGATGATGCTTTTTTATTGATTTATTTAAAAATTATTTACTTATGTATAGTCATGAGACAGAGAGGGCAGGAACATGTGTGTGGATATCAGAGAATAATGTGTAAAAGTTGGTTTTCTTCTTCCATCATGTGATTCTGGAGATCTAACTCAAGTCTCCAAGTGTGTACACTGGTGCCTTATCCATCATGCCACCTTACTGCCCTGATTGATTCTTCTTTACTTTAATTTTTTTATCAAGTTATTTCATCTTCTTGTAACTTTCTTGTCTCAGTCCAGAACTGATTTTTCTGCTTATTTGAGTTCTCTGTACTGTTTCAATCTTTTTCTGCATCTCAGCTATTTCCTTATCTTTTTTCTGGGAGATGTGATCAGCTTGTGGAGGTGTCATAGTAGAATGCTGTTGCATGCTTTGTGTATGTGTATGTTCTTTTGTTGTATTTCATGTATATGTTGGTATCATGTATCTTTTATTTAGAGGTATGAAGAGTTGTAGAAAAAACTATTGCATATTGGGTTTAGAGAAATGTAGGAGAGGTGTAATCTCTTCCAGTAAGACACAAGTTACAATACAACCTCTTCCAGTAAGACATGAGTTACAATACAACTGTTTGTTACTGGTGTCATGTATATTTGATTAGGGTGGACGGTAAGGTTGGAAATAAAATATATGAATACACTATGATTTTCGTTTGGAATGAGTTCACAGGATATACATTTTACATATATGCATATGTAGTTACATTCAAGATTCTTTTAGTTATGTGGAGCATAGTTTTTAAATTAGAATAACCATTAAATATAAAAACATAAGATACTAAATATAAGAATGTGTTCAATATCATTTCTATTTAAGTTGGCGAGATTACATTCTATTTTTACTTAGCAGTTATTCAAGAAAGAAAGGTAAAAATATTTCTTAGTCTATGACCTTGTCTTCAAAAAAGCCTATCAGAAGTTTATAATCATAATATAACAGATAGGGATGATCTCATCAGAGATCTCACAATGAGTTGCTGACTAAATGTTCTGTGTATTCTTGGTTGCCAAATACCTTCTACTCTTTCAGCTGACTTATTTGTATATTGGTGTCCTATTGCCACTGTAATAAATCATAGCACACTTCATGCTTTAAAGCAATACAGATGATGGTTAGTGATCAGGTTATGTGATGTGGTAAGTAAACTCAATTGTACATCTAAGGACCACATGTAGCCCCAAAGTCCTATTCCCATTCACCTTGACATTTAGCAGGTACAAGGAAATACAAGAGGGTGAGAAAGTCTCTATGAAGCCATTTTAAAAGATGAGAAACAGCTAAAAATACAAACAAGTATACGATCAGACTTCAGATAAATAGATTGGACATTTAGGTAATTTTTTATGTTTTATATTTATATTTATATTTATTTAATGGAAGGCTGATTAGTTAAAGAAAAACTGAGAAATTACATTATCTTGTCACATTTGAACTTATTTACTTTATCTTATTCTAAAATAATAAATTATATACATAATATATAAAAAGTTAGAAAATCATAGTCTTTTACCATTTGGTGAGGTAGAGAATATAAGCTTTGCAGTAATATGTTTGAAGGGTGACCTTATATATCCATAGAAATTAATTTACCTCAGAAAAGCACATATGTCTTTAAGCGCACATGGTTTTAAGAAAGTTACTTTCCTGAAGTAATTGATAGCATCACAACTAAAGAGAAATCACTGAACATTTACACATTACATGATTACCATGACTGCCGTCATGCACCTTTTTTAAGCCTTTAAGTTTCCTACATTTCTTTTTGCCCAAGATGGAAATTTGTCAGAAATAAACAATAAATATTAAATAATAGTGACATTCTCATGAGGAAAGATTTATGATTTTCTCACTTGTTTGTAAAGAAATATTTTATTCATTTGTTGCTCCAGCTCTCCAGGGTAGAATGCAAAGTTATTCCACTGTTTCTCTGCCCTTGTTTTCACACATATGCTTGACTTAAATGAGCCTCTGTGTGAGTTTGGAAATGTGTGAAGCAATCCAAGCCTCCCTAATGACAGAGAGGAAGCATTTGCCTGTCTGGCTGCTGGAGCTGCTATTAAAGCCTGGGAGCTGTTGGGACCCTTGAAAAGGCTGGGGCAGCTGTGCTATTAGGCTGCTAGCCTGGCACTTTTTCCTTACTGCAGTAGATTGTAATTCAATAGAATTCAAATCCTTAGCTGCCTGGAGCAGTCAGGCAGCAGGCCCAGACCCCCTTTCAAATCAGGGTTTTTTACTGTTATTTTAATCCACAGGAGATGCCAGCATTTCTGTGCTTTACAAAGGCTTGCAAAATTGTACAAACACAGAGCCTGGTAAGATACAAAGTCTTGAGGAGAAAGTTAAGCCAGATTCTCTTATGGGAAAAGAAAATGAGAGCAAATCCTTATACATTGTTCACTGTGCTAATCTTCTGCTTTCATGCTCAGGGGCAGGCAGAGTCAGGTAAAGAGCAGTACAATAAATGAATGCTGCGTGGAAGTCTGTGCAAACACACCAGTTTTTGTAGTAGGCCTGCAGCCAGCACACAGCGTATCAATTTACTCAGATTCAAAAGAGTGCATATTAGTACTTACCATCTCTTCCTGATGGATGGGGTTGAACATCAAATCATGGATGCTTGTAGTGACCTGATTCTGGCAGAGCATCTAGATCCAGCTTTTTCAGCTGGTCTGAGGAGCAATGTGAACCAATATAGCCGGAACAGTCATTCAGCTTGGTGCTTATGTGGACACAGCCTCCAGATCAGATTGCCTGGGCTCAAATCCTTCTCTGCCATTTATTTCTCATGAGAGTCTGACACATTTGCAACCGCTGTATATTCTCTGAGGTGAAAAAGAGGACGATGGTATCTACAATATAGATTAAATGAATAAATCAGTGGAAAGAGCACAAAACAATATCTGGCATATAAGTTTTATTCAAAGGGTTGTCTATAGATATAGACCAGTGACATTGGAAATGCAGATTCATCAGCATACTGACTGTTAGAATCTCAATTTTAATAAAACTGCAGATTTTATGTAGATGAGAAGTATGATTGTTACATAAATGTTGGTACTGGTATTTCAAGGTGACTCTCAGCTTACTGGGCAAGGTGCCTCTTCTGATTTTCCTCTTTCTGACTTTGGTCTCTCAATACCTTGATATTTTAGTGCCCAGAAACTATTCTTTTGTCAATCTAAATCTTCCCTATTTTTGATTATAGATATCTAATTTAACCATGTATCCACTGAAATTTGTTAGTTTTACTCAAAGTTTTAAATAATATACTGCTTGCTACCAAGTGAAGTACGGAGAAACATAATAACATACCTTCTAAGTGTCCTTTCCTTTTGTTTTAGCTAAAAATGTTTGGAGAAAACTGAGCATGCCCAGAGGCATTCTTGTTCACTCTCTTTAAGATATAAGCCGAACATTACCTAAAGACTTTTTTTTCCATTTAGCCTTTCAAACACATGCTCTATAACCTGGAGCTAAGCATTTGTATCTTTCTTTCTCAAACATGTTGAGGAATGTATCCCTTATCCAAGCATGCTCAGCAAGATGCTTACCCTTGAAGTGTTTATTTTCCTGTATGAATACATCTCCCCTGATAAAATCTTAAAATTTTACTTCTGCTTTGAGAGGTAATTGCTTTGGACATAGCTTCCATGCTCTTCTTGTGTTGTAGATAATAAATCTCTATTCATTTCTTGGTGAGACTTGTTTCCATTTTGTCTTCATCTAGGTGTGATCCCATTGTATTTAGGGAGGCTCCATACGCAATTGGTCTTCCTAAACAAGAGGAATATTAGGACTTTATTAGCAAAATTAGAAAGAAGACTTAACATTTCCCTCCTGGGTGCCATATTGCATAAAACATTTTATTTTTATGGTTTTCTCCAAGAAGAAATTTTTCTAACAGAGATTTTGTACCAGAGAAAAGAACTCAATCTTAAAGAACGCAGAGGTCAACAAAACAAAATTTTCTCTACTCATGGTATGGGAGTGACATTCAGACCTCTTAACATTCTTTTGCTTTATTTCACATCAATGGATTTAGTGAAGAGGCTTAGAAACAGAGACCATTCATAGGCATTCACCCTAAGCTTATCACCTTCTATGTTGCTTGGCCAACAACAAAACTAGAATGGATGACACCAGAATACTAGAGCCTGTGATGTGCAGTGAAGTGAAGGAACGTATCGTATGTGAAATGGACAGAAGAGAAGCTTCAAGGGTACGCAGACACCTAACTAAGTAACAGAGCATCCTAGGAGTGAGCCTGGAATTCACAGCAAAAAACACACTGGACAAGCTGGAAAATGGAGCTTAGCTGTTTGTAGTTGTGACTCACAAACCCTTCTAATCAAGGATAGCCAAGCTGCTTGAAGTGGCTTGCACAATTACTGATTACATCCTTTATATATGGTTCTATATAAGCTAAATAAATTTAACCCAGTTTCTTGACTCTTAAAAATGTAAAATACAGGAAAGGCAATGAGCACTAAGCAGGTCAAAGGGTCTAAAAATGGAACAGATAAGAGGTGACCTGTGCCTAGTCCTGGCAGCATTGGTTACAGGGGATGACATGTGCGTCAGTACTTTGCTGCTGACTCATGCAGAGATCACTGACCAGTCCCTGACAACACAGGGATCGCTTTGTAGGACTTCCTACAACTATAATTCTTTGAGCAAAACAAAATGAGTCCTGCCTGTAGGCATGCATGTGGGAATGAAAAAGCTGGTGTCACAGCATTTCAGCTTAGCTCCCCAGGATCACAATCAGAAGTCATTTACCCTTCCTGAAAATATATTTCCTCCCATCTTCTCCTTCCACAGATGTTATTCTATTTTAGTCTTTTTTATAAATGGATATTTTCTCAAGAAACCAAACGTGCTCCCTTCCGCACCCCGCTCCTCCAGCCGGGGCGCGCACGCGCGGTCCAGCCGGGCCTCATCCTGCGACCTAGGTAAGCTCCGCCCGCACCCGCCCACCAGAACCCCAGGTCAGCCCAAGGGACCCAGCTCCTACCCCATCATCCAACCGGGAGCTCGCACAGGGCCGAGGGACGAGGAGGACCTCCCCCTGTGCCCGGGCCCCACCCCAGCTCCCCTCGGGTTAAGTAGCTCCATGCTGATGCCCCCCTCCTCCCATTCCCTAACCCGCTCCTCGGGCCTGGATGCGCTCCCGGTCCAGGCGGGCCTCATCCGTGACCTAGGTAAGCTCCGTCCCTGCCCACCGCCAGAACCCCAGGCCAAATAATTGTTTAGTGAAATTGAAAGATCTTAAGAGTTAAAATCTTAAGAGTTAAAACGACAATGCCAAAGTCAAAGTGCAAATCCATGAGAAGCAACACTCAAGTAAACAAATTTCCCACTGAAGGAATTAGTCCCATAATGTTAGACTCCAACCAGAACAAACCCACGGAAAATGGCCAAGAAAGCCTGACCCAGGAAAATGACTTTCAAAATATGATCATTACCATGTTCAATACTATGAAAGAGGAAATCCGGAAGGAATTACATAATCGAATCAATCCCTTTGAAGAGGAACACAACAGACACTTGGAGGAGTTAAGAGAAACAGTGCAAGAAACAAAAACTGGCATAGAGCAGTTAAAACAGACTCAAGCAGAGTTTAAAACTGAGCTACAAGACAAGATAACTTCAACCCAGAACGCCACAGAGAGTCTTATCAGCAGAACTAACAAAGCAGAAAACAGAATTTCAGACCTTGAAGATAAAGTGGGAGTACTAACCAGCTCAATGGAAGAGGTTGTTAAAGCCAAAAAGATACTTGAGAGAAATATCCAGGAGGTATGGGACACTCTGAAGAAGCCTAACATGTGTATTCATGGAATATCAGAGCAAGAATCTCAAAATACCACCACTGAGGAAATTTTTCAAATGATCATCAAGGAAAACGTTCCTCATCAAAAAAAGGGAGGCCCATCAATATACAAGAGGCATTCCGCACCCCAAACAGATATGACCAAAACAGAAGCACGCCACGGCAAATAATAGTTAAAACACTCCACATTGAAGATAAAGAACTGGTGCTGAGAGCTTCAAGGGAGAAAACACAAGTCACTTTTAAAGGTAAACCTTTGAAAATAACAAATGACTTCTCAGTTGAAACAGTAAAAGCAAGAAGAGCTTGGAAAGACATACTGCAAGTATTGAATGAGCAAAAATGTCAACCCAGGCTGATTTACCCTGCAAAACTATCCGTCATGATCGAGGGAGAAAGAAAAATCTTCCAGCACAAAGACAACTTGAAGGGATACATGTCCACCAAACCAGACCTTCAAAAAATGCTAGAAATAATACTCAAGTGTGAAGAAAAAAACAGGCATATCCAGGAGAGCAGAAGGCAAGTATAACACCATTAAAAGCGAAGCAATATAACATAATAAATGTCTGGAATTAAAAATAGTTTCTCCATTGTAACACTAAATGTTAATGGAATTAATCCACTGATCAAGAGACACAGATTACAAACTTGGATTAAAAATCACAATCCATCAATCTGCTGCCTGCAGGAAACCCATCTCACCACAAAAGAAAGGCACGCTCTAAAAATAAAAGGCTGGTCAACAATTCTACAAGCAAATGGAAGCAAAAAACAGGCAAGGGTAGCCATTATGATATCAGACAAAGTGCACTTCAAACCAAAGAAAATTATAAGAGACACGGATGGATACTACATTTTAGTCACAGGTACAATTCACCAGGAAGACTTCACAATACTGAACATATATGCACCCAATATGGGCCCCTCCACATTCATTAAGAAAACCCTACAGCATCTAAAGCAAGAAATCAACCCCCAAACGATAATTCTTGGGGACTTCAACACCGCACTCTCAACATGAGATAGATCAACAGGTCAAAAGCTTAACAGAGACACTTTGTAACTTAATCAAAAGCTGAAAGAAATGGACCTTACAGATCTCTATCGAACTTTTCACTCATGTACCAAAGAATACACATTTTTCTCAGCAGCACACGGAAATTTCTCCCAAATAGATCACATATTGGGCCACAAAACGAATCTACACGATATACAAAAAAGTTGAAATTCTAACCTGTGCCCTATCAGACCAGCACGGCCTAAAGCTGGACATCCACAACACATCAAACAAGAGAAAATACACTAACTCCTGGAAACTTAACAATATGATGCTGAATGAGAACTGGATTCAGGAAGAAATTAAAAAGGAAATTCAAGATTTCCTGAAAGTGAATGATAACGAAAATACAACTTACCAAAATCTCTGGGACACAATGAAAGCTGTTCTAAGAGGTAAGTTCATAGCTCTTAATGCCTACATCAAAAAAATGGAAACATCAGAAATAAACAAGTTAACAATGCAGCTTAAAGCTTTAGAGAAACTAGAGCAATCTGATCCCAAAAGAAGTAGAAGAGAGGAGATTAGCAAAATAAGGGGAGAAATATCTGAAATCGAGATTAAGAAAACGATAGAAAAAATCAACCAGTCAAAAAGCTGGTTCTTTGAAAAAATCAATAAGATTGATACACCCCTAGCTAAATTAACCAAAAGCAGGAGAGAGAAAACCCAAATTAACAAAATTAGAAATGAACATGGAGTTATCACTACTGATACCCAAGAAATCCAGAGAATTATAACATCATATTTCAAAAACTTATACTCTGTGAAGTTTGACAACACAAAAGAGATGGACGAATTTCTAAGTAAACACAACTTACCTAAATTGAATCAGGAAGTTGTGAATTATTTAAATAGTCCTATACCATATAAGGAAATTGAGGAAGTAATCTCGAATCTTCCCACCAAAAATGTCCTGGATCAGATGGATTTAGCACAGAGTTCTACCAGACATTTAAGGAGTTAATAATACCAATACTCCTTAAACTGTTCCATCAAATAGCAAAGGAAGGAACACTACCAAATTCCTTCTATGAAACTGATATCATCGTAATCCCAAAACCTAATAAAGACTCACTTAAAAAAGAAAACTATAGGCAGATCTCTCTGATGAATACAGATGCAAAGATTCTCAACAAAGTTTTAGCAAATCGGATTCAAAAACATATTAAAAAGATTATTCATGGGGACCAAGAAGGCTTCACCCCAGGCACACAAGGTTGGTTCAACATATGCAAATCAATAAATGTAATTCATCATGTAAACCAGTCCAAAGTCCAAGACCACATGACACTCTCGATAGATGCAGAAAAAGCTTTTGACAAGATCCAACAGCCTTTTATGATCAAAACGCTAGAGACAATAGGAATGCAAGGAACCTTTAGCAATGTAATAAAAGCTGTATACAACAAGCCCACAGCAAGGATTATGCTCAATGGGCAACAATTGGAAGCATTCCCACTTTGATCAGGAACTAGACAAGGCTGTCCACTCTCACCATTTCTATTCAATATTGTACTTGAAGTCTTAGCTGAAGCCATAAGACAAGAAAGGGACATAAGAGGGATTCAAATCGGCAAGGAAGAAGTCAAGCTATCCCTATTTGCAGATGACATGATCTTATACCTGAGAGGTCCCAAAAACTCCACCAGGAAGCTCCTGGAACTAATTGAGAAGTTCAGCAGGGTGGCAGGATACAAAATAAAATGTGCAAAAAATCAGAGGCCTTCCTATATGTCCAAAATGAAAGAAGTGAAAAAGCCTTGAGAGAAACAATCCCATTTACTATAGCCCCTAAGAAAATGAAATACCTTGGTATAAACCTAACCAAGGAGGTAAAAGACCTTTACAATGAAAACTTTAAAACCCTAATGAAAGAAATAGCAGAAGACACCAGAAGGTGGAAAGACCTCCCATGTTCCTGGATTGGCAGAATCAACATCGTACAAATGACCATCCTACCAAAGGCAATATACAAAGTCAATGCTATACCAATTAAAATCCCAAAGCAATTCTTCAAAGAAGTTGACCAATCTCAAAGTTCATATGGAGGCACAAAAGACCCAGGATAGCAAAGACAATCCTGAGTAACAAAAACACTGCTGGAGGTATCACCATACCGAACCTAAGTCTATACTACAAATCCATAGTTATAAAGACGGCCTGGTACTGGCTCCAAAATAGACACACAGATCAATGGATAAGGATTGAAGACCCAGATATAAGCCCACAAAATTACAGCCATTTGGTCTTTGACAAAGGGGCCCAAAGAATCCAATGGAAAAAGAACAGCATCTTCAACAAATGGTGCTGGCAAAACTGGATCTCCACATGCAGAAGATTAAAGCTGGACCCATACTTGTCACCATGTACAAAACTTAATTACATTTCCTAAACAGACATCCAATCGCACAGTCACTGCTACAAATTCTCAACAGGTGGGATTTGATGAAATTAAAGAGCTTCTCTTCAGATAAAGAGATTGTAACACGAGCTCAAAGGCAACCCACAGAATGGGAGAAAATCTTCACTAACCACATATCTGATAGAGCTCTACTGTCCAGAATGCACAAAGAACTTAGAAAACTAAACATCAAGGAAACCAATGGCCCAATTAAAAAATGGGCCCTGGAACTTAAAAGAAATTTTACCAGGGATGAAATTAAAATGTCTAACAAATATCTTAAAAAATGCTCCACTTCTTTAGCCATCAGGGAAATGCAAATCAAAACTTCCCTGAGATATCATCTCACCCCTGGCCAGGATGGCAAAAATCCACAATACAAACAACAACAAATGCTGTAGAAGATGTGGAGAGAGGAGAACTCTCCTACATTGATGGTAGGAGTGCAGGCTCATACAGCCACTCTGGCGAGCCATCTGGAGATTCTTAAAGAAATTAAAGATTGAAATGCCATATGACCCCGCGATTCCACTTTTGGGTATAACCCCCCATACTGCAGAGGTTCGCCTTGATAGCACAAGCACAACCATGTTCATAGCAGCACTGTTTACAATAGCAAAGTCATGGAATCAACCCAAATGCCCAACAGTTGATGAGTGGATAAGGAAAAGGTGGTACATCTATACAATGGAGTACTACTCAGCCATCAAAAATGATGAATTATGGGAATTTGCTGGGAAATGGATGTCATTAGAAACAATTATATTAAGTGAAATATCCCAGACCCAGAAAATTAAGCGCCGTATGTACTCCCTAATAGGTGACCAAACCCACCCAGCCCATCTTGAGACACTCATAGGTAAATCTATGTATTACCTACAGTAATTGCAAGGATTATGAAGAGGAGGGATGGGGTTGGAGGGCCACACCAGAAACAAGGAGAGAAGTGACCATGTTACAGTAGAGAAAATAGGCCTCCATCAAGGACTGCAAGAAAGTAATGTGACAAGAAGTGACCATGTTACAGTAGAGAAAATAGGCCTCCATCAAGGACTGCAAGAAAGTAATGTGACACCTGGTTAAGTTCACAGACATTTGTTCCTGATCATTTACAACTAAGGGGGTATGAACTCACCAGAAGGGGAGGGCATATAGTCCGGAAGATTAAAAAGTAACCATTTTGCAAATGGGTGATTGACCCCTCCCATTGCGAAATGCCATATGACCCTGCAATTCCACTTTTGGGTATAAGTATTACATCTACCTTTGAACGTGCTCTTATAATAAGACTCCAGTTTAACAGCTTTCTGTCTCTGGCCAGGAGGTGACATACAGTGCCCATCACGATGGAGTGAAGGGCATTACAGGAGCAACAAAACTGCAAAAGAAAATCAACATACCACTATCCAGAACTTCAGAGACTCTATATCAACGAACTAGAACTAGGCCAGACTAATCTCTCCCCATCCTGAAGCTCAGGGACATTTGCGGAAGAGGGGGCGGTAAAAGTGTAAGAGCAAAAGGATGGGAGGAGCAATGATTTGCAAGATACTCCACACAAGTTAGGGCCGAAGCAATCATAATTGGACATTGCGCCGGCATGCAATTGCAACACACTATTGACCTCACAAAGTCTAGCATCTGCTAAAGGCACCAAGATCCTTGGAGGCAAGGGATTGACAGCCACAGTAGTGTTCCTATGCTTAAGGGGAACACAGAAAAGGGTTCAGGGAAATGCCACTGGGTCCTTGTACATCATGGGAGAGGAGGGCCCAGAGGAGAGTCAGGCATGCACAAGAAAGGACTCTGGGAATTGGGGCAGGATGCACGGGAGGATGGGGTGGGAGGGGTGAGGGGAGGGGGAGTAGGGGGTTCGGGGGGGAGGAGGAGGGAGGGAGAGAACTGGTGTACCTATTAAGTTTGTATGAGCTGAAATAATAATAAAAATGTATTATATAAAAAAAAAACCAAACTTTTTTAAACTTGTAGTTTTTGTGAATTTGATGTGTGTATATACTGCTTAGAAATTGATCATCTTGCTTAGAAATTGGGCCATTTTCCATAATACATTTATTAATGTATTTTCAGTTTTTATCACAAAAGAGCTCGGTAAGTGGTTGCCAGTGCATACCTTTTTCCTGATTTTTTTAAAATTATTTTTCCATTCTCTGACATTTTCGTACATAACTACAACAAATGTATGTATTTTCATCCCATACTAGCTGATCTCATTCCTGCTCCTGCTTCTCTTCATACTTTCTTCTTTCCGGTCAGTCTCACTCCAACTTTTTACATGTGTGACCCACTAAGCTTCAGCTGGTAAATGCCTTAATGTTTGGCATTAGCCTTAAATAGCCTTTCAGGGAGGGATGGTATATCTTGAGATCATTCCTCATTGATGGTGAAATAATGGTAAGCCAACTATGGTGCAGGTCCAGTGGAAGTACACTTTATTGTAGTGAATTCTTAGGTGGTGGCAACCCTGTCATGTCCTTAGGATACTGCCTGGTACTGCAACTCCCCTGCTCCTAGGCTCTTACATTTTACAACCCCCTCTTCCTCCAGATTCTCTGAGCATTGGCATATGGGGTAAATTTGTTATCCTATTCGAGCTGACTCAGCAGTCACTTTTCTGTGCATTCTGGTCAGTTGTGATTCTCTACATTGTACATCTTCCATTGAACAAGAATACTCACAGGATGTAGAACTTGATTCCACCTGAGAGTCATATGTTATGATTAAGGTTATGTGAATGATGCTTGATGACCAGCTAATAGTGAGAAGGATGTTCCCTGGATAAAGACAGATAAAGATAGAAAGAGCTAGTTAAGTGTTGGCAAATAAGCATGTATTGTTCCTTCCTTGAGCTCTTGATGTGATATAATGTGACCTGTTTCCTTGGCTTCTAATATTGTGACTATTCCACCATGATGGATTATATATTAGTTAGATACTTGACAATAGAGGATCATGCATTTAGACAAAAAAATAAAGAATTATTTAATTAAAGCAAGCCCACAGCAAGTATACGAGATTATATAATTGGGTATATCATTGAGGGAAAGTACCTCCTCATACCCCAACTAATGAAATTCACTCTCAACGGTGTTTCAAGGAGGTATGGTGTTTCATATGCATGCCTCATTCCATGGTATACTACTGATAGGTCAAATCCTGTATAGATGTTGTGGAATAGATCCAGCTGCAATGAATTCATGAGTGCAACAGATCTGTAGAGTCTGAAAAATACTCTCTGGCCATACAATTTGGCCCTTTCATTCTTACTTCCTCCTTTTCTGTGCCTTCTACTTTGGGGTAGGGAGTAGGGAGTGATTTCGACATTTCACAGTCACTTATTCTCTGTACTTTAACAGTAGGGATATAAGTTACTTGTAAGCTTATTTAAAAAAAATAAGAGTGTGAACAGACATATATACAACTGTGTCCACTCATTGATTTACTCCTCCCTGTATCCTATCTCTTTTATCCCTCCCCTCTTGAATTTTTGCCCCATTATTCCCCTTCCCACTTTCTTACCATCTCTGCTATCTTCCTTCTCAAATGTCCTTCTCTACTCCCACCTCACCCCATACTTGATGTAACCTTTCTAGTTTTTTTGACTCTAGCTATTCCTATTTAAGAGTACATGTCTGAAAGTTCCATGCTAGCATACACAGATAAGGGAAACATGACTTTTATCTTTGTGTCTCTGGGATACCATTTGAGATAACCCAGTTCTATCCATCTACCAGTAAATGTCATAATTTTTTGGTAGATGAATAGAATTCCATTGTGTATATATGTGACATTTTCATTATCCATTCATCCACTAATGGACATGTAGACTTGTTTTATTTCCTTGGTATTGTGAATAGAGAGCTATAGTAAGTAAGCATGGACATGCAGGTCTCTCTGTAGCAACATATGGAAAGCTGAGAATACGCGCAGGAGTGGTACACTTGAGTCATATACTAGTTCAAGTTTTAGTTTTTTGAGGAAACTCCACACTGATTTCAAAAGTAACTGCACCAACTTACATTGCAGCTAGCAATGAATAAGGGCTCCCTTTCTCTCACATCTAGCCAGCATGCATTTTAATTTGTGTTCTAGATCTTAGTTATTCTGATTGGGGTGGCCAGTGATGTTGCACATTTTTAAGATGTTTCTTAGATGTCTGAATTTTTTTTTCTTTTCTTTTCTTTTCTTTTTTTTTTTTTTTTTTTTGCGGTTCATCAGACGGTTTTATTGCCCCTCAAGGAATCAAGCTCTATGAGTTCTGCTCTTCCTCTCTTTTTAAATTTTTTTTATTTCTGCTCATACAAATTTAAGAGGTACACAGGTCCCCTCCCTCTTTTCACCCCTCAGGACTCCCTTGCTTTCCCTCCTCTGCTACCCCCTCCCTCCCCATCTCCCAATGTCTCCCCTCCATCCTCGGAACATCCTTTAATGTGCATGGAAAACTCTCCTCTGGGTCCTGCTCTCCGATGGGGTACAAGGACCCAGCGGCATTGCCCAGAACCCTTTCCTGTGTTCCCCTTAAGCATAGGAACACTACTGTGGCTGTCAATCCCTTGCCTCCAAGGATCTTGGTGCCTTTAGCAAATGCTAGACATTGTGAGGTCAATAGTGTGTTGGACATTGCACAAGGCATGCAAAGTCCTATTAGGATTGCCTCGGCCCTAACTTGTGTGGAGTATCTTGCATATCGTTACTCCTCCCATCCTTGTGCTCTTACAATCTTACCGCCCCCTTTTCTGCAAATTTCCCTGAGCTTCAGGATGGGGAGAGATTAGGGTGGCCTAGTTGCAGGTGGTTGACATAGAGTCTCTGATGTTCTGAATTATGGTTTGTTGATTTTTTTCAGTTGTGCTGCTCCTGCAATGCCCTTGGCTCCATCCTGATGGGTATTGGATGTCACCCCCTGGCCAGAGATAAAAACCTGTTAAACTAGAGTCTTGTTATAAGAGTATATCCAAAGGTAGGTGGAATAAAAGTAAAAGACTGTGGTGAGGGAGGGGTTAGTCTCCCATTTGCAAAATAGTTGCTTTCTATCTGCCAGACTATATGCCCTCCCCATCTGGTGAGATCACACCCCACCAGTTGCAAATGATCAGGAAGGAAAGTCTGTGAACTTAACGAGATGTCTCATTACTTACTTGCAGTCCTCGATGGTGGCCTATTTTCTCTGCTGTAACGTGGTCCCCTCTCTCCTTGTTTCTGGTGGGTCCCTCCTTCCCTTTCTCTCCTGTTTATAATCTTTGCAATTACTGTGAGTATTACAGAGATTTATCTTTGAGTGTCTCTAAATGGGTTTGGTACTAGGATCCACCTATTAGGGAGTACATACAGTGCTTAATTTTCTGTGTCTGGGATACTTCACTCAATATAATTGTTTCTAATTCTATCCATTTCCCGGCAAATTCCATTAATTCATCATTTTTGATGGCTGAGTAGTATTCCATTGTATAAATGTACCACATTTTCCTTATCCACTTGTCAACAGTTTGACATTTGGCTGATTCCATGATTTTGCTATTGTAAACAGTGCTGTTATGAATATGGTCGTGTTTGTGCTATCGAGGTGAATTTTTGATGTATGGGGGATTATTCCCAAAAGTAGAATATCAGGGTCATATGGGATTTCAATTTTTAATTTCTTTAAGAATCGCCAGATGGCTTGCCAGAGTGGTTGTATGAGCCTGCATTCCCACCAGCAATGTAGGAGAGTTCCCCTCTCTCCACATCCTTTGCAGCATTTGGTGTTGATTGTATTGTGGATTTTTGCCATCCTGACTGGAGTGAGATGATATCTCAGGGGGGTTTTGATTTGCATTTCACTGATGGCTATGAATATGGAACATTATTTTCAGATATTTTTTAGACATTTTAATTTCACCATGGTAAAGTTTCTTTTAAGTTTCAAGGCTCATTTTTTAATTGGCCCATTTGTTTACTTGGTGTTTAGTTTCCTAAGTTCTTTGTGCACTCTGGATAATAGAGCTCTATCAGATATGTGGTTAATGAAGATTTTCTCCCATTCTGTGGGTTGCCTTTGTGCTCCACTTACAATCTCTTTATCTGAACAGAAGCTCTTTAATTTCACAAGATCCCATCCGTTGAGTGTTGGTTGTAGTGACTGTGCTATTGGATGTCCATTTAGGAACTGTTGGCCTAGCCCATTCAGCTCAAGGGAGTTCCCTACCCATTCAACTAAGGTTTTTATAGTCTCTGGCCTTATATCAAGGTACTTGGTCCATTTGGAATTAATTCTTGTACATGGTGACAAGTACGGGTCCAGTTTTAATTTTCTGCATGTGGATATCCAGTTTTGCCAGCACCATTGTTGAAGATGCTGTTCTTTTTGCATTGGATTTTTTTGGCCCCTTTGTCAAAGATCAAATGGCTGTAGTTGTGTGGGCTTATATCTGGGTCTTCAACCCTTATCCATTGATCTGTGTGTCTATTTTGGAGCCAGTGCCAGGCTGTTTTTACAACTATGGATTTGTAGTATAGACTAAGGTTTGGTATGGTGATACCTCCAGAAGTGTTTTTGTTACTCAGGATTGTTTTTGCTATCCTGGATCTTTTGTGCCTCCATATGAATTTTGAGATTGTTTGGTCAACTTTTTTAAAGAATTGCTTTGACATTTTAATTGGTATAGCATTGAATCTGTATATAGCCTTTGGTAGGATGGTCATTTTCCTGATATTGATTCTACCAATCTAGGAACATGGGAGGTCTTTCCACCTTCTGGTGTCATGTGCAATTTCTTTCTTTGGGGTTTTAAAGTTTTCATTATAAAGGTCTCTTATTTACTTGATTAGTTTTATACCAAGGTATTTTATTTTTTAGGGGTTATAGTAAATGGGATTGTTTCTCTCAGGGATTTTTCACTTTTTTCATTCTGGGCATATACGAAGGCCACTGATTTTTGTACATTTATTTTGTATCCTTCCACCCTTCTGAACTTCTGTATTAGTTCCAGGAGCTTCCTGGTCGAGTTTTTGGGATCACTGAGGTATAAGTTCATGTCATCTGCAAATAACTTGACTTTTTCCTTGCTGATTTGAATCCCTATTATATTCCTTTCTTGTCTTATGGGTTTAGCTAAAACTTTAAGCAAAATATTGAATAGAAGTGGTGAGAGTGGACAGTCTTGTCTAGTTCCTGATCGAAGTGGGAATGCTTCAAGGTTTTTCTCATGGAGTACAATCCTTGGCGTTGGCTTGTTGTATACAACTTTTATTATATTGATAAAGGTTCCTTCCATTCCTACTGTCTCTAGGGTTTTGATCATAAAGGACTGTTGGATCTTTTCAAAAGCTTTTTCTGCATCTATCGAGAGTATCATGTGGTCTTGAACTTTGGACTGATTTATATGGTGAGCTACATTTATTGATTTGTGTATGTTGACCCTTGTGTGCCTGGGATAAATCCTACTTGATCCCTGTGAATGATCTTTTTGATATGTGTTTGAATGCAATTTGCTAAGACTTTGTTGAAAATCTTTGCATCTGTGTTCATCAGAGAGATTGGCCTATAGTTTTCTTTTTAAGTTTATCTTTATTAGGTTTTGGGATTAAGAAGATATTAGCTTCATAGAAGGAATTTGTTAGTGTTTCTTCATTTGCTATTTGATGGAACAGTTTAAGGAGTATTGGTGTTATTAGCTCCTTAAATGTCTGGTACAACTCTGTGCTGAATCCATCTGGTCCAGGACAGTTTTTGTTGGGAAGATTTGAGATTGCTTCATTGATTTCCTCATATGTTATAGGACTATTCAAATAATTCACAACTTCCTGATTCAATTTAGGTAAGTTCTGTTTACTTAGGAATTCACCCATCTCTTTTGTGTTGTCAAATTTCACAGGGTATAAGTTTTTGAAATATGACATTATAATTCTCTCGATTTCTTGGGTATCAGTAGTGATAACTCCATTTTCATTTCTATTTTTGTTAATTTGGGTTTTCTCACTTTTGCTTTTGGTTAATTTAGGTAGGGGTGTATCAATCATATTGATTTTTTTCAAAAAACCAGCTTTTTGCCTGGTTCATTTTCTGTATCGTTTTCCTAATCTTGATTTCATATATTTCTCCCCTTATTTTGCTAATCTCCTTTCTTCTACTGCTTTTGGGATTGATTGCTCTAATGTCTGTAAAGCTTTAAGCTGCATTCTTAAGTTATTTACTTCTGATGTTTCCATTTTTTTGATGTAGGCATTAAGAGCTATGAACTTACCTCTTAGGACAGCTTTCATTGTGTCCCAGAGATTTTGGTAAGTTGTATTTTCGTTATCATTTACTTTCAGGAAATCTTGAATTTCCTTTTTAATTTCTTCCTAAATCTAATTCTCATTCAGCATCATAATGTTATGTTTCCAGGAGTTAGTGTATTTTTTGTTGTTTGCTGTGTTGGGGATAACAAACTTCATGCCATAGTCATATGACAGGGTACAGGCTAGAATTTCATCTTCCCTGTATATGTGGAGATTCTTTTTGTGGCTCAACATGCGATCTATTTTGGAGCAACTTCCATGTGCTGCTGAGAAAAATGTGTATTCTTTGGTGTGTGGATGAAAAGTTTGCTAGAGATCTGTAAGGTCCATTTCAGTAAGGGTTTGATTAAGTTCCAAAGTGATTCTTTTAAATTTTGTTCCTGTTGATATATCCCATGTTGAGAAGGCGGGGTTGAAATCCCCAAGAATTATCATTTTGGGGTTGATTTCTTGCCTTAGGCATTGTAGGGTTTGCTTAATGGATGTGGGGGGAAGGGCCCATATTGGGTGCATATATGTTCAGTATTGTGAAGTCTTCCTGGTGAATTGTACCTGTGACTAAAATGTAGTATCCATCTGTGTCTCTTATGATTTTTTTTTGGTTTAAAGTCCACTTTGTCTGACAGCATAATGGCTACCCGTTCCTCTTTCCTGGTTCCATTAGCTTGCAGAATTTTGGAGCAGTCTTTTATTTTTAGGATGTGCCTATCTTTTGTGGTGAGATGGGTTTCCTGCAGGCAGCAGATTGATGAGTTGTGATTTTTAATCCAATTTTGTAATCTGTGTGTCTTCATTGGATGAGTTAATTCCATTAAAATTTAATGTTATAATGTAGAAATTATTTTTACTTCCGGACATTTATTATGTTTAGTAGCTTTTGTAAATGTACTGTTTCACTTTTAGGTTTTGGTGGTATTATACTTGCCTTCTGTCCTCCTGGATATTTTTTTTTTTCTTCAAGCTTGAGTATCATTTCTAGAATTTTTTGAAGGCCTCATTTGGTGGATATGTATCCCTTCAAGTTGTCTTTGTGCTGCAAAGTTTTTCTTTCTCCCTGCATGATGATGGATAGTTTTGCAGGGTGTATCAGCCCGGGTTGACATTTTTGCTCATTCAATACTTGAAGTATGTCTTTCCAAGCTCTTCTTGCTTGTACTGTTTCCATTGAGAAGTCATTTGTTATTTTAATAGGTTTACCTTTTAATGTGACCTGTTTTTTTCCCCTTGAAGCTTTTAGCACCATTTCTTTGTCTTTAATGTGGAGTGTTTTAACTATTATTTACTGTGGCGAATTTCTATTTTGGTCATATCTGTTTGGGGTGCGGAATGCCTCTCTTTTTTTAGATGAGGAAAGTTTTCCTTGGTGATAGTTTGAAGAATTTCCTCAGGTGTGGTATTTTGGGATTCTTGCTCTGGTATTCCATGAATGTGCATGTTAGGCTTCTTCAGAGTATCCCATAAATCTTGAATATTCCTCTCGAGTATCTTTTTGGCTTTAACAACCTCTACCATTGAGCTGGTTAATACTCCCACTTTGTCTTCAAGGTCTGAAATTCTGTTTTCTGCTTTGTTATTTCTGCGGATAAGACTCTCTGTTGAGTTCTGGGCTTTAGTTCCGTTTTAAACTCTGCTTGAGTCTGTTTTAACTGTTCTATGCCCATTTTTGTTTCTTGAACTGTTTTTCTCAACTCCTCCAAGTGTCTGTCATGTTCCTCTTCAAAGTGGTTGATGCAGTTACTTGATTCCTGCTGGATTTCCTCTTTCATAGTATTGATCATGGTAATGATCATGTTTTGAACGTCGTTATATTGGGTCAGACTTTCTTGACTATTTTACGTGGATTTGTTCTGATTTGAGTCTATCATTATGCGATTAATTTCTTCAGTGGGAGATTTGTTTTCTTGGGTTTTGTTTCTCATGGATTTGCACTTTGACTTGTGCATTGTTGTTTTAACTCTTAAAACCTTCTTTCAATTTCTGTGTGTTTTTCACTGAACTAAATTAATTGGTCTGGAGCAACTCCTGCTCCAGCTGGCTGGTGGGAGGAGCTGGGACTAGTGGGTTGCCTGTGATTTTGGGGTGAGCAGGAGCGTGGGGAAAGTGGGGAGGTGGCAGTGGCGGGCACAATTAAGTTGGGGAGCTGGGGTGTGGCCCAGGGGTCCTTCCTGGCTCGGAGCAGAACCTGCTTAGGCTGGCTGTCGGGAAGGGTTGGGACTAGTGGATTGCCTGGGGTGATCAGGGGGAGCTTACCTAGGTCACAGTGTGTCCTGGCTGTACTCCGCATGTCCTGGGCAGGTGGGGAAAGGGGTGAATTTCTTTTTTTTGAAAATTTTTTGTTCAGTTGCAAACACAATGTAACTGGGCAGTTTGCTTCCTTGTTAATTTTTTGTTATTTGAAAATATTTCTTTTGTGGAAGAAAACATTTTTATTTTTATGAAGTCACACTTGTTGATTTTTGGCTTTATTTTCTGTTCTGCTAAATATAAATATAGGCCCATAACTTCAAGTGTACTCTCTATTCTTTCTTTTGGGAACTTCAGAGTTTCAGATTTAATATCAATTCTTTGAATCATTTAAGGTTGATTCTTTTTTACAGGGTCTACTTTTATTCTTCTAGATGTAGATATCATTTTTATCAGCATCATTTAGTAAAGATGCTGTCCCTTCTTTAATGTGTTTGGCACCTGTACCAAAAATCATATGACTGAAGGTGCAAGTGCTTATTTATGGGTCCGCAGATTTAATCCATTGATAGAGATATCTGTTTTTGGTTCAGTACCATTATTTCTTTTGAGCACAACAGTATAGCTTGGAATCAGGTATGGTAATACTTCAACCAGTCAGTGTTTTTATTATTCAGTATTGTTTTGGCTATCTGGGGCCTTTTGTGCTTCCATATGAATTTTGAGATTTTTTTATAAATCCTGCAAATAATTTTAAATCCTGCATTGAATATGTATATCATCTGAAAATGGATAATGTAATATGTATTATACACATAGCATATATATTATATAGTATATATTATATAGTAAAATATACTATCCTGAAAATAGATGAAAATGGTCATTTAACAAGAGTAATTCTATCAGTCCTTTATTTCTGTTTTTTAATATTCAATATTTAATATTCATTTTATGGGCCTTTTACAGTCCTTGTTTAGGTCTGTTTCTAGATTTTTTGAGGCTATGGTTAATGAGATTGTTTCCTCATTCACTTCTCAATTTGTTTGTCTTTTTTATAAGAAAGCTACTGATTTTTTTTGTTAATTTTGTATTTTCCAATTTACTGGAAAAAAATTAGTAGCTCTAGGAGTTTCCTGGTGTAGTCTTTGGCATTTCTCAAATATACAATCATATCATCTCTAAATAGGACTATCTTTGTTGTCTTTTTTGTCTTATTGCTATAGCTAATACTTCAAGTACAATATTTACCAGGAGTGGTGAGAGTGTACAGTTTTGTCTTGTTTCTAATCTAAGTAGGAAAATTTAAAGATTTTATCATTTACAATAAAGTTTGTCTAAGGCTTGCCATATATAAGTTTTTTTTTCTTTTTTACTTATTTATTTATTTGTTTGTTTGTTTGTTTGTTTATTTATTTATTCCACTCATACAAAGTTGATAAGTACCCCATTCCCCTCCTTCCCACCACCCCTCCCTGGATCCTTAAGCTTTATTAAGTTAAGATATATTCTTTCATCTCTCTTATCTCCAGACTTTATCATGAAGGCATGCTGAATTTTGCCAAAATCCTTTTTAGCTCCTATTGAGAAGATTATGTGATTCTGTCTTTGTATGCCCATTTATGTTATGAATTATATTCACTGATTGGCATTTGTTGAATGATCCCTGAATTTCTGAAATAAACGACTTGGTGGAGAATGGTGCTTGGATGTGTTGTAGGATTTGGTTTGCTTATATTTTACTGAGGACTTTTTCATCTGTGTTCATCAGTGAGATTGGCCTGCATTTCTCTTTATTTGATGAGACTTTAATTATTTGTGGGCTCAAAGTAATACTGGCTTCATAAAAGGAATTGGAAGTGTTCCTTCTTTTTCCATCTTGTGAAATAACTTGAGAAGTATTGAGGTTAGTTGTTTCTTGAATGTGTGTGCTAAGACATAGATAGAATTCTGTGCTAAGTCCATCTGATCCTGGTTTTTATTAGTTGGGTGCTTTGTAGTTACTATTTTTGTTTCCTTGCTTTTCATTAATGTGTTCAAATTATTCATATCATTTTGATGCAACTTTGATAAGTCATATGTTTTTAGAAATTCATCCATTTATTTAGATTGTCCATTTCAATGGAATACAAATTTTAGTTTGTCCTTATGTTTCCCTAAATTTCTTCAGTATCTGTTGTAATGTCTTTGTAGGTTTACTTTATTAATTTAGGTCTTCTCTCTTTTTCTTTAAGGTGATTTGGGTAAGGGTTTGTTGATCCTGCTTATCTTTTCAAAGAACCAACTCTTCATTTCAATGATTCTTTGTATTGTTATATTTTCATTTCTATTTTATTGCCTTCTCTGATTTTTTTCTTTCTCATGTGCTGATATTGGTGTTAATTATTTGTTTTTTACAGGTCTTGTGCAGCAAATTTATGGATGTAGGATTCTTGTCATATATAAGAAATACTGTCTGACTGTAATCCTCCCCACTCTCTAGCTCATTCCAATGCATAAACACATATGAAGAGGAAAACAGTAAATTCAGGAAAGAAGAACATTTCTTTCTACACAAATAAACAGCTAAATTGAGGATATGAAAATAAACAGAAACTCTGAACAGAATTTAAGGTGAAATAAAATTTGAATTAAGAAATATATCCAAATCCTATTGAAAACAGCAGAAAGTCTCACTAACAGAACAGACCAAGGAGAAGATGGACTATTAGAATTGAAGAATTGGTTTAGTCAGCCCCCCCAAAAAAAGGCTTTTAAAAATGCAGAATATAACATGTTAACAGAACATACAAGAGTTTTGGAGCACTGTGAAAAGCCCAAACCTATACATCATGGGCACTGTGGAAACAGACATCCAGGAGGGAGATACAGAGGATATCTTCGCTAATATCTTAGAATAAACTTTTTTTAATCTACAGAAAGAGATATACATCCAGATCCAAGATGCATAGAGGGCATTAAATATGCAGAACCCGAAAATAAACACCTCAAAACACACAGTGGTTTCTCATATTACTTGGGATTTTCTTGGCAAAGCGTCAGCATTTTGGGTTGGATTGTTTGTGCTTCTAATTTGTGCTGTAGGATGATTGGTGAGTTATTCCCAGGTAAAGCAGAGGATTGAAAATTTGATAGGTTTTCTGGGGACGAGGAGGTGTTTTTCATAGTGGTGTTGCTGTGGTTCAGTGTAAGGAATCTCAAAGTGGATAAACAGCAGAATACCTGATATGGCCAGGGTGATTTTGTGGCTGGGGACTAGGCTCATGTGCAATCATGCAGTTTGACAGGAGAAGAGGTGAGCTTCTGTGCCATGTTAGGATGTGTAGAAGTGGAGGACAGGCTGGGGGGATTGACTCACCAGTGGTCTATTTTCACTATGTCCTTACCTGTAGTCCCAGTTATCTTAGTGAGAGGGCAGAGCTCTGGGTCACATGGGATGTGTGGGGACAGAGAGTGTCCCAGAAGCCAGGCTTACCTGTGTTCCAATAGTTTGGTGGGCCCCACTGAGCCATCTTGATAGTGCAAATTGTTTTTTAGATGTCTTTTTTTGCCTGTCCCTTAAATGTGTTTGTGCTCAAATTATTTCTATAATGATCTATTATTTCTATCAAAATCAATTCTTTGTGCCTGATAATTTTCCTTTTTGGTCATTTCTACAGGAAACTTAAATAACAAATTTTATTGTGTTTCTAACTATAAGCCAGATGAGTGTGTGAGGCTGTAACAATAAAGATATAGTAGTAAAGACAGATTCTGACTCAAAGGCTTAACGTTTCTCCTCTCTACAAACCCAATCCCAAATCATTCCTTTGCTTAGACCTCTTGTCAATACAGCAAAGACAGTGTAGAAAAATACTAAAATCATTTCCTTTTCCTGCATGCCTATTCTTTTCCTGTTTCCCTAATTAATGCTACTATTCCAAGCTTCCATATAAATATCTTTTTCTTTGTAACCCTGCTTCTACTGTGTGTTATAAAGGCCTTATTGGCTCTCACCAGCCCAAATTTCTAGTCTCTTCTGTTCATGTTTCTGTGCTGTTATATGGCTGTAGATTTATATTCCTAGTCTCAGTTTTAATGCCTCATTCCTGCTTTCTTTCATTATAGCACATGGGGATTTTAGATGTCATGAATATTTTCTTATTTCTTGCTAATTTTCACTGTGCACTCATTACCAGTTGCACTGAACTAGCCAGAATCCCCTCAAATGCTCATGTATTCTGAGTCATTGTTGATCTCCTTAGCCTTATTGTGACTTTAAAAATCAAGTTTTAGTTCAGACAATTAAGGAAGGATGTCTCCACATCTCCCAACTGTTTGTTCTTGTTTCTCTTTTCCCATAGTGGTTTATGCCCAGAGACTTGCCCGATGTTTGGTATAGAGGAGTAGATCAATTATTCTCCTTTTTCTTTTCCCTCCATTGACTGCATAATAAGCACAACAAAATTTATGCCTAGGATTGTCTATGAGCTTTTTATTTTAGCCTTAGTCAGAGTCAGTTGCTGACTATTAGTTACATTTAATTGGTACAAATGTAATGTGAAATGTAAGTTTTGACTTGCTTAACCTAGTGGGAATTTTAGTACAAAAATTTATTATTTTTTCATTTCTCTAGACTTTTTCTTGTTAAAACATATTCTGATAGAGCACTTACACTGAAAAATATATAGTAGTGATAGTATAACACTACTTTTCTCATTGCTTATGAACAAATACTTGAGAAATAGCAATCCATGGAAGTAAGTATTTATTCATTCACAATTTAAGAGGTTAGAACTTATCATGGTAGGGAAGGCCCTGTGGAGTTCATGGCAGTGAGAATGCCCAGCTGGGATTCTGAGAGCTGGATAGACCAAGGAAGAAAGCAAGGTATGTTGGAGTTCAAGTGGCTTTAACCTTCTTGTGAAGTTTGTTATCCAATCCACGAAAGGGTGACATCTTTTCTCAGTGAAATTTCTCTGGAAACACACAGACAAGCCCAAGGGCATGTTTCCTAGGTGATTTTAAAATCAGTGAGGTTGGCAATGAAGATTAATCACCCCAGTAATATGCCTCCATGGAGATGGACTGAGGGAACTGAAAGCTTGCTGAGATTTTTGTAAAGCATAATTGCTTCAGGTTCCGTGTCTATACTGTTTTTAATAATGCGTTTTATACAGTAATGAAGAAAATGCTGCAGAATGATATTTTACTTTTCTTCCCCTGCCAAAGTTTATAAGGAATATAAATGATAGGGAGGCATGTATAAAGTTCTATCTATATATTCATTCATAAGCTGGTTATGTATCTTTATCAACAATTTTCATAGTAGGATTTAGTTATTATATTTAGCTTTTGGATTTAAGTTCTAGGTATTTTGGGAGTGATACACAAGTATGTTCATTATGGCTATAGCATGCTTAGCAGGATGTTACTACTAATCTGATGGTCTCTACAGGGTGGATTTTGCAGGTGCTTCAACTACTTTACAGTTTGGATGATAGGAGAGCTTGAGGACAATAAAGACTTAATAATTCTATCTCAATGTTAGGCTACATGTAGACATTTTTCCAGATCTTTCTTGGATTTAATGTTGTGTTCAAAGGAATAGTCTTTTGTGTTTTATCTAAGATTATTAAGAATTACAGCAAAAGAGGACTGAGCCTTCTGTATTGCTACATATTTACATTTAAAACCATGATGGGTATAGTAAAAAATGATGGAAATTATTAGAAAAGTGGAAAACTGACTCCAAGCACTAGGTATTTTTAGTAAACTGGGTGATCCATATCAGTGGTGAGATGACAGAGGCATGGTTCTATACTGTAAAATACTGAGTAGTTCGCTTAAACCTTTATGAACCAGTAATGTTTTGAATGTGAGTTGTTTTCCATGGGCTTACATGCTTGAGTCCTTCGCTAATGTTACTGCATAAATATTGGCTTAGTTGGGATACTTTTAAGAGGTAAAACCTTGCTGGGGGAAGGCACATCGCAGGGGTAGGCAATCCTCATGGGTGCCGTCAGATGAGCTGGCTTTCTGCATCTGCTTTGGCTATAGCCACTCCTACTGTACAATGTCTGCTGCAATGGACATGGCCTCTGTAACTATAAAACAGATAAATGCCCCTTTCTCCCCTAAGCTGACTTCATGAAAGTGTTGTCTCACAGCAAAAGATAATAATTTCAGTAGGACCTCACCTCAGGTAGAATGAGAATTTGTGATTTTGATGTAGAAAAGAGTTCAAGACTATCCGGTATGATTTTTATTAAAAATACTTTAGTAGAGGGGTGGAGAGATGGCTCCACATGCAGAAGGTCCTGAATTCAGATCCCAGATCTCATATAAAAATGCCAGACAGAAACGATGGCAACTTATACTTCTGGCCCTGTAATGCAGAGTCCTGGAAACTCTAGAGCAAAACAAAGAGGTAACACAATTCAGGATGATTCCCGAAGTCACCCTTGGGCCTTCGTAGGCACACACAGTGCATACACACACACACACGCATGCACACATACACACACACAGATTTAAAAAAAAATACTTTAGTAGAAAGGTGTTTAAGAAAATAAAACCATGCTGCACAACAGAAGTGTTGACTTCTCTAAGAATTATAGGAAATACCATAAACCCAAATGTGAATATGGGCTCCCCAGGGGAGAGTCACTGTGAATTTTGTTAACATTGGGCCATTTATACCATTTTGGTGACTCTGAAATTACATCTCAAAGCTACTAAGAAAAATCTTTCTCTTTTGTTTTGTTAAGTAAGATCTAAGAGTGGCTATGAAGATGCCTTGGATGGAATTATAATCTGATTAGGTAAAATCAGGAGCTACTAAGATTGTACAAAGGATGTAAAAACATACCCTTTCCTGTATATGGAATTTCTACTGTGATTCCTAGAAAATTGCAGGTTTATAGTTTGAAAGAGAGAATGACCTAAAATGATTGTTAATGGTGCTGGAGCTCTTACTTCTCTGCTGAGGAGGGCTTCATTCTTGTCATAACCCTATAGGTCCCCTGTCTATTTTATTCTACATATCTATCTTAAAATACCCTGTGCCCTGTTCACCTTTTAGTCTCTAACAGCTTCCATTACTAGAACTTGAGTTTCTTGAGAATAAGAGCCAGCTTTTTTCTCTCCACCCCACCCTCAGACAGGCCTTGAACTTGAGATTCTTTTGTTCATTCTCTCCAAAGTGTTAGAATCACAGCCTTTCTTTACTCATTTATGACTAGTACCCAGTTTTCATGCTTGTGTAACAACTGCATTAAGTCAGCTATCTTGGATTAGAGCTTTCCTTTCTATGCAACAACACTGAAAGTCTTTTAAAAAACTAGGTGGCTTATAGTATCACCTAAATTTTTTGCATGCATATGAATCAATCATTGCCTTGAACTACCATGTTCAAAATAGTTTTAAAATAAAAGCAGTATCTCTTGTCTCTTTGTTTCCAAATGGAAAGTAGAAATGAATTAAAAAGTGTAAAATTGTAAGTATGAAATCTTCCCAATGCAATCTCTAGAGTGCATATTTAATAAAGATAAGTTGCTCAATCAACAGTTGCTCCATGTGTGAGGGTATTTGTACATAAATCACTTGGTTTCTAACATTGATAGGATATAATTGATCTTTAAAAGTTTTATGAAGAATCACAGACTGTGAAATTAAAGGCTGTTGAATTGTCTAACTTTGCTTTTCCATCAAGTAGATGCCTGTTTTTCTGGTAGTAAAAGCCTTGTTTTATACGTATTATTGATCATTCCATCAATTACCTCTGTCCGAACATAATTAACATCATGGTACCTTCCAGTTTGTAGCAGGAAAACCTACCAGACTTTTCTAATATGATAAATGACTAGCTGGAGTTTATTTTCTACCTAACCCTCATGTTTAAACTAGCTATTAAGCAGGGTATTATGCTTTCTGGTTCAGCTTCCTCAATAGGTATTGTATTGCACAGCATAGTTATTCATGGCATGAAATGAAAAATATGCAGTCAGCTAGTTTAACTTTGTGCTTCTAAATCTATAACTAGTTGTCCCTTCACATTTTATTTTACTCATAAAATATTTTACTCATAAATGCTATCACTGTCCTTGCAAAACAGTTATGGTTAGTTATGGTTACTTATGGATGATACTTAATTGCTATAATTAGAATCTTAGTGAAATAATGTGGGTTTATATATTTCCTTCATTCATCAAATTTGGTGGTCCTTCAGGGCATCTATATTAGTTTCTTATAAAAATTGTCACAATGGCTGAAATTGATAAAGTGCTTTCCTTGTATGTACAGAGCCCTTTGGTTCAATCCCCATACACAAATCAAAGAAATGCTTAAATTTAGTGGCCTAGAATTAAACAGATTTACTAGCATATGTGTTGAGGTCAGAAGTTCCAAATGGATTCCACTGGGCTAAAGTCAAGGTACTAGAAAAGCTTCTTCCTTGAGGGTTTAGGAATGAATCTTCATTCTTACCTTTCCTAGCTTCTGGAACTGCCTGCATTCCTTTGCTTATAGTCTATTCCTCCATCTTTGAAGTTAGTAGTCATATTCCTTGCCTTCTGTTTTGATTTCATTGTGCCCATATGGATGATCAAGATAAGTCTCCTCATCTCCAGTCTTGTGATTCGTACTATCTGAAGAATCTCTTCCACTGTGTGCAATGGGGTCCTCATGATCACTCTCTTTATTAGGAAGACTCAAAAGACACAGCATAGAGTCAGACATTATAGCAAAAAGTACAAGATGAAGTCAACCACAGCAAGAGGCACAAAGACAAATCTTGGAAGAAATTATAGACAAAAATCTCAATTTTTTTTCCTCCAGCAAAATACTCTGTTCCCCCACCAAGGAGTTGTGACACTACATTTGAAATATTGCTAACCAAGAAAACTTTGAGCAGAGATAGAACACACTGCCCAGTGTTCTCATGGGGGCCACTCACATGGACATCCTTTACCTATCATGCAGTCAGGAGCAAATAAAAGATGGGGTTCAGGATAAACCAATTTTTTTTACATTTATTCCGAGTATATTTCTTTTTTTTAAATATTTTTATTATTATTTCTGCTCATACAAACTTAATAGGTACACTGGTTTCCTCCCTCCCTCCTCCTCCCCCCGACCCCCCTGCTCCCCTCCCCTCACCCCTCCCTCCCCATCCCCCAGTATGTCCCCCCCAATCCCCGGAGAATCCTTTAATGTGCATGCCAGTCTCTCCTCTTTGCCCTCCTCTCCGATGATGTACAAGGACCCAGTGGCATTTGCCTGAACCATTTCCTGTGTTCCCCTTAAGCATAGGAACACTACTAAGGCTGTCAATTCCTTGCCTCCAAGGATCTTGATGCTATTAGCAAATGCTAGACTTTGTTGGTTCAATAGTGTGTGGGACACTGCACAGGGCATGCAAAGTCCAATTATGGTTCCTTCGGCCTTAACTTGTGTGGAGTATCTTGCATATCATTGCTCCTCCCATCCTTGTGCTCTTACATTCTTACTGCCCCCTCTTCTGCAAATTTCCCTGAGCTTCAGGATGGGGAGAGATTAGGCTGGTCTAATTCTAGGTGGGTGATATAGAGTTTCTGAAATTCTGGATTATGGTTCGTTGATTTTCTTTTCCAGTTTTGCTGCTTCTGCAATGCCCTTCACTCCATCCTGATGGGTATTGTATTTCACCCCTGGCCAGAGATAAAAAGTTGTTAAACTAGAGTCTTATTATAAGAGTATATTCAAAAGTAGATGTAATAAAAGTAGGAAACCACAGTGAGGGAGTGGCCAATCACCCATTTGCAAAATGGTTATTTCTTATCTGCCAAACTATATGCATTCCCCTTCTGGTGAGATCATACCCCCTCAGTTGTAAATGATCAGGAACGAAAGTCTGTGAACTTAACCAAATGTCTCATTACTTACTTGCAGCCCTTCATGGAGGCCTATTTTCTCTGCTGTAACATGGTCCCCTCTCTTCTTGTTTCTGGTGTGGCCCTACTACCACATCCCTCCTGTTCATAATCCTTGCAATTACTTAGGTATTACAGAGATTTATATTTGAGTGTCTCTAGGTGGGCTGGGTGGGTTTGGTACTAGCAGCCACCTATTAGGGAGTACATACGGTACTTAATTTTCTGGGTCTGGGATACTTCACTTAATATAATTGTTTCTAATGACATCCAATTCCCGGCAAATTCCAGTAATTCATCATTTTTGATGGCTGAGTAGTACTCCATTGTATAGATGTACCACAGTTTCCTTATCCACTTGTCAACTGTTGGACATTTGGGTTGATTCCATGACTTTGCTATTGTAAACAGTGCTGCTATGAACATGGTCGTGCTTGTGCTATTGAGGTGAACCTCTGCTGCATGGGAGGTTATTCCCAAAAGTGGAATAACAGGGTCATATGGCATTTCAATCTTTAGTTTCTTTAAGAATCTCCAGATGGCTCACAAGAGTAGATGTATGAGCCTGCATTCCCACCATCAATGTAGGAGAGTTCCCCTCTCTCCACATCTTCTACAGCATTTGTTGTTGTTTGTATTGTGGATTTTTGCCATCCTGACCGGGGTGAGATGATATCACAGGGAAGTTTTGATTTGCATTTCCCTGATGGCTAAGGAAGTGGAACATTTTTTAGGATATTTGTTGGACATTTTAATTTCATCCGTGGTAAAGTTTCTTTTAAGCTCCACACCCCATTTTTTAATTGGGCCAATTGTTTCCTTGTTGTTTAGTTTTCTAAGTTTTTTGTGAACTCTGGACAGTAGAGCTCTATCAGATATGTGGTTAGTGAAGATTTTCTCCCATTCTGTGGGTTGCCTTTGAGCTCGTGTTACAATCTCTTGATCTGAACAGAAGCTCTTTAATTTCACCAAATCCCACCTGTTGAGAATTTGCAGCAGTGACTGTGTCATTGGATGTCTGTTTAAGAACTGTTGCCTAGTCTGATCAGCTCGAGGGAGTTCCCTACCCTTTCACCTATGGTTTTTTATAGTCTCTGGCCTTATATCAAGGTCCTTGATCCACTTCGAATTAATTCTTGTACATGGTGACAAGTACGGGTCTAGCTTTAATCTTCTGCATGTGGAGATCCAGTTTTGCCAGCACCATTTGTTGAAGATGCTGTTCTTTTTCCATTGGATTTTTTGGGCCCCTTTGTCAAAGATCAAATGGCTGTAGTTGTGTGGGCTTATATTTGGGTCTTCAACCCTTATCCAGTGATCTGTGTGTCTATTTTAGAGCCAGTACCAGGCTGTTTGTGCAACTATGGATTTGTCGTATAGACTAAGGTTTGGTATGGTGATACCTCCAGCAGTGTTTTTGTTACTCAGGATTGTCTTTGCTATCCTGGGTCTTTTGTGCCTCCATATGAATTTTGAGATGGTTTGGTCAACTTCTTTGAAGAATTGCTTTGGGATTTTAATTGGTATAGCATTGAATTTGTATATTGCCTTTGGTAGGATGGTCATTTGTACGATGTTGATTCTGCCAATCCAGGAACAAGGGAGGTCTTTCCACTTTCTGGTGTCTTCTGTAATTTCTTTCTTTAGGGTTTTAAAGTTTTCATTGTAAAGGTCTTTTACCTCCTTGGTTAGGTTTATACCAAGGTATTTCATTTTTTTAGGGACTACAGTAAATGCGATTGTTTCTCTCAAGGCTTTTTCACTTCTTTCATTCTGGGCATATAGGAAGCCCATTGATTTTTGTACATTTATTTTGTATCCTGCCACCTTGCTGAATTTCTGTATTAGCTCTAGGATCTTCCTGGTGGAGTTTTTGGGATCACTCAGGTATAGGATCATGTCATGTGCAAATAGAGATAACTTGACTTCTTCCTTGCCAATTTGAATCCATTTTATGTCCCTTTCTTGTCTTATGGCTTCAGCTAAAACTTCAAGTACAATATTGAAAAGAAGTGGTGACAGTGTACAGCCTTGTCTAGTTCCTGATCAAAGTGGGAATGCTTCAAGTTTTTCCCCATTGAGCATAATCCTTGCTGTTGGCCTGTTGTATACAGCTTTTGTTATATTGATCAAGGTTCCTTCCATTCCTACCTTCTCTAGGGTTTTGATCATAAAAGGCTGTTGGATCTTGTCAAAAGCTTTTTCTGCATTTATCGAGAGTATCATGTGGTCTTGAATGTTAGACTAGTTTATATGGTGAATTACATTTATTGATTTGCTTTTGTTGAACCAACCTTGTGTGCCTGGAATAAAGCCTACTTGATCCCCGTGAATGATTGTTTTGATATATTTTTGATTTCGATTTCCTAAGACTTTATTGAGAATCTTTGCATCTGTGTTCATCAGAGAGATTGGCCTGTAGTTTTCTTTTTTAAGTGCATCTTTATTAGGTTTGGGATTAAGATGATATTAGTTTCATAGAAGGAATTTGGTAGTGTTCCTTCCTTTGCTATTTGATGGAACAGTTTAAGGAGTATTGGTATTATTAACTCCTTAAATGTCTGGTAGAATTCTGTGCTGAATCCATCTGGTCCAGGACATTTTTTGGTGGGAACATTTGAGATTGCTTTCTCAATTTCCTCATGTGTTATAGGACTATTTAAATAATTCCCAACTGCATGATTCAATTTAGGTAAGTTGTGCTTACTTAGGAATTCACTCATCTCTTTTGTGTTGTCAATTTTCCCAGGGTATAAGTTTTTGAAATATGACGTTATAATTCTCTGAATTTCTTGGGTATCAGTAGTGATAACTCCATGTTCATTTCTAATTTTGTTAATTTGGGTTTTCTCTCTCTTGCTTTTGGTTAATTTAGCTAGGGGTGTATCAATCTTATTGAGTTTTTCATAAAACCAGCTTTTTGCCTGGTTGATTTTCTCTATCATTTTCCTAAACTCGATTTCATATATTTCTCCCCTTATTTTGCTAATCTCTTCCCTTCTACTGTTTTTGGGATCAGATTGCTCTAGTTTCTCTAACGCTTTTAGCTGCATTGTTAAGTTATTTCTGATGTTTCCATTTTTTTGATGTAGGTATTAAGAGCTATGAACTTACCTCTTAGGACAGCTTTCAATGTGTCCCAGAGATTATGGTAAGTTGTGTTTTCATTATCATTCACTTTCAGGAAATCTCGAATTTCCTTTTTAATTTTTTTCCTGAATCCAATTCTTATTCAGCATCATAGTGTTAAGTTTCTAGGAGTTAGTGTATTTTTTGTTGCTTGTTGTGTTGTGGATGTCAAGCTTTAGGCCGTGGTGGTCTGATAAGGTGCAGGCTAGAATTTCAACATTCCTGTATATGTGGAGATTCATTTTGTGGCCCAATATGTGATCTATTTTGGAGAGAGTTCTGTGTGCTGCTGAGAAAAATGTGTATTCTTTGGTGCATGGATGAAAAGTTTGCTAGAGATCTGTAAGGTCCATTTCTTTCAGGGTTTGATTAAGTTCCAAAGTGTCTCTGTTAAGCTTTTGACCTGTTGATCTATTCCGTGTTGAGAGGGCGGTGTTGAGGTCTTCAAGAATTATCGCTTGGGGGTTGATTTCTTGCTTTAGATGCTGTAGGGTTTTCTTAATGAGTGTGGAGGGGCCCGTATTGGGTGCATATATGTTCAGTATTGTGAGGTCTTCCTTGTGAATTGTACCTGTGACTAAAATGTAGTATCCATCTGTGTCTCTTATAATTTTCTTTGGTTTGAAGTCCACTTTGTCTGATAGCATAATGGCTACCCCTGCCTGTTTTCTGCTTCCATTAGCTTGTAGAATTGTTGACCAGCCTTTTATTTTTAGGGCATGCCTATCTTTTGTGGTGAGATGGGTTTCCTGCAGGCAGCAGATTGATGGATTGTGATTTTTAATCCAAATTTGTAATCTGTGTCTCTTGATCGGTGAGTTAATTCCATTAACATTTAGTGTTATAATGGAGAAACTATTTTTAATTCCAGACATTTATTATGTTTAGTAGTTTTTGTAAATATATTGCTTCACTTTTAATGGTGTTATACTTCCCTTCTATTCTCCCGGGTATGCCTGTTTTTTTTCTTTAAGTTTGAGTATCATTTCTGGCATTTTTTGAAAGCCTGGTTTGGTGGACATGTATCCCTTCAAGTTGTCTTTGTGCTGGAAGATTTTTCTTTCTCCCTCGATCATGACGGATAGTTTTGCAGGGTAAATCAGCCTGGGTTGACATTTTTGCTCATTCAATACTTGAAGTATGTCTCTCCAAGCTCTTCTTGCTTTCACTGTTTCGACTGAGAAGTCATTTGTTATTTTAATAGGTTTACCTTTAAATTGACTTGTTTTTTCTCCCTTGAAGCTCTCAGCACCAGTTCTTTATCTTGAATGTGGAATGTTTTAACTATTATTTGCCATGGCGGCTTCTGTTTGGTCATATCTGTTTGGGGTGCGGAATGCCTCTTGTATATGGATGGGCCTCTCTTTTTTTAGATGAGGAAAGTTTTCCTTGATGATCGTTTGAAAAATTTCCTCAGGTGTGGTATTTTGAGATCCTTGCTCTGGTACTCCATGAATACGCATGTTAGGCTTCTTCAGGATGTCCCATATCTCTTGAATATTTCTCTCAAGTATCTTTTTGGCTTTAACAACCTCTTCCATTGAGCTGGTTAATACTCCCACATTATCTTCAAGGTCTGAAATTCTGTTTTCTGCTTCCGTTAGTTCTTCTGATAAGACTCTCTGTGGAGTTCTGGGTTGAAGATAACTTGTCTTGTAGCTCAGTTTTAAACTCTGCTTGAGTCTGTTTTAACTGCTCTATGCCTTTTTTTGTTTCTTGCACTGTTTTTCTCAACTCCTCCAAGTGTCTGTTGTGTTCCTCTTCAAAGCGATTGATTCTGTTATTTAATTCCTCTTCAATTTCCTCTTTCATAGTATTGAACATGGTAATGATCATATTTTGAAAGTCGTTATCCTGGGTCAGGCTTTCTTGGCCATTTTCCATGGGTTTGTTCTGGTTGGAGTCTAACATTATGGTATTATTTCCTTCAGTGGGAGATTTGTTTAATTGTGTGTTATTTCTCATGGATTTGCACTTTGACTTTGGCATTATTGTTTTAACTCTTAAGGTCTTCTTTCAATTTTTGTGTGTTTTTCACTGAACTGAATTATTCGGCCTGGGTTTCTGGGGGTGGGCGGGGAGGGAGCTTACCTAGGTGGCAGTGTCCCGGCTGGACCTCACGCACGCGATACCTCGGCGGCGGAGTAGGGGCAAAAGGAGGATGAGGCGGCCAGCCAGGCGGTATTTAACCTGGAGGAGCTGGGGCGGGCGGAGCGCAGGGGGTCTTCCTCCCTGGCCCTGCGTGGCTCGGTGCTCAGGCTGGCTGGTGGGAGGAGCTGGGTTCCTTGGGCTGCCTGGGATTCTGGGGTGGGTGGGGGCAGAGCTTACCTAGGTGGTGGTGAGTCTTGACTGGACCGCGCGTGTGATTCCCGGGCGGCGGAGTAAGGGTAAAAGATTCTAGTGAATAACTTACATAAGATATTGATGGGAATTCATTATGCCTAATCAAATGAAAGCAAGGTTAATTCTATGAGTCCTTTTCAAAGATAAAAATCAAAGATTGTTATGTTAACTCTTGTTATCATGCCCGATCAAATAACTTGTTATCAAACTTTTAGGATTAAGAGGTAACTATTTTAACAGCATGGAGGGACATGGTTCTGCCCACATTACCCTTAGTTTGCTTTTTGTTTGCAGGTGTAGCTCCATGTCTTGCGAGTTGCATGAGAAATGCCCTTGAGGACTGTGACTTGACATATCTCTTTTGTCCTGGATCAGTACATGACATTGCTATCGACTCAGTACCTGAATAGAAAAACTATTTTGATCATTTCTTTTTTCTTCTTCTATACATCCTCTCAATCACTGAGTCTTATTGATTTTACTCTCTAAGTATTTATTGAGTCCATCTCTTGCCTTCAGATCTAGGAACACTACTGTAGTCAAGGCCACCAAAACTTCTTAGGCCATCATAACTCTCTGACTATCCTGGTCAATATCCATTTAAACTTCTTGATTTGTTTCTGTCCAATGCATAAATGCAAAAACAGGTGGGATCTGTTAGAACACAAGTAAATAGTGCCACTACCCTGTTAAATCTTTGATTATCCCTGCCTACTTCCATAGATTCAGTCTTTATCCTCTTTTATCTCACATGCTGTGCTGTTTCCAGTCATGTTTAACTTCTCTTGGTTCTCAAACAATATGTCCTATTATCATAAGAATATTACATTTTTTCCCTTTGTACCAAATACTTTATTTTTTCTTGTCAAGTTAATTCTGTTTAACCCTTTCACTTTCAGTTCACCATAAACATTTCTTCCCTGTGAAGGTCCACAAGCATCTGAACAGGTTAAGCAATTGCATTTTTCCAATCATTATCATCCTCCAAGTTATGATTTTGTTCTTCCATGCTATATCATGCCTTCATCTATGGTAGATACTATGCCTTTTGTAGTCACTGTTATATCACTAATATCTAACACTTAAAATAGGCATAGTATATTTTAATACTTATTTTTAAAAACAGTAAGTAAATGAATAGATAAATGAAGGCTGAAATATTTTAAGAGTAAATAATTATATAGAAATCATTCTGGAAGTTACTGAGAGGGTCAAATAATCAATCCAAATTCTACTTCTATGTATGTACTAAAGAAAAATAAAAGCATATTACATGAAAGAACTTTCATACAAAGTTCACACTCTACCAAAAAACTCCAAATAGAAAATAAGCAAAACATGTCGTATCTGCAAACAGAACAATATGTGGAAAAAAGAGGAAAGGAACTCTGATACATGCTTCCTCATAGACAAACCTCAACAATGGTAAGGAAGCAGCCAATCATAAAGCCCACTTTGTTTATATGAAATGTTCTGAAAAACAAAGCATTAGAGCTGATGCTGCCTAGAGTTGAGAAAGTGGAAAGGAATGGAGAATGGTTGCCAGTGCAAATAGGGTTTCTATTTGAAGACAGTGCACTTTTGTGCATCATAGTGATGATCACACACTTCTGTGAGTACATTAAAAACTAATGAGTTGTAAACAATATTTGAGAATTATAAAGTATGTGAATTGCATGTCAGTAATTAAACAAGAAGAATGATTGAAAAACAGTGTATCATATAATTCTGAAAGCGATCTGATACTTAGACAAAAGATAAAAAAATATTGAGTTCAAGAAATATTAGTTAAGTGGGTAGTCTAACTTTATCTTCACTCTGCTGCCTTCTGGATTGGCTGGCATGTTTGGGCAGCTAGATTGCCTCACAACATGAGCCATCACATGTGCTTTACTCTGAGATGGTCATTGCACTTTGGTATGAAAGAGAACATTTTATATATTCTGTCACATAAAATATTTAAAAAGTGAAGTTAACAGTTGCAATTCAATCAAATTAATTCTTCTTCTTACTAATTTAACTCTTTAGTGGAATCTCATCCCTCTCGTGGCTTTATCTGTGTCTCTAGCACTAGCAGTATGTAGTACACAAGGCATTGACAGGCACAGCATATAGTGCCAGAACTTCTACTGCTATTTTGCACTACATGTGCAATAACCCAGTGAAGAAAGCAAGTAAAATAATGAAATCAACCACCAAAAGTCCCTGTCAGGCTTGCAGATAATTTGAGAACTGCTGTCCTAGATTACATAAAATCACTGGCACCTAACAATGTAGTAGTGTGTTCACAAATCGCCCTACCATTAAGCTGTGCCCACATGGTCCCTTTGGACATTGTTTTGTCTAGTTTCTCCTTAACCCAGTAAACAACACTGCTAATTGCTAATTAGTATTTCTTTGCATTTCACTGTCAGAGCCATTTCAACCTTACATTATCTGAGATCTTAATATTGTTCTGATCTTCTCCTTTATCTAGCATTTAACATAAGCAGTCCTGGGAGGGGGTAATAGAATCAGGGATTCTATAGTAGGTAACCTTCTGTGGATTATGGAATCCACAAAAATCTTATTTAGGGTATCTTTTGTGAGAAACTTTCTGGACGATTTATGGTCATAGTCTTAAGATGGATTGAAACTTATTCTGGCTACCCTGCATTTGGGCACTGAGAGACTAGCCACTGAATTCTTAATTTGTGTTTAAAAGGTGACATTCTGAGCTTAGTTGTGGATATAACTAGCCTCAACATATGAATAATTCTTTCAGCACAATATGAGACAGAAACTGTCAAGCAATTCTATAATTGCATTTGAACTTTTAGATTGAGCTGTTAAATTTGTGATAACACTAAAGAATAATTTGCTAGTGACATGTTAGAGTTTTGCAATGTGTTAAGGTTGCTTTTGTTTAGTTTTTTTTTTTTTTACCGCCCCTTTCTTTGGGCAACACTCAAATATTTTGTGTGGCAGATTTCTCAGCATGGCCAAGTGGCAGTAAAGAGCCTAATGAGCAAAAGACCCACCTCCAAATGACGAGTGTGGAAAGACTCGTTGCAGCTGCCATGGTCCAAAGGGTCTGAATGAAACCTACATTCTCAATTACTGCCCTGGACTGACTGTGGTGTCACTTCTGTCTTCTCAGCAGTTGCCTTTCAAGAGGCTTTCATGCCTCTCTTCATCTTTAAAGTGGGTGCTCCAGCCTGAAGGAAGCTGTGCTTTATCTTCCTAATGGATCTCACTGTCTTGGGCACATTTGTTGTTTGCCATTGGTAGTGTGAGGGCTCCACTGTTACATGACAGGCTTTGATAGAGTGATGATTCAATTGTTGTTTTTCCTTCATGGAATATCCATCAAACTTTGTTCTTTATAAAGGAAGACTGTGTCCTAACTGTTACTATAGGAATAAGAAAATTAGGAAATTAATATAATTTTGCTCATGTCAGGTGAATTATCAGAAGAAATGTTGATTGATTTTTCACAGTTTGGTAGGGAGTACATCCTATATTCCTCAGAAACTGCATTTTCTGAAAATATAGTACTAATAATGCAGTAAAGTTACACTACATTGGCCTTAGTCTTTAAAATTCCTTAGAAAGACATAAAACCACATTTAAGAGCAAAGAGAAAGGGATGTAGAGGGAGAAAGGGAGACAGGGGCGAACACACACACACACACACACACACACACACACACACACACACAGTGGAAGGAAGAGAATATCTTTCCCAGCTTTCCTAGGAGAAAGGAACTTATTATGAATTACTTCATACAGATTCAGGAAAGGGCTTTATAGCTGAATATTACTTGAAATTTCCTGGGAACGCTGGATCTGAAATCTTGCGGTCAGGGTTGAGGATTTGTGATTTAAAGAATCTTGACTCCACTTCTCACAAAAGTAAAAATTAATATTGGTAGAATTCAACACTGGATAGCAGCACACCTTTCTGACATCCAGATAATGTTGAGTAATAAAATCAGAATGTTGAATATTTCTTATTTCTGAAGAGTTGAATTAGACTTTTTATGTCTGATACTATTTTTCAAAAACAGTCCAGCACCCAATTTAAAATTATCATAAGAAAATTGCAATTTCATAACATAGAATGGTACTTAAAAGACTGAATATAATATATATAAATGAGGACAGAGGCTTATTGATTTTTTACTTCTTACCTTTGTAGTTCTATATTTTATGAAAATTATTCCCTGTATTTACTAATGGGAATGTTGAATAGTATCCACAGTCGGTGTCTTCTTTAATTTTCATTTAAGACCCAAACTATCTATTGGCTCATTTTGCCAATTTTTTTTAGCTTTGGATAAGACACATTTATATGCCCTCAATTTCCTCAGTTTCAAGTGGAGTATTATCTCATGGATTTTTTTTAATTTCCATTCATACAAACTTAACAGGTATAACAATCCCCTCCCTCTCTCTACAGCCCTCAAACCTTGTGCTCCACGTTCCCTCCCCCTCCCTCCCCCCCCAGTGCCTGCCCCTCCCATCCCCAGAGCATCCTTTAATGTGCATGACAAACTCTCCTCTGGGTCCTCCTCTCTGATGCGGTGGAAGGACCCAGTGGCATTTCCCAGAACCCTTTCCTGTGTTCCCCTTAAGCATAGGAACACTACTGTGTCTGTCAAATTCTTGCGTCCAAGGATCCTAGTGCCTTTAGCCCATGCTAGACTTTGTGTGGTCAATAATGTGTTGGACATTGTGCAGGTCATGCATGCAAAGTCCAATTATGATTGCTTCGGCCCTAACTTGTGTGGAGTATCTTGCATATCGTTACTCCTCCCATTATTGTGCTCTTACAATCTTACCGCCCCCTCTTCAGCAAATTTCCCTGAGCTTCAGGATGGGGAGAGATTAGGGTGTCCTAGTATCAGGTAGTTGATATAGAGTCTCTGATGTTGTGGATTATGGTTTGTTGATTTTTTTCACTTTTGCTGCCCCTGCAATGCCCTTCACTCCAACCTGATGGGTATTGTATTTCACCCCTGGCCAGAGATAAAAAGCTGTTAAACTAGAGTCTTGTTATAAGAGTATATTCAAAAGTAGATGTAATAAAAGTAGGAAACTACAGTGAGGGAGGGGCCAATCATCCATCTGCAAAATGGTTACTTCTTATCTGCTAAACTATATGCCCTCACCTTCTGGTGAGATCATACTCCATCAGTTGCAAATGATCAGGAAGGAAAGTCTGTGAACTTAACAAGATGTCTCATTACTTACTGTAGTCCTTGATGGTGGCCTATTTTCTCTGCTGGAACATGGTCCCCTCTCTCCTTGTTTCTGGTGTAGCCCTCCTTCACCATCCCTCCTGTTCATACTCATTGCAATTACTGTAGGTATTACAGAGATTTATCCTTGAGTGTCTCTAAGTGGGTTTGGTACTAGGCACCACCTATTAGGGAGTACATACGCTGCTTAATTTTCTGTGTCTGGGATACTTCACTCAATATAATTGTTTCTAATTCCATCCATTTCCCGGCAAATTCCAGTAATTCATCATTTTTGATGGCTGAGTAGAACTCCATTGTATAGATGTACCACAGTTTCCTTATCCACTTGTCAACTGTTGGACATTTGGGCTGATTCCATGACTTTGCTATTGTAATCAGTGCTGCTATGAACATGGTCGTGCTTGTGCTCTGGAGGTGAATTTTTGCTGTATGGGGGATTATTCCCAAAAGTGAAATAGCAGGGTCGTATGGCATTTCAATCTTTAATTTCTTTAAGAATCTCCAGATGGCTTGCGAGAGTGGTTGTATGAGCCTGCATTCCCACCAGCTATGTAGGAGAGTTCCTCTCTCTCCACATCCTCTTCAGTATGTGGTGTTGTTTGTATTGTGTATTTTTGCCATCCTGACCGGGGTGAGATGATATCACAGGGATGTTTTGATTTGCATTTCCCTGATGGCTAAGGATGTGGAACATTTTTTAAGAGATTTGTTAGACATTTTAATTTCATCCCTGGTAAAGTTTCTTTTATGTTCCAGAGCCCATTTTTTAATTGGGCCATTTGTTTCCTTGTTGTTTAGTTTTCTAAGTTTTTTGTGCACTCTGAATAATAGAACTCTATCAGATATATGGTTAGTGAAAATTTTCTCCCATTCTGGGAGTTGCCTTTGTGCTCGGGTTACAATCTCTTTATCTGAAGAGAAGCTCTTTAATTTCAAAAGATCCCATCTGTTGAGAGTTGGTTGTAGTGACTGTGCTATTGGATGCCCATTTAGGAACAATTGGCTTAGCCCAATCAGCTCGAGGGAGTTCCCTACCCTTTCAACTATGGTTTTTATAGTCCCTGGCCTTATAGTGAGGTCCTTGATTCATTTGGAATTAATTCTTGCACATGGTGACAAGTACGGGTCCAATTTTAATCTTCTGCATGTGGAGATCCAGTTTTGCCAGCACCATTTGTTGAAGATACTGTTCTTTTTCCATTGGAATTTTTTGGCCCCTTTGTCAAAGATCAAATGGCTGTAGTTGTGTGTGCTTATATCTGGGTCTTCAACCCTTATTCAGTGATCTGTGTGTCTATTTTTGAGCCAGTGCTAGGCTGTTTGTACAACTATGGATTTGTAGTATAGACTAAGGTTTGGTATGGTGATACCTCCAGCAGTGTTTTTGTTACTCAGGATTGTCTTTGCTATTCGGGGTCTTTTATGCCTCTGTATGAATTTTGAGATTGTTTGGTCAACTTCTTTAAAGAATTGCTTTGGGATTTTAATTGGTATAGCATTGAATTTGTTTATTGCCTTTGGTAGGATGGTCATTTTTATGATGTTGATTCTGCCAATCCAGGAACATGGGAGGTTTTTCCACCTTCTAGTGTCTTCTGAAATTTCTTTTTTTAGGGTTTTAAAGTTTTCATTGTAAAGGTCTTTTACCTCCTTGGTTAGGTTTATACCAAGGTATTTCATTTTTTTAGGTGTTATAGTAAATGGGATTGTTTCACTTAGGGCTTCTTCACTTCTTTCATTATGGGCATATAGGAAGGCCGCTGATTTTTGCACATTTATTTTGTATCCTGCCACCCTGCTGTACTTCTCAATTAGTTCCAGGAGCTTCCTGGTGGAGTTTTTGGGATCATTCAGGTATAAGATCATGTTATCTGCAAATAGGGGTCACTTGACTTCTTCCTTGCCCATTTGAATCCCTTTTTTGTCCCTTTCTTGTCTTATGGCTTCAGCTAAGACTTCAAGTACAATATTGAATAGAAGAGGTGAGAGTGGACAGCCTTGTCTAGTTCCTGATCATAATGGGAATGCTTCAATTTTTTCCCCATTTAGTATAATCCTTGCTCTTGCCTTGTTGTATACAGCTTTTATTATATTGATAAAGGTTCCTTCCATTCCTACTGTCTCTAGGGTTTTGATCATAAAAGGCTTAGGATCTTGTCAAAAACTTTTTCTGCATTTATTGAGAGTATCATGTGGTCTTGGACTTTGGACTGATTTATATGGTGAATTACATTAATTGATTTGCATATGTTGAACCAACCTGAGTGCTGGGGATAAAGCCTGGTTGATCCCCGTGGATGATCTTTTTGATATGTTTTTGAATCCGATTTGCTAAGACTTTGTTGAGAATCTTTGCATCTGTGTTCATCAGAGGGATTGGCGTATAGTTTTCTTTTTTAAGTGTATCCTTATTAGGTTTTGGGATTAAGATGATATTAGCTTCATAGAAGAATTTTGGTCGTGTTCTTTCCTTTGTTATTTGATGGAACAGTTTAAGGAGTATTGGTGTTATTAGCTCCTTAAATGTCTGGTACAACTCTGTGCTGAATCCCTCTGGTCCAGGTCATTTTTTGGTGGGAAGATTCGAGATTACTTCCTCAATTTCCTCATATGTTATAGGACTATTTAAGTAATTCACAACTTTCTGTTTCAATTTAGGTAAGTTGTGTTTACTTAGGAATTCATCCATCTCTTTTGTGTTGTCAAATTTCACAGAGTATAAGTTTTTGAAATATGATATTATAACTCTCTGCATTTCTTGGATATCTGTAGTGATAACTCTATTTTCATTTCTAATTTTGTTAATTTGGGTTTTCTCTCTCTTGCTTTTGGTTAATTGAGCTAGGGGTGTATCAATCTTATTGATTTTTTCAAAAAACCAGCTTTTTGCCTGGTTGATTTTCTGTATCATTTTCCCAATCTTGATTTCAAATATTTCTCCCCATATTTTGCTAATCTCCTCTCTTCTCTTGCTTTTTGGATCAGATTGCTCTAGTATCTCTAAAGCTTTAAGCTGAATTGTTAAGTTATTTATTTGTGATGTTTTCATTTTTTTGATGTAGGCATTAAGAGCTATGAACTTACCTCTTAGGACAGCTTTCATTGTGTCCCAGAGATTATTTCATTATCGTTCACTTTCATGAAATCTTGAATTTCCTTTCTAATTTCTTCTTAAATCCAGTTCTCATTCAGCATCTGAGTGTTAAGTTGCTAGAAGTTAATGTATTTTCTGTGGTTTGTTGTGTTGTGAATGTCCAGCTTTAGGCCGTGGTGGTCTGATAAGGCACAGGCTACAATTTCCACTTTCCTGTATATGTGTAGATTTTTTCGCGGCCCAATATGTGATCTAATTTGGAGAAAGTTCCTTGTGCTGGCGAGAAAAATGTGTATTCTTTGGTGCGTGGATGAAAAGTTTGCTAGAGATCTGTAAGGTCCTTTTCTTTAAGGGTTTGATTAAGTTCCAAAGTGTCTCTGTTAAGCTTTTGACCTGTTGATCTATCCCATGTTGAGAGGCAGTGTTGAAATTCCCAAAAATTATCATTTGGGAGTTGATTTCTCGCTTTATATGTTGTAGGGTTTTCTTAATGAATGTGGAAGGGCCTGTATTAGGTGCATATATGTTCCTGGTGAATTGTATCTGTGACTAAAATGTAGTATCCATCTGTGTCTCTTATGATTTTTTTTTTTTTTGGTTTAAAGTCCACTCTGTCTGACAGCATAATGGCTACCTGTTCCTGTTTCCAAGTTCCATAGCTTGCAGAATTTTGGACCAGCCTTTCGTTTTTAGGATGTGCCTATCTTTTGTATTGAGATGAGTTTCCTGAAGGCAGCGGATTGATGGGTTGTGGTTTTTAATCCAAGTTTGTAATCTGTGTCTCTTTTTTGGTGAGTTAATACCATTGACATTTAATTTTATAATGGAGAAATTATTTTTAATTCTGGATATTTTTTATGTTAGTGGATTTTTTTAAGCGTATTGTTTAACATTTATGTTTTGGTGGTATTATACTTCCCTTCTGTCCTCCTGGATATGCTTGTTTTTTTCTTCAAGTTTGAGTTTCATTTCTAACATTTTTTGAAGGCCTGGTTTGGTAGACATGTATCCTTTCAAGTTGTCTTTGTGTTGGAAAACTTTTCTTCCTCCCTCAATCATGACAGATGGTTTTACCTGGTATATCAGTCTGGGTTGGCATTTTTGCTCATTTAATACTTGAAGTACATCTCTCCAAGCTCTTCTTGCTTTTACTGTTTCCATTTAGAAGTCATTTGTTATTTTAATACGTTTACCTTTAAAAGTGACTTGCTTTTTTTCTCTTGAAGCTCTTAGCACCTTTTCTTTGTCTTGACTGTGGAGTGTTTTGACTATTATTTGCCATGGCAATTTTCTATTTTGGTCATATCTTTTTGGGGTGCAAAATGCCTCTTGTATTTGGATGGGCCTCTCATTCTTTAGTTGACAGAAGTTTTCATTTATGATAATTTGAAAATTTTTCTCAGGTGTGGTATTTTGGTATTCTTGCTCTGGTATTCCTTGAATGAGAATGTTAGGCTTCTTCAGGGTGTCCCATATATCTTGAATATTCCTCTCAAGTATCTTTTTGGCTTTAACAATCTCTTCCATTGAGTTGGTTAATTCTTCCACTTTGTCTTCAAGATCTGAAATTCTATTTTCTGCTTGTTAGTTCTGCTCTCTGTTGAGTTTTAGGGTTGAAGATAACTTGTCTTTTAGTTCGATTTTAAACTCTGCCTGAGACTGTTTTAACTGCTCTATCTATTTTTGTTTCTTGAACTGTTTTTCTCAACTCCTCCAAGTGTCTGTTGTGTTCTGTTCAAAGTGGTTGATGCGGTTGTTTAACTCCTCTCGGTTTTCCTCTTTCATAGTATTGATCATGGTAATGATCATACTTTTAAAGTCGTTATCTTGGGTCTGGATTTCTTGGCTATTTTCTGTGAATTTTTTCTGGTTGGAATCCATCATTATGGGGTTAATTCTTTCCATGGGAGATTTGTCTTCTTGGGTTTTGTTTCTCATGGATCTGCACTTTGACTTGGGGCATTGTTGTTTTGTCTTTTAGGACCTTTCTGTTTCTGTGTTTTTGACTGAACTGATTTAGTCGGTATAACTACTCTTGGGTTCGTTTGTCTGTTGTTAGTATTATTGCCTAGATGAGGCTATTAGGCTGTTAGTACATCAGTTAAGTCAGGTTAAGTAGACAGGGGGTGAATATTAGTGTGGCAGTGCACTTTTAAGATTTAGTGTCCTGGTGATATGTGAGGGTGAGTGGTGTAATCCCTGGAGTTGTATATGTTTTTGGGGTGGTTGTATGGAAAAATTAATCTATAGTGATTAATACTAGAAAGGAACAGTAAGTGAAAAAAACATTTACTTATCTTTGGGCTGGATGTGAAGAATTTCTCCCATGTGATAGGTTGATTGTAAAGGTTTTCAGATGTACGGCCTTTGACCCTTAGAACTTTGCTTGAGTTTCCTTTGGACTCTATTGAATATTGAATTTGGACCTCGAGCCTTGGTCTCTGGTGGGCTGGAGAGGCAGAGGGGCTGATGTTGATGGCAGAATTCTACACCTGGGACCTGGGACTTGGCTTAGTGTCCCACCCAACCTCCAGGGATGGAGGAATGTGAGCAAGTCCTATCTGGTCAGGCGGTGGAAGAAAGAGGCTTGAGCCCAGGGCGTGGCCCAGGCAAAACCGGAGGCAGCCTGGGTGTCGCTTGGGCTGGCTGGTGGGAGGCGCTGGGACACGGGGCCACCTGGGGGGTTGGGTGAACTCACCTGGGATGGAGGACTGGGACCGAGGTTGTGGGGACAGGCGGGCAGCATCTTATAGATTAATGGTAAAAATATATCAAAACATTAGACCCATGTTCAATGTGTTCTAATATACATGTGATTATTAGTTGTAATTTAGACAAAGCTAGGTTTCAAGAAAGAAGAAGACTATTGTGGTTTGCCTGTGAGTGACACCTTGCCCATAGGCTTATGTTCTTGCATCCTTAGCTGGTGTTAATGTTTGGGATGGTTGTGGCACCTTTGGGAGGGGATCTTTGTTAAAGTAAGGTACATTACATATGTGGAGGGCCTTGAAGTTTGGTAGACCAGTCTTGCTTCCTCTTTGTTTACTCTTGCTGTCTCTGCCTCTGGATGGCTAAGGTGACCTAAACCTGCCTCCTGCCTCTCTATCTATCTATCTATCTATCTATCTATCTATCTATCTATCTATCATCTATCTATCTATCTATCTTATCTGTCTGTCTGTCTGTCTGTCTGTCCATCTATTACAACTATGAGATTCCTCCCATAATGAGCTATGTCCCCTCTGGAACCATAAGCCAAGAAATTTCTTGAGTTGGTTGTATGTGAGTGTTGTCTCACAGCAAAAGAGTTAATTACAACATAGACAAGGCTGAAAAAGAGGTTTAGTGGGTGTTTCTCTAGCACTCTTCCTTGCAAACTACTTCTTGAGTAGGTTTCTTGGAGGAAGCCTGCATAAACACAAAGGAAAGCTTCAAATTTGGCATAGGCTTTCCAGCTTTGCTTCAGACTCCCACATCCCAGGAATCAGTAGATCCTAGGCATAAGGAATGATCTTAGTTGCATCCAGCTATGGTTAGTGAAGACTAAAGAGCCAGGTTATAGGCAAGGGGCATCTTTCTGCACTTGATACTCTTCTTGGTAGAAAAGTTCATCAGCAGTAGCTCAAAATTAAGATGGTTTCTTTCATATTAAAAAAAAAGGCAAGAAAAAAACATCCCATAACTGGTTTGGCTACTCACCAATGTTGCCAGCAGCAGGACAAGCTTGCGCTGCATCCTTAGCATGTGGCCACTGTTTCTCCAGGCCTGAATTTGCATCCTAGGAAGCAGGAAGTTGGTAGACCCAAAGCCATCTGCTCACAAGTTTTGGGTGTTTATTCTGGAAGGAGTACCCTTTTCAGGGACTTCATCTGCATGCTAAATGACAGCTTCTGGGTTACATGGCTATTCTGACCAAGGAGATTGTGTATTTCAGTTAAATGCATCGCTGTTTCATGAAGATTGCAATTCTGTAGAAAAGAAAGATCACACAATAGATCCTGGTCAGTTGACTGGCAGTGTTTGCTACAGACACAATCCTGATGCTCAAGCTGTTCAGCTTTTAATACGGTGCATTTAGTGAGTAATAACAAATGTTTATCCTGGCAGTCCCAGACTCTTTTTGGTGCATGATTAATAGACATTTACATTTAAATTTGAAAAGATTAGTTATACTTGATATATTGTTCAAAGGACAGATGTATCCTTAGCTTCTGGAGTTCAGATATCATTTAACAGTGCATTTGATGAGCTTTGAATGGAAGAGAATAAGCATATTATACTTAGTAGGTCTACTGGAATAGCTTATCATGATCATGCTCAGTGAGTTGGCTCTCAGCATTTTAGATTTACTATTCAGTTCCATCTCTGTCTTATCAAAAGGTGGTCAAGTCTATCTGTACCATGTCATGTTGTGTAACTTAGTTTCTTGAATATGAATTAATCTGCATGTCCGGGGTCTTTTTTTCCCAGCTATCTTCTCTGTTATTTACTAAAAAGTGTATTCCATTCCAAGTGAGAAGAAATTGAAAGCAATTTATTCCAATTTTGATAATTCTGAATCATGCATTTAAATACAAGTCATGAAATTTTATGAACACATTGTTGATATGGAGAGAAGGTACTTACTTAATTTTGCTTATTTGAGCTTTTCTTGAAGAGCTTCCCTCATTCTTGACCAAGTAGTCATTACCCTCACTGTTGCTGCTTTTGAGATTGTTCATCCCTGTTCAAGCATCTGCTATTGGCCACAGGGACAAAGAATGAATTTCTTTTGACCTGTCAATTGAGTTAATTTCATTAACAGCAAAAGGGTATTTCCTTCACCAGCTGGAGGATACTGGAGGTGTGCTAAGCTGTATTATTCCAGGTCAAAAGTCAACATGGTAAAAAGCAGAAGGCAAAAATTTAGGCTTCTGGGGCTTAAAAGTCTTCATTTTAGGCTTTTTCTTTTTTCTTTTTCCTAGTGTGGAAGATTGCAATTGTTGCTGTCTCTTGCTGTAGAATCTCACCTCTGTATCATCATATCATTGCAGCAACAGTCATCATATGTATTGAAAATGGTCCTGTCATATTTTAAAAGATTTGATAATGTACCATAGGAGGACATTGCATTTTCAAAGTAATATATTACTTATAAAATATTGCCAATAAAGACCATTATGAAATGTGCTTTAAATAGATCTTTCAAAAGCACAAAATAAAACAGGTATAAATGGAAGCTCTGAAAGAAATTCTGTGCCCCAGGATATCATCTTGTCCAATTGCAAAGTCTACATTTTACTGTGTATTACTTCGATTAGAAGAAATAGAGGATACTTCTTTTCATAAAACCAGTCCATATTAAATCAAATCAGTTTCACTCTTACTATGCTTAAACACAAGGAAACTTGACTCATTGAATTCTGACAAAGTAGAAGTTGAAAAGTATTGCAAGAATAGATTTTAAAATAAAATTGGTTGTCTAAAAACTATGTAGAGAATAGACTATGATCAAAAACAAGTTCCTCCGGACCTTAAAGATTCTCCTTCAGTGTTATGATTTATTAACCATTCCTTCTTTACTGGGGAACAGTCTTTTAATGTGGTATCTTATTTGAAATGCCAAGGCCACCTTTCAGGGAATGGCACGTGGTTGAGCTGCAGTGAGCAATGGCCTGGAACCTGAGGCCTTTTGAAATTATTTTGTCATTCCATTGTCATGTTTGTGCATAAGCCATGCTGAGCTGTGTGATTCCAATTTCTTAGTATATGTGCTGCCAAAGCAAGCACTGAAATTATTCTGCAAGAGTCTTTAAAGAATTACTTCATTAAGTCCTATGATTCTTGCCTTCAATTCATGCATTATTCAAGCCTCTGAAGAAAAATTTTAGTATACCAAAGATCACATGAAAATTTTTTATATTGGGTGCAGTGAGTAAAGGGCCAAGACTGGCCAATGAATTCAATTCCTAGAAATCTCATGATAGTAAGAGAGAATTGACTACTGCAAGTTGTCCCTTAACCTTCAGATATGCACCAGCACACACACACACACACACACACACACACACACACACACACACACACATTCACACACATGCCTGTTTAAAAAGATTCTTATGAAACATAAGCAATATATATGTATATATTTATGGTCATATTTATTTAGGGGTCAGAAATGACAGTAGTTGAAACCCAGGAGAGAAAATTTAACATAAAGAATTATTAACAGAATAAGTTAAAAGATGGATAAGAGTATTGTAAATGATCTATCATATCAGAAGGTAGCAGATGGAAGAAGTTAATGCTGCTTAAAGAAGCAATGGGTGAATCAGTAAAGAATCAATAATGAATGTTCTGGATTTAAACTTACAAAATTAGGTGATGAGGTCCATTCTTTTCCTTCAACACTCTGTTTCTTTTCACTTTAGAGGGGTAGGGATTTTTGATTCATGGACAGTATCAGTGCCAGCATAGACTTCCATAAGGATTGTTTGGATTGTCCATCCATGACATGACTGAAGTAAAATCAAAGACCCAGGAAGACCTGAACCATCTTGGCATTGCACTGTGGACATTGAAAAAGTTCATATGGAAGCTGGCCTATCTTATCTGAGGGAGGGTAATGGTGAGGTTGGGAGACAAAAATGTTGTGAATGGAACCGTTATTTTAAAGCTGATGAAGCAAACAAAACTTAGAAATCTCAGCTCCTGAAACGTACAAGAATCACAGGACTCTCCCTAAAAACATATAAGCAGTAAAAACTGCTAAAGAGAGGAAGACTCTGGTAGAGCCTGGAGGTTGTATAGCCAGCTTGAGGTATTTAGCTTTTCAAGTTACCATTCATGCTGGGGTGGATTTTTTTTTGTTGTTGATTTAGCTGCCTTTGACTAATGCATACTCATATAAGTAGTCCTAATAAGCTCACTAGTTCACAAAGCTAGACTGAGTAGAATTATTTCTTTTTTTTCTTCCCACATTTTATTTATTTCTTTTTCTTAATCATACAAGCTCAACAGGTCCCTGTCTTCTCCCTCTCTCCTCCCTTCCCCAGTCGCCCCCCCCTTGCACTCTCACCCCTTCTCCTCTTCTTTTCATCTTCTTCCTCTTCTTCCCCCTTCCTCCCTCCCATCCCCTAGAGCATCCTTTTGTATGAACGCCAAACCTCCTTCTGAGTCCTCCATGCTAGTGAGAGTCCAGGACTCAGTGGTGTAGCCTGAGGCCCCTTCTTGGGATCCCTTTTAGTATGGGAACTCTACTATGACTGCTTAATCCCTTTCCTCCAAGCTTCTACCATTGTAACTTTCTTGCAATGGTGGACCTTAACTAAAATTGTGAATCATTTAAGCCCTTTCTACCTAAGTTGCTTGGGTCAGGTATTTGTTACTACAACAGGAAAAGGAAAGCAAAAGACCAATCATGAGAAAGAAACTATTTTGAAGTACTCAGAGGGTATTGAGTTCAGATAGGAAGAAAGTAGAGAGCAACAGCTGTCTCTCTCTCCTTGAGTAGCTGCAATACCACTAGTGTGGATCACTTGCTTACATAAATCAAATTTATTTTCTCCTTAATTCATCTCAACCTGGTTTTCTATACTAGTGTCCTAAGAGACTGCCTAAAAATGTACTACTTTTCATATATCACTAACATGCTTAGCCTAAAAACAGATAGTACTTGCTAATGTGACTGAAGAGTACGGACTGTAGAGATAGCTTAGGGTATAAATATGGATATAAGTTCAGATCTCCAGATCCTTCTAAAAAATGCTAGACAGATATGGGGGGAGATTATAATTCTAGAAGGTGGATCCCAAGAAACTCTAAAACAAAGCAATAAGGTAGAAGAGCAATACAAGTTGATTCCTGATGTCACCCTTGGGCTGCTATAGCCACACACATGCAAATGCTTTCTTATACACATGTCTACACACACATGTACACCCACACTTATGCGAAACACACACATTCATACACAGAAGATTGTAGAGTAAGCAAGGAAATGTGTGTAAAACACCTAACATGATGCCTAAATAACAATCTAAAAGCTGCTTGGTGATCCAAGAATCAGTGTAAAAGTCATGTATGAGTTAGCCATTATTGCTGTGAGCTTGAGAAGATAAAAGCAATTCATTTTCAGATTTTTTTCAATTATTAGCAAACCAGAAAGCCAATAATCATGCAATTGCTGCCATTTCAAATGAATAATTTAAAGTTGTTTTATGTATCTGGTCAATTTTCTCTGCATACTGATAAAAAGAAATAGATGAACAAAAGTGAACAAAACAAAATAAATGGGAACAAGAAATGCTAAGATTTTTTCTATAATAATAAATAACATTATTATTAAGGAGGCAGATAGTACCATATAAGCTTTACCCAGCTTGGTCAACTGTAGAATAATTAATTTGACACATTCAATGACATGGACTACTAATTTAAAAGAGGCTCAAACTTACCATGTTTGATAACTCACATAACTATGGTGATTGCAAATCACACAAATAGCATTTGAGACAAATTTCAATTTGCAATGAGACAGTGGGAAATAATATTAATAATAATCTTAATAAAAATAAAAATACATTCAATTTTCAGTCTTGTGCCTCAACACTCCCTTTCTTTCCATACAATATATATATTGTATGGATCAGACAGTCCCAGAAATGACCAATGTTAACAAAACAAAAATAGAATTTTCAACCTTTTGGAAACTTACTTTTTCTCTTCTTTTGACAAATCAGTTATTTTTCTCAGGCCCAACCTATAGAACCTCTAACCTGTCAAAATTAAATCTTATTTTACCTTATCTCATTTCACTTTTATGCAAGCATAAGCATACACCTGTACATTTTTATTTTTTATTACTCTTTTTGCCTTAGTTATGCAAGTTCAATAGATACCCACTTTTTTTCTCCCTCCCTCCTCTCTTCTCCCTTTTGTCTCTTTATTCCACTCTCCTCTGGTTCCAACTTCTCCCCCACCACTTTTACTTCTTTCTTCCTCTCTTAGTGTTTCCTATCTTCTCCCTCCCATCCTCCAGAACATCTGTTTATGTGGGCTCTGAATTTCGCTCTGACTCATCTACACTACTGAGGGTTCAAGACTCAATAGCATAGCTTGGGGTCCCTTCTTGGGTTGCCTTCTAGTGTGGGAACTCACTGTTTAATCCTTTGCCTCTAAGGATTATTATAGCCTCATAGTGTGGCTAAATCCTGGATGCAGACTTGTGTGGAGTATCTTGTCTGTTATTGATCCTCCCCAACTTTAGGCTCTTGCACTCTTGCCCCACTTCTTCTACAAAGTTCCCTGAGCTTTTGGATGGGGAGAGATTTGGCTGGTCTGGTTCCAGGTGAATATTGTGGGTACTTTGGTGTTCTGAATTATGTTTTTGTTGTTGTTTTCAGTTTGCTGTTCCTGCACTGCCCTTGGATGCATCCTGATTGGTTGTCCAGGTCATCTCTGAACCAAAGATAAAAGACTGTTTAAGTGAACAGCAAGGGAAGTGAGAGTGAGCTGCATCAGGTATATCCATACTTACATACAGTAGATGATCATGGCCTAATATCTCTATTGACCTGTGTTCTTTTATCTCCTTTCTTTGGAGGTTCCTCTTCCCTGCTGTTTCTATCCTTTGTGATTATAGTGAATATTACAGAGATTTATCTTTGAAAATGTTATTAAAGTGAGTTTGGAACTAGGATCCACTTATTAGGGAGTACGTATGGCATTTAACTTTCTGTGTCCTCAATACTTCCCTCAATATAATTTCTTCTAATTCTAGTCAACTGTTGGGCATTTGGGTTTATTCCATGACTTTGCTATTATAAATAGTGCTGAAATGAACACGGTTGTATTCATGTCACTGAAGTAAATTGATGTTTTTTGAGGGATTATTCCCAGTAGTGGCATAGCAGGGTCATATGACATTTCATACTGATCACCAGAGTGGTTATATAAACCTGCATTCTCACAAGCAATGTATGAGAGTTCCCTTCTCTCCAGTATTTGGTGTTCTTTGTATTGTGGATTTTCACCATCCTGCCCCTAGGTAAGATGTTATCTCAGGGTAGTTTTGATTTGCATTTCCCTGACGGCTAGGGATGTGGAACATTTTTGATGACATTCCTGGAACGTCATCCCTGGAAAACTTTCTTTTGGGTTACCAGGCCCATTTACTAATTGGGCTATTTATCTCCTTGGTACTTAATTTTTTAAGTTCTTTGTGCACTCTGGGTCATAGAGCTCTATTGGATATATGATTAATGAAGATTTTCTCCCATTCTGTGGTTTCCTTTTTTGCTTGGTTTACAATATCTTTACCTGAACAGAAGCTCTTTAATTTCATAAGTTCCCAATTTTTGAGTGTTGGTTCTAGAGCCTGTGCTATTGGGTTTCTGTTTAAATAATGTTGGCGAAGCCCAATCCCCTCAAGGGAGTTCCCTACACTTTCAATCAGGGTTTTATTGTCTCTGGCCTAATATTAAGGTTCTTGATTGATTTGGAATTGATTTTTATGCATGGTGACAAATAAGGGTTCAGTTTTAATCTTGTGCATGTGGACATTCAGTTTTGGCAACTTCATTTGTTGAAGATGCTGTTTTTCCATTAAATTTTTTTGGCCACTCTGCCCAAGATCAAATAGCTGTAATGGTGTGAGCTTATGACTGGATCTTCAACTCTTATCCATTGATCTATGTGTCTATTTTAGAGGCAATACCTTGCTGTTTTTATTACTTTGGATTTGTAATATAGGTTGAAGTTTGGTATGATGATACCTCCAGCAGTGTTTTTGTTACTCAGGAATGTTTTTGTTATCCTGAGCCTTTTGTACTTCCATATGAATTTTGAGATTATTTGATCAATTTATTTAAAGAATTACTTTGGGATTTTGATTGTTACAGCATTGAATCTGTTTATTGCTTTTGGTAGGTTGATCATTTTTATGATGTTACTTCTGTGGATCCAGGAGCATATGAGATCTTTCAGAGGTCTTTACACTTTTTGGTGTCTTCTGTAATTTCTTTCTTTAGGGTTTTAAAGTTTTCATTATAAAGGTCTCTCACTTCTTTACTTAGATATGTACCAAGGTATTTCATTTTATAGGGGCTGTAGTAAATAGGATTTTTTTTCTTAGGACTTTTTAACTTTTTTCATTCTTGGCATATAGGAAGGCTACTGATTTTTGCATATTTATTTTGTAACCTGTCACTCTGCTGATTTTATATATTAGTTCCAGGACTTTCCTTGTGGAGTTTTTAGGATCTCTCAAGTATAAAATCATGTCATCTCTGTACAAACCCTATTTGAAAGGGTAGGGAACTCCCTTGAACTGATTGGGAAAGGTCAATACTTCTTAAACAGAAATCCAATAGCACAGTCACTAGAACCAATACTCAACAAATGGGATCACATGAAATTAAAGAGCTTCTGTTCAGGTAAAGATATTGTAAACCAAGCAAAAGGCAACCCACAGAATGGGAGAAAATCTTCACTAACCGTATATCTGATAGAGCTCTATTATCCAGAGTGCACGAAGAATTTAAAAAAAAAAAAAAAACACTAAGGAGATAAATAGCCCAATTGGTAAATGGGTCTGGTAACTCAAAAGAAAGTTTTCTAGGGGTGAAAATTGAAATGTCTCTTTTTTGCCCAGGATGCTCACAGTCAAGGGAGGACACATACTTCTCAGGTAAATCCCCCCAGCTTCTAGGTCACCCACTCATCCCAGCTCTGCCCACCAGCCAGCCAGAGCAGCACCCAGTCTTCTTCGGGCTAGGGAGGGCCACTAAGCCACCCTCCAGATCTCAGGTCAGCTGCACCACCACTATATAGCAGCTTTCCCCTTTCTGCCCAGCACACCCATGGTCCAGGGAGGACACACTGCTTCTAGGTAAATTCCTCCAGCCCACCTCAAGGCCCCAGGTTACCCACTTGTCCCAGCTCCTCCCACCAGCCAGCTAGAACAGTACCCAGTCTTCTCCAGGCTAGAGAGGGCCACTAGGCCATACCCTAGATCCCAGATGAAGTGGTCCCTCATCAGCACCTCTGCCCTTTCTGCCTGTGCAGAATGCTTGCAATCCAGGGAAGACACACTGCTTATCAGGACACTCTCTGTCCAGGGAGGACACACAGCTCTTCAGAATTCAATAGTCCAAGTAAACAGAAAACCCAAGCAAAGCTCTAGGGGACAAAGGCCATACATCTGAAGTCCTCTAAAATCATCTATCACATGGGAGAGATTCTTTGCATTCAGCCCAAAGATAAGGAAACCTCTTTTTACCATCCTGTTCCCTTCAATTATTAGTCACTGTAGAGTAATTTTTCCATATAGCTACCCCCCAAACATATACAACTTCAGGGACTATACCACTTACCCTCACATATCACCAAGGTATTAAATCATAAAAGTGCACTACCATACTAATATTCACTCTCTGTCTACTAAACCTGATTTAATTGATGTACTAACAGTCTAATAGCCTCATCTAGGAAATAACAATAACAACAGACAAGCCTACCCAACTCCAAGGCAAACACTAGTAATAATTGCTCAAGAGTAGTAATACCAATTAATTCAGTTCAGTCAAAAACATGCAGAAACTAAAAGAAGGTCTTAAGAGATAAAACAACAATGCCCAAGGCAAAGTGCAAATCCATGAGAAACAAAACCCAAGAAAACAAATTTCCCACCAAAAGAATTAACAACAAAATGATAGATTCCAATCAGAACAAATTCACAGAAAATAGCCAAGAAAGCCAGACCCAAGATAACAACTTTCAAAGCATGATCGTTACCATGATCAATACTATGAAAGAAAAAAACAGGGAGGAGTTAAATAACCACATCAATCACTTTAAACAGGAACACAATAGACACATGAAAGAGTTGAGAAAAATAGTTCAAGAAACAAAAACAGGCATGGAATAATTAAAACAGTCTCAAGCAGAGACTAAAATTGAACAAAAAGACAAGGTATCTTCAACCCAAAACTCGACAGAGAGTCTTATTAGCAGAACTAACAAAGCAGAAAATAGAATTTCAGATCTTGAAGATAAAGTGGAAGCATTAACTAGCTCAATGGAAGAGGTTGTTAAAGCTAAAAAGATAATTGAGAGAAATATTCAAGAATTATGGGACATCCTGAAGGAGCCTAACATGTGCATTCATGGAATACCAGAACAAGAATATCAAAATACCACACCTGAGAAAATTTTTCAAATTATCAAGAAAAACTTTCCTCATCTAAAGAATGAGAGACTCATCCAAATACAAGAGGTGTTCTGCACCCCAAACAGATATGACCAAAATAGAAACTGGCCACTCCAAATAATAGTCACATTTAAGACAAAAATAAGGTGTTGAGAGCTTCAAGGGAAAAAAAAAACAAGTCATTTTTAAAGATAAATCTATTAAAATAACAAATGACTTTTCAATGGAAACAGTAAAAGCAAAAAGAGCTGGAGAGATGTACTTAAAGTATTGAATGAGCAAAAATGTCAACATAGGCTGATATACCCAGCAAAACTATCTGTTATGATCGAGGGAGAAAGAAAAGATTTCCAGCACAAAGACAATTTGAAGGCTTATATGTCTACCAAACCAGGCCTTCAAAAAATGCTGGAAATGATATTCAAGCTTGAAGAAAAGAACAAGCATATCCAAGAGGACAGAAGGGAAGAATAATACCACCAACACCTAAAAGTCACAGGATACAATTATGAAAGCTACTAAGCATAAAAAATGTCTGGAATTAAAAATAATTTCTCCATTATAACATTAAATGTCAATGGAATTAACTCACCAATCAAAAGACACAGATTACAAGCTTTGATTAAAAATCACAACCCATCAATCTGCTACCTTCAGGAAACTCATCTCAACAGGAAAGATAAGCACATCCTAAAAATAAAGGGCTGATCAAATATTCTGCAAGTTAATGAAACCAGGAAACAGACAGGGGTAGCCATTATGCTATTAGACAAAGTGGACTTCAAACAAAAAAAAAATTATAAGAGACACAGATGGATACTATATTTTAGTTACAGGTACAATTCACCAGGAAGACTTCACAAAACTGAACATATATGCACTTAATACAAGCTCCTCCACATTCATGAAGTAAATGCTACAACATCTAAAGCAAGAAATCAACCCCAAAACGATAATTCTCGGGGATTTCAATACCGCCCTCTCAACATGGGACAGATCAGTATGTCAAAAACTTAACAGAGACACATTGGAACTTAATCAAACACTTACTGAAATAGATGTTACAGATCTCTATCAACTTTTCATCCATGCACCAAAGAATACACATTTTTCTCAGCAGCACATGGAACTTTCTCCAAAACAGACCCCATATTGGGCCACAAAATGAATCTCCACATATATGAGAAAGTTGAAATTCTAGCCTGTACCCTATCAAACCACCATGGTCTAAAGCTTGAAATCATCAACATAACAAACAACAGAAAATACACTAATTCCTGGAAACTAATTGCTATGATGCTGAATGAGAATTGGATTCAGGAAGAAATTACAAAGGAAATTCAAGATTTCCTGGAAGCAAACAATAATGAAAATACAACTTATCAAAATGTTTAGGACACAATGAAAGCTGTCCTAAGAGGTAAGTTCATAGCTCTTAATGCCTATATCAAAAAAATAGAAAAATCACAAATAAATAATTTAACAATGCAACTTAAGCTTTGGAAACACAAGAGCAATCCAATTCAAAAAGCAGTAGAAGAGAGAAAATTAGCAAAATCAGGGGAGAAATATCCAAAATTGAGAAAAAGAAAATGATACAGAGAATCATCCAGTCAAAAAGCTGGTTCTTTGAAAACATCAGTTGATAGCATAAGCCTGACCATGTTCATAGCAGCACTGTTTACAATAGCAAAGTCATGGAATCAACCCAAATGCCCAACAATTGAGGAGTGCATAAGTAAAATGTGGTAAATGTATACAATGGAATTCTACTCAGCCATCAAAAAAGATGAGTTAATAAAACTTGCCAGGAAATGGATGGAATTAGAAAAAAATTGTACTAAATGAAGTATCCCAGACACAGAAAATTAAGCACTGTATGTACTCCCTAATAGGTGGATCCTAGTACCAGAACTACTTAGTGACATACACAAAGAGAAATCTCTGTAATACCTACAGGAATTGCAAAGATTATAAGCAGGAAGGAAGGGGAAGGAAAGCCCTGCCAGAAATGAAGAGGGAGGGGATCATGCAACAGCAGAGAAAATAGGCCACCATCAAGTACTGCAAGTAAGTAGTGAAATATCTGGTTAAGCTAACAGACTTTCCTTCCTGTTCACTTGCAAGTGATGGGGTTTGATCTCACCAGTCAGGCAGGGCACAGAGTCTGGCAGATAGATAGTAACAATCCTGCAAATGGGAGACTGACCCCCCCATGGTGTCCTACTCTTATTCAATCTACCTTTTGAATGTACTCTTATAGTAAGACTCTATTTTAACAGCCTTTTATCTTTGGCTAGGAGGTGATGTCCAATACCCATCAGGATGGAGCCAAAAGCGGTGCAGGAACAGCAAAACTGGGAAAAAAAAAACAAGAAACCATAATTCAGAACATCAAAGACCCTACATTAATCACCTGGAACTAGGCCTGCCTAATCTGTCCCCATCCTAAAGCTCAGGGAAATTTGTGGAAGAGGGGGCAGTAAGATTGTAAGAGCCTAAAGATGGGGAGAAGCAACGATATGCAAGATACTCCACACAAGTCAGGGCTGAAGTAACCATAAAAAGACTTTGCATGACCTGTGCAATGACCAACATATCATTGACCTCCCCAAAGTCTAGCATGGATCACAGGCATTAGAATCCTTAGAAGCAAAAGATTAACAGCCACAATAATGTTCCTGTACTAAAGGGGAACCCAAGAAAGCTTTAGGCAATGCTAATGAGTCCTTACACCTCATCAGAGAGGAGGACCCAGAGGGAAGTTTGACTTGCACACTAAAGTACACTCCAGGAAGGTGTGGGAGAGTGGGCAACTGGGAGAAAGGGAAGGAGGGAGGGAAGGAAGGGAAAAAGGGGGAAGGGAGCAAGGGGATTCAGGGAGGGGAGGAGGGAGGGAGGGGACTGGGGTACCTATTAAGTTTCTATGAGTGGAAAAAATAAAAAAAAGAAAGAAAATTGAAATGTCTAAGAAATATCTTAAAAAATGTTTCACATCCCTAGCCATCAGGGAAATTCCAATCAAAACTCCCCTGAGATATCATCTCACCCAGGTCAGTGTGGTGAAAATCCACAATACAAATAACACCAAATCCTGGAGAGGATGTGGAGAGGAGGGAACTCTCATACATTGCTGGTGAGAGTTCAGGCTTCTACAACCACTCTGGTGATCAGTATGGTGATTTCTAAAATAGTTAAGTTTGGAAAAGCCATATGACCATGCTATACCACTACTGGCAATAATCCCCCAAATGCAGCAACTCATTACATTGGCAGGAACACAACCATGGTCATAGCAGCACTATTTACAATAGCAAAGTTGTGGAATCAACTCAAATCCCCAACAGTTGACAAGTGGATAATGAAAATGCGTTGCATTTACACAATGGAATACTACTTAGCATAAAAAAGATGAATTAATGATATTTGCTGGGAAATGGATGAAATTAGAAAAAATTTTAATGGGTGAAGTATCCCAGACACAGAAAGTTAGATGCCATATGTACTCCCTAATAAGTGAATCCTCGTTCTAAACCCACTTAATGACATATTCAAAAGTAAATCTCTGTAATACTGATTATAATCACAAAGGATTATAAACAGGAGGGAACGGGAAGGAGGACCTCAAAAAAATAGAAGATAGGGGAACAAGACTCAGTAGCAAAAAAAAGGCTATGGTCATGTACTGCATGTAAGTATGGAGCTGAACAGGTTTGATCGCACCATCAGGGAAGTATAGGCCCTCCAGATAGATAGTAACCATCTGGCAAATGGGAAACTGAAGCCCTCCCCCACTGCTGTGTCCTACTCCTGTTCTTCCGTCTACTTTTGAGTCTCCTCTTATATTAATATCTTCATTTAAATAGCATTTTATCTTTGGCTAAGAGATGTCCTCGACAACTAATCATGATGTAGGCAAGGGCAGTGCAGGAAAAGCAAAGCAACAAGCAACAACCAACCTTGTGTAATTTCTGATAGAAATGGGAATGCTTCAAGTTTTTCCTCATTTAGTATAATTCTTGCTGTTGGCTTGTTGTGTACAGCTTTTATTATGTTGTTGTAAGTTTCTTCCATTCCAACTGTTTCTAGGATTTTGATCATAAAAGGTTGTTGGATCTTGTCAAAAGCTTTTTCTGCATTTATTGAGTGTTATTATGTGGTCTTGGGCTTTGCATTAGTTTGTAAGATGTATTACATTGATTGATTTGCATATGTTGAACCAACCTTATGTGCTTGGGATAAATACTACTTGATCACTGTGAATCATCTTTTTGATATGTCTTTGAATCTGATTTGCTAAGATTTTGTTGAGAATCTTTGCATCTGTGTTCATCAGAGATTGGCCTATAGTTGTTTTTAAGTGTATCTTTATTAGGTTTTGGGACTAATATGTTATTAGTATCATAGAAAAAATTTGGAATTGTTTCTTCTTTTGCTATTTTATGGAGTAATTTAAAGAATAATAGTATTAGTTTTCTTTAAAAGTCTGGTAGAATTCTGTGCTGAATCCTTCTGGTCCAGGACAGTTTTTGGTGGGAAATTCGAGATTATTCATTAATTTCTTCATTTGCTGTAGGAGTATTTAATAATTCAATACTTCCTATCTAGTTATGTTGTGCTTACTCAGAAATTCATCCATTTCTTTCTGGTTACCAAATTTCATGGAGTATAGTTTTTGGAAATATGACTCCTAATTCTCTGAATTTCTTGGGTATCAGTTCTGATTACTCCATTTTCATCTCTAATTTTGTAGTAATGTTATTGAATTTTTTCAAAGAACCAGCTTTTCCTCTGGTTGATTCTTTGTGCTGTTTTCCTTTCTCAATTTCATATATTTCTCCCCTAATTTTGCTATTCTCCTGTCTTCTACTGCCTTTAGGATTGGATTGTTATTGTGTCTCTAAAGCTTTAAGCTGTATTGCTAAGTTATTTACTTGTGATGTTTCCATTTTTCTTTATATAGGCTTTGCAAGGTATAAGCTTACCACTTTGGACAGCTTTAATTATGTACCAGAGATTTTAAAAAAAAATTTATTATTATTTATTCAATTGTGTGTGTATGCATGTGTGTGCATGTGTGTATGTGTGTGTGTGTGTGTGTGTGTGTGTGTGTGTGTGTGTGTGTGTGTAGAACCACGGATAAATTCGGGAACCACCATGGATGCCTCCACCTCCTCCTTGTTTACCATGGACGCCTCCACCTCCTCCTTGTTTACTCTGTCCTGGGATTCACAGGCTCTGCCCTACCAGGGCCGGAAACGCAGGCCGCCCCCGCTTCCGCTGGTGTCTATACGTGGGGTCTAGGATCCGAACTCAGGACCTTCTGCCTGCAAGGCAGAGGCTTAACCCCTGAGCCACCTCGCCAGCCCCATGTCTCAGAGATTTTGATATGTTGTATTTTCATTATTATTTGCTTCTAGGAAATCTTGAATTGTCTTTTATTTCTTTCTGAATCCATCTCTCATTTAGCATCATGAATGCAGAGGAGCACATATTAAGTGCATTTATGTCCAGTATTGTGAAGTCTTCCTGGTGAATTGTTCCTGTGACTAAAATATACTATACTTCTGTATCTCTTATGATTTTCTTTGGTTTGAAGTCCACTTTTTCAGATACCATAATTGCTACCCCTGCTTGTTTCATGGTTCCATTAGCATGAAGAATTTTTGACCAGCCTTTTACTTTTAAAATGTGCCTATCTTTTGTGGTGAGATGTGTATCCTGAAGGCAGCAAATGGACGAGTTTTGATTTCTAATCGATGTTTCTAACCTGTGTCTTTTGATTGGTGAGTTAATTCCACTGACATTCAGGGTTATAAAGGAGAAATTACTTTTTATACCTGACATTTTTGTGTTAGTGGCTTTTATATGTGTGCTATTGAGCTTGTAGGTTGTGATGATCTTATGCATCCCTCTGTCCTCCTGGATATGGTTATTCTTTTCTTTTTTTTAAGTTTTATTTATTTATTTATTTATTTTTTATTATTATTTCCGCTCATACAAACATAACAGAAACACCGGTTCCCTCCCTCCCTTCATGTCCCCCGACTCCCCTGCTCCCCCCTCGCCTTTCCCTCCCTTCCCATCCCCAGTGCCTCCCTCCCCAATCCCCGGAGCATCCTTTACTGTGCATACCAAACTCTCCTCTGGGTCCTCCTCTCTGATGAGGTTCAAGGACCCAGGGTAATTTCCCAGAACCCTTTCTTGTGTTCCCCTTAAGTATAGGAACACTACTGTGGCTGGGAATCCTTTGCCTCCAAGGATCCTAGTGGCTTTAGTCCATGCTAGACTTTGTGGGATCAATAATGTGTTGGACATAGTGCAAGTCATGCAAAGTCCTATTAGGATTGCTTCAGCCCTAACTTGTGTGGAGTATATTGCATGTCATTACTCCTCCCATCCTTGTGCTCTTACAATCTTACTGCCCCCTCTTCTGCAAATTTCCCTGAGCCTCAGGATGGGGAGAGATTAGGCTGGCCCAAATCCAGGTGGTTGATATAGAATCTCTGATGTTCTGAATTATGGTTTGTTGATTTTTTTTTTCATTTTTGCTGCTCCGGCAATGCCCTTGGCTCCATCCTGATGGGTATTGGAAGTCACCCCTTGCAGTCCTTAATGGTGGCCTATTTCTCTGCTGTAATGTGGTCCACTCTCTTCTTGTTTCTTGTGGGAACCTCCTTCCCCATCCCTCTTGTTTATAATCTTTACAATTACTGTAGGTATTACAGAGATTTCTCTTTGAGTGTCTCTAAGTGGGTTTGGTACCAGGAGCCACCTGTTAGGAAGTATATAGAGCGCTTAATTTCTGTGTCTGGGATACTTCACTCAATATAATTGTTTCTAAATCCATCCATTTCCTGGAAAATTGCATTAATTTATCATTTTTGATGGATGAGTACTATTCTATTGTATAAATATACCACATTTTCCTTATCCACTCATCAACTGTTGGACATTTGGGCTGATTCCATGACTTTGCTATTGTAAACAGTGCTGCTATGAACATGGTCGTATTTGTGCTATCGAGCTGAATTTTTGCTGTATGGGGGATTATTTCCAAAAATGGAAAAGCAAGGTCATATGGCATTTCAATCTTTAACATTTTTAAGAATAGCCAGACTGCTCGTCAGAGAGGCTGTGTAAGCCTGCATTCCCACCAGCAATGTAGGAGAGTTCCCTTCTCGTCACATCCTCTCCAGCATTTGATGTTGTTTGTATTGTGGATTTTTGCCATCCTGACCAGGATAAGATTATATCTCAAGGAGGTTTTGATTTGCATTTCCCTGATGGCTAAGGATGCAGAGCATTTTTTAAGTTATTTGTTAGACATTTCAATTTCATCCCTGGTAAAGTTTCTTTTAAGTTCCAAGGCCCATTTTTTAATTGGGCAATTGTTTCTTTAGTGTTGAGTTTTCTAAGTTCTTTGTGCACTCTGGATAATAGAGCCCTATCTGATATGTGGTTAGTGAAGACTTTTATCCCATTCTGTAGGTTGCCTTTGTGCTCAGGTTACAATCTCTTTATCTGAACAGAAGCTCTTTAATTTCATAAGATCCCATCTGTTGAGTGTTGGTTGTAGTGACTATGCTATTGGATGTCCGTTCAGGAACTGTTGGCCTAGTCCAATCAGCTTGAGGGAGTTCCCTAAACTTTCAACTAAGGTTTTTATAGTCTCTGGCCTTACATTGAGATCCTCGATCAATTTGGAATTAACTCTTGTAAATAGTGACAAGTACAGGTCCAGTTTTAATCTTCTGCATGTGGACATCCAGTTTTGCCAGCACCATTTGCTAAAGATGCTATTTCTTTTTCCATTGGATTTTTGGGCCCCTTTGTCAAAGATCAAATGGCTGTAATTGTGTGAGCTTATATCTGGGTCTTCAACCCTTGTCCATTGGTCTGTGTGTCTATTTTGGAACCAGTATCAGGCTGTTTTGATAACTATGGATTTGTAGTATAGACTAAGGTTTGGCATGGGGATACCTCCAGCAGTGTTTTTGTTAGTCAGGATTGTTTTTGCTATCCTGGGTCTTTTGTGCCTCCATATGAATTTTGAGATTGTTCTGTCAATTTCTTTAAAGAATTGCTTGGGGATTTTGATTGATATAACATTGAATCTGTATATTGCTTTTGGTAGGATGGTGATTTTTATGATATTGATTCTGCCAATCCAGGAACATGGGAGGTCTTTCCACCTTCTTGTATCTTCTGTACTTACTTTCTTTAGGGTTTTAAAGTTTTTCATTGCAAAAGTCTCTATCTTCCCTGGTTAGTTTTATACCAAGGTATTTCATTTTTTTAGGGGTTATTGTTCTCTTAGGGCCTTTTCATTTCTTTCATCCTGGGCATAGTGGAAGGCCACTAATTTTTGTACATTTATTTTATATCCTGCCACCCTGCTGAACTTCTCAATTAGTTCCAGAAGCTTCCTGGTAGAGATTTTGGGATCACTCAGATATAAGAGCATGTCATCTGCAAATAGGGATAGCTTGACTTCTTCCTTGCCAATTTGAATCCCTTTTATGTCCTTTGTTGTCTTATGGCCTCAGCTAAGACTTCAAGTACAATATTGAAAGGAAGTGGTGAGAGTGGACAGTCTTGTCTAGTTCCTGATTGAAGTGGGAATGCTTCAAGTTTTTTCCCATGGAGTAGAATCCTTGTTGTGGGCTTGTTGTATACAGCTTTTATTATATTGATAAAAGTTCCTTCCATTCCAACAGTTTCTAGGGTTTTGATCATAAAGGGCTGTTGAATCTTGTCAAAAGCTTTTTCTGAATCTATCGAGAGTATCATGTGGTCTTGAACTTCGGACTGGTTTATATGGTGAATTACATTTATTGATTTGTGTATGTGCCAGGGATAAAGTCCTACTTGATCCCAGTGAATGATCTTTTTGATTTGTTTTTTAATCCAATTTGCTAAGACTTTGTTGAGAATCTTTGCATCTGTGTTCACCAGAGAGATTGGCCTGTTGTTTTCTTTTTAAAGTGTATTTTTATTAGGTTTTGGTATTAAGATGATATTAGCTTCATAGAAGGAATTTGGTAGTGTTCCTTCCTTTGCTATTTGATGGAACAATTTAAGAAGTATTGGTGTTATTAGCTCCTTAAGTGTCTGGTACAACTCTGTGCTAAATCCCTCTGGTCCAGGACATTTTTTTTGTGGGAAGATTCGAGATTACTTCTCAATTTCCTCCTCTGTTATAGGACTATTTAAATAATTTACAACTTCCTGGTGGCTGGCGGGAGGAGCTGGGTCCTGGGATTTGGGATTGGGTGGGGTTGGGGGGTTTGGGGGGAGCTTACATAGGTCGGCGTGAGTCCCAGCTGGACTGTGCTCATCCCGGGTGGGTGGGGAAAGGGATGGTTATTCTTTTCTACAAGCTTGAGTATCTCTTCTAGCATTTTTTGAAGGCTTGTTTTGGTGTCATATAAGTCTTCAATTTTCTTTATGGTAGAAAATTTTTCTTTTACCCACCATTATGACTAATAATTTTAATGGGCATATAAGCCTGGGTTGACATTTATGGTCATTCATTACATGAAATATATCTCTTCAAGCTGTTCTGGCTTTTACTGTTTCCTTTGAAAAATCATTTGTTATTTTAATAGGTTTACCTTTTAAAGTGATTTGTTTTTTTTTTCTGTCTTAAAGCTCTTAGCATATGTATATGTATATGTAGTTTTGAGACTATTATTTGTTATGGTGTGTTTCTATTTTGGTCATATCGGTTTGGGGTGCAATATGCCTATTGTTTTTGGATGGGTATCTCTTTATTTAGATGTGGAATATTTTCCTCAGGTATGGTATTTTGCGGTTCTCATTCTGGTATTTCATGTATGCTCATGTTAAGCTTCTTCATGGTGTCCCATAACTCTTGAATATTCCTCTCAAGTATCTTTTTGGCTTTAACAACCTCTTTGATTGAATTGGATTGTTCTTCCATTTTTTTTTTCAACATCTGATATTTTATTTTCTGCTTTGTTTGTTTTACTGATAAGACTTTCTGTTGTGTTCTGGGTTAAAGATAGCCTGTCTTTTAGGTTGAGTTTAATCTATGCTTGAGATTGCTTTAACTGCTCTATTCCTATTTTTGTTTCTTCATCTGTTCAACTGTTTTTCTCATCTTGCCAGAGTGTTGGAGTGCCTGTTTGTGTTCCTTTTCAAATTGGTTAATGTGGTTGTTAACTCCTCCTGGATTTCCTGCTTCATTGTTTTGATTATAGTAAAGATCAGGCTTTGAAAATCATTATCTTGAGTGTGGCTTTCTTGGCTATTTTCTGTAAATTTGCTCTGGATTGGCACTGTTACCTGAGTATTTTTCCGTTCTCTCTTATGTCCTTCTTTTTTTTTTTTATTTTTTTTCAAATCTTCAAAATAGTCTTTATTCTACATTTTTAGTATAAAAAATCCATCCACAAGTTAAGTGCACCACAGTGTAGAGAGAGACATACAACGTTGAACTTCCATAGCAGTCAATGGTACAGTCAAACATCACATGTACAGAACACGAAATTTAGATGAACTGAAATTATAAGATAAAATAAAATAAAATCCAATTTAAAAAAAAACAAAAATCAAAATATTAAGAATCCCTGAAATATTAACCCTAATGAGATTTTATTGGACTCAAGTCATTTTATAGTGAAACGTTCACAATATGACTGTTTAGTTGTCCTTGGGAGCCATGAGTAGCTGTAGACACTCAGACAAAAAATGACAACCAATTTTTGATCTAAACCCCCCCCATCTGGCTCTGAAGTCAAGCTTTTGAAATGCGCCCTCTTCCTTGCTCATCATATTTTAAGAAACTTATGGGACAGTTGGCAAATACCCTTTGTTAAAAGTTCAATTTCTGGCACCAAGCAAATCTGGGTTAGGATTATGTACGTAGAGACAACCCATGAGGAGGGTCCAAAAGGTGCCCTTCACTTTTGCTCAGAAATACAAAAGCTGAAGAAATGGGGCCTGTGCGCGGGCACAGAAGGGGCTTCAGAGGATCCTTGTGAAACAAGTTAAAAAGATGGCATGTAGGAGAAGTGCAAGGAGAGAAGGAAATTAGTCTGACTGGCTTTCTGTCCTGCACCACTGATTCAATGGAGATTGACGAGAGGGGCTGGAAGACGGGCAGAGAGGGTGAGGGACTGGGAGTCCAGGCTGGGGAAAAGAAGGCAGACAACTAATGCTTCATTTAACAAGTAATATGAATCAAGGACTGAAGGAGATTAAAGACCAATCAGAATAATTTGACAACTTTAATTCTTAGGAAGATCAAAGTTCCCTCCAAACTTCATTTGATGTTTTATTACTAAAAGCAAAGACCAGTATGGTACAGTAATACTCCAGAGGAATTAAAGGAAGATCCTTAGGGCTGCTTTACCCACATTCCTTTAATGAATGGATACCTCCCCTACCTCAGAATGCTTTAGGGGGGTATTGCTACCCTTACATGGTTCCTTATTAAATTTGAAAAGTGCCTCAGTTTGGGCACCCAGAAAGACACCCCAACAACATGCGTCTAAGCTGCAACTTCTGGTTAATATGACTAAAGCAGTTACATTTTGAGAAGTGCTGAAGGTATGTGATGTCTTTCCCAGCACAGAGGTGGCCTTGGTTCCTCACCAGATGGTGTAGCCACCATCTGAGCCACCCATGAAGAAGTTTCCCTTCCGCTGAGTTACAAGGACATTGGCTCCCTGCATGACTGCAAGCTGAGCAGCTGTTGGGAGGGCATCCAGGAGGTGGAGGAGGAATGTTCCCAGCGGTAGCGCCAGCTCCGAATCTGGTACCTGCATCATAGCCTCCTTCCACCAGCACTGTTGAACCAGGTGGGTAGATGGGACCAACTGGATAATAAACCATAGGGATCGTTGAACCTAAAGGCCCAACAGCCACAGACTGGGCCATGGGAAGATACAGAAAGGCGCCAGGAAATGCAGCTGACATGGTAGGGACTGTAGCAGCCTCTGGATGCACAAAGCTCAGATGATAGAGCTCTGAGTATGTGGGTGGAGCATCCGTATAGAGTGGAGCCTGAGGAAGATGTAAAATCTGAGGGTAAACCAGATTCCCAGGAGGTTGCACAGGGTAGGTGGGCTGTGTTGGATATTGACCTTTGCTGTTCATGGTGGCTGCGGTCCGGTTCCACTCGGCATCGCGGACGGTTCTCTTATGCCCTTCTTGATGTGTGTTTTGGCCTAATCTTAATTAGACAGTATTACTGCACTGGAGTAAGTGTTTGCCTTGGAGTTGGATGTGTCTGCCTGGTGTTGCTTGGTGTTGTTTCCTAGATGAGGCTGTTAGACTGTTAATATATCAGTTAAGCTGGGCTTAGTAGACAGGAATTGAAGATTAGTATGGTAGCAAACATTTTAGGTTTTACTTTCTTGGTGATATGTGAGAGTGAATGGTAAAGTTTCTGAAGTTGTATGGGCTTTTGGGTGGGCTATATCATATTGTTGCAGTGAAACAGTCCCGAAAATCCCAATGCTGTAGGGTTCTTGTGTTCTGGAATCGAAGATTGAAACCAGAACATGTGTAGAGGATTAAGGTAAAGTTTATTAGAGAAGAGAAAGGTTGGAACTCATGGGCTCCAAATGTGGAGTGCCATGAGGGGCTAGGGCGCCTCCATGAGAAGCAGACATGAAATAGAGCTCATGGCACTAAAAAGTGCCATGAGGGGGTAGGGAGCCTCCAAGAGAAGTAGGAAGCTGGAAATGGACTCATGGCACTGGAGTGCCATGAGAGGCTAGATCACCAAAGATGGCTGCCAGGGCCATGGCTGCTCTAATCCTACCTTATCCCCCATAAACCTATTTGAGAACTCAGACTACTCTGGGAATAAAGGGCAATGACTGCCCTGTCTGCTTCCCGCTGAGTTGGAGTGAAGGAAGTAAGAGCAGTCTGATGTTCTCATCTATGAAATGCTGGGATGGTCTAGAGGTCTTTCATAGATGGCTTTATTTACTTCAAGATCCATCTAAAAGAGGCAAAACACAGATAAATTGAGTCTTCAAGATCTACACAAGGATTAAACCATTGAAACTGGGAAGGCACATGGGATAAACCAAGTAAGCGTAGCAGTCATACTGTAGGTATAAACAAGAACTAGTAAAGAACACATTCCTGCAAGGTAAAAAAGCCAAGAGCTGTAAGTAATTTATATATTGGAGACCTTTATCCTCTGTCTATTGTAAATCTCCAAGATCACATTTTAAAACTTGTCTAAAACAATGCGAACTGTCTGATTCTTTGTATAGAAAAATCTGAATTAGTCTTCCTTTTTGGGTTCTGAAAAACAAAGTTACAAAACTTTTTAAGATGACACATGTAGGGGACATTATTTCCTCACATGGAAAGTTCTATAGGTCTCTCAGCATTATCTCCTCTTTAGGGTAAGACCACTTCTCAGATCTAAATGGAAAGCCAGCATTGATTTGTTGTCAGAACTAGTCTGCCTAACACCTGGAGTTTTGCTGTTTTTCCTGGTTTAACTCCTTAAATTTGTCATTGTATTTTCCCTCTGTCAAGCACTGAGTTCAACTTTAGGCAAGTTTTTAGGATGAGGGCAGAACTTTATTAAACATGTCTGATCTTAATTTTATAGCACAAACTGTCTTTCTTAGGGTCTTTAAACTGTAAGTTTTTGTTACATGTTATCTGGATTCTGCCATTTTCTGGAATCTATGATTTCCTCCTTTAGTGTTTTTGGTGTGTCTAAAACCAGAACCACATAGATGACTTTATATAACAGCGCTAAAATATTTTATTCTATTAAGCCTAAACCTAGGATATTTAGGCATGTAAACAAAGGAATGGCTAAAAAAAATTACTATTAAGCATGTAAGGAATCTCAGTAGTTACTTTGTGACTGGTGAGCCTGTCACTTCCTTGATCATTAACATTTTAGTAAAACCATAGATTGGCAAAAACCTAGGAAGGAAATTGAGCACTAAAATTTTGTGCACCCTTGTTCATTAACATAGAAAAAAAGAGGCTTCCCATTTGCATATTAAATCCAAGATTCTTATGAGATGTTCAATCTGGCATTTTGGGCTTTCCTTTGCTGGATATCAGCAGCAAACTCCTTTTTCCACTGGAGGGAAACTATGAGCTTTAGGCCATTTCATTGGTCCCCAGCAGAGGGCTTGACTCCTGGGCCCTGGGGTTCAGGGGTCAATCTTCCTCCAGTGGAGATTCCCATAGTTGGAACATAGGCCACATGAAAACTTCCTGCACTTGCAACCATCTCAAAGAGCCCAGTCTGATCATATTCAAAGCATCTTTCCCATCTTTCCCCTGTCAGAAGGAGTCCTGGGTTGATCTGCTTGGGGGTGCCTGTTGGTATTTATCTATCCCCTTAGGCAAATGTCAAGTTTTGATTTTTCTTGTTTCTTGGTTGCTTTAGAAACTAGAATGCAGGTGCTATTGGTGGAATTAAGAGTTTTAAAATACACATCTTCTGGCCAGTCTACCTTGACTGTGGGCCATTCATTCCTGCAAAAGACAAAGAGTTTTCCTTTCTTCACATTAACTCCTAGGTCACTTGTCCTATTTTTAATGTCCTTAAAATGTTCCAAAAATAAGTTTAAAGGGGTCATCTGCATCTGTGCATTTCATTGTCAGTGGAGTCATGAAACCACACAGAACAAAAAGGACAAACAAAAACAAAGGATTTTTACCTCCAAAACAGAAACGAAAGCTTCCTGACAGTGGACTACTTAATTGCAGCACCCCAACCTCTCCCTTGCAGATGAGGATGCTGTCCTCCAGATGGAGGTCTACTTCCCCCTGACAGATGAGACGCTGTCCTCCAGATGGGAGTCTACTTCCCCCTAACAGATGAGGGCTCAGTCCTTCAGATGGGAGTTTGGCTGATGTGGAAGCTAGATAAAATTCCTGTTCCACTTTAGTCTTGATGGCATTTCTATTGGGAGACAAAACTTTTCCTGGACTACTAGCTGGTACTTTTGGTATAGATCTCTATAGCCTCTTATTTGTTTGCCATTGTTTGCCTAGTTGGATGGTATTATAACTTAAAGATCTTTTTGGGGTCATATCTTATCTAAAATGTATACAGGGCATGTCTGAGAGTATAACTACAAGCTGACTCTCTTTCAGGTTAGTAGGACTAAGCATTCACATTTTCCAGATACTCCCTGGACACAGGAAGGGGAAATCTCTCTTTTGGCTTCAGTTTAATGGACCTGGACTTGGGAAAGGACACATGGCTCAGCAGAGTTCTGCCAAGCACTATATAAACCCAGCGACTGACTGTGAAGTCAGTGCTGTATACAGCGTGGCCAACAGATATGTCCACTGATGCGGCCCGTGGCATGGTCAGGGGAGGAAAGTGCTCCTCCTGATGCCACTTGTGGCGTAGTCAGAGGGGCCAAGGCCCCATCTGATTCCACGAACATGATGCACTAAATAGCGCTCCCTATGCTATTTAAACAGTATAGTTATTGTCTCAGACATGAAGCACTTTCCTTATAGGGCAAACATTTCTAGAACAGCCACAGAGATCCTCTAAAGAATAAATCATTCAACATCTTTCACATCTTTGAAATATACAATATATATTCAATGCACTCAAAATATCACACAGGTGATTTTTGTATTCTTTATTTACATTTTCTTTTTCTTTTTTAAAATTTTTTTATTATTTATTCAATTGTGCATGTGTGCGTATGTATGTGCCCCCGCACGCGTGCGCATGTGTGTGTCTGTGTGTGTGTGTGTGTGTGTGTGTGTAGAACCACGGACGAATTCGGGAATCACCATGGACGCCTCCACCTCCTTCTGCCCCGGGATTCACAGGCTCCGCCCTACCAGGACCAGAAGCACAGTTCACCCTCCCTTCCGCCTGGTGTGTATGCATGGGATCTGGGATCCGAACTCAGGACCTTCCACCTGCAAGGCAGAAGTGTAACCCCTGAGCCACCTCTCCAACCCCTTTATTTACATTTTCTATAGTTAACATGTATAATTTTTACAACCTAAAACCAATTTGTTTTCATAGTTTTGCTTTTGCAAGCAGCCTAGTGTTTTAAATACAAGTTAAAAGAAAGCATTTCTTGGCAGAGCAATGCTTTCCTTAATTGCTTGGTTGGATAACACAAGCCCTGACATTGTTTGACTATTTGTATTACCAGTCAGCAGATAATACTTAGTGTCCCTGGGAGACAGTATATTTTAAACCAAAAGACATGGGACCTATTTGATTTGACAAAGGATCAGATAGGGGCTTTGGCCAGTTGACTTAAATTTCTGTTCCTTGCCAAAACAAACAAACAAACAAACAAACAAACAAACAAACAAATAAATAAATAAATAAATGAATAAAGTGGAATGTCCACCATTTTTCATGAAGATCAAATAGATATTTGTGTTTGGTGAGGGTTAAAGCACTCAGTGAATGCTAACTAAAAATAACTGAATCTTACAATAGACGAATGATGAGTTGCAAAATCTGCAGATGGAGTGATGAATCACCTTAAAACACTCATGAAGCAAATTAAGAGTTCAATTAAGCATTGCATTTGTTGTATGCTATAATAACTAAATATCCATATTCATGGAAGATGATGATCAGATTAGTGGATGTCAGATGCTAACTGAATACAAATTTAAAAGACAGATGTAGAGTTTGTAGTAGCTTTGTTCATCAGTAGTGACAGCTGTACATAGCTCAGTGAAGAGCTGCCTGCTAAGTGAATGTGCTTTCTGGAAAGAGCAACTGAGAGTACAGACTGGACTGTCAATAGACACTGTGCCCATCTGAGGAGAACTTGCATTTGGCTCCATTTTTGAGAAAGCCACAAGATGACTTCAAGGAAGTGGACCCTTTTATCAAGATGAGCTAGGAGAAATTTTGTTTTGCCATTCTGGAAGCTCCATAGATACTAGTGATCAGGCCTACAGTAAAAGTTCTCTAACAAGTGAGATAACTTGGAGTCGGCATTTTAGGAAAAAGAAGAAAAGGATAGATTTTTTTTCATTTTGAAAATTGGTGTCAGTCCAATGAGTGTCAGACACATTTCTAGGTCCATTCACATGTTATCATGTTCAGCCCTTAGTTCACATTTTAAGGTAAAGTGTTAACTTTTTATTGCTGTAACAAATATCGGAGGTAAGCAGTTTATAAAGAGAGACTTTTTTTGACTTAAGGTTTTGGGATTTCCACTTCATTACCATTATGGCAAAGCACATCATCACAGTGTCAGAGTTTTGTAGAAAACCATAGTTCACCTCATGGCTACAGAGCTGAAAGGAGGAAAAGGAAGGGGCCAAGGTCTCACTGTCTCTTTGAGGACATATCCCCAATGAACTACAGACCTTTTTATTTGAATGTTTTATCACCTTGTGATAGTGCCTCTCTAAGGACCAAGGTTCCAATACATAGACCCTTGAGGGCTATAGAAATCTAAACCATTGAAGTAGGTATTATCATCATTGATAGATGGAACCCAGGAATTAGAGAAGGTGCTCAAAATCACCCAACTAGTAAATGACCCCGATGTAATTGAAATTTTGTTTCACTGGCCTCTTTGTGCTAAACACCTAGAGCTGCTATGTAGTAGATGCTTGGATTTGTTCATATTAAAGATTTTCAGATAGATACATGGGGAAATGTCAGGGATATTGGCAGAGCTTTTGATTCCAGGGTATGATATCAGAAACAACAAATCCCAGTGATGTGTGGAATGAATTTCTTGAACAAAGAAAGAAAATTAGATTTGGGGCTAAGCCTCTCTGAAAGGTTATTTTGATTCTTTTTCCCAGTCAGATATTTTCTTGGCAAGGAACTGTTTTGGTACTTTGAATATAGCCTTTATAATGTACCCAAAAACCTTACTGAATGATTGAATATTAATTTAAGAAACCAAGGTTTCTGAATGGTTTCATTCAGGTCTAGGCAAATGATATAGCTGCCTATAATTCATGACAGGCTTCATGGACTCAGGGACATTATGTGACAAGGACACTGCTTCACAAATGTTTTTCTCTGCTCCAAGTCACAAAACAGAGCATAGATTCTCAATGAAATCTTTTCAGTCCTATGTGGCTTCTTTTCAAATATTCCAAGATAGCTCTTTACTGTTAGAGAAAATCCAAGATTCAGCAAAATCCCAGGTTTTTATAATCCAGCCTTCTTTTCATGTAGATTCACATTTTCTAAGATATAAGGTTCTCCTTTAAATTTATTTGTCTATATATTTTTATTGGGAAAGAATATTATTGAAAGAACTTAGGCTTGTTTTCAACTTATGCTCACTTACAGAAGTAAAATCTAAGACTGCAGAAACTTGCAACAGTTAAAAGTTATACTATAAAATAACTTGTAAAATTGTATTCATAAATATGACAGGTTCTTTGAACCTATATATCTTAGCATGAAAACAAATTTGAATTATGTATTAATTTGTTTTGTGTATGGTTGGTACTATATTTTAATATGTTATCTAGAATCAATAATATTATAATAATTATAAATAGAATAATCATAGTATTTGAAAACTATGCAGAAAAAAGAAAAGCAAAATTTAACATTTAGTTCATTTAACTTTCAAAAGCCATCTAGATATTTCATACTACAATTTAGTAGAAAATGATGTCTTAGAGAAGCCTCACATCTCGTTTCAATATCATACAAGAATGATTTCCATAATCCACATGAGGATTAGTACCAGATGTCAGCCTCACACCTAGAAGGCAGGCATCTGGGTACATCTATGATGAACTCTCTAGTTAAGGCATGTCTGTTGGCAAGCATGTAGGGGATTGTCGTGATTGCATAATTGATGTGGGAAGACTTTCCTAGAGTTGGCAAGTCAGTTACTTGGGCATGTGGATAAAATTGGAGAGAGGTAATTGAGCACTGGTAAGCAGGCAAACAAGTATGCCGCATTGGTCCTTGCCCTCTGTTCTTACTGTAGATGTTATGTAATCAGTTTCACTGGCTCTTGATTATGGCTTTGCCCTCCTTCTATGATGGACTATAACTCCCCTAAGTTGTGTGGGTCAGGTATTTATTGTAGCAATACATTATGAAACCAAAACATTGCATAAAATTCATATTTTCTATCATAAGAAAACTTATTTCTATGATTCAATTACATGAATTAGTTGTATCATCTGATTAAAATCACAGAGAGCAGATGTTCTATTGAACAACAGAGTAAAAATGCCCTTTATTTTAGAAACAATTCACAATTTTTCAAGATGCATGTTCTGCACAGTTTATTTTAGAAACACTTTATCCTATTTTTCTTAGTGTATTATAAATGTTGTATAGTTCACAGAGTATTTTGTATATGGTTTGGTTGTGTTTGGGTTATTTATTTTGAGTTAAATACTTGAAATTAGAAGGATTTAAACAACATATTATTTCTGTGGTTTTGTAGTCATTCTTCACTCATATAAGTTGCTGATTGGGATATGAATGCAACTGTAGGCAGCTGAGAGCTTGCTTAAGAAACTGCAGTCCTTCACATGGCCTTTTTTTTTTTTTTTTTAACCAGAGATTCACTGATATCTCTGTACAGGTGATATGAGTCATTGCATGACTCAATGCATATGTCACTGTTGAGTCATGCTTGCTATTGTAATATTTGCTTAATAAGAGACATTACACAATCATATCCCTTCAGAAGGAACTTTCCATGTGTGTGAATATTTGGGTTTGTTCAGGGCTTCTCATGTGTTTCCTCACCTCTGCCATTTTTCTTTGGCAATAAAAAGTCCTTGTTTTATTTTGTTATTCTCTTGCACACATGAGTGTATGAATATGTATGTGTGTGTTTTGCCTGTGAGTTGGTGTACATGTGTATGTATGGACATGTACACAAGAGGGCACTTGCGTACATGTGCCTGTGGCGGGCCAAAGGTAACAATGGGAATCATCCTAGATTGCGTTTACATCTCATTGCTTTGCTCTGGGGTTTGCCAGTCTGCATACTTCAGGATAATGACCCTTGCCATATCTGTCTCCATTTTCGTATGGGATCTGGGATCTGAATTCTAATCCTTTTGCTTGGAAGGCAAGGACTTCAACCACTGAGCCATCTCCCTGACTCAAATGTCTTTACTTTTAAAAGGTGGCTTGGTGACATAAAATAAATGGACAAGATGTTCAAGTAAAAGTACTGAGTGTTACTTATGGGTGGTATATTATATATTTTTATCTAACAAATCACAGTCAAACTTAATAGTTTACAATAGCAGTTTGATTCCTCACATGGTTTCTAAAAGCTGGGATTTGGGATCAGTTAAGTTGGGAGACATTGATTTAGAGTCTCTCATATGAGTGCAATTAAGATATTGAGAAGGAATCATTAGCAGGAAGCTGACTAGTGCTGGAAGATCAATTCCTGATGACCTTCTCTCACAAAGTTGTTGATTGGCTTCTTGCTTTTTTTGTCTGTGGGGAAGAGGCTTTATTTCCTTACTATGTATAGCTCCTGGACTGCTAGAGACACATCTAGGGTTCTATTCCCACCAGATTGAATGATCTGAGGGGGAGAGAAAGTGTGTGTGTGTGTGTGTGTGTGTGCACGTGTGTGTGTATATGTGTGCGAAAGAGAGAGGAGAGAGTGCTAATCTGCTAGCATAATGTCTTTTATTACCTAGCCTTTGAGATAAAAACATATCATAACAACTCTTTTATACACCTGATCAACAAGAGAAAAACTAAGGGCAGGAATGGAACTACACAAGGTGCAACTGTCAGAAGGTGGGGATTTGGGTGACCACCTTGGAGGATATCTATCACAGTGACCTTAATAATAATTTTGAGCTTTTAGTATTTTCTTAATATTCTAAGCAGTTAAATGAGATAAAGCTAAGCAAAAGAAATTCTCCATAAATTGGTCTCTGCAGTGCAACTAAGTGCAAATTTATATTCTTTATTCTTGTTAGGGAGAAAAAGAAGAAAAAAATAATTTTTTCAGCATAGAAGCAGTTATGACAATATTTGCTGAGAATTCTGTTCTCTAACCTGCTAGGAATGTTTTTAGATTGTTTGAAAACATGGCCTGAAACAGAAATATTGCTATATTATTCATATTCATTACAGAAATAATTAGAGATTATTGTTGGAAAATTCATTTTTTTTAAAAAAGAAAAATTATAAAAGGGACAGTGAAAATTGTGTGATAAGCAGATGAATTTCCATATTGACCAATTTTGCCATTGCTTTCCCACTACAGTCATGGTGAAGCTGTTGGCTAAATCCTGTCTTTATTATACCAAGGAAAATAATGATAGTGTGTCTGATCATGAAAGTAGCATCCTGCTTATGTGGCCCATGAGGATTTGAGGACTCAGTCCTGAGATATATAACAATGTGGCCTTTAAGCAGTAATCCATGGCTTCTGAGTCTAGTGTCTCCTTTTCCTACATTTATGTCCTTTTGCTCTTTATAAAGTATTTCCCTATCCATAACTAGCTATAATGCCTAGTATGCAGGTTATTATTGTATGTAACATGTGTATATCTGAAGTGAGATTAGGGTGCTAGGTGAACTAGAACTAAGAAAATATATTTCTTTCTTGAAATGTTGGAAATTCTCTTCCAGGAGTTTGAGTTGTGCATTTTCAAAGATGCTAAAGCCTTTCCTATGCTCAGAGGGCCTTATCTGTGATCTAAACCCATGAGACTTGGGATTTCGGGGACAAATGGAACATACGTAAATACAGAAATGATTCTATTTGCTATGCTGTAACAAAACCCACTGTTTTTGATTGGGTGGTCTAACTGTCTTCCAGGCATCCATGAAATCAGGAAAAGCTTGGGAGTAGGGGTTAAATCTTAGACTCTACAGTTATCTGTCAGAATTTACTGGTATTATCATTGTTTATAAAGATAATATTTATTAAATACTTTTGGTAAAATCTTATATGAATGTTTTCTCTTAGTTTTTGCATAATCATGAGTAGAATATTTCTCGTTTATAGATAAATCGACTCAAAGAGTCCTGAATAAATTGCTAAGGTCACATCATCAAGAACTAATAGAGGGGGCTGGAGAGGTGGCTCAGGGTTAAGCCTCTGCCTTGCAGGCGGAAGGTGCTGAGTTCGGATCCCAGATCCCATGTATAGACACCAGGCGGAAGCGGGGGCGGCCTGCGTTTCTGGTCCTGGTAGGGCGGAGCCTGTGAATCCCGGGGCAGAAGGAGGTGGAGGCGTCCATGGTGGTTCCCGAATTCGTCCGTGGTTCTGCACATACACAGACACGCGCGTGCACACATACATACGCACACACGCACAATTGAATAAATAAAAAAATAGTAAAAGATCACTTAAAAAAAAAAAAAACTAATAGAGGGTTGGAGAGATGGCTCAGGGGTTAAGATTCTGCCTAGAAGATCCTGAGTTTGAATTTCAGGTCCCATGTAAAAACTATAAATGCCTGGTGGAAATGGCAGCGACCCACACTTCCGCCCCTGATGGGCAGAGCCTGGGAAATTCCAGAGTGAAGCAAGGGGTAAGTAGAAGCAATTCAGCATGATTCCTGAAATCATCCTTGGTTCTCTGCAGGGGCATGTGCTTTCTCTCTCTCTCTCTCTCTCTCTCTCTCTCTCTCTCTCTCTCTCTCTCTTGCTCTCTCTCTCTCTCTCTCTCTCTCACACACACACACGCACACAACACACACGAAGAACACGAAATCAACTCTTGAAATTCGACATGGTTACTGTGCACATCAATAGAATGAATGAATTCTTTAGTTAAAAGGAACCAAACTCACAGGAAGGCAGATGTTTTGGAGTAAGGAAGTATTGCCCTCTGCTTGAAATACAAGCATAGAAGAGACTTTGTATGTGTACCCATCCTGAGCTGATGGAGAGGCTGAGGGAAGATTTTTCATGCCAGATGTAACTCCTGTAGGGAAGGACCCAAGTCTTGTTGGGACACAAAATTTACCCATAGTACGCAATTAGAAAACCATAAGACAGTATTTAAGTTCTACATTTAAGCAGTAGGTAATGACAAGTTCAAAGAGGCACAGCAGTGAGGCTTTTATTTATGTGGAAGAGACTTGTGGGTGAGGCAGGATTTGAGCAGAGCCTGGAGAAAGGAAAGTCAGCTCCAGGTGGAGTTAAAAAGCCCAAGGAAAAATTCCAGGGGAAGTAAGACTCTTGTTTTGTGGCCAGAAAACAAACAAACAAACAAACAAATAAACAAACACCAAAAACCTAGGACAAAACAAACAAAATACACATTCTGTGCTGTGCTCATTTTTCTCCATGTAGGAAAAGAACAGTTTTGTGTCTTTTTATAGAACACAGGCACACACACACACACACACACACACACACACACACACACACAGAGCTCCAAAGAAACAAAACCCACTGTGATATTTTCTCATTTGCACTTAATTCAGAGTCTGTGCACCTTTATCCTGGTGTGGATGTTGCCACAGGCTTCTGGCATTCTTAACTTGATTGGATCCCTGCAGCGCTGTCTACTTCAGCCTACCTTTTCAGACCACTTGAAAGTTTTTCAATTTATTCAGCAGAATATATCAGCTTGTCAGCTTTGGAGAGCTGATGCCCGCAGAAGATACATCTTTCCTCTGCAGGTGGTTCAAGCTGCCAATTTTTCTTTGGGGTGAGCTTTTGTTCTGAATTAGTCCTCCGTGGTTTGTGCAAGGGTCATATTAGAGTTTGTCTCCTTCTCTGTGTCCTGCTGGATCTGGATAATGGCTACACCTGCTGTGCATGAGCTGAGAAAGGTGCCTATTGTGTTATGTCTTTTCTTTGTGATTAGCAAATTACTTTTTGCTTAAACTGGGTCATTTCTTCTCTCTCTCTCTTTTTTTTTCCTTGCCTGGGCAATTTTTCTGCCTCTATCATTTCGTAGATACTGCTATCAATGTCACTTTGCCTCAGATGGTGTTTCCCTTGAGTCCTTGGACTCACTGCAATCCATCTTTTCTATGATTATTTGCTGTCCACTGCAGAAGGGTTTCACAGTCCTGCTGACCATCCTCATCATATGAGTCATCCCTACAGCTGAGTGGTCTTCTCTATGAGTCTTCAGGGATAAGGCAGAATAGTGTCCTCTGGGATTGCCAGAGACTTGGGAAAGGCATGTCATTTGCTTTCCTAAGTAGTACAAGAATCTACTGTCAATTTCTTTCAGTGGACTTTCAGAGGCACAATGGCATTAGCTGACAGTAGAAAAGGGCTTTTCTTCCACTTCTGAAATATTCTTCTACCCATTCTCTATTCTTTTGAATGTGATTTTTTTTCTTTTCTTCTGAACAGCATGCTATTGGGAGAAATTAATTGTAATTCTAGACTGGTTTCTTGAGATGTATTGAATTCTAGCAATGAAGAGTTCAGAAGTCACTGAGTTTCTCATTCCTTTTCCTAGGAAAAGTGCACTGGAGCATGCCAGACAGGTAGGTTTTCATCCTATTTATAGGTGCTTTTATAGGCAGTCAGGAGGAGAATCTGTCTTTTGGTGTCTAGGTCTGTTTTTTAACAAGTAACAGTATTAATGAGGATGGTACATTATTAATAAAACAACTTAGGAAAGGCCTGGAGAATTATGGTAGCTAATGAACTGAAAAGCATTTAGTATAAACCTGATTTTATGGCACATTTTAGAAGAATGGTCTGATCATAAGTATTCTCTGTCTGACAATATTTTTGCACATAAAATCAGATCCAGTAATGCCTTTAAAAATCTTCTAAAATTATAAGTGACAAGAAAAGATAGCTTTCATATGTGAGGGAAGTTTTTGTAGGCTCTTGCTACTCCTGAAATAAGAATCCTCAATCAAATTATTTCCTCTTAAGGTTTACCCTTAGGAAAACTTGCAGTAAAATGTTAAGATTAACTTGCTGAGCATATTTAAACTTCTATAAATTAATGAGACATTCAATCAGTTGGCTCATAGGTTTGTTTGTTTTTTTTTTGCTATTTATCAAATTAAAGCATTTGGTCTTTCAGTCCCATCATTCCTAATTTTTGACAAAGTAGAATTTCGCTCTTTATTTTGTACACAAAGATCAGCTAAATATTCTTGGGTGATGCTGATATTGATAAAATAAACTTTACTTACCCTGGCTCCATGGCAAATGTCATAAACTACTGGAGAACGATTTTTTCCTCCCATTTTCTCCTTGGGTTTTTTTTTTTTTTTTTTTTGACAATTCTGAATACCAACTCAGAAAATGCTGGGTCAGCAATCTGCATAGAATCACACCTCTGTTGATAACCCGTTTCCCTTAAGCCAGGAGCAGACAAGAAAACCTTGCTGCATTGCAACTCCAGGTATGATTTTCTGACCTTTCAAGAGTAATTCCTACTTAGTCTCAACTAGGAAATGAAGACATCATTCAAAGAAAGGAAGATAAGCAGAGACATTTATAACTTCTAAACTTCCTCTATCTCAGATATTCAGAGTGGGAGTTTATTGATAATCTTAGAATTTGGCTTGTGTGTGCTCCAAGCTATAAATCATACTAATAATTGAAATACTTTGAAAGCCAGAAAATGCATCAAATAACATGTGTACTTTATTTGTGGTATGCTTGGTATTTTCAACAGTATCTTTTTTTTTGTCCATCTTTTATGCCAGTGGTATATAAATTAATTTATTGATGTGTTTGTTCACAAAATACTTCTACTATTCATTCCTTAATGCCTTTATAAGTATTTATTTATGTATTAAGTTGCAGTTATCATTATACTAATATATACATCAAAATGTACAATAATTTAAAATAAACTAAAATAAATAAATTTAAATGCCCTGTAAATCAAGGAATGCTTATGACACTGCAAAGAGTTGAGATCAGGGTAACTGCAAAGCATAGAAAACATAAATTATTCTGTCAAATAATTGAACTAATAAACTTAGGATTATTATAATTTTTATCCTATAAGGAAAATGTCAAGAAAATGTGTTATGTTTGCCACTTATTAATTTTTTTATTACTTATTCAATTGTGCATGTGTGCACGTGTGTATGTATGTGTGTGTGTGTGTATGTGTAGAACCACAGGCGAATTTAGGAACCACCATGGATACCTCTACCTCCTCCTTGTTTGCTCTTCCCAGGGATTCACAGGCTCCACCTTACCAGGACCAGAAAAGCAGGCCATCCCCGCTTCTGCCCGGCGTCTATGCGTGGAGTCTAGGATCCGAATTCAGGACCTTCTACCTGCAAGGCAGAGGCTTAACCCCTGAATCACCTCTCCAGCCTCATATTTGCCATTTATAGTTTGCTCATGTTTGCATTTTTAATTTTCTGATTTGTGACCTTACAGGAGTACTTATACATTATTTCTCTGGTTTTCAGAGTTCTTTAGCTAAAACTAGAAAACAATCCACAAAACTATTCAGTCATATTACAAGTTTGCTATATCTTCTTAACAGCAGCCAGTAAACAGATAATTGAAGTATCATTTGCTAACACTTCTACATTGTGAAGCAACTTTTTCCCCCAAGATACTTCACTCTTATTTGTGATGGTGACCATATGACTTATAATTGAACAAAGCTGTGAGTGTTCATCTGAATATTAAAGGCTAGAAAACTGGTAAATTAAAATTTTCATTTCTAAATGTAAGCTACAGTAAAAATATTAATATATCCTTCTCGTCTCATTTAAATGTCTTTGTATAATTCCTTAGTGGGAAACATCACATTGAAGATTGCTATTTTTAGTAATAAAACGCTTGATAATCTAAAAGGGAAAAGTTTTTATTGAGGCAAATTTTATTTTGAATTTCATAATAAGAAATATAGAATAAAAGTAAAAGATCTGAATCAAGAAGCCCTAGCAGGTCCTCTGCTAAGTCAGGTGTCTGTGACTCCTGATGTTGTTCAGAGCTACCTTATATAATTCTGCTACTCTGTATAAATTTCTTTGAAAACAACTCTTTAGGGAATTAGGTTCTACTGAAGCTGTTAAAAGAAAAGGTTTACTCACACATGCATTTGCTGAGATATAGTGTTACATCTATATAACATCTACAAGAAATGCTATCAATATCTTGTGGACTTATTATTGTCAGATAAAATAAAATATCCTAGAACTCAATTTGTGAATCACAAGTTGCTTCTATAAAGATATAGCTACAAATGCTCTATGACTGTTAAGAGTGTTGAAATTCAATTGATCTTAGAAAACTATTTCATGAAAAATGGGCAAAAAGAAGTTAAGGTTGTCATTTTGGAAAGTGAGAATATCTCAAACAAATCTGACATGTCTTGATTTTCAGAATACAAAAAGATTTGTTTTTCATGTAAATTTTGAGACCCCTATTCTACATAATAATATAAGTAGAATTAATTTCTTTGTAAGTACTTTCTGCAAAACAATGTACTTTGTATTTGACTTTGGGAATGATAACAATGGCTTCTGGTAATCCAACAATAATATGAAGCAGTGTGCATCTATAGTTTTTGTAACTATTTTGCACTTCCTTACAATTCATGAAGCCGATGTTTTTATGTTATAGATGCCAAAGCTCATCCCCCTCAATGTTATTTATAGGAATAATTTATACCAAAACTACCTTCAGATTATGATCTAGGAACCAAACTATTAAGATATATCTGAATTATTGAAGTGTCTTTGTACAAATGAAACTAACATAGGAGGTATATCTTCTTAAGGCAAAAGTGTGTTAAATTTGTATTCTGTGTCTTTTTTATGTTTGTGTAAAGTTAACATATGTGTTTGGTAACTGGTATGCTAAAGGCTCTCATCTAGAAAAGACTCTGACAATAACATTTTCTTCCTTTCAATTCATACTGTGAGACTTGAACATCAAAGATGTTGGTTGTATTCCATGCTCATATTATATATTCTTTGGATATTAAGTAGATTTTGTGTTTTCTTATAGTATGAAAATTGCACCCTTTCATTTGTCAAAGTGTTATTCAGGTTTTTTTAGCATTAAAAAGGTAGCAAAATCTAGTAATGTTCTCTCTGACTTTCTATGGATGAAGGTAAAGCAATAAATCCCCCCAAAATCAAATTGAATTATTATTATGAAAGTACTGAGTGAGTTACTGCATAATAAGAATGTGAGCTTTGCTCTCCTAAGATGAGGCTTAATAAATAGGTTTATATTGACTACTGAGCAGCAACAAGCTTTTTGAATCTTCTGCAAGTTGCTGGAAATATGGAGAAAATTAAAATCAAAAGTTTTATAGATGAGTCTTGTCTTTATCTAATATTTACCTGTGACTTTAGTTCATAGTGTCTTCTCAGTATTAATGGTAAAGAATTGTGGTTTCTAAACATGGTTGATTATCACAATAATGGTGAATAAAGGTAGAAATCAGTCATTTAAAAACTTTCATATGTGATTCTGGTTAAAAAACTGGTAAGATTTCTTACTGTAGCAATTAGAAAGAAAAAAGAAACCCCAAGAAAGAATTTTGGGTGATCATAGCATCTATACATATAACAAATGACATTTTCTTCAATATGCCTGTTCCACTGTGATAACAGAATTAACGTGATTGTATCTTCAGATGGAAAAGCCTGACTTATATAGTGATTTGCATGACAGAGGAACTAGGAAGAGGATGACAGGAAAGTCATCCTTTCTGACCAACAGGAAGAATAATAATCTTATTTCCTATTAACTTTGCTGCAGACCAGAGTTAGGGAAAACAGCCTATCATAGTGATATTGACTAGCTTTCCAGATTTGTAAGGAAAAGACTGAGCTTGAGAAGGGCAGTCATTAGCTCAGGGCTTAGCATAACACAAATAGCAGAATAAATCACATAACAGTTGAATATAAAAAAAGATCTGGAACTAAATTACTAAAAATTTGAGTGAGGTTCTAGATTACCACAAGCACAAAAGAAATAAAAAAGGACAAATTCAAGGGCATTCCTAGAGTTTGGTGAAACAAAGGATTTGTGAGGGTTTTTTATTTTGGGCCATGGGAGATCTTGCACATATATACTGAGAAATATAGACAGACACACACAAACATAATGACACATATACATAGATAGACACAGACAGACAACAGACAGACACAGACATACTGACACACATGCATAGACAGACATAGACAAAAACACATGGACATACTGACACATACATAGACAAAGACAGACATGGATAGACATACTAACACACATATACAGACAGACATAGGCATATATACAAACAGAAACACACACAAACATACACTCATACACACACAAAGGAAAACAAAGATGGCTAAAATATTGTCATAGTTTCACACAAGTGTCAACTTGATGGTTGTGGGTTCAACCTCTGGACACATTTGTGAAGGATTAGTAGTTAAGCCCAGAGTGAATCCACAGGAAACTGTGTGGTTGATGGGGAAGGCCCAACCTGTGGTGGGTGGGACTAGGCCCTGGCCAGGTAAATAAAATACAGAGAGATGGTTGAGGAAGTTGACATCTTTCTGTACACTTGGCTATACACTTCTGTATACTTCTCAGCTGTTAATGTTGATATGGTTTGGACTATTCCTTCAGCCCTTGGGGTTGTAATGGGTTCTCCTACCAAGCTGTAACTAGACTATCATAAGAGGAAATAAACCCTTGTTCTTTTAAGCTGTTTTATCATGATTTTATCAGCAACCACAGAGCAAACTGTCACAAATATTGACCTGAGTAGTACAAGGGGACCAGACCTGCTGCCCTGCAGAAATGACTTGTGCATTGAAGTTCCTTTTCACAAACATGGCTGCCTTTTATGCTACATCCTTATTTATTCGCCTGATGCCACCTTAAAAGTCAGGGAATTGAGGAAACATTTAAAACTTCTTGGAATTAGAGGCAGGGACAGAGTTACCTGAAAAAAAGAAAGCAGCTTAAATTATTAGGTCAAATAAGGTTTTGAATTGGACTTAGCTTTAGTTTTTGAGTAAATGCTGTTAGTGGTGATAGGAATACTAGTGAAGGATGGTAGGTCTATAAAGGTCCTAAGAATAGACTGGAAAACTCATGTAGCAGAGTGTGAGGGAGCTGGTGGTTACTTTTCTCTATTCCAACTCTACTTGTAGGGTTTCATGGTCCGGGAGTGGGGGGTCAGTCAGGCTTCTATGGGTTGTCATTCACCAGGACAACTCGGGAATCTGACACTTCTGTGCTTCTTGGGTCAGAAGAATCTGGTGTGTAGAGGAAGGAGGACTCCCTAGACTGGGCCCACAGAGGAAGCCAGAGAAAAGCCTGTGACTGAGCAGGAAGCAGGCAAAACAGCAGGACTTACAGTGAGTTCTGTCTGACTTATAAAGACGGGCCATATATTGTTTAGCTTGTGCCACTGAATATTTCTAGGGGCACAGGGGTAGAAAGAAAGGAGAGAGAGAAGAGGTGGGGAGAGAGACAGAGAAAGAGAGTGAGAGAAAAAAATTAATGAGAATTGAAATGAATCAATTAATCAATTATTGTAGGGGAATAATTTCATGGATATTATTCCAGAATAGAGGCAAAGATATTAGACACATGTGGTACATGAGGTTATTATTTAACACTTGTATTATGTATCCTTTTTTTCTTTGTAGAAAAAAGGGATTAAAGACCTTTAAAGACAGAAATAAGCATACAAAAAATGCCCAGAACAAGACAAAAATAATAAAAATCAGACTTCTGAACTTGGTACATTATCTAAAAAAACAGATATTCTGATATTTAAAGACCTAAGAAGTGTCTCCCTTCTCCTACCACGCTCCGCCAGCCAGGATGCGCGCGCTCCAGCTGGCACCACCATGATCCTAGGTAAGCTCCGCCCGCGCCCGCCTCCAGAACTCCAGGTCAGCCCAAGGGACCCAGCTCCTACCCCACCATCCAGCCGGAGCCCCGCGCAGGGCCGAGGGACGAGGAGGACCTTCCCCTGCACCCGGGCCCGCCCCAGCTCCCCTCAGGTTAAGTAACTCCATGCCGACGCCCCCATCCCCCATTCCCCAACCCGCTCTGCCAGCCGGGACGCGCGCGGTCCAGCCGGGCCTCATCCGCGACCTAGGTAAGCTCCGACCCTGCCCGTCCCCAGAACCCCAGGCCAAATATTTTCAGTTTAGTGAAATTGAAAGATCTTAAGAGTTAAAACGACAATGCCAAAGTCAAAGTGCAAATCCATGAGAAGCAACACTCAAGTAAACAAAATTCCCACTGAAGGAATTAATCCCATAATGTTAGACTCCAACCAGAACAAACCCACAGAAAATGGCCATGAGAGCCTGACCCAGGATAACGACTTTCAAAATATGATCATTACCATGTTCAATACTATGAAAGAGGAAATCCGGGAGGAATTACATAATCAAATCAATCGCTTTGAAGAGGAACACAACAGACACGTGGAGGAGTTGAGAAAAACAGTGCAAGAAACAAAAACTGGCATAGAGCAGTTAAAGCAGACTCAAGCAGAGTTTAAAACTGAGCTAAAAGACAAGTTATTTTCAACCCAGAACTCCACAGAGAGTCTTATCAGCAGAACTAACAAAGCAGAAAACAGAATTTCAGACCTTGAAGATAAAGTGGGAGTACTAACCAGCTCAATGGAAGAGGTGGTTAAAGCCAAAAAGATACTTGAGAGAAATATCCAAGAGATATGGGACACCCTGAAGAAGCCTAACATGCGTATTCATGGAATACCAGAGCAAGAATCTCAAAATACCACCCCTGAGGAAATTTTTCAAACGATCATCAAGGAAAACATTCCTCATCTAAAAAAAGAGAGGCCCATCCATATACAAGAGGCATTCCACACCCCAAACAGATACGACCAAAACAGAAGCATGCCAGGGCAAATAATAGTTAAAACACTCCACATTGAAGATAAAGAACTGGTGCTGAGAGCTTCAAGGGAGAAAAAACAAGTCACTTTTAAAGGTAAACCTATTAAAATAACAAACGACTTCTCAGTCGAAACAGTAAAAGCAAGAAGAGCTTGGAGAGATGTACTTCAAGTATTGAATGAGCAAAAATGTCAACCCAGGCTGATTTACCCTGCAAAACTATCCATCATGATCGAGGGAGAAAGAAAAATCTTCCAGCACAAAGACAACTTGAAGGGATACATGTCCACCAAACCAGGCCTTCAAAAAATGCTAGAAATGATACTCAAGCGTGAAGAAAAAAACAGGCATATCCAGGAGAGCAGAAGGCAAGTATAACACCATTAAAAGCAAGGCAATATACTTATAAAAACTACTTTTTTTTTTTTTTTTTTTTTTTTTTTGAATTTGCCATTCTTTTTTTTTTTTTTTTTTTTTTATTCAACTGTGTGCATGTGCGTGTGTATGTGCGCGCGCGTGTGTGTATCTGTGTGTGCGTGTGTCTGTGTATGTGTAGAACCACGGACGAATTCGCGAACCACCATGGACGCCTCCATCTCCTTCTGCCCCGGGATTCACAGGCTCCGCCCTACCAGGACCAGAAGCGCAGGCCGCCCCCGCTTCCGCCTGGCGTCTATACGTGGGATCTGGGATCCGAACTCGGGACCTTCCGCCTGCAAGGCGGAGGCTTAACCCCTGAGCCACCTCTCCAGCCCCAAAACTTCTAAACATAATAAATGTCTGGAATTAAAAATAGTTTCTCCATTATAACACTAAATGTTAATGGAATTAACTCACCGATCAAGACACAGATTACAAACTTGGATTAAAAATCACAATCCATCAATCTGCTGCCTGCAGGAAACCCATTTCACCACAAAAGATAGGCACGCTCTAAAAATAAAAGGCTGGTCAACAATTCTACAAGCAAATGGAAGCAGATACGAGGCAGGGGTAGCCATTATGCTATCAGACAAAGTGGACTTCAAACCAAAGAAAATTATAAGAGACACGGATGGATACTACATTTTAGTCACAGGTACAATTCACCAGGAAGACGTCACAATACTGAACATATATACACCCAATACGGGCCCCTCCACACTCATTGAGAAAACCCTACAGCATCTAAAGCAAGAAATCAACCCCCAAACGATAATTCTTGGGGACTTCAACACTGCCCTCTCAACATGGAATAGATCAACAGGTCAAAAGCTTAACAGAGACACTTTGGAACTTAATCAAACCCTGAAAGAAATGGACCTTACAGATCTCTGTCGAACTTTTCACCCACGTACCAAAGAATACACATTTTTCTCAGCAGCACACGGAACTTTCTCTAAAATAGATCACATATTGGGCCACAAAACGAATCTACACATATACAAAAAAGTTGAAATACTAACCTGTGCCTTATCATACCACCATGGCCTAAAGCTGGACATCCACAACACATCAAACAAGAGAAAATACACTAACTCCTGGAAACTTAACACTATGATGCTGAATGAGAACTGGATTCAGGAAGAAATTAAAAAGGAAATTCAAGATTTCCTGAAAGTGAATGATAATGAAAATACAACTTACCAAAATCTCTGGGACACAATGAAAGCTGTCCTAAGAGGTAAGTTCATAGCTCTTAATGCCTACATCAAAAAAATGGAAACATCAGAAATAAACAACTTAACAATGCAGCTTAAAGCTTTAGAGAAACTAGAGCAATCTGATCCCAAAAGTAGTAGAAGAGAGGAGATTAGCAAAATAAGGGGAGAAATATCTGAAATCGAGACTAAGAAAATGATAGAAAAAATCAACCAGTCAAAAAGCTGGTTCTTTGAAAAAATCAATAAGATTGATACACCCCTAGCTAAATTAACCAAAAGTAAGAGAGAGAAAAAAATCAGAAATGAACATGGAGTTATCACTACTGATACTCAACAAATCCAGAGAATTATAATGTCATATTTCAAAAACTTATACCCTGTGCAGTTTGACAAACAAAAGAGATGGGTGAATTCCTAAGTAAACACAACAATTGAATCACAATTGAATCAGGAAGTTGTGAATTATTTAAATAGTCCTATAACATATAAGGAAATTGAGGAAATAATCTTGAATCTTCCCACCAAAAATGTCCTGGATCAGATGGATCCAGCACAGAGTTCTACCAGACATTTAAGGAGTTAATAAAACCAATACTCCTTAAATTGTTCCATCAAATAGCAAAGGAAGGAACACTACCAAATTCCTTCTATGAAGCTAATATCGTTTTAACCCCAAAACTTAATAAAGATTCACTTAAAAAAGAAAGCTATAGGCCGATCTCTCTGATGAACACGAACACAGATGCAAAGATTCTCAACAAAGTCTTAGCAAATCAGATTCAAAAACATATTAAAAAGATTATTCACGGGGACCAAGTAGGCTTCATCCCCAGCACTCAAGGTTGATTCAACATACACAAATCAATAAATGTAATTCATCATGTAAACCAGTCCAAAGTCCAAGACCACATGATACTCTCGATAGATGCAGAAAAAGCTTTTGACAAGATCCAACAGCTTTTTATGATCAAAACACTAGAGACAGTAGGAATGGAAGGAATCTTTATCAATATAATAAAATCTGTATACAACAAGCCCACAGCAAGGATTATGCTCAATGGGGAACAATTGGAAGCATTCCCACTTTGATCAGGAACTAGACAAGGCTGTCCAGTCTCACCACTTCTATTCAATATTGTACTTGAAGTCTTAGCTGAAGCCATAAGACAAGAAAGGGACATAAGAGGGATTCAAATCAGCAAGGAAGAAGTCAAGCTATCCCTATTTGCAGATGATATGATCTTATACCTGAGTGATCCCAAAAACTTCACCAGGAAGCTCCTGGAACTAATTGAGAAGTTCAGCAGGGTGGCAGGATACAAAATAAATGTGCAAAAAATCAGAGGCCTTCCAATATGTCCAAAATGAAAGAAGTGAAAAAGCCTTGAGAGAACAATCCCATTTACTATAGCCCCTAAAAAAATGAAATACCTTGGTATAAACCTAATCAAGAAGGTAAAAGACCTGTAGAATGAAAACTTTAAAACCCTAATGAACGAAATTGCAGAAGACACCAGAAGGTGGAAAGACCTCCCATGTTCCTGGATTGGCAGAATCAACATCGTAAAAATGACCATCCTACCAAAGGCAATATACAGATTCAATGCTATACCAATTAAAATCCCAAAGCAATTCTTTAAAGAAGTTGACCAAAGAACCATCTATCCAGAACTTCAGAGACTCTATATCAACCACCTAGAACTAGGCCAGACTAATCTCTCCCCATCCTGAAGCTCAGGGACATTTGTGGGAGAGGGGGCGGTAAGAGTGTAAGAGCAAAAGGATGGGAGGAGCAATGATTGGAAGATACTCCACACAAGTTAGGGCCGAAGCAATCATATTTGGACATTGCATGCCCGGCACAATGTCCGACACTCTATTGACCTCACAAAGTCTAGCATCTGCTAAATGCACCAAGATCCTTGGAGGCAAGGGATTGATGCCACAGTAGTGTTCCTATGCTTAAGGGGAACACAGGAAAGGGTTCAGGGAAATGCCACTGGGTCCTCCACATCATCGGAGAGGAGGCCCAGAGGAGAGTCAGGCATGCACAAGGAAGGACTTTTGGAATTGGGGCGGGAGGCACGGGGGGATGGGGCGGGAGGGGTGAGGGGAGGGAAAGCAGGGTGTTCGGGGGGAGGAGGAGGGAGGGAGGGAACTGGTGTACCTATTAAGTTTGTATGAGCTGAAATAATAATAAAAATGTATTAAAATAAAAAAAGAAGAAGTTGACCAAATAATCTCAAAATTCATATGGAGGCACAAAAGACCCAGGATAGCAAAGACAATCCTGAGTAACAAAAACACTGCTGGAGGTATTACCATACTGAACCTTAGTCTCTATTACAAATCCATAGTTATAAAAACAGCCTGGTACTGGCTCCAAAATAGACACACAGATCAATGGATAAGGATTGAAGACACAGATATAAACCCACAAAATTACTGCCATTTGGTCTTTGACAAAGGGGCCCAAAGAATCCAATGGAAAAGGAATAGCATCTTCAACAAATGGTGCTGGCAAAACTGGATTTCCACATGCAGAAGATTAAAGCTGGACCCGTACTTGTCACCATGTACAAGACTTAATTCCAAATGGATCAAGGACCTTGATATCAGTCCAGAGACTATAAAAACCATAGTTGAAAGGATAGGGAACTCCCTCGAGCTGATTGGGCTAGGCCAACAGTTCCTAAACAGACATCCAATGGCACAGTCACTGCTACCAACTCTCAACAGTTGGGATCTTGTGAAATTAAAGAGCTTCTGTTCAGATAAAGAGATTGTAACATGAGCTCACAGGCAACCCACAGAATGGGAGAAAATCTTCACTAACCACATATCTGATAGAGCTCTACTGTCCAGAGTGCGCAAAAAACTTAGAAAACTAAACACCAAGGAAACCAATGGCCCAATTAAAAAATGGGCCCTGGAACTTAAAAGAAATTTTACCAAGGATGAAATTAAAATGTCTAACAAATATCTTAAAAAATGTTCCACTTCCTTAGCCATCAGGGAAATGCAAATCAAAACTTTCCTGAGATATTATCTCATCCCGGTCAGGATGGCAAACATCCACAATACAAACAACAACAAATGCTGGAGAGGATGTGGAGAGAAGGGAACTCTCCTACATTGCTCGTGGGAATGCAGGCTCATACAGCCATTCTGGTGAGCCGTCTGGAGATTCTTAAAGAAATTAAAGATTGAAATGCCATATGACTCTGCGATTCTACTTTTGGGTATAACCCCCCATGCAGCAGAGGTTCACCTCGATAGCACCAGCACGACCATGTTCATAGCAGCACTGTTTACAATAGCAAAGTCATGGAATCAGCCCAAATGTCCAACAGTTGACGAGTGGATAAGGAAACTGTGGTACACTGGAGTACTACTCAGCCATCAAAAATGATGAATTACTGGAATTTGCCGGGAAATGGATGTCATTAGAAACAATCATATTAAGTGAAGTATTCCAGACCCAGAAAATTAAGCACCGTATATACTCCCTAATAGGTGGCTCCTAGTACCACACCCACCCAGCCCATCTTGAGACACTCATAGGTAAATCTATGTATTACCTACAGTAATTGCAAGGATTATGAACAGGAGGGATGGGGTTGGAGGGCCACACCAGAAACAAGGAGAGAAGTGACCATGTTACAGTAGAGAAAATAGGCCTCCATCAAGGACTGCAAGAAAGTAATGTGACACCTGGTTAAGTTCACAGGCATTCGTTCCTGATCATTTACAACTAAGGGGGTATGAACTCACCAGAAGGGGAGGGCATATAGTCTGGCAGATTAAAAAGTAACCATTTTGCAAATGGGTGATTGACCCCTCTCATTGCCAAATGCCATATGATCCTGCGATTCCACTTTTGGGTATAAGTATTATACCCTTGAATGTGCTCTTATAATAAGACTCCAGTTTAACAGCTTTCTGTCTCTGGCCAGGGGGTGACATACAGTGCCCATCATGATGGAGTGAAGGGCATTGCAGGAGCAACAAAACTGCAATAGAAAATCACCAAATTACTATCCAGAACTTCAGAGACTCTATATCAACCACCTAGAACTAGGCCAGACTAATCTCTCCCCATCCTGAAGCTCAGGGACATTTGCGGAAGAGGGGGCGGTAAGAGTGTAAGAGCAAAAGGATGGGAGGAGCAATGATTTGCAAGATACTCCACACAAGTTAGGGCCGAATCAATCATAATTGGACATTGCATGCCCTGCGCAATGTCCAACACACTATTGACCTCACAAAGTCTAGCATCTGCTAAAGGCACCAAGATCCTTGGAGGCAAGGGATTGACAGCCACAGTAGTGTTCCTATGCTGAAGGGGAACACAGGAAAGGGTTCAGGGAAATGCCACTGGGTCCTTATATGTCTTCGGAGAGGAGGGCCCAGAGGAGAGTCAGGCATGCACAAGAAAGGACTCTGGGAATTGGGGAGGGAGGCACGGGGGGATGGGGCGGGAGGAGTGAGGGGAGGGGGCGCAGGGGGTTCAGGGGGAGGAAGAGGGAGGGAGGGAACTGGTGTACCTATTAAGTTTGTATGAGCTGAAATAATAATAAAAATGTATTAAAAATAAAAAAAATAAAGACCTAAGAAGTGCAAGCTTGGAAGATGACAAAATGCCTAAAACCCATAGCTATGGGACTTTCAAAAAGTCAGTCACGCTGGGTGATTAGACTGCATTTTGACAGAAAAGGCATATCCTTTTATATGATTAACTTTATTTGATTCTATTTTCAAGGTGGGCAAAATAACATGACATATTTAGATTGAATAAATGACCTCAACACAACTCTTTCTAGAAACTCCTTTGATAAATTTTTGACATTTCACTCTCAAAAGACTACTATGATAGTGCTGGCATTTAGGAGGTAGGGCACTGGGCACAATTGAGAGACATTTTCTAGATTGACATTGACCTCTGAGCATGCTTCTAAGGGATTATCATGATTGCATCAATTGATATAAGAAGACCTGCCTATTGTGGGTGGGACCATTCCCTAAATAGATCCAGAAGTGAGTACAAAAAGGGATACATGCATTGGTTTACTGCTTTCCACTTTTGCTCTGACTGTGATATGACTTGTTTGCCCCTGCTACTACTGCTGTAACTTACATGCCATGATGGACTTTAACCTGGAACTGTCAGTTGGAATGAACCCTTCTCCCCGGAGTTGCTTAGGTCAGGTGTGTGTTACAGCAATGAGTAATGAAACTAAACAGTGTCTACTTACTTTTCCTATTGTGATAAAATGCCTTGCCAAAAGCAATTTAAGGGAGAAAAGGTTCATCCCAGCTTACAGATCAAGGTTAGAATCCACCATGGCAAGAAAGTCTAGATGTCAGGCATTTCAGGCAGCTGGTGGTATGACATCCAAAATCATAGCACAGGGAGGAATGTATAGCACTAGGAGGAATGTATACATGAATGTATAGCACAGGGAGGAATGTATACATGTGAGCACTTAATTTGTTTTCTTGATTTTACACAGTCCAGAATCTGCTGCCCAGGCAACAGTTCCACCTACAATTAATATAGGTCTTCCTTTACAGATGTGCCTGCAGGTCCTTCTTCCAGGTGTGAAGCTGATAATTTGCACTAACCAGCATGGTATTATTTAAAAAGAAAAAGAAAAAGAAGAAAATTACTTTATGAGCTTGTTAGGACATGAGGATCTTACATTGCTGTGTATCTAAAATATCATTCAGTATTTATCTAAGAGCTATGAATCTTTATTTATTTGGGAGATAGTATAAGATTTGTTAAATTATCAGTTGTAATGCATCTAAATCTAGATGCAGTTTCTGTCACTGCCAAAATGAATTGATCAGAAAATATTGGGAAGTTATTATACGTAATAATGCATGAGTCAGCCTACATATTGACCACATTAAATTTCTTTAGAGGTATATTTGAAAGGTCACATGCTCTAGGTGGGATTATAGTTCTGCTGTGGACCACAAAGTAAAACAGGATTTCATAGCCTGCAAAAGATCATTTTCCTTACTCAATGATCACACTTTGAATATATAGGAAATGGCTTTTCTTATGTTTTGGGGTTGAGGGAACAGAAGTTCTTCAGATTAAAATGATCAGGCAGATTAAAATGTTACCAACTGAGTTATCTTGCTGATCCTCCACTGTTTTTGTAGAATATAAAAGCTTTTAACATATTCCCTGAAGAGTCTCTGAATTTCATCTGAATTTGTGGTATCCTCCCCCTTTTCATTCCTAACTTTATTGTGTTCTTTTCTCTTGCATTTGGTTAAATTGACAGGCATTGGTCAATTTTATTTTTTTCCAAAAAAATGACTCTTTGTTTCTCTGTATTTTTCTTTTTAATCTTTATTCATTAATTTCTGCCTTAATCTGTATTAATTGTTACTGTTTATTGCTGTGGTGCTATATTCGTGTTTTTCTAAGACCTTGAGGTATATCATGAGATTATTCATTTGATATTTCTCTGGTGTAGCTACTCCCAACTATAAACTTTCCTCTTACACTGCCTTAGCTGTGTCCTGAGGTTCTGGTAAGTTTTGTTTTCCTTTCATTGTCGGAACTCTCTAATTTCTGCAGTGACTCATTGGTCATTCAATAGAATGTTCAGTCTACAAGTATTTGTGTAGTTTGTTTAACTTTACTTGTTTTTTATTTTCCAGTTTTATCTCATAATGATGTGATAAGTTACAAGTGATTATCTATGTTCTTTTGTATTTGTCAGGACTTCGTTTGTGGCCTAGGGAATAGTCTGCTTCAGAGAAGGTCATGGGCTATTGAGGAGGATATATTCAGTGCCGTTTGATGAAATATTCTGTACATATTTATTATGTCCATTTGATTTATGGTATAATTTAACACTGAGCTTCTTCATTGATTTTTCAGTTTGTATGGCTTATTTAAAGAAAGAAAGTAGGGTATTAGAAACACCTGTCATTTCTGTATTATGACTTTCCTTTCATGTCTATTAATGTTTTATGAAATTGGAAGTTTCAACCTTTAGTGCATACAATATGCATGCACTTACAACTATTATACATTCTCAAATGCCGTGTCCTTATCTGACCAATCTGGTAGAATAGGTCTCAGTTAGGAAAAGATGGATTTAAAGAAACATCTTTTGGAAAAAGACATGGCATTATTTGAAATAAATAAGAAAAATAAGTATAGTTCAGGTCTAAAGCTTGTTCTCACAGTAAAGCCCATGAGCAGATGTTAGGAATTTCACGGAATGTCACAATAATGCCCATGGACAGGTGCTAAGAATTCCTCCTTAGGTAATTTAAGTTTTGCCCCTGGCAGGAGGAATTCTTCTGGGAATTAGGAGTGCCTTTTACCTGCTCTTAAATTTTTTAGGACTAGCCTCCTGCTCTGTGATATAGAGAAAATGCCTGCTTTTTAACTTTAAGTCAAATTCTAAATAGAGATTTCATGTCTAGTCACTCACAATAAGTAGACTTATTAGCCAGAATGTATACACTGATTTTAAAGAAATTAGAGAACAACTTCAAAAGTCTTAAAACATAGGTGGGTAAAATTCCACCTATAAACTAACTTAAAAATTCCAGAAGTATAAGACTATGCTATCTGTTCACTAGAACTTTAAATGGAACTGTGATACCCTCTTACCCTGGCTGAAGGCCAAGGAAGAGACCATCATGCTAGAAAGTCTAGATGCCAAGACTATCCTCTGGAGATGATATTTTCAATCTAAATTGGGAGAATCCACATCGGGGGCGGTGACTTCCCTTTTCCAAACAGCATTCTTATGGGAAATCACAGAGATGGACCATTCGCGTACACTCCCACCAATTATTGCCTCCGCCCCTAAAGAGACACCCTTGGTGATATGGGGCCTGACAATATGGACCTCGGGTTTGGAAAATGCATGGTTCACAGATGGGTCATCTACAACTGATGGCAATATACTTCTGGAATTCTTCAAAGGAAGACATAAGCAATCTTACTATTAAAGGAATGGATGGACGGTATCATAGGAGGAATTATTCTTTTAATACTGCTTATACTGCTTACGTGTTTCCTTTAGCACATATCTCGGTAGTGCTCTATCAACAGGACCACGCTATAGGTGCTTATGGCCCTTGTATATCCAAGCCATGATTCAAGCTTGGATTGCAGCGACTGCATGAGCTGCATGCAACTTCCCAAGCTAGAACCTGCTGCCATGCTTGGTGCCGTGCCTGGTGCCCATGTCAACCTGACTGAGAGGACCAATCCAGGCAGGACAACAGCAAAAGCTCACGCTGGGATTTATGGGATGTTGGGCACACCTATAGTTAATTGTTGAAATCAAAAGGAGCTCATTCCTCCTCTGTATTTTAAAAATGCAGTCTCTATTAAAACAATGACAACTATGTGGGCTCAGCCCATGGCTATCTGGTGAAGCATTGTAGATTATCTAGGTTTGGAAATACTGGGAGAATGTTTCTGTTAAGTGCCTTTACCCTCAAGCAATGGGTTAGGTTCTTGAGAAAAATGTCCTTCCTGAAGGTGATTGCTGACTAGGAAATTATATGTCTAATTGTAGGTGCAACATTCTTTACCCCCAAATTTTCTGCATAAAGCTGTCACAAAAGTTTCAGTAAAGGGGTTCAGATTCACTCAGCCTAGAGGGTTGTGTGTTTCTGTTCTCCACCTGGTCCAGGGGAGCCCTGGTCTCGAGGCTGCGGTTCTGGCCTGCGGCACTCAAAGAATTGTTTTCATTTATCTTTTAAGGCACAGCAACCTTGTTTACCTTTTCTGAATAATTTTGGTTTGAAGTCTACTTTATTACACATCAGAATAGCTATGCCAGTTTGTTTTGTATTTTGGTCGGCTCCATAGATTGTTTTCTACTCGTTGTCTCTCTGTCTGTTTGTTTTCATAGGGGACATGTATTTCCTGTAGACAGCAAAAGGTTGGATCTAGTTTTTAAATTTAGTCAGTTATTATACACCTTTTTTCTTAGTGAGAAGAGGCCATTTACATTTTTACCGGTGGATTTTCTGGTTGGGCAGATTATTGTTTGTTCCTTATTTTTTCTTATTTTAGTACCAGGGATTTGCTGGCTTATGCTTTTGTACATTCCTTCCTACATCTCCATTATTAATTTATTCCTCTCATGAAATGTATTCTTTCCTGCACTATCATAATTGAGATTGTTTTTCCTCTTTCTCTGTGTGTAGTATTCCTCTAAATATTCTCTGTAGTGCTGGCTTGGTAGTCATTAACTAGTTTGTGCTTGTCTTCAAACATCCTTATTTTTGCATCAACTTGTAAAATAACTTTTCTGGGAATAGCAATCTTAGCTGGAATTTATTTGCTTTCAATTATATGTGTATCAGCCCATGCTGTGATTGCCATGATGAACTATAGCCCAAAGCTGCAAAAAGTTGATTATGAAACTGAAACAATGACTTTCCCCTTTATATTGCTGGCATTTCTGGGTTGTTGATGGGAGATCTGATGCTATTCTGATGTGTCTGTTCTTGGATGCTTATTGGTGGTTCCCCCCTTCAGCTTAGGTTATTGTTCCTTTGGTTTACATGTTTGATACCTTGCATTTGAGATGTTATAGAAAAGTTGTTCATTAGTCATGCCTTTTTGAAGCTATAAATGTTTTTGTGTTGAAATTTCTGTTTTTTCCTCTAGATTTTTGAAAATTTCTACAATAATTTTAATGAATATTTTCTCCAAACTTTTTCTCATCCCTTCTATCTAGTGGATTCTTAAGTTTGGTCTCTTGTTAAGATCCCAGAGTTATGGATGATCTTATCATTTTATCTTATTGATGTGAGGAGATGATATCCCATCAGCTTTATTCTCCACTCCTGATATTCTTTTTTTAAAAATTTATTTCTTTTTTCCACTCATACAAAGTTGATAAGTACCCCATTTCCCTCCCTCCCTTCCTCCACCCCTCCCTGGACCCTCTTTTTCCCTCTCCCGTTTTCCCCTTCCTTTTCCCCCCTCCTTCCCTTTTTCCCAGTGCCTCCCCACCCCCCCATTCTGGAGCATCCTTCACTGTGCATGTCAAACTTCCCTCTGGGTCCTCCTCTCTGATGAGGTGTAAGGACTCAGTGGCATTGCCTATAGCTCTTTTTTTGTGTTCCCCTTAAGTATAGGAACACTATCATGGCTGTTAATCCCTTGCCTCTAAGGATCCTAATGCCTGTGACCCATGCTAGATTTTGGGGGTGCAATGATATGTTGGTCGTTGCACAGGTCATGCAAAGTCCTATTATGATTATTTCAGCCCTAACTTGTATGGTCCACTCCTGATATTCTATCTTCTGCTTTGTAAATTTTATTAGTCATGTTTTCCACTATGACACTTTATGTGATTCATTGATTCATTCATATTTCTGCTTTTGTTCAAAATCTCAATTTCTTCAGTATAATTTCCTTTCATATTGCTCACTTTTTACCTTTATTGCTGGTTTTCTCATCGATTTGCTAACTGTGATGCATAGTACTGATTGTCAACAGAGACAGCAGGTCAACTGACACCTGAGAGGCCCAGCTGCGAGGTATTCTATACGTAATCTGGCCTGAGCATGCTTGTGAGAGAATGTCTTGAATGCATAATTAATACAGGAAGAAAAACTCATTATGGGCAGGCTCATTCCTTAGGTTTAGGTTTGGGACTAAGTAAAGATGCCAAGAATGAGCATAGGCAGGCAGGCAAGCAAGTAAATATGTAGCACTGGCCCTCTGCTCTAGCAGTGAGAGTGATATGACCAGTGCCCTCAGTTGCAGATGTTGTGGTTGCTATGATGAGCTATAGCCCACAGTGGTGAAAAGTTGATTATGGAACTGAAACACTGAGTTTCCCCTTTATATTGTTGGCATTTCTCTCAAGGTCCTAGATTGAATTCATGGACTCCTATGAACCCTCGTTTTAGGTAACTGATGATTTGCTGCTGAAAAACCTTTGAAATTTTCTGTGCATTTTATCTGTTCCGGTATCTTTGAGTTGAGTTAGAGTCTTTTGGTGATGTCACAGTACTTTGATTTTTGTTGTTTTTTGAGCTTATGTGCTTTGAATATTAGAACTCTGTACCTAAACTCCATCCTGAATGTGGTGGATTTTAAGTCACACTAGATATACCCTGGGGAGCTTCAGTGTGTTGCCACGTACAAATGGTTCCAGTGGAGTCATCAAAAAGGGACAGTGATGTAGTGATTTTATTTGTTTTATAACATACAATTGGAAAAGAAATGAGAACATTCATCTCTCAATATTCATTGTTTTAGGTTTTGAAAATTGTTCTTTCTGACAGATGAAAAGATTGATTGAGATGAGGATTGGTGCACTGAGATTAGTGCTGCCTCTTGTGAAAGGGAATTTTCTAACTCTCAGTGTAGTCAGGGTATTCTGACTTCATTCTGAACACATGCTGGCTCTTTTTGATGAAACTTTCTCTTCATTGTATATGTTGTAGAATTACTGTTCATTGAATAACAGCACTGCTGCCAAACTTTAGGAAACACTTTTGTTTTAGAGGTTCATCCTACTAGAGATAGACAAATAAGAACATTAACAGACTTTGGTCATTCGTCCTTCACAGGCACCAGAAAAATACAGTTTAATATTGAGCTGTCCTAAGATGTTTTTTCTTGGTAAATATTAAAAATAATAGGATTATGCCAGTGTAACCGGTAGTCTTAACTATTGCTGTGAGAGAGGACCCAAAGTCAAACAACTTAAGGGAGAAAGGGAGATTTATTCAACTTATGGTTCCAGAGGGGAGATACAGTCTTTCGAAGAGGAGGCAGCATGGCTGGCTGGCCAGAGCTGGAGGAGGCTACATCACTACAGACATTTCAAAGGTTGAGAGCTGCAAGACTGCTTGCTGCAAAGCAGACTTCTCCCAGAAGTAGAGTGAGACTAATCCACCTCAAGGCCCACCCCTTGTGACTGCCTTCCTCCAGCAAGGCTCCATCTCTCAAGGGTCATGACCTTGCCAAATATATGAGACCGTAGGAGACACATTTCAAAGCATAACAGCCAGTTTTTAGTTTTAGAAAATGCAAACCAGAGCAAATATGACTCATATACAAGACAATGAATTAGATGACAGAGAACTACAATGAAGAGAGTGATTTCAGGTCTATTGGTGACCTACTGTTACCACAACAGATTTTTTTTTCTGTTAACAGTTCTTATATCTTAAAATGAGTTGAAATACATGGTATCCTAATGAATGTGGAAATCAAATTTATTTGAGGAATAAATAGCAAGACAGCAAAAACATAGCAAGTAAAACAAGATTGAACACAAAAGAGACTAAGTAATGCTTGACATAGAAACACAAATCAGAAATTTATGTATTTAATCATGTCACATTTAAACTTTTAAAACTCAATGTTTAAAACTATGATAAAATAAAACTACATGGAAATTTCCATGACACTGAATAGTAAGAATAGACGCGAGACAAAGGATTGATGACATCCAAGTTTTACAAGGCGTGTAATTTGCCCTGAATTTTTTTAATGAACTGCTTATCTATGCCTTTTTATAATCTAGAGTTGACTTAAGAGTCTGGGATATTAGTAGAAATTTTTATGGCAACTGAATTATCAAAAATCTTCATGTGATATAGCATATTTATTAATTATTTTCTTTAGTAGCCTAAGGTGTTAAGTCATTCTTTACTTTTTAAAGGAACATTTGCAGACATATTGGTATATAATTTAATAAATTTCCTTCATAATGCATATTATGTCCTTCTTGATGAATTACAAATTGGATTTATTATGTTAATATCTCTGAAAAAAAGCAAGTAAGATTTAATCATGGTGCTTGATTACTGCTTGATATACCTTATCACTGCACAGGAACATGTTCTCTTACTGTATGAATTGCATTGTACATTGTACATTATAATCAGTTCACTGTTATTTTGTGGAAAGAACTGGTTATAAAAAATGACTGTATATCTCCCTCATTTATGTGTACTTTCATGTAAAATAATATTAGAAGTTCATGCAAAATAAATACTAGAATATTTTTTAAGTAAAATTGCAATTTGGTATTAGCTTAGCAACTATTTAAGATGTTAAAACACTATGTTAAAAATACAAACAACACTAAATGCTGGAGAGGATGTGGAAAGAGGGGAACTCTCTTACATTGCTGGTGGGAATGCAGGCTCATACAGCCACTCTGGTGAGCCGTCTGGAAATTCTTTTTTTTTTTTTTAATTTTTTTTATTATTATTATTTATTCAACTGTGTGCATATGCGTGTGTATATGCGCGCGCGTGTGTGTGTGTGTGTGTGTGTGTGTGTGTGTGTGTGTCCGTGCATGTGTAGAACCACGGACGAATTCGCGAACCACCACGGACGCCTCCACCTCCTTCTGCCCGGGGATTCACAGGCTCCGCCCTACCAGGGCCAGAAGCGCAGGCCGCCCCCGCTTCTGCCTGGCGTCTATACGTGGGATTTGGGATCCGAACTCAGGACCTTCCGCCTGCAAGGCGGAGGCTTAACCCCTGAGCCACCTCTCCAGCCCCCCATCTGGAAATTCTTAAAGAAATCAAAGATTGAAATGCCATATGACCCTGTTATTCCACTTTTGGGAATAACCCCCCATACAGCAAAAATTCACCTCGATAGCACAAGCATGACCATGTTCATAGCAGCACTGTTTACAATAGCAAAGTCATGGAATCAGCCCAAATGTCCAACAGTTGACGAGCGGATAAGGAAACTGTGGTACATCTATACAATGGAGTACTACTCAGCCATCAAAAATGATGAATTACTGGAATTTGCCAGTAAATGGATGGAATTAGAAACAATTATATTGAGTTAAGTATCCTAGACACAGAAAATTAAGCACCATATGTACTCCCTAATAGGTGGCTCCCAGTACCAAACCCACTTAGAGACACTCAAGGATAAATCTCTGTTATACCTACAGTAATTGCAAGGATTATGAACAGGAGGGATGGGGAAGGAGGGCCACACCAGAAACAAGGAGAGAGGGGATGACATTACAGCAAAGAAAATAGGACACCATCGAGGACTGCAAGTAAGTAATGAGACATCTGGTTAAGTTCACAGACTTTCCTTCCAGATCATTTGCAACTGATGGGGTATGATCTCCCCAGAAGGGGAGGGCATATAGTCTGGCAGATAGAACATAACCATTTTGCAAATTGGTGATTGACCCCTTCCTCACTGCAGTTTCCTACTTTTATTACATCTACCTTTGAATATACTCTTATAATAAGACTCTAGTTTAACAGTTTTTTATCTCTGGCCAGGGAGTGATATCCCATACCCATCAGGATGGAGTGAAGGACATTGCAGGAGCAACAAAACTGAAAAAAAAAATCAACAAACCATAATCCAGAACTTCTGAGGCTCTATATCAACCACCTGGAACTAGGCCAACCTAATCTCTCCCCATCCTGAAGCTCAGGGAAATTTGCGGAAGAGGGGGCAGTAAGATTGTAAGAGCACAAGGATGGGAGGTGTAATCATATGCAAGATACTCCACACAAGTTAGGGCTGAAGCAACCATAATTGGACTTTGCATGCCCTGCACAATGTTCAACACATTATTGACCCCACAAAGTCTAGCATAGGCTAAAGGCACTAGGATCCTTGGAGGCAAGGGATTGACAGCCACAGTAGTGTTCCTATACTTAAGGGGAACACAGGAAAGGGTTCTGGGAAATGCCCCTGGGTCCTTGCACCTCATCAGAGAGGAGGACCCAGATGAGAATTTGGCATGCACATTAAAGGATGCTCCAGGGATTGGGGGGGGAGTCACTGGGAGGGAGGCACTGGGGGATGGGGAGGGAGGGGAGAGTGGAGGGGGACAGAGGAAGGTGGGGGGTGGAGGGAGGTAGGGGACCTGTGTACCTGTTAGGTTTGTATGAGTTGAAATAAAAAAAATACTATGTTAAAAATAAACATTTATTGAGAATTTCAACTTTTCCAGACACTTCTCTTTTGACTTGATATGTATTCTTATTTTACTCTCACAAAAATCACTTTAGGTAAATACTATTTTTCTTATTCCTCTTTTTAAAATGAGAAAAAATAAAGTCACATATAACAGCATTACTGAAATTCAAAAACCAATCTGACACTAGCGAGCAAGAATGTACAGTATGAATCCAGGTTAATTATTTGTGAACAGCTTAGTTGAAAATTAATGTAATTCAAATAATAATTTATTAAAACATCATTTAAAAATTTCCTTGGTTTAGGTGATAGTGCTTACATTTTTTTCCAGAGAATGATGCTAGGAAAGCTTGTGCATCAGAGCCTGATTGGTGGGTAACAGAAACCTGCTTTAGCAAGAGGCTGTAGGTACACTGATGAATGCAAATAGCCTGGCTTTCCAGTTGCATTCTCCTCATGGGATTCTCATTCATTTAAAAGTATTACTTTAGAATCAAGGTTTACATCTTATAGTTTGTTTTCATTTTGGGCAACCTTCTTTTGCTGTTTCCTTTATAGCTAATACATCTACTACTGGCTTTTTTGAGGGGAATTTTCACAGAAAAATGGAATCATTTTTCTTTCACCAATGTTAGCAATAATTTCAAATTTATTACCCAGCAGACCAAGGCCATTTTAAGGGACTGAAATAGCATATTGTTCTTATGTGATGTTGAACTTATAAACATAACCTTTCACAATGAATCCAAATTCTGTTCTCATTCATTTTCAGTCTTGTTCTCAGACTCTGGGTGATTACAGGTACCATTCACACATGCATTATTGGTAATTTTTAGATATTACACCATTCACATTTAGTTAGATCAATGATATGTAAGTAATATCTACAGAACCATATTTTACTTTTCTAGCTTTATCTTGATAAAACCTAAACAAAGGAATATATACAGGTTCTATAACATTTCACATCATGTTGCAACTAATATACATTCCCAGTTTAAAATGAAAGCTTCAAAGATATTTCCAGATGCTTAATGATATCAGATCAACCAGAACTACTTTTTTTTTATTTTTTTAATTATTATTATTATTTATTCAACTGTGTGTATGTGCGTGCGTGCGCGTGTGTCTGTGTGTGTGTGTCTGTGTAGAACCACGGACGAATTCGTGAACCACCATGGACGCCTCCACCTCCTTGTGCCCTGGGATTCACAGGCTCCGCCCTACCAGGGCCAGAAGCGCAGGCCGCCCCCGCTTCCACCTGGCGTCTATATGTGGGATCTGGGATCCAAACTCGGGACCTTCCTCCTGCAAGGCAGAGGCTTAACCCCTGAGCCACCTCTCCAGCCCAACCAGAACTTCTTAAGAAATCACCTTATGACATTTTTGTGGTGTGTTGGTAATTAAAATTAACAGGGAATTTCATTCTTGTTTACCTGAGTAATGAAACTGTCTTTGAATATGGTGGGATTTTTATTAGTTCTTGCTCTTTTCTGTAGTTTTGTGTATGTGTTACTCAGGATTCCATTATTGTAAAAAAAAACTAACTTCAATAATATAATGAATCTCCTGCCTGGAACACTCGGTCACTCCCTAGCTCACTCATGCTCCAGGAACATAACAGACACCTGGAGGAGTTCAGAAAAACAGTTTAAGAAAAAAAAAAAAAAAAGGCATAGAGAAGTTAAAACAGTCTCAGACAGAGTTTAAAATTAAATTAAAAGACAAGTTGTCCTCAACCTAGAACTCAACAGAGAATCTTATCAGCAGAAATAACAAGGCAGAAAATAGAATTTCAGATCTTGAAGACAAAGTAGAACAATTAGCAAGCTCAATGGAAGAGGTTGTTAAAGACAAAAAGACACTTGAGGGGAATATTCAAGAGTTATGGGACTCGCTGAAGAAGCCTAACATGTGCATTCATGGAATCCAAGAGTACCACACCTGAGGAAATTTTTCAAACTATCATAAATGAAAACTTCCCTCATCTAAAGAATGAGAGACCCATCCAAATACAAGAGGCATTCCAATAGTCAAAACATTTCATATTCAAGACAAAGAAAAGGTTCTGAGAGTTTCAAGGGAAAAAAAAAAGTCACTTTTAAAGGTAAACCTACTAACATAACAAGTGACTTCTCAATAGTAAAAGCAAGAAGAGCTTGGAAAGATGTACTTCAAGTATTAAATGAGCAAAAAGGTCAACCCAGGCTAATATACTAGGCAAAACTATCCATCATGATCTAGGGAGAAAGAAAAGATTTCCAGCACAAAGACAAATTGAAGGCTTATATGTCTACCAAACCACGCCTTCAAAAAAATGATACAAATGATCCTCAAGCTTGAAGAAAAAAAAAAAGTGCATCCAGAAGGACAGAAGGAAAGTAAATACCACCAAAACCTAAAAGTCAAAAAATACACTTATGAAAGCTTCTAATGTCCGGAATTAAAAATAATTTCTCCATTATACCATTAAATGTCAATGGAATTTAACTAACCGATCAAGAGACACAGATTACAAACTTGGATTAAAAAATCACAACCCATCAATGTGCTGCATTCGTGAAACTCACCTCACCAGAAAAGATAGATACATCCTAAAAATAAAAGGCTGGTCCAAAATTCTGCAAGCTAATGAAACTAGGAAACAGGCAGGGGTAGCCATTATGCTATCAGACAAAGTGGACTTCAAACCAAAAAAAAATCTTTTTTTTCTTATGTTTCTCATATAATAGCTCAACATCTTCGTTTTTTAACATTTTTTATTATTATTTCCGCTCATACAAACTTAATAGGTACACCGGTTCCCTCCCTCCCTCCTCCTCCCCCCGAACCCCCTGCTCCCTCTCCCCTCACCCTTCCCTCCCCATCCCCCAGTGCCTTCCGCCCCAATTCCCAGAGAGTCCTTTAATGTGCATCCCTGACTCTCCTCTGGGCCCTCCTCTCCGATGACGTACAAGGACCCAGTGGCATTTCCCTGAACCCTTTTCTGTGTTCCCCTTAAGCATAGGAGCACTACTGTGGCTGCCAATCCCTTGCTCTCCAAGGATCTTGGTGCCTTTAGCAGATGCTAGACTTTGTGAGGTCAATAGTGTGTTGGACATTGCGCCAGGCATGCAAAGTCCAATTATGATTGCTTCAGCCCTAACTTGTGTGGAGTACAAAAAAAATCTTAAGAGACACAGATGGATATTACATTTTAGTCACAGGCACAATTCACGAGGAAGACTGCACAATACTGAACATATATGCACCTAATATGGGCCCCTCCACGTTCATTAAGCAAACCCTACAGTGTCTAAACTGAGAAATCAACCCCCAAATGATAATTCTTGGAGATTTCAACACCACCCTCTCAACATGGGATAAATCAACACATCAAAAACTTAACAGAGACACATTTGAACTTAATCAAACCCTTACTGAAATGGACCTTATAGATCTCTATTGAACTTTTCATCCATGCACCAAAAGATACACATTTTTCTCAGCAGCACATGGAACATTCTCCAAAATAGATCACATGTTGGGCCACAAAATGAATCTCCACATATACATGAAAGTTGAAATTCTAGCCTGTATCCTATCAGACCACCATGGTCCAAAGCTTGACATCAGCAACATAACAAACAACAGAATATACACTAACTCCTGGAAACTTAACAATATGATGCTGAATGAGAACTGGATTAAGAAAGAAATTAGAAAGGAAACTCCAGATTTCCTGGAAGCAAAAGATATCGAAAATACAACTTATCAAAATCTTTGGGACACAATGAAAGCTGTCCTAAGAGGTAACTTCATAGCTCTTAATGCCTACATCAAAAAAAATGGAAACATAACAAATAAATAACTTAACAATGCAGCTTACATCTTTAGAGACACTAGAGCAATCCATTCCCAAAAGCAGTAGAAGAGAGGAGATTAGCAAAATAAGGAGAGAAATATATGAACTTGAGATTGTGAAAATGATACAAAGAATCAAACAGTCAAAAAGCTGGTCCTGTGAAAAAATCAATAACATAGATACACCTCTAGCTAAAGAAAGAGAGAGAAAACCCATATTAACAAAATTAGAAATGAAAATGGAGTTATCACTATGGATACCCAAGAACTTCAGAGTATTATAAGGTCATATTTCAAAAACCTATACCCGGTGAAGTTTGACAACACAAAAGAAATGGATGAATTCTTAAGTAAGCACAAGTTACCTAAATTGAAGTAGGAAGTTCTGAATTATTTGAATAATCCTATAACATATGAGGAAATCAAGAAGTACTCTGAAATCTTCCTACCAAAAAATGCCCTGGACCACATGGGTCAGCAGAGAGTTCTACCAGACATTCCAGGAACAAATAACACCAATACTCCTTAAACAATTTCATCAAATAGCAAAGGAAGGAACACTACCAAATTCCTTCTATGAAGCTAATATCATCTTAATTCCAAAACCTAATAAACATACACTTAAAAAAGAATACTAAAGGCTAATCTCTTTGATGAATACAGATGCAAAGATTCTCAACACAGTTTTAGCAAATTGGATTAAAAAATATCAAAAAGATCATTCACAGAGATCAAGTAGGCTTTATCCCAGGCACACAAGGTTGCTTCAACATATGCAAACAATAAATGTAATCCACCATATAAACCAGTCTAAAATTCAAGACCACATGATACTCTCGATAGATGTAGGAAAAGCTTTTGACAAGATCCAACAGCCCTTTATGACCAAAACCCTAGAGACAACTGGAATGGAAGGAACCTTTATCAATATAATAAAAGCTTTATGCAACAAGCCCACAGCAAGGATTCTACTCAATGGGAAAAAAACTTGAAGCATTCCTGCTTTGAACAGGAACTAGACAAGGCTGTCCACTCTCACCACTTCTATTCAATTTTGTACTTGAAATCTTAGCTGAAGTCATAAGACAAGAAAGCGACATAAAAGGGATTCAAATCAGCAAGGAAGAAGTCAAGTTATCTCTATTTGCAGATGACATGATCTTATACCTGAGTGATCCTAAAAACTCCACCAGGAAACTCCTAGAACTAATACGGAAGTTCAGCAGGGTGGCAGGATACAAAATAAATGTACAAAAATCAGTGGCTTTCTTATATGCCCAGAATGAAAGAAGTGAAAAAGCCCTAAGAGAAACAATCCCATTTACCATAGCCCCTAAAAAAATGAAATACCTTGGTATAAACCTAACCAAGGAAGATAGAGACTTTTACAATGAAAACTTTAAAACCCTAATGAAAGAAATTGCAGAAGACACCTGAACGTGGAAAGACCTCCCATGTTCCTGGATTGGCAGAATCAACATCGTAAAAATGACCATCCTACCAAAGGCAATATACAGATACAATGCTATAACAAATTAAAATCCCAAAGCAATTCTTTAAAGAAATTGACCAAACAATCTCAAAATCTTATGGAGACATAAAAGACCCAGGATAGCAAAGACAATCTGAGTAACAAAAACACTGCTGGATGTATCACCATACCAAACCTTAGTCTATACTACAAATCCATAGTTACAAAAACAGTCTGGTACTGGCTCCAAACTAGATACACAGATCAATGGATAAGGGTTGAAGACCCAGATATAAGCTCACACAATTACAGCCATTTCATCTTTGACAAAGAGGCCCAAAAATCCAATGGAAAAAGAACAGCATCTTCAGCAAATGGTGCTGGCAAAACTGTTTATCCACATGCAGAAGATTAAAACACAGAATGTGAGAAAATCTTCACTAACCACATATCTGATAGAGCCCTATTATCCAGAGTGCACAAAGAACTTAGAAAACTAAACACCACGGAAACAAATGGCCCAATTAAAAAATGGGCCTTAGAACTTAAAAGAAATTTTTCCAGGGACAAAATTAAAATGTCTAACAAATATCTTAAAAAATGCTCCATATCCTTAGCCATCAGGGAAATGCAAATCAAAACTTCCCTGAGATATCATCTCACCCCAGTCAGGATGGCAAAAATCCACAATACAAACAACAACAAATGGTGGAGAAGATGTGGCAAGAAGGGGACTCTTCTACATTGCTGGTGGAAATGCAGGCTCATACAACCACTCTGGCGAGCCGTCTGGAGATTCTTAAAGAGATTAAAGATTGAAATGCCATATGACCCTGCTATTCCACTTTTGGGAATAATCACCCAGACAGCCAAAATTCACCTTGATAGCCCAAGCACGACCATGTTCATAGCAGCACTGTTTAAGATAACAAAGTCGTGGAATCAACATAAATGTGATGAGTGGATAAGGAAAATGTGGTACATTTATACAATGGAATACTACTCAGCCATCAAAAATGATGAATTAATGAAATTTGCCTGGAAATGGTTGGAGTTAGAAAATATTATACTGAGTGAAGTCTCCCAGACATAGAAAATTAAGCACTGTATGTGCTCCCTAATAGGTGAATCCTAGTACCAATTCCACTTAGAGTCACTCTCAATAATAGATCTCTGTAATACCTATAGTAATTGCAAAGATTATAGATGGGAGGGAAGGGGAAGGAGGACCCTGCCAGCAATGGGGAGAGAGGGGATCAGGCTATAGGGGAGAAAATAGGCCACCATCAAAGGCTGCATTAAGTAATGAGATATCTGATTAAGCTCACAGACTTTCCTTTCTGGTCACTTGCAACTGTTGGGGTGTGATCTCACCAGATAGGGAGGGCATACTGTCTGGCAGGTAGAAGGTAACCACTTTGCAAATGGGAGACTGACCCCCCCACTCACCGTGGTCTCCTATTCTTATTCTATCTACCTTTGAATCTACTTTTATAATAAGACTCTATTTTAACAGCCTTTTATCTCTGGTCAGGAGGTGACATCCAATATCCATCAGGATGGAGCTAAGGGTGGTGCAGGAGCACCAAAACTGAAAAAAAAATCAACAAACCACAATTCAGAACATCAGAGACTGAATATCAACCACCTGGAACTAGGCCAGCCTAATTTCTCCCCATCACAAAGCTCAGGGAAATTTGCAGAAAAAAGGGTGATAAGATTGTAAGAGCCTAAAGATGGGGAGGAGCTACGGCATGCAAGATACTGCACACAAGTTAGGGCCAAAATAATCATAATAGGACTTTGCATGACCTGTGCAATGACCAACATATCATTGATCCCCCAAAGTCTAGCATGGATCACAGGCACTAGGATCCATACAGGCAAAGGGTTAACAGTCACAATAGTGTTCCTATACTGAAGGGAAACACAGAAAAATACTCTAGGCAATGCTACTGAGTCCTTATACGTCATCAGAGGGGAGGACCTAGAGGGAAATTTGGCCTGTATACTAAAAGATGCTCTTGGGATGGGGCAGGGACAATGGGAGAAAGGGAGGAGGGAAAAGGGGAGAGGGAAAAAGGGGATTCAGGGAGGGGTGGAGGGAGGGAAGACGAATGGGGTACCTATCAAGTTTGTATGAGTGGAAAAAATAAATAAATATTTAAAAAATATACTGAATAAGGGGAACAGCTTATTTTGGTTCACAGTTTTGAAAGCATCAGACCATATTTGGTTGTGTGTTTTGTTGGAGTTGGTGGCAAGGTAGTATATTAGGGTGGGTGTGTTGTGGAGGAAGCTGCTCATCTCATGGTGATAGAGGAGGAAAGGTCACTAATGTGTCTGTCACTAGGGCATGAGCTAACTTACTTCTCCTAGACCTCACATTATACCCTCATAATAGTGATATGGGGTGGTGGAGATCAAACCTTTATTACACAGGCCTTTGGGGGAAATATAAGATCTAAATTATAGTATACCTGCTTCCACTTGTCCAGAGAATGGAGCTGGGGACTGGCTTAATAGACATGTGTTTTTCTTCTGCTAGTTTTGCTATTGTGGTCAACATCACCAACAGACAAGCTGACTGCTTTCTTTAAATACTGCAAACTTTCAAAGTAGGAGACACTGGATGTTACTCATTTATTCGATAGTGACATTTCTGTTCTTTCCTTTTAATTTAAGTCCCCAGTTGTGACTTGCCTTGCTCTTTTCATTATTCAGTGAATGACTTGGGGCTGGCTAACTTAGAGTGTTAGTTAATTAGATGTAAGTTGATAAGTTTTCATTGGCTTGCTGGTTTCACTACTCTTTTCTATGTATTTATTTGATGAAAATGTCCACTAAATCCTGAATGAAATACTATAGTTTATGTATTTTTACTTAATTTTTAATTGCTACTTAACATAAGTATACTTTATAGTTCTTAAAGTTTTGAAACTTCAAGTCTTTCTTGGTCTTACAAGTATTCAAAATGAAATAACCAGAGGTAGTAATATTTTATCGAACAATGAAACCGCTGGTCAAAAGTTCTCTCCAGCAGCTGGCTTTACCCTTCCTAATCAGTAGTGGTCTTTCCACTCCAACGACCAACCACTCCTCAGTTCAAGCCCACTTAACAGTGTTGAGAATGAAGAGTCATATTAGATAGCCCTTGGGGTTTGGTCTCATCAGGGACCATGTGTTTAGAGAAATCCATACCGATCAGACCAGAAGCCCTGAGGCTTGTCTATGATTATCAGAATATACAGTAGCCCATATGTTTCCTGAGGCCTTTCTGTATTATAGGTGGCACATTGAAAGTACTGCCTGGGTTCTGTTTTTCTTCATTCATGACTCTGATCTGCTGCCTATTCAGAATTTCTAAGTCTTTCCTCTAACTTATGTGCTATGGAAGATTGGGAAAGGCATAATCACCTTCCTCAGACTGGCAGCCAGACAGCAGTACTCGGCAGGTTGAGGCAGTGAGGGCCTTTAGAGATTATAGGTATCCAAGACTGTCAATGCACACCAGCATCTCTGCCAACACCTGTCTGGCCTGCCTACGTGAGAGCAGCAGCAGAGACCTTCCATATCCCTGTGGACAGTGCAGGTGGTTCTCCTCTGCCACACTCCTCCCATTCTGAAGATGCTACCATTCTTGACTCCTTTCCAATAGCTGATTCTGTTCTGTCAAATGCTAGTTGTATCCTTAACAAAACCTGAACCTAAGGGCTTTTATGTACTCAGTGGTAGAGTTCATTCTAAACATGGACAAAGTCCTGGGTTCCAAACTCAGCACAATACAATGAAAACATCCAAGCAGTAGCACTTCAATAAACTAATCTGTCACATAATTATTAACAGAGAGAAGATGTGAAGACCCGCTATTTGGAGAGTAAGGCAACCACGTGATGTATTCCTGTCAACATTATTCAGTATAATCTGGCAGGACACATTGGGGGATTCAGTCAACCTTGAACTGAAAGGATTTAGGGGAGTGTGTTGAACCTTACTCCCTGTCATTGTTCCCTAAACAATATACTATAGAAACTATTTACATATCATTTATATTTTCTTAAGGTATAGGTAGAAATGATCAAGAGATGGACTTAAACATTTGGTAATATTTATATAGGGTATGTGTGAACATCAAACCATTTTGTATAAGGGACTTGAACATTTGTGGACTTGGGTATACGAGGAAAGATCCTAACAGGGACAATTATGTTTAACAAATCGTCTGTACAACAAATTAGTCCATTTAGCTGCTGAAGTATGTACGTGGAAATGGTTTATCTCAGAAGGAGCAACAATTATGTTCCTCAACAAGATCATTGTAAATCCCATCTTAAATCAGACCTGAAGAGTCCCTGGCATGAGCTCTGTCTGCACAATTCATGAGCAATAAAGTTATTTTTGTTTATTTATTTAGTTATTTTTATTATGACAACTTTATATGTGAATACAATGAATTACATATATATAATTTTAGTGCTATAAATATTAATTTAGTGAATTTATGATGTCTTCATCCTTTAATTCCCAAAACCCATCCCCCTTCTTCTTCCCTTTACAACCTTTCATTACCCCTGACTCTTTCCTGTTTCCTGTTTTCTCCTTTTTGTATGTGTGATCCACTAGATTTTATTGGGTTTGTGTTTGATGTCATATGTCTAAATACTTGCTGGAACATGAATCATATCAGGGGGAAAATATCTTCCTTTTTTTTCCTGTTATCATTAGTCCTCATCAGTCTCTCAGGGAGATTTGGAACCTCTTGAGATATTTCCCCTTCCATTGTTGATAGGACAACTCTCATTCAGGTCTTGTGGAAATACACATAGCTAAGATGAAATCATGGATCCCTCAGCTCTGTCATGTCTATGAGATAATATCAGACTGCACATCTGTCCCAATTCAGGCTCTTACAATATTATAGCTCCCTATCCTTCCATGTTCCCTTAGCCTTTGGATGGGATGGGGTTGACTTAGATGTCCTGTTTAGGGTTGAGCAGTCTGAAGTCATTTATTTTCTGCACTTTGGTCAGTTGTGCTTTTCTGTAACAAACACATCCATGTCAGAATGAGGCTTCTAGGTTGAGTGTCTTGTGCTCCTCCAATCTATGTGTATAATAACAGTTGTTTAAAAGTCAGTTTGATATAGTGTTTTTATGCTAAACCTTCGAGGGTTGCACTCCCCCTGGGTCCTATGTTGTCCCCTTTCTTATATTCTTGTTCTTGTTTACTGTAACAGGAATGTGCTCCTTGCTGAGAAGTGGGCCTTAAATCTGATCTGAAAGTTGATTGCCCCCTTGTCATACATACCACTATTCCACTAATGGTCTTGTCTTGGCATTGTGATTATAATTGCAACTTGTAATGTTCAAAAATTGGTAAGACATTTGATTGCTATTCTCTTCCAATAGCTTCTACAGTACTTTCTATTACTACGTAAGCTATCCAGCTAGGAGGAAGGATCCAAACCAGTTCCAGCTGGTGGTTTTTGTGTGTCCTGTGATCTACATGTGTTGCATCTTCAGAAATAGGGTCTTCCTGTCAGTATCTGGAGGGAAACCAAGAGCAGAAGCAGAAGCCTCTGTTGGGAACCTTTGAGACCTGTCTTACCAACTTTATCAGGAAATAACACAAGCCTGTTTCTTCTAGCATTGTTTAATTGCCTTGGATTCTAGTTTGAGCTATCTTTTTAAAAATTAATTTTTTGACATATTGACAATGTGGGAGGTTCCTATCTGGTTGCATCTCACACTTAGCTTTTTTATTATTATTAATCCCTCCTATCCTTCCATGCTCCATCCCCTCATCCTTCTAAATATTTCTTCCAAATATTCCCTTATCCTGCCACATGTGGTATGCTATATCTCTTCCTCTAAAGTCTTCACCCTAATTCTCCCTCCCAAACTTCATACTCATTGGTCCTTTTCAAGTTTTCTTAAAGGAATTACAGACTGAATCCATTCAGGAATTTAATGCAAGAATCTGTATGTGAGAGAAAATATGTGACATTTGTTTTTGTATATTCGAGATGCCTTACTTAATATTATATTTTCCAGATCCAACCAGTTACCAACAAGTTCCAAATCTCATCTTTCTTTATGTCCAAATAATATTCCATTGTGTATATGTACCACATTTCATTACTCATTACTCTTTGATGGGCACATTGGTTGAATGATTCTATTTCCTTGCAATTGCAAATAGAGTTGCAATGAATATGTATATATACCCAGATGTGGTATAAGTGAATCACGCAGTTTTTGAGTTCTTTGTATACTCTGGAAATTAGTCTGTTGTCGGATTCATTGCAGAACAGAAGCAAATTCATGAGGTCTCACTTGTTGATTGTTGGTTTTAATTTCCTGTACAAATAGGTTCTTATTCAGAAAAATCTTCATCTAGGCCTATCAGTTCAAGTGTGTTCCTTCTGTTCCTTCTAAAAGTTTCAGAGTTTTTAGTTTAATTCATTTGGAGTTAATCTTTGTGCAAGGTGAGAGGTAGCAGTTAATTTTCATTTTTCTATATGTAAGTATCCAATTTTCCCAGCACCATTTTTAAAGATGCTGTCTTTCCTCCATTGTGTATATTTGACACCTTTGTCAAAAATCAAGTAATTTTTATTTCTCTGTCCTTTGAGCTTAGTAGGTGTGTGAGCCTGTATCTGGGTCTTTGTTTTAACCCACTGATGGCTGCATCTGTTTTTGTGCCAGTATCATGCTGTTTTAATAACTATGGCTTCATAGTATAGCTTGAAATCTGATACAGTAATATCTCCAACAGTGTTTCTATTGCTCAGTTGAGGCCTTTTGTGTTTCCATATGAATTTTGAGATTATGTTTTCAGTTTTTGCAAAGAATTATGTTAGGATTGTGATTAAAGTTGAATTTGATAGGATTGTCATTTTTTCATAATATTAATCCTAATGATCCATGAGCATAAGAGATTTTCCATCCTTTTCAATTTCTTTCTGCAGTGTTTTATAATTTTCATTGTAAAGGTCTTTCACTTCCTTGGTTATGTTTATTCAAAGATATTTTATTTTTTGAGGCTAAGGTGAGGGAGATTGATTCTCTGATTTCTTTTTCTGCTTGTTTGTCTCTGGAAAATAAAAGGCCTAATGATTTTTTATGTTGATTTTGTAGCCTGCCATCTTACTGAAAGTGTTCATTAGTTCAAATAGCTTGTTGGTGGAGCCTTTGGAATTTCTTATGTGTAAAATCATCATCTGCAAATGAGGATACCTTAATTTCCTCCTTTCTTATCTGTATTCCTTTTATCTACCTCTCTTATCACTCTAGCTACACTTCAAGTGTGATATTGAACAGAAGTGGTGAAAGTGGACAGCCTTGGCTTATTCCTGATCTAAGTGGGAATGCTTCAAGTTTTTCCCCATTTAGAAACATGCTTGTTTTGCTTGTGTTATATATCTTTTATTATGTTGAGATATGTTCCCTCCATTCATGTTTTCTCCAATGAAGTAATGTTGAATTTTGTCAAAGGCATTTTCTACATCTATTGAGAGGATCATATGGTTTTTGTCTTTAAGTTTGTCTATGATGATTTATATTTATTAATTTGTGTATGTTAAACTATTCTTGAAAGAGCAATAATGTTCAAAGAACAAGTCTTAGCACTGGTACAGTGTAGCTTGCCAATTAGGTATTCAGATTTTTGTGACTGTCTCCAGACAGTGTGCCTTATCTCAGACTCTTAGCAAGCACATGTAAACTGTAATAACTCTGAAGTAATAATGTGATACAACATTTAAAGGACATAGAACTTCTTTTTCTGTTAGTTTTAGAAAGGTGAAGGAAGAGCTGGAGAAGGATTTCACAGAGTACTTCCTAAATGAATAAGGCCCTGGGTCTAATCCCTAAAACTCCAAAGGAAAAGGGAAAGTAGACGAGGCTCTTCCTGATTTTCCACCAGTACGGAACCTTTCTGTGCTGATTGTGTAAGAGGTAGAATACACTTGTCATGGTTGACTAAGGATAAACAAATTATAACTCCTTTATTTTCAGGTGTCCTGCCTCTCTAGAAATAAAAGCAGAAAATGAAGGCAAATTAAGGCAGTGGCAAAGACATATAAGAGGTAGAATCACTGCTGCTGAAATATTAACCTTTTTGTGTTCTTCTTCTGTGAGGATGCTCTTTTTCTCAAGCAGTAGTATTTTCTTTCTGTTTACCCACAACAAACTTTTCTGTTAGCAAATGATCTGACAAACTTAATCATGTTAAACAGCACAAGATAGATAGGCTCATTGAGAAATCTTTCCCCAAGTTGTTCTGAATATTTGTTAGAAGAAAAGCTTTCTCAGACTGAAGGAGTGAAGTTAAGGTGTGATTATATAAGCCAATAAACAAGCAAAGCAAGAATAGGCATTTTGTGAATCCAGAAATCATCTCCAAGTGTATGACCTCAAATCAGGAACATGGACACAAAATAATGACGAAAGGACAAGTACACAGGGTGAAGAAAATTTATTCTGCCTACCGTGTCCATTAATTTTCCTGAAATGACTTTATTGCAGTATGATTCACTATACCATATAATTTAAGTGCTTTGAATACATTCAATAATTTTAGAATTTTTAATCATTTGTCCCCTATTGTATACCTGTTAATAATCATTTCCTGTTCTCTTTCCTTCTTACTACCTGACAATTTACTGACAACTAACTATAATTTTCTCATGCTCACCATTTTATGTAAGTGGAATCATGTATTTATGTAGTTTTTACTGACTTTTTTTCTTTAGCATGTTTTCTAAGTTCTTCTACATTACAATATAAAGCGTTGTATGGGTGGATATGACTCCATCTTATTCATTCATTAGTCTGTAGACATGTGGATTATTTATTTATTTCTGCTACGAAGAATTCTGCTATGAACATGTGTGTGTAATCTTTGGTGTGGAGATAGCTTCCTTTCACTGTGTGTATTTAACAGTAAGACTGAATTATATATTCCATTTTGTTGAATTCTATTTACCATTTTGAGGAACTTTCAGACTTTCAACATGACTATATTTATGTTCCTGTTTCTTCCGAACTGCTCCAACATTTTCTTCTATTTTTCCTTTTGAATAGAACACCCTATTTTTAACTTATTTAACAACTGACCTAATAGATTTTGTGTACTCACATATCATCGTAGTCCTGTTGTTAATTCAAAGTGAATTTTCTTTATTTTTCAAGATTAAAAGAACAGGCAGCAACTCCCTTTTAATATTTTTATGTTTTGAGTGAAAAGGAGGGAAAGAGAGAGAGATAGAGAGAGAGAGAGCAAGAGAGCAGATGAATACCATGGTATATGGAGGTCAGAGAACTTTCAGAAGTTTGTACTCTCCTTTTACCATGTGGGCTTCTGGGGATCAAATTCAAGTTATTGGGTTACAAGCAGTGACTTACATGCTGAGCCATCTCCCATCCCAGCAGCTTTCTTTTAAATGGTAGCGCCTGTGTTTATATAACTGGTGCTTTAGATATTTTCCTGTCAAGAATACAAAGACTGTCTAGAAATGAAAATGTAGCATTATATGTGAACGCAGCTATTGATGAATGGAAATCAGAAATGTCAATTCTGTTCCACAAGTCACTTCAGTTGCATTGACCCTCAATGGGAATATGAAGTTATGGAAGAGCTATAAGTTTTCTAAAATATCTCATGAAACTAAAAAGAAAAGACAGGCTACTCAGTTTATTTAGATCCTTGGAAAATTAGTGACATCTCACCACTTGAGAAAAATGGAAGAAAAATTTCATATCTACATTATCTACAGACATAAGGAATCCTCCTGTGAAATGATTCCAAAAAGCAGGGTTGTCTCCTGAAGTGTTTGGTTCATGATTAATGTATCTGCAGAGACCATCTGGCTTTAAAGACTTAGGACAAACTTTGTTATACCAATAACTTTTAAGACCTCTAATTGTCATTATAGGATTAGTTTTGCTTTACATATATAATATTTATTATATGCTTAATATCTATCTAGCACATATGCATGCTCCAGGAAAGAATCTGTTTCATTCACTAACATTATCCAAGAACAAAGTCTAAAGCAGTGCTTGGTTCATACAAGTCCGCAATATTTACTTGTGGAGTGAATAAACCAATTGTGAGCTTCCTGCATCTGGCACATAATAAATTCTAGCTGTTATTTGAAAGCAGAAAGTACTAGGCTAAGTACTATACACAGAATAATTGAATTCTTTTGGCAGCTAAAAAAGATAACTATTAGCATTATATTCATCTTCTAAACAAAGAGTAGAGAAACACAGAAATTAAATAATTTGCTTAAGGTTATGCATGAAGAAAGATATATGGCAGAGCTCTGGTTGGACTCCAGCCATGCTGGTCTCCTGAACCTGTGCCCTTATCCTCTGCCTTTACTAGTAAAGAATAAACAATCAAAGCCCCGTGTCCTTTATCATTTCTCGGCAGCCCCAGAACTGCAGAATGTAAGAATTTTAACAGAAGAGGGTGATTGTGTATGAGCAGCCTCTCCCAGCTCTGCAGCACATAGTCCTTTGAAGTGTACAGAGCAGACATTCAGGGAATAGAAAAAGGAAACTTCAGACTGCTTGAATTTCACATGAAAAGTTGTCAGTTTGTGTTATTGATCCACCCCACATGTAACAGCTGGTAAAGGGTTTGTTTTAACTTTCTTTTCTCCTGATGCCTCAAAGTTTTGCTGAATTGTAGTCACAGAATTAAGAGACTACTTACAAACTCAATAGAATCCATCTGATTTGTTACTTTGAGAGCTTATAATGTACTCTTCTAATCATAAACACCATCTTTAAGATGCAAGAGGAAGCAATACTATATAGTGGTTTGTTGTAGGCTAAAAACTAGTGTTTCTCGGAGAAACAAGAAAAATGAAATGCAAGTACTGATGTTGAATTACAGTTTAGTTTCTTAGAGGAATTACAGAACTACTAATATGTTAATAAGCTTTAGTAACTAATTATAGCCAAGAAAAATGTGCAGTATGTTCAGATCTAAAAGAATTTAGGCCAGACCTTTAAAAAATAAATGAGCCCACCAGCAAATAAGTTTTTTTTTAAAGATTCTATCACAAATGCTGTGTCTGGAAGCATGATTAGAAACTTGAGGCTAGTATAAAACTTTTAATTTTTTTAGAACATTGTATAAGGAGTAACAGATTTCCTACTACTACTAATGTTTCTAGTATCTGAGATACCTGGGGAAGACTCTGTGTGCACACCAAATGATCAAATTAATGCTGAGTGTTTGACAGTTTCTACCATAAAAGAGGCAAAATAGGAGGGTTTAAGTTCATTTCTTCCTCTCAATTGATTGCTATATATTTTTGCACATGATAGTGGGAAATCTCATGGTCTGAAATTCTTCCATATCTATTACTTAGAATGTATTTCTGATGCCATTTAATTGGGAAGGAGCTTTGCTCACAGTCTAAATGAATCAGTACAACACACATACTCCTGACCATAGGCATTGTGCTAGGTGTAGACCTTTGATCCTGTTTGGATCTTTTCCTATCAGATGGAGCACAGCAGCTCCTCTGCTTCGATGGACAAGGAAATGTGGAAATCTGAGGTGGATGGAAACCATTTTCTGTTAGTTGTGGTTCAAAAGTAAAGCTCCTTGGAGACTCATTTGTCTGTATACTTGGTCTGCAGCTGGTAGTACCATTTGGGGAGGTTGAGGTACTTGTGGGAGGTGGCAGTTTAGCTGGAAGAGGGACTTGCTGAAGGACAGCTTTCAGGTTTCATAACTGTTGTATTTCCTAACTGCTAATGTAATGTAAAGAGCTGACCTTCTGGTCTTTGCCCACCATGATTGACTATTCCTCGGGAACTGTAGATCTAAATACTCTGTTTCTTCTCCCTTAAGCTGTCTTAGTTAGCATATTTCATCTCAGCAATAGAAGAAAAACAGACATTATTCCTTCAGCTGTATTATAGGTATGAATTCCAGGTTATGTAAGGGAGAAGAGTCAGAATCCAGAATGATGAAAATTATCTTTGTGTTTTGGCTAATAATTTCCATGAGTCCAGAGATGCCCCCTACTTTTTTATGTGATTAATTTGATTTGAATATTGTATTCTTTGCAACCAAAAAATGCTGGCTGACTGATGGAACAGCAGTCAACTTAGTTAACCATTATTACCTTCCCCAGCCAAAGATCCATGCTCACACACTATCTATAGCTAACTTTATAGCACAAGCTCAGTTTCTTTTAAAGTTTTCTTGAAGCTTTCATATATAAATATAAGGAAATTATGGTTAGCCCCTACTACCTTTAAAACCCTCCCATCCCACTCTATTCTATCCATTTTCCTTTCTGTTTCCATATCCTCATGAGTGGCCATTGAGCCTGATCCAGAACATCTACAATGGAATTTGTCTGGGTTTCCTCTGAAGCACAAATGGACCACCATTGGGCTAACTATGGGGTTAATAATCTCTTCCTCTTGTGTTCTTTTCCAATCCTACATCTCTTCTGTATGACTAAAATTTGATAGGTCAGCTATTGTGGAAATCTAGTGGAAGTAGGCATCACTGCATCAAGTTCTTGGGTGTGGCAGCTTTGGTATGAATGGAGGCTGTTGTCTGGCAATATCTCTCACCACCCTCAGGCTTTTACATTCTTACTGCTTCTTCTTCTGCAAGGTTTCCTGCACCATGAAAGAGTTTAATTTAAATGTCCTGTTTTTGGCTACTGTTCACAGTAGCTTTTACTTTGCATTTTGACCTGTTGTATCTCTGCATTGCACTCTTCCATTGAGGACACTTCTTGGTTGAGTGTCCAGTGTTTTTTTGATCTAACTAAGAGTATAAAGATAAAACAGGACAGTGATCCCTCTCACTGCTGTGTCCTACCCCTATTCTTCCATCTACCTTTAAGCCTCTTATATTAAGATCTTCATTTAAATAGTCTTTTATCTTTGGTTAGGAGATTACCTCAACAACCAATCAGAATGCAGCCCAGGGCAGTGCAGAAACAGCAAAACTGAAAAAACAACAAACTATAATTTAGAATGCCAAAGATCCTACAATATTCACCTAGAACAAGACCAGCCAAATCTCTCCCCATCCTAAAGATCAAGGAACCTTTTGAAAGAGGAGGCAGCAAGATTATAAGAGCCTATAGATGGAGGACCAATGGTATGTAAGATACTCCACCATTCTGAAGGTTTAGTGTTAGCATCTACATATAAGGGAAAATATATGGTCTTTTTCTTGCTATGTCTGGGATACTTCACTCAATATTATGTCTTCTAATTCTGTTTTTCCTGGTTTGAAATGTGAATTGTCCCCCACAGGCTTATGTGTTTGAATTTTTAGTTGTTTGGGAAGGTCACAGGACCTTGAGGAGATGGAACCTTGTTAGAGGAAGGCAATTGCAGGGGTGGACCTTAAGTTTGGTAACCCCTACCCTACTGAGTTACTTAACCTATTCTTGTGGTTTGTAGGTCTTAGCCTTCTTAATGGATGTGACTTGAGCTGCCTCCAGCTTTTTCCAGCCAGTCATTCTTTTCCCACCATAATGGGCTGTATCTCCTGTCCGGAATTGTAAGCTGAATAAATCTCCTTTTCTCCCTTTAAGTTAGCTGAGGCTCAATGGTGTCTCACAGCAGCTGACAGAGCAACCAATACAGAAATTGGTAGCAAAGTTGGGTGTGGCTATAAGACTAAGAAGATCTAGTACTAGAAAATGAAATTGATTTTAATGAAGCTGAGATAATTTGATACTAAGACATATGGCCATTGTCATCCACTTTTGGGATTTTTTTGTTGGGAGAAATATGGAGAACTTTGGGATTTTGCACTGGGAAAGCATTTATATCTTATAGGCAGGGCCTAAAAGGACATTCTGGTGAGACTTGGAAGAGAGTGATGCTGTTAGAGAAGTGGATCACTGAAAACTCAGTTTTGATGATCCAGAGAGGAGCAGAGATTATATTGAGAACTGGACAATGAACAAATGAAATGAAGCTTTGGGAGACACTTTAACAAAGTTTTGCCTTCATCCTGCCTTAAGTTAAATTTGAGTGTTTAGTTTCAATGCAGTAGTCTTGACAGTGTAGCATGGCTATTTTTTAGCACTCCTGTTCAGAATTATAAGGGAAAAGAGCAAGGAATCAGGCAGAAAGCAATAAAAACTGTAAGATACAATGTGGAAAAATATGGCAAATTTAAATAGTCAAATCTGTAGGAGGTAAAAAACAAAATGGTGACTATAGTTACAGAAATTAGCTCAGTTAATGAACCAAAGCCAGCTCTTCATTTGGATAATAGAAGATGCTGCAACCCAAGGGCAAGTTCCTCAGGGAAGGTTCCCATCCATAGGAATACAAATTCATTTGGAAGGGAAGAGCTGAAAGTCAGATTTCCAAGGGGATTTCCTATTACTTTAAAGCTAAGGTCCAAGGAGATTTTGCCCAGAGTTAGCACAGAAAATCTGAATCATCTGTGATTCAAGAGGAATGATCTATATTTGTATGTTATAGCAGAAATTGGCAAAGTCATCTACGTGGTCCTGGTTTAGAAGCATTAAAGATGCAAGAGGAAGGAGAATATGGAGTCCTCCTCCAAGGTTTCAGAGAATGACTGAAGCTAGGCAGTGTGTGGTAGGATTGAGAATCCTTAAAAATGGTCCAAGAAGGATATTTTGTGTTATAAAGTTGAAGCCTGGCATTCAGAAGTGAAGATGTTAGAGATGCCAGACCCAACTTGGAACATCTACCAAGGAAAGCTGTGCATCATGAGAGGAAACAGCCTGAGACTAAATGGGAATATCTAGCTTAAAACAGTCATGTGTTCTGCAGGCAGTTGCAGAATAGAAGCCTTTTACTTTTATGAAATTACACTTATTGATTATTCATCTTATTTTCTGTGCAAATAGGGTTCTAGTCAGAAAATCTTTACCTAGGCTGATTATTTCTAGTGTATTTTCTAGTTTTAATTTTAGGAAACTCAATATCTTTGATCTAACACTAAGCTTTTGACCCATTTGGAATTAATTTTCATGCAGTATGAGTGATACATGTCCCATTTTGTTTTCTGCATATAGATATCCAGTTTTCCTAACACTTGTTAAAGATTCTGTCCTTTCTCAAATGTGTGATTTTAGCTTTGTGAAATATTAGATAACTATAGGGTGCACAGGTATACCTGGGTCCTCAGTTCTAATCTATTGATCAGTATGTCTGGTTTTATGCAAATATCATGCTGTTATACTGCCTGCTCCTTTTTAAAGAGTGCATTTTTTCTGTTTTACTGGTACTTAGATATAAGAAGGGTAGAAACTTGGTTAAAATTAAAATGTCATACAAATCCTTGTGTCACAAAAATGATAAGTTTTGCCATTAAAGTAGTTACTATGTACTAGACACTGAGATAATAACTTTACATAAGCAATAATTATATAAATGTTCAACTTTCATTATTGTGGAACAGTCACATGATATAATATGAAGTAGTATGCAAAATGGAATGAGATGAAATGTATTTGTGTATTTGTATGTATACATATATCATATAAATTATATATAGAAAAGTCTGATGTAAAACAAAGATCTTAAAATATTAACAACTGTTTTCCTCTAAAAAGTCAGAGTACAGGTCATTTTTATTTTGTTATATTTTTCTGTTACATTTGTGAGCTCGTTCTATAAATTATTATCAACAAATTTATTTTATAACAATAAACAAAAATATTTATTTATTTATTTTTTCCCAATCATACAAGCTCAATAGGTACCTCAGTCCTCTCCCTCCCTCCCGCCCTTCCACAATCCCACTTGCACCTTCCCTTCCTTTTCCCCTTCCTTTCACTCCCCTCTCTCCCCTTCTCCCAGTTCTTCCCCCTTCCCCTTTCATTCCCTGAAGCATCTTTTTGTGTGAATGCCAAACCTCCCTCTGAGTCTTCCACTCTAGTGAGGTGTAAGGAGTCAGTGGCATAGCCCACTGAGCTTGGGCTCCCTGTTACTATGGGAAGACTATTATGACCGTTAATCCCTTGCCTCTAAGGATCCTACTGCGTGGGATCCATGCTAGACTTTGAGGGGTCATTGACATGTTGGTCATTGTGCAGGTCATGAAAAGTCGGATTATGGCTACTGCAGCCCTAACTTGCATGGAGTATCTTACAAAAACAACTTAAACATAAAAAACTTGTAGAAAACATTGATTTATGAATTAAATTTCAACTTGTCAGTTTAAAATACCTTTTTTAAAATTTTACTTTAATGATTTGAAGTAGCAAACAAACAAATGCTAGTCATGCGGACAGTATGGTTCAGTAAATTTGGTTAAAATGACAAAGAGTTTAAAGCGAATCCAGTTAACCCCAAAACCAAGATATAGAAAGAATGTTCCTATTATGCAAGCCATTACTTTTTTCTTATAGTCAAAACAACTGGAATTCATGGAATATACTAATTGGAAACATTGTAGAAGTTATGAGTGAATGCAATGACATTAATAAAATAGCAGGTATTTGTTAGACTAGTTGAAATTGTTTAAGTATTAAGCTGTCGTATTTTGACATAGAATGAATCAGTATTTTTTTAGGATGAAAACAATTCAGATTTTCTCAGAGAACATAAAATGCATGAGAATTATGAAGAGGTGATCATAGATACATTTCTGTAAAATACAGAGGCAATTAATAATAACCATCCAAAAATTAAAATCATAGGAAGTGAGATTTTGATGAGGAACAATGTTCATCCAAATGGGTTATATCTCTTTCATCTCTTCTATGGCATTTGATGATTAAGTAAACAGTAAAACATATGCAAACATACATTATCATTGTGATTTGTCATTCACTGTGTCAACACATTATTTGAGTTTTTCATGAACTCTATATTGCCTCACAGATGAAATAATCAACATTTAAGTAAATACTTTTTCTAATGGTCCAAGTAAAGGCAAAGCCAAATCTTAAACTCTCCTGTCAATTGTCTCTGAATTGTTATGCTTAACCATTTTGCTGTGTCATGTCATTAGCTGTATGTCAGAAGATATTTATATTGAAATAGCAAATTGGTAATTCATAGCAACTTCTATCTGTGTAACTCTCTTTTGCACATCACTGAAATAATTTTCAATCTAAATTAACTATGATATGAAACTAAAATATGCTTATAAAAGTCTTCTTTCCTCTATTTTCCTGTGACAAAACTGGCATGAAGTAAAATTTTCACAATAATTAGAAAGTAGAAGTAAAGAATGAACTACTTTTCTCTGAAGATCATTGCGGTGACTGTAGAGATGGCCTGACACAGAACAAGCAGTCAGTTCCTCTGAGCCCTGGCTTCCTTTTATTCCACCTCTGTGTCTTCTCAATAGCAATGACATACAAGCTGGCAGTGGTAACACAGAGCACACTCAGGAAACATACTTCTCAAGGATGTCTATCAGAACTCTCTTCACAGCCTCATCTTGGAAGATGACTACCCTCAGGGTTTCACATTAACTAGTTGACATTAAGTTGGAGAGTTTTGATTTGTTTTTTGTTTTATGACTTTTCAAATTCCCTTTTGAGTCTTTTCAGCTTCACGCACAACCATGCAAGTTCTAATTCTTGTTAGTTCCTGTCTCATAGCTGGTAATGATTTTGCTTCTGTGCCTGAAACCCAATTGATATAATTAATACAACACTTTAAAGAAAATATAAACTTATAATCAAAGTACTTTAAATCAACTATAATGCTTTAGCCTAATAAGGAAATCATGTGTTCACTCTAAAGTACACACACACACACACACACACACACACACACACATGCACACAAGAAAACTCTCTTGACAAGGCTGAAATTAAATTGTCCTTCAAAAATAATTATTTCTTTCCAAATAGAGATAAAGATAAGTTTATTTTAATAACAGGAGCAATATGAGCTTCATTCATATACTTTACCTTGCTAGCTATCAACAGGCATGCCTGAGTTTCAAAAATTGTATTCGTTTTTCAATGTAAAACTACATGGAAACTTATGAAGAATACTGTTACTAAGACCCTCTTCATTTTTCCATCAAAAAATCCAAGCTCCAAATACTCAGCTACCTCACAAAATCACCTCGATAGCCAAGCACTACATGTTCATAGCGAGCACACGTCTATAATAGAAAATTCGTGAATCACATAAATGTCCAAAAGTGATGGAGTGGATAGGAAAATGTAGACATTTAATAAGGATATACTAGCCATCAAAAATGATGAATTAATGAGAATGTGGGAAATGAGGATTAGGACCACTGTGTGAGTAAGTATCCCAGACACAGAAAATTAAGCATGTGTACTCCCTAAGGTGATCTAGACCAACCTCATTTAGAGACACTAAAGTTAATCTCTGTAAACTCAAGTAATGACAGATTATGAGCAGGAGGATGGAGAAAGGGCCCCACCACATTAGAAAACAAGAGAGAGGGGCCATGTTACGCAGAGACCATAGGCCACATTCAAGGCTGAAGTAAGCTACTGAGAAATTGGTTCAGCAGACATCCTTCCTGATCATTTACAAATGACGGCGGGACTGTCTTTACCAGACGGGGAGGGCCATGCATAGTTCTGGAGAGATAGGAAACTAACCGTTCGCAAAATGGGTGATTGACCCCCTCCTTCACCACGGTTTTCCTACTTTTATTAATCCTACCTTGAACTCATACTCGGATAACAAGACTCTAGTTAGTTTAAACAGGTTTTTATCTTTGCCGGGGGGTGACCATCCAATACCCATCGGAATGAAGAACGGATTGCCGGAGCAAGCAAAACTGGAAAAAAAAAAACAAAAACCATAATCCAGAAATCAGAGACTCTTATATCACCACCCCGAAACTAGGCAGCTATTCTCTCCCTATCCTGAGCTCCGATTAGAAGCTTCAGGGAACATTTGGCAGGAATGAACGGGGGCAGTAAGATTGTATCGAGAGCAGCACAAGGCTGGAGAGGTAATGTATGCCAGAACTCCACACCATTAGGGCTGGCGCGCTGTGATGAAGCAGCAATCATGTAATTGGACTTGGCTGCCGGCACAATGTCCAACACATATTGACCCACCCAAGTTCTCGTCCTTTGCCTAAAGCCACTAGGATCCTTGGAAGTCACGGGATTTTTTTTAACAAAATTATGATTAAACAGCCCATAGTGTGTTCCTATCGCTAAGGCGGAAAACATAGGACCGGGTTCTGGGAAATGCCCATGGGTCTTTGCACTCATCAGAGAGGCGGACGGGACATCGATGGAGAATTTGGCATGCACATTAAAGATGCTGCTTCGGGGCGGGAGGGAGAGACACGGGGGATGGGGCAAGAAGCGCGGGTGGGTTATTGTGAGGGAGGGAGGTGGGGGTTGGAGGGAGGTGAGAGGACCGGCGTATCTGTTAAGTTTGTAGGAGTGGAAATAAAGGAAACTCTACATAAATAAAAATATGAAACGACGAGACTTATAACTCAAAATAAAGGCATATACAAGCTACAACAAGATCATTCTAAATGAGAAAACTTGAAATATTCCTCCTGGGAACGGAACAGACAGGATGTTTGCCCCTCTGGCAATTTCAATTCAATATCCTCTGAAATCTTAGCTCTACTCCTTGACAAAAGACAGAAGTAAAAAAGGGATTTCAAACTGGAAACGAACAACTTCCAGCCCCAAGTACAGGGTTAATGTACCCAGAACAGTAACTGTGAAGACCTGTACAATGAAAACTTTAAAACCTTAAAGAAGAAAGAAATTAGCAGACTACGACACTAGAAGTGGAAAGACTTCCCATGTTCCTGGATTGGCAGAAATCACCATAAAAAACTGCCATCCACCAAAGGCAAGATAATCAAAGCAATGCTATACCAATTAAAAAATCTCCAACGCCCATTCTACAAAGAACGTGACCAACACAATCTCACATTCATTGTGAGCCTATACAAGACCCGACAGCAAAGACAATCGCTCGACCGTAACGTAAACAAAACACTGCTGAGAGCATTACCATACCAAACCTTAGTCTATACACACATCTGTGGTAATAAAACAGCCTGGGCTGGCTCCAAATAGACACCGAATCATGGATAGTTGAAGACGATTAAGCCCACATAAGTATGCATTGATCTTTGACAAAGGGGCCCAAAAATCCAAGGAAAAGAACAGCATCTTCAACAAATGGTGCCTGCAAAATGGATATCCACATGAGAGATTAAAATTGAACCTGTACTTGTCACCTAACATGAAATAACTCCAATGGATCAAGGACTGTAATATCAACCAGAGAGAGCATAAAAATCCTGAGTAGGGAACTCCCTCGAG